>JASXTE010000009.1:29920000-30520000 GCA_030280995.1 Hemileia vastatrix | reverse complement strand
ATTGTCCTTTGACTGAGCTTCAAGGATGTTGGATAGTGGATTTTGAAAAGATTGAATTGTCATCAAATTAATTTGATGAGTTGTTAACATTGATTTTTTGAAGATTGATTTCACATTTGCTGGGTTCTAGTCAGCAAATTTGTCCCCCTTCTGTGGGTAAACTTTTCCCCAACGTTATGGTAAGGTAAACTCTTAAAGTCGCCTTGCTGTAAGCAGAATCCGGAGGAGATATGTGGATTTAGCTGAAAACCCCGTCCTTCCAATAAAAATAACAAAATGGGAATTCTAAATCACTAAGCTAACCAATCTACTTGGATCTGATTGATGAAAATAATGAAACTCTAAAATATTTAACGCTTATTGAGATTTAATGATTGTGGCTGTTGAGAAAGAAATACTGATAACAACAATTAAGGTGTACCAGTGAAAGATCTGAAAAGATTGACTTTTATGTTTTTATAATAATTTGAATTTTTATGAGACAGCAATAATCAAGTCCTAGTGATGAAGACCTTTCTAAAGATACCCTGTATGAAGTGTGATTTAAATTGTTGAGTAGTATTTCTAAAATGTTATATATAAGATAAAAAGCTATAAGGGTATTACAAATTTATTTAATTTGTTGAGTAATAAAAAATGAGACCGTGGTGGTTAATGATTAAGCTGTATGATGTGTCCCCCCTCTCAATTTCGAGTTTGAGAAGCGCTTAAGTATTCCTAGTCACGTGCCTAAGTTTTCCCCTCCAGAGCTCTTCCAGAGTCAATCCGGAGCCCGTACGGAGTCGAAACCGAGTCCGTCCGGACTTCCGGACTCAATTAGAACCTTAAAACTATAATAAAAAATCTAGAAAAATTACACATAATAGAGCTACTTCCCCTTTACATACCAAACAAATTTTCGTAGTCTGCGCAGCTCTAATTACCCCGTGAAAATTCATCAAAGTTAAGTAATTTTTGAAAACGTAAATATTTCTATAAAACTTTAAAATTCGTTTAAAAATATACGAAAAATAGTAAAAATTCTGGGAAAACTTCCCAAGGTTCTTGAGTGACTTGACTTGATACTTATAAATTTTTCAGACCGTAAAAATAAGTTTTCTCTGTAAAATAAATTGTATTTGTGTAGGCATTCGCTTGTGACCAATTTCTTCATATTTTAAACTCCAATAAATTAAATAAAACCCTTTTATAAAAAATAATAACGCCAATCTTGCACGCCATAATAACTCCATTTACGTACTTAGGTGCCATACTAAACTTTAGGCTACCACATCCTCCCTCCAATCGAGAATGTCCCCATTCTTAAAACTTTGCATAAGTGGTTGAACACAATATTCATCTTTAACCTTCAACCACCATCTTCTTTAATCAACTATAAAATTCATCTTCATCAATATTTCTTCCAAAGAACTTGTCGCTCCATGTGAACTCTGCGCTCAATACCAGGTACCTTGTTTAATGTCCAACCCTAATCTTCCTGGCAGGAAAGCTTGCCACTTATGCCGTGTAAAAAAAGTCAAATGTAACCGGCCATTAGTTCCTTCTAAAAAAAACGTATATTTAGGACCAGCAGCTCTCCCTGATCCCTCAACTTCTAAAAAGCGATCAAAAATTCCTGTCTTCTTAAAACGAATAAGATCAAAAGCAGCTTCAAAAGTTCAATCTTCATTAGCGGATCCTGGCCTTATTTTGCCTTCACAAGATCCTAATCCTATAACGCCAGTGCCCCCAACCAACTTTGCTGAGACTATGTTTCCTGGCTCTAAATGTAAGACCCTATTATCTTACTAAAAAAACTTTTAATCAAAATTGACTAAACCTATGACTTAATAACATATTTGAACTTCTAGCTGTCGAAATAACCAACACTGATGATGTTGGTAGTGTTAAGACGGACTATATCAATCATTATCCAAATTTTCATCGCTATCTTTTTCTTGACTTTACTAATGAGTTGAAACAAAAAATGCTGGCCTATTTTCAAGAAACTCCAGCTAATAACCATGAAGACCTCATGAAAAGAAGAATTTTAATGCAAAGCTTTGATAATGATGTTGAACAATTTCAAAGAAATTATCTTTTCTAACAGTATAACTTGATAAAATTTTGTTTTTTCTTGGTCTTCTTAAACTTTCAACATAAATGATGTTTTCTTTCTTCTCTGGCTTGATATAACATAAAATAAAATAATATAAATCTTGTGATGATTCCACTACTGAGAGCAAGGTTTGAATCCCTTCAGACTCCCATATACCAGTCTTCCTTCTTGTCACAGTATTGAGAGAGTGGATCTTCCTATGAGCCGAATACTCCTGATTCCAACCTCATAGGGCCCCCCACTGAGCCGAATTCTATGATTCCAATCTTGCCATAAGGTCCTCCAAGCTTCACACCAAAAATGGCCTAACACTGAGGCACTAAAAAAATCATTCCCTAAATTCCAACTACCATCCTAACTTCTGATTCCTTCATCACAATTTTCAAACTTTGCCATACAGCAAACCCATAAAATACTTTTGCCAGGCTTCCAATAATAATTTTAACTTTAGACCATGTTAAAGCGCCACAAATTTCACCTAATTAACCATTATGCTTTCCTTAGCATCATCACCACCTAAAATTTTAACCTCCTAAACTTATCAGCACCCAATTCCAGAAATAATTGAATAACCAGTTTAGAGTCTTAGTGGACAGTGATAAATTAAAAGATTGAATTGAGTTATCCAAACAAGATTGACATTCCAATTTAAAGTCTTGGTAGACCAAACATATAATCGATTGCCAGTTTATGGTCTTGGTGGACCAAAGATCGTTTAGGTGCATAAATAACTTGATAAATTCCTAAGTAAGGCCTAGGCTTGACCAAAGATTGAATAAATTTGATAATCCAGTTTAATGTCATAGTGGACCAAACATTTGATCGACAAGTAATCCAGTATAAGGTCATAGAGGACCAATAAATGTTGAATTATCCTGCAGATATTAATTTTCCAGTTTAAAGTCATAGTGGACTAAACAATGAATGAACTACCAGTTTAAAGTCATGGTGGACCAAACATTTAATCGATAAGAAATCCAGTTTAAGGTCATGGTGGACCCAACAGCTTGATAACAGTCCAGTTTAAGGTCTTGGTGGACCTATCAACTTCTCTATCCTTGAACCCAGATTTTGCCTCCAGCTTTCTTCATCCTAGTTTCAAGTTTTCTTCTTCAAAAAATATCTCCTAACAAGATGAAACCTTCTGACTTCATTGCTTCAGCTGATCAATCTTGCAAATACTGTGCCTTCACCCATAGGGAATGTATCTTCTCTTTTAACTGGCAAAAGCACACTTATAACAGGGCCTGTTTATCCTGCTATGAGAAGAAAAGAAAATGTTCTGGCTTGAACTGTGGTTCTTTCCCCATCACTGCTACTAGCTTCGCCGCCTTCTGCAAACCTCTTCCTTCTTCTTCACCTTCTACTCCACCCCCTATTCCATCAACCTCTAAAGATCCCATACCTTTTTCTCCATCAGCCTATTTAAATCTTTCTCCATCACCTAATCCTCTGGGTCATTCTCTCCAATCTAGACTTGCCGCTACTCCCCCAAGAACTCTTGCTGCTCCCAGGGCCATGCTTCAACCTTCTAACAATTCTTCTCCTTCTTCCAACATCTTGAAGCACAAAAGGTCCTATAATAGCCAGCAGTCTTCATCTTCTCTTGTATCATCCAAAAGGCCCAGAACATCTACTTCAAACACCAAATCCAACACCAGTCCTCCTCATCTATCAAAAATAAAAAATCCTTTTCTAAACATAAAAAATCCCACTCCATTACCAAGTAAGCCATTTATCTATGATCATGATAGTGTTGACACAGGTTAGTTGTCTCTTTTTATTTTCTTAATCTTCAGGTTTTAATTTGCTGATATTTTAATTTGATAAGCGTCCACCGGTTCTCCAATTTCATATTCTGCTTATGAACTACCAGAACCTAATCCAAGCTTCCCTAGAGTTCCAATTCACCTAGTGTCTGAAAAGATTTTTGCTAATTTTAATAACCTTATTGCTTATTTCCAACAATACCCGCCCTCTGATAGATCAGAATCTTGGATGAGAGAGCAACTGTTAAGAGACCTTTTCAAAATAGCCAACTGGCTTCAACACTATCGTGAGCATGAAATAAGATTCAAATCCCAGGAAATCGATCAAGGTCCTTCTAAATTTTCTAATTTCGATTCTTCAAAAGATAACAATCCTTGATGGTGTTCTTCCTGGTATGTAGCTTTCTTGAATAATGTTTGAAAAATAAAATATAAACATCTAAACTACCTAAAACTAAAATACCTTTTATTTTATTTATTTATTTTATTTTTTATTATATATATATATTTTTTTTTTTTTTTTTTATATTTTTTTTATTTATTGTTTTATTTTTTTTATTTTATTTTATTTTATTTTTTTTTTTTTACCATTTAAAATAAAAGATTTTTTTTTTAAAAAAAAAGATAGTTTTGAAATAAAAGTTAAAATTTAATTTTAAAGAAAGATAAATGAACGTGAAAAGAAAGATAAAAAAGTAATAATAAAAAAATAATAATAATAATAATTTCAAATTAAAGTTTTAAAAGATGCCCCCCGGCCATTTGATGAGCCGTACCCTCGACATCATACCCACATCCAAGTGCAACTTGATGTGGTTACACAATTTTGAGAAATCAAAAAGAAAAGAAATTAAATGAAAGTTTTTAGAAGATAAATTTTATAATGATGATCACTGGGTGGGCTCCCTCCAATTTATAAAAATGATTAGAGACCACCAGTGAGCATCACCTTTACAATAATTCATAATATATATTAAAGAAAAGAAATCACAAACTAACATAAAAAAATCAAAAATAAAATAAAATAAAAACAATCTTGAATCCGGCGTTGAGAGCAGTGTCTCTTGATTCGTTCAAGTTTATAGTCTTAGTGGACTTCCTATAATTAAAAGACAAAGCCAGGATTCAACTAGAAACAGGGAAAATTTTGGAAACAAACATTATGGGGTAATTGTGTATAGAGCAGCCAGCCCATCAATTACCCCCACACTTGCCAATATTAAATTAAGAAGGTTCCCCTGTGAACACTTCTTCCAATAAATTTTAAAAAATTTTCCAACACTACCTTCACCCATATTTTAAGAATTTTAAGTTTTCGAAAATTTCAAAGAAGGTCTTCTTGCATTTCGTTAAGTTTCATCACAGTTTCGTTGACCATATACAGTTTAACGATAGTAAAGTATTTTGATAAAAAAAGAAGATAGTTTATCCTCGTTGCGGAGGTCGTCATAAAATATTGTCGATATCATAGTTTATCCTCATTGCGGAGGAATCCATAAAATTTGATAAATGTCATTAAAATTGTAGTTTATCCTCATTTTGGAGTTAGACTTCGGCACTCCTGGTGCCTCTAGGATAGAACCATTTCACTTGATCGGCTGCTACCCTCTTCTTCAATACTACTCCATCCAACTCTTCTAGCACATATGAACCGCCGGAAACTTGCTCCTTGATTTTATACGGTCCATTCCACCTATCTGCAAACATCTTTCCCCACTGACTTTCCAAACTCCTATTATACACCAGGACCATATCACCTGGGTTCAAAGGTTTCCTTAATTGATGTGCCAACCGCTCATCCCAATATCTAACTGATGGATTTTGGATCTTCATCATCCGCGAATATGCCTTTTCTAAATATTCTTCTTTCTTTTCTAGCTGCATCATTCTTGCACACAATAATTCTTCATTAGTTTTGACGGTGTCCCAGTCAACTCCAAGATATGATTCAGCATCTAAATCAACCGGTAAAACTGCTTTCTGTCCAAAAACAAGAACATAAGGTGAAAATCCGGTTGTCCTTTTGGCAGTGATTCGATCAGCAAATAAAACTAAAGGCAAATAGTGCCTCCATTTTTCGGCACTTGTCCCACACATTTTAACTAAAGCATCCTTAATAACTTGGTGCCCTCTTTCAACCATGCCTTCAGCTTCAGGATAATATGGGGTTGCTACCCTAACCTTTGATCCAACTTTCAATACGGCCTCTTTAAACTCTGTCCCAAATTCAGGACCTCCATCTACCGTTATCAACTTCATCACCCCATACCTATATACCCAATTAGTCAAAAAAAATTCTGCCACATTTTTGGCAGTTAAATTAATAAGAGGCGCTGCCTCTACCCAACCAGATAAATCATCTCTGGCCACAATTAAATATTTATACCGTCCCTCTTTTATATGAACGGCATCTAAACTAACTCTCCCAAAGAGCGTATATTCACCGGTCGCGCGTCCAGGTTCTTTTGGCCTTAAATAAATTCGTCTTTGACATTCTTCGCATCACTGAACCCACTGTTTAACATCCATCTTCATGCCAGGCCACCAAAATTGATCAGAAATTCTTCTAAACGTTTCTCCAACGCCTCTATGCCCGAGATCTTCATGCAGTGATTTCAAAACTAATTCTTGCCCCTTCTGTTGAGTTATAACTACTTGAGGATTTGGATACCTCCTCCTCATTAAACGTCGACCAGATAGGTAAAACGTAGTTGACTTCCTCTTGATAGCCACCCATTCATCATCTTCACAATCTTCTGGCCTCTCTAAAGTCAACAAATATTTGACTAACAAAAAATAAAAACCAGTCTGACCCCAGACTTCATCTTGAAAATCGATTAATATAACATCAATAGGGACTTCTCTATCACCAATATCACCTGCACATGAATGAGCCAATAATCTTTGACCCCTAAATAAATCTTTAATCGAGCTATGTTGTCATTTTTCTTCTGAACCTTTGGATCCTTCGTAAACCGTATTTGAAAATACCTCTTTCTCTTTATCCACCCTTTTATTTAAATTCTCTAATTCTCCAACATATACACCATTCCTTAACTTACTACTATCCCACACTACTAATCCATCTTCCTCTACATACACCACATCTTCTTCTACCTCCTTTCTACCGAATTTATCTACACCTTTTCCAACACCTTTATTAACATAAAAACTATTTTCCAGTTTATCCTCTTGGTGGAGGTCATCATCACCATAATCTAAACACAATAGTCCTGCCAGTTTAACCTCATGGGGGAGGTATGGAAAGTCTTCAGCTCCTTTAGTGCTGGCTTTGATAATAGGTATATCTTCATCGAACTCTTCTGAGTCTGAATCTTCTTCCGTGGGTGGTCTCCTTGATAAACCATCTGGCATAGTAAAAGTTTTTCCAGGCTTATGAACTAAATCGAATGAAAAGTGTTGAATAAAAGCTACCCATCTCGTCATGGGTGCGTTCGGTAAACTTGGGGAATTAATCATCTGGATTAACGATTTCGCATCCACTTGCAACTCAAAATGTTTCCCCCACAAAATATGCTGAAGTTTCTTCAGTATTTTTGCCACACCACATAATTCCAATTTCGGTTGAGAATATCTTGATTCGACCTCAGTAAATACTACAGATTCATACCTAACTAGCCTGATGTAACCAGCTTTATCCCTCTGAGACAAAACTGCCCCAGCTGCAACCTGACTTGAATCGACTTCTAAATAAATTCTGCCAGCTTCTTTTCCATAATCCAACTTGTGCAGGACTAAATGCTTCCCTACAACCTCCTTCAACTTCACAAACGCCTTCTCACACTCTTCATCCCACTCCCAGTCTGCATCCTTTCTCCTTAACCGTCTCAATGGAGCTGCCAATGAAGAAAAGTCCTTGATAAACATTCTAACATATACGCAAACGCCTAAAAACCCTCTAACTTCGGTTGTATTCTTGGGTCTTGGCCAGGACTGAATTTTGTTAACTTTCTTCTTGGACATAATCCTACCCTCTCTACATACCACATGGCCTAATATTTCTAAGGCTGGAACACAACATGAAAATTTTGAACCTGAAATAGTTAAACCAGCCTCTTCAATTCGAAACAAGATTCTTTCTAATGTAATTGCAAACTCCCAAATGAATTTGCGTATCCCGGGATTCTCTTCCAACACCTGGTTATCATAGTCGGTCGTTGGTCCCTTAATTCCTCCATCATCTATAAAGATTCCAGCATATTGTGGAATTTCATCTTGAAGGATTCAAGCCATCTGAGCTTGATAAACTGCAACCAAATTTGTTGCTCCTTGAGGTAATCTTGTTAACTGTAAATGTCCTAGTGGTGTATCGAATGTAGTGAGAGGCCTTGAGTCCGGATGTAACTCTCTCTCATAATATCCACCCATAATATCTCCCAATCCATAACACACTCTCCCTGCAAACGCTTCAACAAACTCCTCAGCACTAGGCGGTATCCCAGCATCCTTTATTGTAACCCTATTTAATTCCCTAAGATCATGAACAACTCTAAGCTTGCCATTTGGTTTCTTGATACAAAATACCGGACTAGAATAACTTGACGTTGATTGCTCATACAGTCCAGTGCGTATCCGTTCTCTGACAACTTCAATATAGGCTTCTTTCAATGCAGCCTGAATAGGAATTGGTTTCTGCTGCCACGGTTCATGACATACCACAGGAATCTTGTAAGGCTCCCCATAGGAATGCTTCAACACACCCCTCTCCTCTTCTACAAAAGCAATGGCCTTCTCTCGCTTGACCATCACATCCAACAACAACTTCTTCTCTTCTCCAGACAACCAACCATCAGTTTCAAAATTAACAACACCCAGTCTCTCAAAATTGATTCTTGACGTCTCAGAAAATTCAGGCGGATTCTTTACCAAGGGACTTTCATAAGGATCTCTTGATAACCTTGGTCTTCTCAAGGGTGGATTTAATTCAGCAGGTAGCTGTTCATTAATAGGTCAAACTTGATTTTCTACTTTCTTATATTTGGCTGCGTCCACATCTAAATAAACTTGAGGTAAAACATTTACTTTTGATTCGCCATTAAAAATTTCATCAAATAAATCTTCTTCATCTTCAGAATCAGAATAAGAAAAATTAGAATAATGTTTTATTTCATTTTTAAATTTTACCCTTTTCTCCTTTCCCTCGTCTATTTTATAAACAGATTTTACAACACCTTTGCTTCCCTTATCCAACAGTAAATCACCCGTAAAGAAAGTCGGCAGTTTAACCTCTTGCTGGAGGACTGGAAATGAATTTTCACAAAAATTATTTCTTTGTGTTTTAATTATACTGAGATTTTTTCTTGGATTTTGATAAGATTTTCGCAGTTTACCCTCTTGCTGGAGAACCGGAATAACATTCTCACATAAATTACTTTTTTTTGTTTTAATTATACCGAGATTTTTAATCGAATTTTGATAAGATTTTCGCAGTTTACCCTCTTGCTGGAGGTCCATAATAGAAGGAGATAATTGCAGTTTAACCTCTTGCTGGAGGTCATCGAACATACCCTTCCAATTTTTATCCAACCAAATTTGGCCCATTTTGCCTTTTTCACCATTTTTAAATTTAATAGAAAAACCGGGTAAATCCAATAAACATATAGAAAAGTCCAAAACGTATTTGCACTCCAAAGTAATATTAACAGAAAATAATTGAGAATCCACTTGAATTATCTCCAAGTGAGCTGACCTATTGCAATCCGGGATCTCATCCTGAGGAGAGATTACAACATTAGAGTGATCAGCCCCAGCTACCCCAAAAAATGAGGGTGTCCATCCCTTTCCAACAAACATAATTCACCAGAAGCCGTCCGTTTTATATGCCGCTTCTTGGTGCAAACACAACACTGGCACAGAGTAGTAATCCCTGGCTGTGTTTCCCAACCTTCATCTCCAGGAGGCGCTAACCGCATATGTAACCTCCGCATATCTTCACCAGTGATCTCCAAACTAATCCCCATGCCAGCTTGATACCCTATCCTGGCCTCAAAATCCATCAAAAAAGGACCACCAAGAACAGTTTTGACTGCTCCTCTGGCCACATAAAAGTGAACCTTACCAACAGATCCACCAATGCCTAACCTGACATGCTCAGCTGTACCCATCAGCTCGGTTGCATGCCCTCCAATGCCTCTGAGGTTTCCCCCAGTTCCACTTTTAATTAGCAAGCCTATACTCGTTGCTTGCTCCAATGAAATTAAATTAATTTGAGACCCTGAATTGACCAAGGCCTTTACTTCTTTACCGTTAAGAGTTACCACCAGGTAACCCAGGGGAGCGGAAAAATGTGTATCTACATCTTCCCCAAACTTTTCGGCATTTTCACAAATATATTCCACCTCTCCAGTGGAAACCCGACGCCTCGTCAAATGCTTCTTTTGCTTTTCAGCAAGCGCCGGACTAATCGTAAATAACTCCCCCAAAGATAAGGGAATCTGCAGTTGATTCACCCTATTCAAAACTGCGTCCATCGCATTAGCTTGACCAGAAACTACTGGCCGCTCATACTGGACCTTTGATTTAACAACCTTTGCCCTGGGTACCTCTTGAGGTCCAACTGAGCCATCTTCACCCCCCATTATAAAATCTTCACTTTCTATAACCCTAACTCTGTCACCAGCTTCTTGCACTAATCCTGATCCATTGCTAGTCCTTCTTACTCCCTCCATTGGGATGGGACCGCTAAAACTTGGTCTGGGTAGAGACGCCAACGGTACGTCCTCCTCAGAATCCGAATCATCCTCTGGCATAGGCTCACCATTTAAATCAAACTTTCCATAACTAGGGGGCCCCATATCAGCAATCCCCTTCTGTATTTTATATAATTTGTCCTTAGAGTAAGGGTTCAATTTGTTGGCGGCAGTTTGAGCACTAGAATTCTTGTCCTTAGAGTAAGGGTTCACTTTGTTATTGGCCTTGCCAGGATTAGCCCTCAATTGGCTCTGAATGCTACTTTTCGCCTTAGTAGCAGCTGCTCTTCTAGCAGCATTAACATCGTATTCGTCAGCCATACAGCTACCCTCCACCTGGGCAACCGTCGCCAGCTCTAAACCACCAAAAGAAGTAGAAAATGTGGCTTTACTGACCTCTTTCTCCTTGCCCTTGTCAGCTTTACCAACATTACCATTACCATTTTTGCCACCCTTGGCATTAACATCTTCATCCGTCACCTCTTCAAATCTGGCTCTCCTTTCAGCCGTTAAACTTCTTCTGACAAAATCAGAAGGAGACTTTGCATCACTGGGCTTGATGAACGAACCATCAGGAAATTTATAAACTTTTCAATCAAAAAGAACTCGCCCAGCATCCATATCCTTATCAAGAGCAAAACAAACTGTTGCTCTGTGCCCCCTCCTATTACAATAGGAGCACACCTTTGGCTCATCATAGCCACCTCTATATCCATTACCACCATTCCCACCATTTCTCCCATTGCCTGGGAAGCGGTTACCGTTGTTATTGCCATTATAATTTCGACGTTCATAACCTCTGGACTGATAAGAAGTCGACGTCAACGAAGAAGCGATTGGGGCCTTGTTGGCCTTCTGAGTCTCTTGAACAAATATTTTTAATTGTTTCGTTAAATCGGCCAAGTGATCGACCATCTTATTATCTACATTGCCCTCCACTTTAGCAGCAGGTAATCCCATTTGTGCCTTCTTGGCCTCCTGGGCTTTGACCATAATATTGTTGTTTTTCGCCAAAACTTCGCTAACCTTGCTAACATATTGAGTGCAAGACTCTTGATATTTGTCCAACGCCAATAACTTTAGATGGGCCTGAATGTTCTCTTTGATAACCTCCAGAGCCGGCAGTTTCTGCTCACCATTAGGCAGTTCCTTCATCAAATCTTTTCTTGAAAGATCCTTCAAGACGTCCATTCAAATATCCCTGCTGCATGCTGTCCAAAACAAATCTTTTGCTTGGTTCTCATGCACTAACTCGTCCACCAGAATAAGATATTCAACTACTTCATCAAACTGAACACACAGCTTTTTGAAGTCTGCCATAGAAGAAACACCACCTTTTGCTTGCCAGTCTCCAACAATTTTATTGAGGTCCATCATAGTAAACCTAACACCCCATCTATCAACCATAGCTTTAGAAAGCTTAACCCAATCCTTGTCCTTGAATGCCTGCATAGCAATAACCTCTTTTTCCACCTCCCTATCAGCAATAAAAAACCTAACTTGCTTCACCATATCCACATGAGAAGCACCATCAACAGCAGCAGCAGCTTCATACCTGCTAATGAACCATTTAACCTCCTCCCCATCAAACTTTGGGCCATCCCAAGAAACAATTCTAACTGAGGGAGTAAGAGGGTTAGAAGATCCAGAAGCAACAGCAGAAGAAGACATCCCAATAAGTAATGAAAAGCGTTAATAATAAATTAAATAACAAGCCTCTTGCAGGCCAATAACAAAAATCCAATTAGAGTTCCAGAAAATAAGCCTCTTGCAGGCTAATAACGTTCTTGATCCAAGTAAGTCTTTTAAAGAAAGCTAGAGAATTCGAAACCCCACGTTGGGCGCCAACTATGGTAAGGTAAACTCTTACAGTCGCCTTGCTGTAAGCAGAATCTGGAGGAGATATGTGGATTTAGCTGAAAACCCCGTCCTTCCAATAAAAATAACAAAATGGGAATTCTAAATCACTAAGCTAACCAATCTACTTGGATCTTATTGATGAAAATAATGAAACTCTAAAATATTTAACGCTTATTGAGATTTAATGATTGTGGCTGTTGAGAAAGAAATACTGATAACAACAATTAAGGTGTACCAGTGAAAGATCTGAAAAGATTGACTTTTATGTTTTTATAATAATTTGAATTTTTATGAGACAGCAATAATCAAGTCACAGTGATGAAGACCTTTCTAAAGATACCCTATATGAAGTGTGATTTAAATTGTTGAATCGTATTTCTAAAATGTTATGTAAAAATAATAAATGTTATAAGGGTATTACAAATTTATTTAATTTGTTGAGTAATAAAAAAAGTGAGACTGTGGTGGTTAATTATTAAGCTGTATGTTGTGTCCCCCCTCTCAATTTCGAGTTTGAGAGGCGCTTAAGTATTCCTAGTCACGTGCCTAAGTTTTCCCCTCCAGAGCTCTCCCAGAGTCAATCCGGAGCCCGTACGGAGTCCGTCCGGACTTCCGGACTCAATTAGAACCTTAAAACTATTATTAAAAATCTAGAAAAATTACACATAATAGAGCTACTTCCCCTTTACATACCAAACTAATTTTCGTAGTCTGCGCAGCTCTAATTACCCCATGAAAATTCATCAAAGTTAAGTAATTTTTGAAAACGTAAATATTTCTATAAAACTTTAAAATTTATTTAAAAATATAATAAAAATAGTAAAAATTCTGGGAAAATTTCCCAAGGTTCTTGAGTGACTTGACTTGATACTTATAAATTTTTTTTACAGACCGTAAAAATAAGTTTTCTCCGTAAAATAAATTGTATTTGTGTAGGCATTCGCTCGTGACCAATTTCTTCATATTTTAAACTCCAATAAATTAAATAAAACCCTTTTATAAAAAATAATAACGCCAATCTTTCACGCCGTAATAACTCCATTTACGTACTTAGGTGCCATACTAAACTTTAGGCTACCACAACGTGACAGGATATCTGGGACAATACAGTTCTTACCTGGGCGATAGGAAATAGAAAAAGGAAATTCAGACACAAATTCAGCCCACCTGGCTTGACGCCTGGTTAACACTTTGGAAGAGATAAAGTATTTCAAAGCATTATGGTCAGTCAGGATTGGAAAAGGACTATCTAGGCTGGGAAGAAAAGAGTGCCATTTTTTAAGACAATGAATAATAGCTAAAAGATCTTTGTCATGAATTTCATAATTTAATTCTGCCGCAATGAGTTTGCATGACTCAAAAGCAACAGGATGAAACAATTTTGTTTCAGGATTGAATTGAGAAATGACCCCTACGATAGCATAATTGCTAGCGTCTGTCTCGACTATTGTCAAAGCAGAAGGATCAAAGTGTCAAAGGATTGAAGCTGTGGTGAACGCAGTCTTTAATGCTTCAAATTCCTTTTGTGCTGTAGAAGTAAAAACAAAAGGAATATCTTTTCTAAGAAGAGAAGTAAGATTGGAAATAGTTTTAGAGTAATCTTTAATAAATATTCTATATAAATTGGCAAAACCCAAAAATCCTTGGAGGGATTTGACGGTTTTGGGCTCAGGCCATTCCAGGACTTTTTGGACCTTTTTGTTGTCCATGACTAAACCATCAGTGGACAACGTAAACCCCAAAAAATCAATAGATTTGAGATGGAATTTGCATTTATTGTGCTTGGCGTAGAGACTGTGATCTTGAAGGCTATTTAGAACCTGTCGAACATGATGAATATGTTCATCCAGTGTCTTTGAGAAAATTAAAATATTGTCTAAGTAGACAGCAACATCTTTAAAGATGTCATTAACAAAAGTTTGAAAAGTAGATGGTGCATTACATAATCCAAAAGGCATGACTAAATATTCAAAACTATCAAATCTAGTGCGCATTGCAGTCAGTGGTTCATGACCTTCTGAAATGGTAATAAGATTATAAGCGCCTCTTAGATCAATTTTAGAAAAGAAATTAGCACCATTAAAAAGGGTAAGAAGCAATGACATAGGAAGAACGGGATATGCATTCTTCTTTGTGACTGTGTTGAGCTTTCTATATTCAACACACAATATAAGGCTACCATCTTTTTTCTTTACAAAAAGAACTTGGGAGCCGGTTAGAGATTTACTGGCTCTGATGAAACCTTTGGCTACATTCTCTGCAATGTAGTCTTGAAGAACTTGAGATTCGTCCTTCAATAAAGAATAGAAAGGACCTGCCGGAGGTACTGGACCTATTAACTCTATTTGATGTTCTTAGGGTCTATGAGTTGGTAACTTATTGGCCTTGCGGATTGAGAAAACATCAAGGAAATCGTGATAGATTTGCGGTAGAGTTGATTTAATGGCTTCTGTGTTGATTTGGCGTCCTCATCATCTTCAAGAGAATCTGTCGAGGGAAGAGCAGAATTGAGAGAGCATAATTCGACTACTTTGAGGAAATTTAAATTCTCTTCGAGTGAAATGATAGAGCTAGAAGGGTTAGCCAATTGCTCATTTAGAAAAAGATCAGATTCTTGCAAGTAATCTGGCAGAGATTTGTCCTCTAGCAGGACATTTCCAGGCAGGTTGTTTAACTCCCTATTGACCTGCATTGAAGAATCAGAAATATACTTACCACGTGGGATGATCAATCCCCGTGACCAATCAATTTCCGGATTCAAATGCGTTAATAAGTGATGGCCAAGGATGGTATCATCCATTCTTGGGGCATCCAAGACTGATAATTCCCACTTGAAGGGGGGGAAATTCGGAAAGTTGAAAACCCATTTAACTTTCTTACTTACACAATATTTGGGTTCCTCTGATTTGACCAAATAAATTGGAGTTTGATCAATATCTTTGAATCTCAGCTTTAACTTCTTGGAAAAAGATAAACTAACAAAAGAAATTGAAGCTCCAGAGTCTATAAGACAACTGAAGGGGGTATCCTCCTTAAAAAGAAACGTAGAAGGAGTGCGTTGAACAGGTGCCATTTTAAAAAATTTAGAGACATGTTATGGTAAGGTAAACTCTTAAAGTCGCCTTGCTGTAAGCAGAATCCGGAGGAGATGTGTGGATTTAGCTGAAAACCCCGTCCTTCCAACAAAAATAACAAAGTAGGTGTTCTAAATTGCTAAGCTACCCAGTCTATTTAGATCAGATGAAATATAATATTATGAAACTCTGAAATATTTAACGCTTATTGAGATTTAATGATTGTGGCTGTTGAGAAAAGAAGTACTGATAACAACTATTAAGGTGTACCAGTGAAAGATCTGAAAAGATTGACTTTATGTTTTTATAATAATTTGAATTTTTATGAGACAGCAATAATCAAGTCCCAGTGATGAAGAACTTTCTAAAGATACCCTGTATGAAGTGTGATTTAAATTGTTGAGTAGTATTTCTAAAATGTTATATATAAAATATAAAGTTATAAGGGTATTACAATTTTATTTAATTTGTTGAGTAATAAAAAATGAGACCGTGGTGGTTAAAGATTAAGCTGTATGATGTATGATAATTGTAAGATGATGCCCAATTTTGAGTCTGAGAGGCCCTTAAATATACCTTGTCATGTGCCTAAGTTTCCCCTCCAGAGCTCAGCCAGAGCCTATCCCGAGCCCGTACGGAGCTCGTACTGAGTCCGTACAGAGTCCAAGCGGAGTCCATCTGGAGCTCCGGACTCAATTAGAACCTTTAAAACTATAATAAAAAATCTAGAAAAATTACACATGATAGAGCCACTTTCCCTTTACATTCCCAAATAATTTTTGTAGCCTGCACAGCTCTAATCACCCCATGAAGATTCATCAAAGTTAAGTATTTTCTAAAAAACGTAAATATTTCTATAAAACTTTAAAATTCATTTAAAAATATAAGAAAAATAGTAAAAATTCTGGGAAAACTTCCCAAGGTTCTTGAGTGACTCAACTTGATACTTATAAACTTTTCAGACCTTAATAATAAATTTTCTCTGTAAAATATATTGTTTTTGCGTAGGCATTCGCTTTTGACCAATTTCTTCATATTTAAAACTCAAATAAATTAAATAAAACCCTTTTATAAAAAATAATTCTGCCAATATTGCACTCTGTAATAACTCCATTTACGTACTTAGGTGCCATAATAAACTTTAGGCTACCACATCCTCCCTCCAATTGAGAATGTCCCCATTCTTAAAACTTTGCATAAGTGGTCGAACACAATATTCATCTTTAACCTTCAACCACCATCTTCTTTAATCAACTTTAAAATTCATCTTCATCAATATGTCTTTCAAAGAACTTGTCTCTCCATGTGAACTCTGCGCTCGCTACCAGGTACCTTGTTCAATGTCCAGCCCTAATCTTCCTGGCAGGACCGCTTGCGACTTATGCCATGTGAAAAAAGTCAAATGTAACCAGCCAATAGTTCCTTCTAAAACAAACGTATATTTAGGACCAGCAGCTCTCCCTGATCCCACAACTTCTAAAAAGCAATCAAAAATTCCTGTCTTCTTAAAACGAATAAGATCAAAAACAGCTTCAACATCAAAAGTTCAATCTTCATCACCAGATCCCGGCCTAATTTTGCCTTCACAAGATCCTAATCCTATAACGCCAGTGCCCCCAACCAACTTTGCTGAGACTATGTTTCCTGGCTCTAAATGTAAGACCCTATTATCTTACTAAAAAAACTTTTAATCAAAATTGACTAAACCTATAACTTAATAAAATATTTGAACTTCTAGCTGTCGAAATAACCAACACTGATGACGTTGGGAAAGTGAAGACGGACTATATTAATCATTATCCAAATTTTCATCGCTATCTTTTTCTTGACTTTACGAATGAATTGAAACAAAAAATGCTGGCCTATTTTCAAGAAGCTCCAGCTAATAACCATGAACACCTCATGAAAAGAAGAATTTTAATGCAAAGCTTTGATAATGATGTTGAACAATTTCAAAGAAATTATCTTTTCTAACAGTATAACTTGAAAAATTTTGTTTTTCCTTGGTCTTCTTTAACTTTAAAATAAATGTTGTTTTCTTTCTTCTCTGGCTTAACATAACATAAAATAATAAATAATATAAATCTTGTGATGATTCCACTACTGAGAGAAAGGTTTGAATCCCTTCAGACTCGCATTAACCAGTCTTCCTTCATGTCACAGCATTGAGAGAGTGGATCTTCCTAATGAGCCGAATACTCCTGATTCCAATCTCATAGAGCCCCCCACTGAGCCGAATTCTATGATTCCAATCTTGCCATAAGGTCCTCCAAGCTTCACACCAAAAATGGCCTAACAATGAGGCACTAAAAAAAATCATTCCCTAAAATCCAACTACCATCCTAACTTCTGATTCCTTCATCACAATTTTCAAACTTTGCTATGCAACAAACCCATAAAATACTTTTTCCAGGCTTCCAATAATAATATATTAACTTTATACCATGTTAAAGCGCCACAAATTTCACCTAATTATCCATTATGCTTTCCTTAGCATCATTACCACCTAAAATTTTAACCTCCTAAAGCTTATCATCACCCAATTCCAGATATGATTGAATAACCAGTTTAGAGTCTTAGTGGACAGTGATAAATTAAATGATTGAATTGAGTTATCCAAACATGATTGACATTCCTGTTTAAAGTCTTGGTGGACCAAACATATAATCGATTGCCAGTTTATGGTCTTGGTGGACCAAAGATCGTTTAAGTGCATGAATAACTTGAAATATTCCTAAGTAAGGCCTAGGCTTTACCAAAGATTTAATAAACTTGATAATCCAGTTTAATGTCATAGTGGACCAAAAATTTGATCAACAAGTAATCCAGTTTAAGGTCATGGTGGACCCAACAACTTGATAATAGTCCAGTTTAAGGTCTTGGTGGACCTGAAAAATTGATAATATTCCAGTTTAAGGTCTTGGTGGACCTAACATTTGATAACACTCCAGTTTAAGGTCTTGGTGGACCTAACATTTGATTGATAAAAAAAATAAAAAAAATCCGTCTCCAAAAATATCCATAAAATCTTGAACATCCTTGAAATTCAGTTTAAAGTCTTGAAGGACTAACAGCATCTTGAAAGAAAGTCTTGAAAATTAGCCAGTTTAAAGTCTTGGAGGACTAACAGCTCCAAAATTTGTATAAAAAAACCTTAAAGAACATCTTGAACAGTAGCCAGTTTAAATTTTTGGAGGACTAACAGATCCAAAATACGTATAAAAAAAACCTTAAAGAACGTCTTGAACAGTAGCCAGTTTAAAGTCTTGTAGGACTAAACATATCCAAAATACGTATAAAAAAAACCTTAAAGAACGTCTTGAACAGTAGCCAGTTTATAGTCTTGGAGGACTAAACATATCCAAAATATGTATAAAAAAAAACCTTAAAGAATGTCTTGAACAGTAGCCAGTTTAAAGTCTTGGAGGACTAACAGATGCCTTGAAGTAAAATCCCATAGGTCTTGAACTCCCCTAGACCTTGTTTCCTGTCTAAACTAAATGAATAAAACTAAAAAAAAGAATTAAGACTGAAAAATAAAACTATGAAATATAATAATAATTTTGATTCAATTAATTAATTTTTTTTATTTTATTATTTTATTTTTATTTATTTATTTTTATTTTTATTTTTAATTTTTTTTATTTTATTTATTTATTTATTTATTTTTATTTTTTTTTATTTTTATTTATTTTTATTTTTAATTTTAATTTGTTTTTAATTTAAAATAAAAGATTTTAGAAAAGATAGTTTTGAAATAAAAGTTAAAATTTAATTTTTAAAGAAAGATAAACGAATGTGAAAAGAAAGATAAAAAAATTAATAATAATAAAAATTTCAAAATAAAATTTTAAAAGATGCCCCCTGGCCATTTGATGAGCCGTACCCTCGACATCATACCCACATCCAAGTGCAACTTGATGTGGTTACACAATTTTGAGAAATTGAAAAGAAAAGAAAATAAATGAAAGTTTTTAGAAGATAATTTTATAATGATGATCACTGGGTGGGCTCCCTCCAGTTTATAAAAATGATTAGAGACCACCAGTGAGCATCACCTTTGCAATAATTCATAATATATATTTAAAGGAAGGAAATCACAATCTAAAATATAAAAAATCAAAATCAAATAATATAAAAAAAATCATGAATCCGGCGTTGAGAGCGGTGTCTCTTGATTTTTTCCAGTTTATAGTCTTAGTGGACTTCTTATAATTAAAAGACAAAGCCAGGATTCAACTAGAAAAAGGGAAAATTTTGGAAACAAACATTATGGGGTAATTGTGTATAGAGCAGCCAGCCCATCAATTACCCCCACATTTGCCAATATTAAATTAAGAAGGTTCCCCTGTGAACACTTCTTCCAATAAATTTTTTTTTTAAATTTTCCAACACTATCTTCACCCATATTTTAAGAATTTTAAATTTTGAAAATTTCCAAGAAGGTTTTCTTTCATTTTGTTAAGTTTCATCACAGCTTTGTCGCCCATATGCAGTGTAACGACAGTAAAGTATTTTTGATAAAAAGAAGATAGTTTATCCTCATTGCGGAGGTCGATAAGATTTTTATAAAAAAAAACATCATAGTTTATCCTCATTGCAGAGGAATCCATAAAATTTGGTCGATATCATAGTTTATCCTCATTGCGGAGGGATCCATAAAATTTCGTTGATATTATAGTTTATCCTCATTGCGGAGGGAGACTTCGGCACTCCTGGTGCCTCTAGGATAGAACCGTTTACTTGATTGGCCGCTACCCTCTTCTTCAATACTACTCCATCCAACTCTTCTAGCACATATGAACCTCCAGAAACTTGCTCCTTAACTTTATACGGTCCATTCCTCCTATCTGCAAACATTTTCCCCCATTGACTCTCTAGACTTCTATTATACACCAGGACCATATCACCTGGGCTCAAAGGTTTCCTTAATTGATGTGCCAACCGCTCATCCCAATATCTAACTGATGGATTTCGGATCTTCATCATCTGCGAATATGCCTTTTCTACATATTCTTCTTTCTTTTCTAGCTGCATCATTCTTGCACACAATAATTCTTCAGTAGTTTTGACCGTGTCCCAGTCAACTCCAAGATATGATTCAGCTTCTAAATCAACCGGTAAAACTGCTTTCTGTCCAAAAACAAGAACATAAGGTGAAAATCCGGTTGTCCTTTTGGCAGTGATTCGATCAGCAAATAAAACTAAAGGTAAATAGCGCCTCCACTTTTCGGCACTTGTCCCACACATTTTAACTAAAGCATCCTTAATAACTTGATGCCCTCTTTCAACCATGCCTTCAGCTTCAGGATAATATGGGGTTGCTACCCTAACCTTTGATCCAACTTTCAATACAGCCTCTTTAAATTCTGTCCCAAATTCAGGACCTCCATCTACTGTCACCAACTTCATCACCCCATACCTATATACCCAATTATTCAACAAAAATTCTGCCACATTTTTGGCAGTTAAATTAATAAGAGGTGCTGCCTCTACCCAACCAGATAAATCATCTCTGGCCACAATTAAATATTTATACCATCCCTCTTCTATATGAACGGCATCTAAACTAACTCTCCCAAAGAGCGTATATTCACTGGTCGCGCGTCCAGGTTCTTTTGCCCTTAAATAACTTTGTCTTTGACATTCTTTGCATGACTGAACCCACTGTTTAACAGCCATCTTCATGCCAGGCCACCAAAATCAATCAGAAATTCTTCTAAACGTTTCTCCAACGCCTCTATGCCCGAGATTTTCATGCAGTGATTTCAAAACTAATTCTTGCCCCTTCTGTTGAGTTATAACTACTTGAGTATTTGGATTCCTTCTTATTAAACGTCGACCAGATAGGTAACACGTAGATGACTTCCTCTTGATAGCCACCCATTCATTGTCTTCACAATCTTCTGGCCTCTCTAAAGTCAACAAATATTTGACTAACAAAAAATAAAAACCAGTCTGACCCCAGACTTCATCTTGAAAATCGATTAATATAACATCAATAGGGACTTCTCTATCACCAATATCACCTGCACATGAATGAGCCAATAATCTTTGACCCCTAAATAAATCTTTAATTGAGCTATGTCGACGTTTTTCTTCTGAACCTTTGGATCCTTCGTAAACCGTATTTGAAAATACCTCTTTCTCTTTATCCACCTTTTTATTTAAATTCTCTAATTCTCCAACATATACACCATTCCTTAACTTACTACTATCCCACACTACCAATCCATCTTCCTCTACATACACCACATCTTCTTCTACCTCCTTTCTACCGAATTTATCTACATCTTTTCCAACACCTTTATTAACATAAAAACTATTTTCCAGTTTATCCTCTTGGTGGAGGTCATCATCACCATAATCTAAACACAATAGTCCTGCCAGTTTAACCTCATGGGGGAGGTATGGAAAGTCTTCAGCTACTTTAGTGCTGGCTTTGATAATAGGTATATCTTCATCGAACTCTTCTGAGTCTGAATCTTCTTCAGTGGGCAGTCTCCTTGATAAACCATCTGGCATAGTAAAAGTCTTGCCAGGCTTATGAACTAAATCAAACAAAAAATGTTGAATAAAAGCTACCCATCTCGTCATGGGTGCGTTCGGTAAACTTGGGGAATTAATCATCTGGATTAACGATTTCACATCCACTTTCAACTCAAAATGTTGCCCCCACAAAATATGCTGAAGTTTCTTCAGTATTTTCGCCACACCACATAATTCCAATTTCGGTTAAGAATATCTTGATTGGACCTCAGTAAATACTACATATTCATACCTAACTGGCCTGATGTAACCAGCTTTATCCCTCTGAGACAAAACCGCCCCAGCTGCAACCTGACTTGAATCGACTGCTAAATAAATTCTGCCAGCTTCTTTTCCATAATCCAACTTGTGCAGGACTAAATGCTTCCCTACAACCTCCTTCAACTTCACAAACGCCTTCTCACACTCTTCATCCCACTCCCAGTCTGCATCCTTTCTCCTTAACCGTCTCAATGGAGCTGCCAATGAAGAAAAGTCCTTGATAAACATTCTAACATATACGCAAACGCCTAAAAACCCTCTAACTTTGGTTGTATTCTTGGGTCTTGGCCAGGACTGAATTTTGTTAACTTTCTTCTTGGACATAATCCTACCCTCTCTACATACCACATGGCCTAATATTTCTAAGGCTGGCACACAACATGAAAATTTTGAACCTGAAATAGTTAAACCAGCCTCTTAAATTTGAAACAAGATTCTTTCTAATGTAATTGAAAACTCCCAAATGAATTTGCGTATCCCGGGATTCTCTTCCAACACCTGGTTATCATAGTCGGTCGTTGGTCCCTTAATTCCTCCATCATCTATAAAGATTCCAGCATATTGTGGAATTTCATCTTGAAGGATCCAAGCCATCTGAGCTTGATAAACTGCAACCGAATTTGTTGCTCCTTGAGGTAATCTTGTTAACTGTAAATGTCCTAGTGGTGTATCGAATGTAGTGAGAGGCCTTGAGTCCGGATGTAACTCTCTCTCATAATATCCACCCATAATATCTCCCAATCCATAACACACTCTCCCTGCAAACGCTTCAACAAACTCCTCAGCACTAGGTGGTATCCCAGCATCCTTTATTGTAACCCTATTTAATTCCCTAAGATCATGAACAACTCTAAGCTTGCCATTTGGTTTCTTGATACAAAATACCAGACTAGAATAACTTGACGTTGATTGCTCATACAGTCCAGTGCGTATCCGTTCTCTGACAACTTCAATATAGGCTTCTTTCAATGCAGCCGGAATAGGAATTGGTTTCTTCTGCCACGGTTCATGACATACCACAGGAATCTTGTAAGGCTCCCCATAGGAATGCTTCAACACACCCCTCTCCTCTTCTACAAAAGCAATGGCCTTCTCTCGCTTGATCATCACATCCAACAACAACTTCTTCTCTTCTCCAGACAACCAACCATCAGGTCCAAAATTAACAACACCCAGTCTCTCAAAAGTGATTCTTGACGTCTCAAAAAATTCAGGCGGATTCTTTACCAAGGGACTTTCATAAGGATCTCTTGATAACCTTGGTCATCTCAAGGGTGGATTTAATTCGGCAGTTAGCAGTTCATTAATAGGTCAAACTTTATTTGCTACTTTCTTATATTTGGCTGCATCCACATCTAAATAAACTTGAGGTAAAACATTTACTTTTCTATCGCCATTAAAAATTTCATCAAATGAATCTTCTTCATCGTCAGAATCGGAATAAGAAAAATTAGAAAAATATTTTATTTCATTTTTAAATTTTACCCTTCTCTCCTTTCCCTCATCTAATTTATAAACAGATTTTCCAACACCTTTGCTTCCCTTATCCAACAGTAAATCACCTGTTAAAAAAGTTGGCAGTTTAACCTCTTGCCGGAGGACCGGAATTAAATTTTCACAAAAATTATTTTTTTGTGTTTTAATTATTCTGAGATTTTTTATTGGATTTTGATGTGATATTTGCAGTTTACCCTCTTGCTGGAGGTCCAAAATAGGAGGAGATACTTGCAGTTTAACCTCTTGCTGGAGGTCATAAAACATACCCTTCCAATTTTTATCCAACCTAATTTGGCCCATTTTGCCTTTTTCACTGTTTTTAAATTTAATAGAAAAACAGGGTAAATCCAATAAACATATAGAAAAGTCTAAAACATATTTGCACTCCAAAGTAATATTAACAGAAAGTAATTGAGAATCCACTTGAACTATCTCCAAGTGAGCTGACCTATTGCAATCCGGGATCTCATCCTGAGGAGAGATTACAACATTAGAGTGATCAGCCCCTGCTACCCCAAAAAATGAGGGCATTCATCCCTTTCCAACAAACATAATTCACCAGAAGCCGTCCGTTTTATATGCCGCTTCTTGGTGCAAAAACAACACTGGCACAGAGTTGTAATCCCTGGCCGTGTTTCACAACCTTCATCTCCAGGAGGCGCTAACCGCATATGTAACCTCCGCATATCTTCACCAGTGATTTCCAAACTAATCCCCATGCCAGCTTGATACCCTATCCTGGCCTCAAAATCCATCAAAAAAGGACCACCAAGAACAGTTTTGACTGCTCCTCTGGCCACATAAAAGTGAACCTTACCAACAGATCCACCAATGCCTAACCTGACATGCTCAGCCGTGCCCATCAGCTATGTTGAATGCCCTCCAATGCCTCTGAGATTTCCCCCAGTTCCACTTTTAATTGGCAAGCCTATACTCGTCGCTTGCTCCAATGAAATTAAATTAATTTGAGACCCTGAATCGACCAAGGCCTTTACTTCTTTACCGTTAAGAGTTACCACCAGGTAACCCAGGGGAGCGGAAAAATGTGTATCTACATCTTCCCCAAACTTTTCAGCATTTTCACAAATATATTCCACCTTTCCAGTGGAAGCCCGACGCCTCATCAAATGCTTCTTTGCTTTTCAGCAAGTGCCGGACTAATCGTAAATAACTCCCCCAAAGATAAGGGAATCTGCAGTTGATTCACCCTATTCAAAACTACGTCCATCGCATTAGCTTGACCAGAAACTACTGGCCGCTCATACTGGACCTTTGATTTAACA
The DNA here is from genome assembly GCA_030280995.1 of Hemileia vastatrix. Lineage (NCBI taxonomy): Eukaryota > Fungi > Basidiomycota > Pucciniomycetes > Pucciniales > Zaghouaniaceae > Hemileia > Hemileia vastatrix. Next base: position 30,494,899 of record JASXTE010000009.1, on the reverse strand, counting down.
ACCTTGGCCCTGGGTACCTCTTGAGGTCCAACTGAGCCATCTTCACCCCCCATTATAAAATCTTCACTTTCTATAACTCTCTCTCCATCACCAGCTTCTTGCACTAATCCTGATCCATTGCTAGTCCTTCTTACACCCTTTATTGGGATGGGACCGCTAAAACTTGGTCTGGGTAGAGATGCCAATGGTACATCCTCCTCAGAATCCGAATCATCCTCTGGCATAGGCTCATCATTTAAATCAAACTTGCCATAACTAGGGGGCCCCATATCAGCAATCCCCTTCTGCATTTTATATAATTTGTCCTTAGAGTAAGGGTTCAATTTGTTGGCAGCAGTTTGAGCACTAGAATTTTTGTCCTTAGAGTAAGGGTTCACTTTGTTATTGGCCTTGCCAGGATTAGCCCTCAATTGGCTCTGAATGCTACTCTTCGCCTTAGTAGCAGCTGCTCTTCTAGCAGCATTAACATCGTATTCACCAGCCATACAGCTACCCTCCACCTGGGCAACCGTCGCCAGCTCTAAACCACCAAAAGAAGTAGAAAATGTGGCTTTACTGACCTCTTTCTCCTTGCCCTTGTCAGCTTTACCACCATTACCATTACCATTTTTGCCACCCTTGGCATTAACATCTTCATCATTTATCTCTTCAAATCTGGCTCTCCTTTCAACCGTTAAATTTCTTCTGACCAAATCAGAAGGAGACTGTCCATCACTGGGCTTGATGAACAAACCATCAGGAAATTTATAAACTTTACCATCAAATAAAACTCGCCCAGCATCCATATCCTTATCAAGAGCAAAACACACTGTTGCTCTGTGCCCCCTCCTATTACAATAGGAGCACACCTTTGGCTCATCATAGCCACCTCTATATCCATTACCACCATTCCCACCATTTCTCCCATTGCCTGGGAAGCGGTTACCGTTGTTATTGCCATTATAATTTCGACGTTCATAACCTCTGGACTGATAAGAAGTCGACGTCAACGAAGAAGCGATTGGGGCCTTGTTGGCCTTCTGAGTCTCTTGAACAAATATTTTTAATTGTTTCGTTAAATCGGCCAAGTGATCGACCATCTTATTATCTACATTGCCCTCCACTTTAGCAGCAGGTAATCCCATTTGTGCCTTCTTGGCCTCCTGGGCTTTGACCATAATATCATTGTTTTTGGCCAAAACTTTGCTAACCTTGCTAACATATTGAGTGCAGGACTCTTGATATTTGTCCAATGCTAACAACTTGAGATGTGCCTGAATGTTCTCTTTGATAACCTCCAGAGCCGGCAGTTTCTGCTCACCATTAGGCAGCTCCTTCATCAAATCTTTTCCTGAAAGATCCTTCAAGACGTCCATTCGAATATCCCTGCTGCATGCTGACCAAAACAAATCTTTTGCTTGATTCTCATGCACTAACTCGTCCACCAGAATAAGATATTCAACTACTTCATCAAACTGAACACACAGCTTTTTGAAGTCTTCCATAGAAGAAACTCCACCTTTTGCTTGCCAGTCTCCAACAATTTTATTGAGGTCCATCATCATAAACCTAACACCCCATCTATCAACCATAGCTTTAGAAAGCTTAACCCAATCCTTGTCCTTGAATGCCTGCATAGAAATAACCTCTTTTTCCACCTCCCTATCAGCAATAAAAAACCTAACTTGCTTCACCATGTCCACATGAGAAGCACCATCAACAGCAGCAGCAGCTTCATACCTGCTAATGAACCATTTAACCTCCTCCCCATCAAGCTTTGGGCCATCCCAAGAAACAATTTTAACTGAAGGAGTAAGAGGGTGAGAAGATCCAGAAGCAACAGCAGAAGACATCCCAATAAGTAAGGAAAAGCGTTAAAAACCATTAAAATAAACAAGCCTCTTGCAGGCTAATAACAAAGATCGATTAGAGTTCCAAAGAATAAGCCTCTTGCAGGCTATTAACAAAGACCTGGACCCAAAAAAGTCCTAGAAAAAGCTAGAGATTTTGAACCCCACGTTGGGTGCCAACTATGGTAAGGTAAAATCTTAAAGTCGCCTTGCTGTAAGCAGAATCTGGAGGAGATGTGTGGATTTAGCTGAAAACCCCGTCCTTCCAACAAAAATAACAAAGTAGGTGTTCTAAATCGCTAAGCTACCCAGTCTATTTAGATCAGATGAAATATAATATTATGAAACTCTGAAATATTTAACGCTTATTCAGATTTAATGATTGTGGCTGTTGAGAAAAGGAATACTGATAACAACAATTAAGGTGTACCAGTGAAAGATCTGAAAAGATTGATTTTATGTTTTTATAATAATTTGAATTTTTATGAGACAGCAATAATCAAGTCCCAGTGATGAAGACCTTTCTAAAGATACCCTGTATGAAGTGTGATTTAAATTGTTGAGTAGTATTTCTAAAATGTTATATATAAAATATAAAGTTATAAGGGTATTACAATTTTATTTAATTTGTTGATTAATAAAAAATGAGACCGTGGTGGTTAAAGATTAAGCTGTATGATGTATGATAATTGTAAGATGATGCCCAATTTTGAGTCTGAGAGGCCCTTAAATATACCTAGTCATGTGCCTAAGTTTCCCCTCCAGAGCTCAGCCAGAGCCTATCCCGAGCCCGTACGGAGCTCGTACTGAGTCCGTACAGAGTGCAAGCGGAGTCCGTCTGGAGCTCCGGACTCAATTGGAACCTTTAAACCTATAATAAAAAATCTAGAAAAATTACACATGATAGAGCCACTTTCCCTTTACATTCCCAAATAATTTTTGTAGCCTGCACAGCTCTAATCACGCCGTGAAAATTCATCAAAGTTAAGTATTTTCTAAAAAATGTAAATATTTCTATAAAACTTTAAAACTCATTTAAAAATATAAGAAAAATAGTAAAAATTCTGGAAAAATTTCCCAAGGTTCTTGAGTGACTCAACTTGATACTTATAAATTTTTCAGACCGTAATAATAAGTTTTCTCTGTAAAATTTATTGTTTTTGTGTAGGCCTTCACTTTTGACCAATTTCTTCATTTTTAAAACTCATATAAATTAAATAAAACCCTTTTATAAAAAATAATAACGCCAATATTGCACGCTGTAATAACTCCATTTACGTACTTAGGTGCCATACTAAACTTAAGGCTACCACAACGTGAAAAAGGACGTAGTAGTGAAAAGAATGAGAAATACAGAGAATTAAATTATACTGTCACCGGAAGACCTACACACAAGGTTGAGGGTGTTCCTAGAAGTGAGATGGAGGGAGGAGTTTAGAGACTTCTTTGCTGTACAGAGGAAATATTCAAGGAATTGATTCGAAGATGAGTCAAAGGAAGAGCTACTGCTTTGAGATATGTTCGATAAGAATTCTAATATAGTTTAAAGGTAATATTAATATTCTTAGGATCTCACAAAGGGTTGGAAACTCAATAATAAAATATTTAAGTTTTTAGAAATGATTACTGAGAAAATAAGGAAATGTACAATAATAATGATTTAACCTGAAGCTTTACCACTATTAACTATATATTTGTTTTATAATTTAATTCTAAAGAAATATCAAGCTAAAATCCAACCCCTTTTATATCCATTACTCCTCCTCACATTGACCTCATACCCATCCATCATTCCACACACCACAGACCTCTGAAAATACACCTGTTACACCTGGACCCTCCTCACTAACATCTGTTAACCCTTTAATCCTCCACTAACCATCCTGTCCATGCTCACTACCCCTGTTAATAACCCACAGATACTTAATAAACCTTTTAGCGGAATATTGCATTAACTATTGCGCTGTGCGTTGCTTAGCAAAGAAAAGACTAAACACACTATTGAGAGATTGACTAATTTAGATTTAAAGTTTAGATTAGCGCGGCTGAATAGTGAGTACACAAAGGAAAGTTGCAGTTTCTATGTAGAGTTGTTTTCTGCGCTTTGAGTATGGATTTAGACCTCTGTATTATTGATTTAATGAGTTTCTTTTGCCTTGAGTTTCATGTGGCGCATGACATATTTGGATAATTACAACAGGTTGGGGTCACTTATATAGTGATTTCAGAAAAAGAAGCCCTGTTATATAATAAACCTTTGATATTGAATCAACAATTTTACCACTAATTTAACATATAATTGTTATTAGTGGGAGCCTGTGAATAGATCAATTAATATTGTGATCTTTGCAGATAAAAATTTTTACCTCTAATTTAACATAAAATTGTTATTAGTGGGAGTCTGTCAATAGACCAATTAATTTTGTGATCTTTGCAGATAATAAACCAGTTAAACTAATTAATTGTTTTCTTTTAACAGGACTCTTAATCCCTTTTTATTGGTTTGTAAAATTCATTTAATATTTAGAAAGAATCTTACTGACAGATTTTCTTTTTTTAAATATAAAAACATGGCTACATATTGTAGACCAGTTAAATAAAGTGACCACATAAAAGTATATTTGACTTTTGTCACTTATAAATTCACTTCATACCTACAAGTAAGCAATAAAATTGTCTTCAGTGGTGTAGATAAATACTGATATAACTCCTTTTGAAGTTTTAACATCTCAAATTTCAATTCTTTGATTAAATTCCACATAAAATGTGTGACAACAATGATATTGTGAGTAATGAGGCAAAAACCTATAGTTTAAGACCTAGAGCTGAAAGACCTGTTACAAGACATTCAAATGGAGGGCCAGGATTCCCCCACAAACAGAAACACTCCACAAATGTCTCTGAAGGAAAGGAAAAAACTGTTAAAACTGGTATCAATAAAGAAAACAAGAAAAAATTCATTCCCTATCCACTCTACTGAACACCTTTACAATAAGAGTCAACAACATAGTAGACCAGATAAAAAATCTGGAGAAAAGAGCAGCTCAGTGTTTCATAGAAGTCAATCAAACTCTGGTGGAAATAAAGGCTCAACCAACAACAGTTGCACCCAGCAATTTTATAGCCACACCTCCAGCCCAAGAGGAGGACCAAAAGATTACTGTAAGCAAATGGAAGTGGGATTGGTACGCCCAAAACAACAAAATCCCTCAACAGCAGGGCTCCAGCAGTCATCCTTACAGGGGAAACCCAAGGAGAGGCAGGGGAAATTTAATAAGACCTTGGTAAGTCATCTATCTTCTCAGGATCAATTATATAATCCTAAATATGAATTACTTATAAGGAATGAGATTGATAGAGAGTTACTGGATATAACTGATAAGTATTTAAATAATTATTCATTTGAAAATAATATGTTAAACTTGTCTTTAAATTATGACAATGTAAATAATTTTATTGACCCCCAGGATAATGCTATTAATATAAAAATGGAACCAAATGATTTAAATCTTGAACCTGATGATTATTCTTCTGAATTAGACACAGAAAAAATTGAATATTTTCTAAAAAAAAATCCAATCGAATCAAAAATAATTAGCAAAATATTATTGAGAATTGAAAAATTGGAAGAATTCTCTAGAGGGTCAAACAACAATACAGAAAGTGTATTATTGAACCTCACACAATCATTGAGTACAACAGCCAATAGGTTAAAAATTATTGAGAATTCAAATAATGAATTAATCAATGAAAATAAAAGATTAGACTCTGAGATTAAGAATTTAAAAAATAAATTGAAACATTCTCAGAATATTATGGCTACCATAGAGGGACATGTAAAATTGTTTTTTTTCAAATGTGAATGATACCTTAACTCATGTACCTGTAATAAAAGATAGGTTACAAAGAGTAGAAGTTAAAATAGCCAACATTTTTAAGAAATACTGATACAGTAAAAGATAATACCTCTTATGTGGAAAGAGTACCAGTTTTTTTGAAACACTCAGATGATAAACCAATGATTGAACATGAAAATAGTGTCATGGGCTCTGAGAATATAAAATCAGTAAATGATAAAAAAAATGATCATCTTTTTAAAGTAAGTGAATCACTTAATATTCCTCAGTTTAGGGAAGCAAAAACTAACCAAAATAACTGGCCTAAGTTAGATCAATACCCTTCTTTTGATGGGGATTTAAAATCTGATTGGAAACAATTCCTTCAGAGAATTGATAACTTAAAATTTTCATACAAATTACCTGATGAAGAAATTACATCAAAATTGATATCTTTATTTACAGATGTGGCCTCATTATGGTTTGAATCTGTATTGAGTGAGGGAATTAACTAATCCTGGAATTAATGGAAGGCACTAATTGAAAGACAATTTGTTGGCCCAAAATTTAGAATCACTCAACAAGGATTGTGTGAGAAAGCCAGATATAATCCAAATTCTGCAGATAAACCAATGGTATTTTTAATGAATTTAATAAAAATCATGAAAGCCATGGATCCAAAAATGGATTATGATGAGTGGAAAGAAAAAATAATATATAAATTGCCCATATCAGTCAGAGACATTATTGTAGCTAGAACTGAAACCATCAGAGATACTTCTGGGTTTATTAATATATGCAATGAAATATTATTGAACAACAAATACAAAACCAGGTATAATAATTACAAGCAAAGTTTTGAGATAGTAGAACCTACTACAAATAAGTTACCAGTGGAGAAGAAAAAACCTTCAGCTCTCCTTGTCCCTAAAAGACAAGATAATAACACTTGCTAAAAATGTAAGGAACCTTGGGCTAAAGGTCATACTTGTAATAAAAGAATAAATTTTATTTAAAACTCACAAGATTCTGAACAAAGTAATCATGAAGATGAAAAGGAGGAATCTAGTGAGGATTGTAAAAGTAACATTTCTTACAGTGATGATGAGAATGAGATATATGTATTAGAACAGGATATTATGTTCCTGAATGATGAAATATCTCATACAGATACATCTTTAGCTTCCATTGAAGAAGCTGAAATTATCAAAGATGTATCTCATGATACTTACAAAATAACACATATTAGAGCGCCTGTTAATATATGTGGAAAAGAAATGAATGCCATTCTTGACACTGGGGCTGCAGGTAGTGTATCTTCTATTCACACATTAAGGAAACTTTATAGTAAATATAAAGAAAAACTAGAACCCGTACAGACCAAGAACTGGGGGGGTTTTTATTCAGTATTAAATCGAATTGGAAAATACAAAACTGCTGTATTCTTTAAATATCATAATGGATATGTAAGAGCAGTGTGTGAATTTGTGGTAATGGATAATAGTAATTGTAGTTATTGGCTTATTATTGGCAATGAGTTATTGACCGGATTTGGCATCAAACTAAATCCTGAAAATAGTTGCTTCACTATAGGTGTAAATGGGAAAAGAAAATTCAAGATTTTCTCTGAAAGTTCAGTTTATTCCATTGCTCCTAAAGAAGAATAACTGGAGGTGGAAGAGCCACTTTGAAGTGGTAGAATTGAAAAATGAAATCCAAAAAGCCTCTTTCAGTCCTCAACTCTCAAAAATTGAAGAAAACAATACTTTGAGATTGATAAAATCTTATCCTATGGCATTTGCTCATTGTTCAAATGAACTAGGATTGGTCAAAGACCATGAGATGAAAATCTCTTTAAGTTGTGATCTGGATTATATTCCTGGTAGCTTGAAAATAAACCCTACTCATCTTCTCCTGCTAAAAGGAAAGACATTGAAGACAACATTTAAATGTTGTTAGAAATGGGTATTTTTGAAAAAGTGGGCACAAAACCTAAGTATTGTTTTATTTCACCAGTTTTAATCTCTTATGAAAAAGTTAAGGCAAGATTATGTGGTGATTACAGAGCTCTGAATACATTAACTGTGGATGATATTTACCCTCTACCAAGGATAGCTTATATCCATGCTACCTTACAAGGAGAAAAATATATTTCCTCTCTGGATGGACACAAAGGTTACCACCAGATTCCTGCAGAAAAGAATTCTCAGAATTTGTTACTCATAGCCACACACATGGGGATATATATATATGTGAGAATGCCTTTTTGGCCAAAGAATGCCCCTTCAGTCTTCCAGAAATTGGTGGATAGTATTTTTCATCAGGAAATGGTTAAAGGATAGATTTTATTTTATATTGATGACATCATAGTGTTCTCAAAAACATATGATGAACATTTAAATCACCTGAAAAGAGTATTTAAAAAGATGGATGAAATTAATATGACAATTGCATTAAAGAAATGTAAGTTTGGGTTTCAATCCTTGAAAGTGCATGGACATGTTGTATCTGGATTTCTAATTTGTGTTGACCAGAACAAAGTAGAATCAATAAGAAACATTATTATACCTAAGAATGTGCAAGATTTTCAGAGTTTTTTAGGTATGTGTGGATATTATAGGCAGTATATAAAAAACTACCAATCAATTGCAGTGCCTTTAACAACATTAATCAAGAAAAATGAAGCTCTCATTTGAAATAATGAAAGACAACACGCCTTAGATAAATTGAAGGAATTTTTAATGTCAGCTCCAATATTGGGACTGCCAGATTTTAACCTACCTTTTATCTTGTACACTAATGCAAGCTTCACAGAGTTAGGTTCTGCCTTACTTCAAAAACAGATAATAAATAAAAACTTATCTGAAGTAGTTATCTGTTATATATCCAGAGCCTTAAAAAAGACAGAATTAAGGTATGGTTCCACCCATCTTGAATTTTTAGCCATTGTGTGGGCCTTGGAGAAACTTTATTACTATCTGGAAGACCAGAAGTTTGAATTAATAACAGATTGCAGTGCAGTAAAATCATTACTAAACATGAAAACACCTAATAGGCACATGTTTAGATGGAAACTAGCTGTACAAGAGTACAGAGGAAGAATGAAAATCACTCATAGAGCGGGAAAATTGCATTCTAATCTGGATTTATCACCAGAAGCCCTTTTCCAAATGATGCTGACAACCCAGCTTATGTACCTGAAAATGAGGTTATACATATATTTGGGATTTATATAGTGGATTTAGAGGAAGAGTTTATGCAAACTATATTGAAAAATTATTCATCCAATAAAGATTTGTCTAAATTATCTACCATTTTAAATAATCCAACTAATGCCTCTATGAGTGCATTAATTAAAACCTTGCCTCCAAAGTATAAAAATGTGTTGGAAAAAGGTAAACTGTCAATTAAAGATGGATATATGTATTACAGAAAAAAGCTAAGTAATGTAATAGTAATACCACCTTATATGAAAGATTTAATGTTTAGTACTTGTCATGATGACATCTTAGCTGGCCATTTTGATTTTAACAAAACATTAACCAGAGTTAAAAATACAGCCTGGTGGATAAACATGAAAAAGATGTACAAAAATACATTTAAAAATGAGACTCTTGTCAGAAATATAAAAGAATAACTGAGAAGAAGGCTGGGTTTTTACAACAAATAGAGAATCCAAAAGCTCCATGGGAAATTATAAACATGGATTTTCTCACTGGATTTCCATTAGCAGGAAAAGAAAGTTTCAATTCTTGCTGGGTAATTGTAGATAGATTAAAAAAAATGTGTAAATGTTTCCCTACCCCAAAAGAGGTATCTGCAAAAGACTTGGTATTACTATGGTGGACTCAAATGATGAATACTTCTGGGTTCCCCAAAGCCATAATCTCTGACAGAGACCCTAAATTTAGTTCATAGTTCTGTACATCTTTGATGGAAGTATCAGGTTGTCAATTGAAATCATCTACAGCACACCATCCACAAACTGATGGGCTGGCGGAGAGAATGATACAGACTCTGGAAGATATGATCAGAAGATATTGTGCCTTTGGATTGGAATACAAAGACAATGAGAGATTCACACATTACTGGGTAACATTAATTCCTGGCCTTGAATTTGCTTATAATAGCACAACTCATTTTGTAACTGAGAAAAAACCATTTGAACTCTGGCTGGGATATGTACCAAATACTCCAGTAAATCATTTAAATAAATTACCAAGGTTAGATATACGCCCTGGTACTAAATCCTTTATTCATATGCAACAAATGTGTAGAAAGCATGCAGAGGAATGCATCCAAATAGCATTTGAATATGAAAAGAAAAGGAGGGATAAATCTCATAAAGAATTTGAATTCAAAAAAAGAAATGAAGTCCTAATTTCAACACTACATTTTAACTTACAAGGTGATGTTAAATTGAAGGATCCCTGTCAGCTAGGATCAGTAGAATAGCTGACAAAATAGTAAGTATCAAATAAGTAAAGCAAAGAATAAATTAACTAAATAAAGAATATATATAAGAAGACAGGAGTAAAGGATAAATGCAGAATATTTATACAATGCAGGAATATCAGAAATCAGGAGAAATGCATGCAGACACAGGAACAGATGCAGGAGTAGATGCAGGAGCAGATGCAGGAGTAGATGCAGGAACAGATGCAGGAGTAGATGCAGTAGTAGATGCAGGAGCAGATGCAAGAGTAGACGCAGGGAGATAAAGATGAAGGAAACTGGAAAAGCATGCAGGAAGAAATGCAGATGCAGGGGAATAAAGAATCAGAAACAGCATTCAGGTAGGAAAAGATGCAGGAATGAATGCAGAAACATGAATGGAAGCAGATAAGGAGTCAGGGGTACAGATAATTTAAATGCAGGGCTTATTAAAACACAGATAAGAAAATACATGTAAATAGTATGGATGAAATAAGATATAAGGAGGTGATTTCCCCTAGAAATCACCATCTGCTTTTACCACATCTAAAACCTGATACATTTAGTATTATTGAAGTTACTACTGTTGTAGTCTCTTGAGTCTTAATAATTAAATATCATTACAGCTATATTGAGTGAGGTCCACTGCATAGGGTAATATATTTATTATTAGTTTCCCCTTATCATCTAATATAAATTTAATATTATATTACTGATATTGTATCTTAAATAGGTAAGCTCTATTTCTCAGTAGATTATAAATATTGATATCTTATTCCTGGTTCCCAACTTGTTGAGTAATCCAAGTAAGAATTGCAGAAGCATAAGTACTATATTTTATTAATATATTGCATTAATAACTTACTAGTCCGGGTAACCTATTTATATACTTTAGTTTGGAACCTGGTTTATATTGTATATAAACAGAAGTGGGAATAGCTATACTTAGTATTTAAATATTGTTATAACACTAAATTGAGTGATTTATATTATTATATAAACAGTACATGGTTTATAACATATAATCAAAGTTATAAATAGTGTGGGATTTTATAGTATAATATTATACCTAACCTTGGTTTAGTTATATTCAGACCTTAGTGCTGCTGATAAGACTTTTTTATACCTCTTACAGTGACTCAGGCCTGACATTTGGGGGTCTTTCCTTTGAAAAAATCCAGGCACCTCATCAAAGTAGTGTCAAAAAATAATTATTATATAAAATATATACTTAAATACAATAAAATAGAATTTTAACATATTAAATTAAATATTACTGAACAAAAATAAGAATTATTAGAAAATTATTACAACAAATATTATTAGATTATTATCCTAACAACTCTCATAACAAAAGAAGTAGAATAAATTTAAAATCAGATATTTAAAAAAAAAAAAAAGAAAAAAAAAAGCAGTTTTATACTCTTCTATATATATATAATTTTATATATAGATATATTTTTTACTGTTAACCTTGTGTTACGGATTTTTATTTTTTTTAAAAAACAAAAAAAACACAATACAACAAGTATAGTAATATATAGTTCTATATATATTGATATAAGTTTTATATATAGATACATTTATTTTACTTTTAATTTTTATCATTACAAGTTGTTAATTTTTTTTCAGAGATAAATACAATATTTTAAGTATTTTTTCTTACAGTAAAAAAAAGAAATATATATATAGAAATAAGAAAACAATAGATTAAAGAATAAGAAAAAAATAATAAATATAAAATAAAATAAAACAATCGCTGTGGTAGCCTAAAGTTTAGTATGGCACCTAAATACGTAAATGGAGTTATTACGGCGTGCAAGATTGGCGTTATTATTTTTTATAAAAGGGTTTTATTTAATTTATTTGAGTTTTAAATATGAAGAAATTGGTCACGAGCGAATGCCTACACAAAAACAATTTATTTTACGGAGAAAACTTATTTTTACGGTCTGAAAAATTTATAAGTATTAAGTCGAGTCACTCAAGAACCTTGGGAAATTTTCCCAGAATTTTTACTATTTTTCTTATATTTTTAAATGAATTTTAAAGTTTTATAGAAATATTTACGTTTTCAAAAATTACTTAACTTTGATGAATTTTCACGGGGTAATTAGAGCTGCGCAGACTACGAAAATTAGTTTGGTATGTAAAGGGGAAGTAGCTCTATTATGTGTAATTTTTCTAGATTTTTTATTATGGTTTTAAGGTTCTAAATTGAGTCCGGAAGTCCGGACGGACTCCGTTTCGACTCCGTACGGACTCCGTACGGACTCCGTACGGGCTCCGGATTGACTCTGGAAGAGCTCTGGAGGGGAAAACTTAGGCACGTGACTAGGAATACTTAAGCGCTTCTCAAACTCGAAATTGAGAGGGGGGACACATCATACAGCTTAATCATTAACCACCACAGTCTCATTTTTTATTACTCAACAAATTAAATAAATTTGTAATACCCTTATAACTTTATATTTTATATATAACATTTTAGAAATACTACTCAACAATTAAAATAACACTTCATACAGGGTATCTTTAGAAAGGTCTTCATCGCTGGGACTTGATTATTGCTGTCTCATAAAAATTCAAATTATTATAAAAACATAAAAGTCAATCTTTTCAGATCTTTCACTGGTACACCTTAATTGTTGTTATCAGTATTTCTTTATCAACAGCCACTTTCTTTAAATCTCAATAAGCGTTAATTATTTTAGAGTTTCATTATTTTATCAATCAGATTCAAGTAGATTGGTTAGCTTAGTGATTTAGAATTCCCATTTTGTTATTTTTATTGGAAGGACGGGGTTTTCAGCTAAATCCACATATCTCCTCCGGATTCTGCTTACAGCAAGGCGACTGTAAGAGTTTACCTTACCATAGTTGGCGCCCAACGTGGGGTTCGATTTCTCTAGCTTTCTTTAAAGACTTACTTGGATCAAGAACGTTCTTAGCCTGCAAGAGGCTTATTTTCTGGAACTCTAATTGGATTTTTGTTATTGGCCTGCAAGAGGCTTGTTATTTTATCGATTGTTAACGCTTTTCATTACTTATTGGGATGTCTTCTTCTGCTGTTGCTTCTGGATCTTCTAACCCTCTTACTCCCTCAGTTAGAATTGTTTCTTGGGATGGCCCAAAGTTTGATGGGGAGGAGGTTTAATGGTTCATTAGCAGGTATGAAGCTGCTGCTGCTGTTGATGGTGCTTCCCATGTGGATATGGTGAAGCAAGTTAGGTTTTTTATTTCTGATAGGGAGGTGGAAAAAGAGGTTATTGCTATGCAGGCATTTAAGGACAAGGATTGGGTTAAGCTTTCTAAAGCTATGATTGATAGATGGGGTGTTAGGTTTACTATGATGGACCTCAATAAAATTGTTGGAGACTGGCAAGCAAAAGGTGGAGTTTCTTCTATTGCTGACTTCAAAAAGCTCTGTGTTCAGTTTGATGAAGTGGTGGAATATCTCATACTGGTGGACGAGTTAGTGCATGAGAACCAAGCAAAAGATTTGTTTTGGACAGCATGCAGCAGGGATATTCGTATGGACGTCTTGAAGGATCTTTCAAGAAAAGATTTGATGAAGGAACTGCCTAATGGTGAGCAGAAACTGCCGGCTCTGGAGGTTATCAAAGACAACATTCAAGCCCATCTAAAGTTATTGGCGTTGGACAAATATCAAGAGTCATGCACTCAATATGTTAATAAGGTTAGCGAAGTTTTGGCCGAAAACAACGATATTATGGTCAAAGCCCAGGAGGCCAAGAAGGCACAAATGGGCTTACCGGCTGCTAAAGTTGAGGGCAATGTAGACAATAAGATGGTCGATCACTTGGCCGATTTAACGAAACAATTAAAAATATTTGTTCAAGAGACTCAGAAGGCCAATAAGGCCCCAATCGCTTCTTCATCGACGTCGACTTCTTATCAGTCTAGAGGGTATGAACGTCGAAATTATAATGGCAATAACAACGGTAACCGCTTCCCAGGCAATGGGAGAAATGGTGGGAATGGTGGTAGTAATTATAGAGGTGGCTATGATGAGCCAAAGGTGTGCTCTTATTGTAATAGGAGAGGGCACAGAGCAACAGTTTGTTTTGATCTTGATAAGGATATGGATGCTGGGCGAGTTTTATTTGATGGTAAAGTTTATAAATTTCCCGATGGTTCATTCATCAAGCCCAGTGATGGACAGTCTCCTTCTGATTTGGTCAGAAGAAGTTTAACGGCTGAAAGGAGAGCCAGATTTGAAGAGGTGACGGATGAAGATGTTAATGCCAAGAGTGGCAAAAATGGTAATGGTAATGGGGGTAAATCTGACAAGGGTAAGGAGAAAGAGGTCAGTAAAGCCACATTTTCTACTTCTTTTGGAGGTTTAGAGCTGGCGACGGTTGCCCAGGTGGAGGGTAGCTGTATGGCTGGCGAATATGATGTTAATGCTGCTAGAAGAGCAGCTGCTACTAAGGCGAAAAGTAGCATTCAGAGCCAATTGAGGGCTAATCCTGGCAAGGCCAATAACAAAGTGAACCCTTACTCTAAGGACAAGATTTCTAGTGCTCAAACTGCCGCCAACAAATTGAACCCTTACTCTAAGGACAAATTATATAAGATGCAGAAGGGGATTGCTGATATGGGGCCCCCTAGTTATGGCAAGTTTGATTTAAATGGTGAGCCTATGCCAGAGGATGATTCGGATTCTGAGGAGGACGTACCGTTGGCGTCTCTACCCAGACCAAGTTTTAGCGGTCCCATCCCAATGGAGGGTGTAAGAAGGACTAGCGATGGATCAGGATTAGTGCAAGAAGCTGGTGACGGAGTTAGGGTTATAGAAAGTGAAGATGTTATAATGGGGGGTGAAGATGGCTCGGTTGGACCTCAAGAGGTACCCAGGGCCAAGGTTGTTAAATCAAAGGTCCAGTATGAGCGGCCAGTAGTTTCTGGTCAAGCTAATGCAATGGACGTAGTTTTGAATAGGGTGAATCAACTGCAGATTCCCTTATCTTTGGGGGAGTTATTTACGATTAGTCCGGCACTTGCTGAAAAGCAAAAGAAGCATTTGATGAGGCGTCGGGCTTCCACTGGAGAGGTGGAATATATTTGTGAAAATGCTGAAAAGTTTGGTGAAGATGTAGATACACATTTTTCCGCTCCCCTGGGTTACCTGGTGGTAACTCTAAATGGTAAAGAAGTAAAGGCCTTGGTCGATTCAGGGTCTTAAATTAATTTAATTTCATTGGAGCAAGCAACGAGTATAGGCTTGCCAATTAAAAGTGGAACTGGGGGAAACCTCAGAGGCATTGGAGGGCATGCAACCGAGCTGATGGGTACAGCTGAGCATGTCAGGTTAGGCATTGGTGGATCTGTTGGTAAGGTTCACTTTTATGTGGCCAGAGGAGCAGTCAAAACTGTTCTTGGTGGTCCTTTTTTGATGGATTTTGAGGCCAGGATAGGGTATCAAGCTGGCATGGGGATTAGTTTGGAGATCACTGGTGAAGATATGCGGAGGTTACATATGCGGTTAGCGCCTCCTGGAGATGAAGGTTGGGAAACACGGCCAGGGATTACTACTCTGTGCCAGTGTTGTGTTTGCACCAAGAAGCGGCATATAAAACGGACAGCTTCTGGTGAATTATGTTTGATGGAAAGGGATGGAAGCCCTCATTTTTTGGGGTAGCAGGGGCTGATCGCTCTAATGTTGTAATCTCTCCTCAGGATGAGATCCCGGATTGCAATAGGTCAGCTCACTTGGAGATAATTCAAGTGGATTCTCAATTATTTTCTGTTAATATTACTTTGGAGTGCAAATATGTTTTGGACTTTTCTATATGTTTATTGGATTTACCCGGTTTTTCTATTAAATTTAAAAACGGTGAAAAAGGCAAAATGGGCCAAATTAGGTTGGATAAAAATTGGAAGGGTATGTATACGGACCTCCAGCAAGAGGGTAAACTGCAAAAATTACATCAAAACTCAATTAAAAATCTCAGTATAAGTAAAACACAAAAAAATAATTTATGTGAAAATGTTATTCCGGACCTCCAGCAAGAGGTTAAACTGCAATTATCTCCTTCTATCACGGACCTCCAGCAAGAGGGTAAACTACGAAAATCTTATCAAAACCCGATTAAAAATCTTGGTATAATTAAAACACAAAAAAATAATTTTTGTGAAAATTCAATTCCAGTCCTCCAGCAAGAGGTTAAACTGCCGACTTTCTTTACGGGTGATTTACTGTTGGATAAGGGAAGCAAAGGTGTTGGAAAATCTGTTTATAAATTAGACGAGGGAAAGGAGAAAAGGGTAAAATTTAAAAATGAAATAAAATATTTTTCTAATTTTTCTTATTCTGATTCTGGCATTGAAGAAGATTCATTTGATGAAAGTTTTAATGGCGATACAAAAGTAAATGATTTACCTCAAGCTTATTTAGATGTGGACGCAGCCAAATATAAGAAAGTAGCAAATAAAGTTCGACCTATTAATGAGCCGCTACCTGCTGAATTAAATCCACCTTTGAGAAGACCAAGGTTATCAAGAGATCCTTATGAAAGTCCCTTGGTAAAGAATCCGCCTGAATTTTCTGAGACGTCAAGAATCACTTTTGAGAGACTGGGTGTTGTTAATTTTGGACCTGATGGTTGGTTGTCTGGAGAAGAGAAGAAGTTGTTGTTGGATGTGATGGTCAAGCGAGAGAAGGCCATTGCTTTTGTAGAAGAGGAGAGGGGTGTGTTGAAGCATTCCTATGGGGAGCCTTACAAGATTCCTGTGGTATGTCATGAACCGTGGCAGCAGAAACCAATTCCTATTCCGGCTGCATTGAAAGAAGCTTATATCGAAGTTGTCAGAGAACGGATACGCACTGGACTTTATGAGCAATCAACATCAAGTTACTCTAGTCCGGTATTTTGTATCAAGAAACCAAATGGCAAGCTTAGAGTTGTTCATGATCTTAGGGAATTAAATAGGGTTACAATAAAGGATGCTGGGATACCTCCTAGTGCTGAGGAGTTTGTTGAAGCGTTTGCAGGGAGAGTGTGTTATGGTTTGGGAGATATTATGGGTGGATATGATGAGAGAGAGTTACATCCGGACTCAAGGCCTCTCACTACATTTGATACACCACTTGGACGTTTACAGTTAACAAGATTACCTCTAGGAGCAACAAATTCGGTTGCAGTTTATCAAGCCCAGATGGCTTGGATCCTTCAAGATGAAATTCCACAATATGCTAGAATCTTTATAGATGATGGAGGAATTAAGGGACCAACAACCGACTATGATAACCAGGTGTTGGAAGAGAATCCCGGGATACGCAAATTCATTTGGGAATTTGCAATTACATTAGAAAGAATCTTGTTTCGAATTGAAGAGGCTGGTTTAACTATTTCAGGTTCAAAATTTTCATGTTGTGTGCCAGCCTTAGAAATATTAGGCCATGTGGTATGTAGAGAGGGTAGGATTATGTCCAAGAAGAAAGTTAACAAAATTCAGTCCTGGCCAAGACCCAAGAATACGACCGAAGTCAGAGGGTTTTTAGGCGTTTGCGTATATGTTAGAATGTTTATCAAGGACTTTTCTTCATTGGCAGCTCCATTGAGACGGTTAACGAGAAAGGATGCAGACTGGGAGTGGGATGAAGAGTGTGAGAAGGCGTTTGTGAAGTTGAAGGAGGTTGTAGGGAAGGATTTAGTCCTGCACAAGTTAGATTATGGAAAAGATGCTGGCAGAATTTATTTAGCAGTTGATTCAAGTAAGGTTGCAGCTGGGGCGGTTTTATCTCAGATGGATAAAGCTGGTTACATCAGGCCAGTTAGGTATGAATCTGTAGTATTTACTGAGGTCGAATCAAGATATTCTCAACCAAAATTGGAATTATGTGGTGTGGCGAAAATACTGAAGAAACTTCAGCATATTTTGTGGGGGCAACATTTTGAGTTGCAAGTGGATGCGAAATCGTTAATCCAGATGATTAATTCCCCAAGTTTACCGAACGCACCCATGACGAGATGGGTAGCTTTTATTCAACATTTTTCATTTGATTTAGTTCATAAGCCTGGCAAAACTTTTACTATGCCAGATGGTTTATCAAGGAGACCACCCACTGAAGAAGATTCAGACTCAGAAGAGTTCGATGAAGATATACCTATTATCAAAGCCAGCACTAAAGGAGCTGAAGACTTTCCATACCTCCCCCATGAGGTTAAACCGGCAGGACTATTGTGTTTAGATTATGGTGATGATGACCTCCACCAAGAGGATAAACTGGAAAATAGTTTTTATGTTAAAAAAGGTGTTAAAAAAGGTGTAGATAAATTCGGCAGAGAGGAGGTAGAAGAAGATGTGGTGTATGTAGAGGAAAATGGATTGGTAGTGTGGGATAGTAGTAAATTAAGGAATGGTGTATATGTTGGAGAATTAGAGAATTTAAATAAAAAGGTGGATAAAGAGAAAGAGGTACTTTCAAAGACGGTTTTCAAAGGATCCAAAGGTTCAGAAGAAAAACGTCGACATAGCTCGATTAAAAATTTATTTAGGGGTCAACGATTATTGGCTCATTCATGTGCAGGTTATATTGGTGATAGAGAAGTCCCTATTGATGTTATATTAATCGATTTTCAAGATGAAGTCTGGGGTCAGACTGGTTTTTATTTTTTGTTAGTCAAATATTTGTTGACTTTAGAGAGGCCAGAAGATTGTGAAGACAATGAATGGGTGGCTATCAAGAGGAAGTCATCTACGTTTTACCTATCTGGTCGACGTTTAATGAGGAGGAGGTATCCAAATCCTCAAGTAGTTATAACTCAACAGAAGGGGCAAGAATTAGTTTTGAAATCACTGCATGAAGATCTCGGGCATAGAGGCGTGGGAGAAACGTTTAGAAGAATTTCTGATCGATTTTGGTGGCCTGGCATGAAGATGGCTGTTAAAAAGTGGGTTCAGTCATGCGAAGAATGTCAAAGACGAAGTTATTTAAGGCCAAAAGAACCTGGACGCGCGACCGGTGAATATACGCTCTTTGGAAGAGTTAGTTTAGATGCCGTTCATATAAAAGAGGGACGGTATAAATATTTAATTGTGGCCAGAGATGATCTATCTGGTTGGGTAGAGGCAGCGCCTCTTATTAATTTAACTGCCAAAAATGTGGCAGAATTTTTTTTGAATAATTGGGTATATAGGTATGGGGTGATGAAGTTGGTGACGGTAGATGGAGGTCCTGAATTTGGGACAGAGTTTAAAGAGGCCGTATTGAAAGTTGGATCAAAGGTTAGGGTAGCAACCCCATATTATCCTGAAGCTGAAGGCATGGTTGAAAGAGGGCATCAAGTTATTAAGGATGCTTTAGTTAAAATGTGTGGGACAAGTGCCGAAAAGTGGAGGCACTATTTACCTTTAGTTTTATTTGCTGATCGAATCACTGCCAAAAGGACAACCGGATTTTCACCTTATGAACTTGTTTTTGGACAGAAAGCAGTTTTACCGGTTGATTTAGAAGCTGAATCATATCTTGGAGTTGACTGGGACACGGTCAAAACTACTGAAGAATTATTGTGTGCAAGAATGATGCAACTAGAAAAGAAAGAAGAATATTTAGAAAAGGCATATTCGCGGATGATGAAGATCCGAAATCAATCAGTTAGATATTGGGATGAGCGGTTGGCACATTGATTAAGGAAACCTTTGAACCCAGGTGATATGGTCCTGGTGTATAATAGGAGTTTGGAAAGTCAGTGGGGAAAAATGTTTGCAGATTGGTGGAATGGACTGTATAAAATCAAGGAGCAAGTTTCCGGCGGTTCATATGTGCTAGAAGAGATGGATGGAGTAGTATTGAAGAAGAGGGTAGCGGCCGATCAAGTGAAACGGTTCTATCCTAGAGGCACCAGGAGTGCCGAAGTCTTCCTCCGCAATGAGGATAAACTATGATATTGATGAAATTTTACGGATTCCTCCGCAATGAGGATAAACTATGATATCAATGAAACTTTATGGATTCCTCCGCAAAGAGGATAAACTATGAAATTTCTTAAATTTTATGAAATTATATGGATAACTCCAAAATGAGGATAAACTACAATTTTAATGACATTTATCAAATTTTATACCTCCGCAATGAGGTTAAACTATGATATCTACGAAATTTTACGGATTCCTCCGCAATGAGGATAAACTATGATGTTTATAAAAATCTTATGACGACCTCCGCAACGAGGATAAACTATCTTCTTTTTTTATCAAATAATTTACTATCGTTACACTGCATATGGGCAACAAAACTGTGATGAAACATAACGAAATACGAGAAAACCTTCATTGAAAATTTTCAAAATTTAAAATTCTTAAAATATGGGTGAAGATAGTGTTGGAAAAATTTTAAAATTTATTGGAAGAAGTGTTCACAGGGGAACCTCCTTAATTAAATATTGGCAAGTGTGGGGGTAATTGATGGGCTGGCTGCTCTATACACAATTACCCCATAATGTTCGTTTCCAAAATTTTCCCTGTTTCTAGTTGAATCCTGGCTTTGTCTTTTAATTTTAGGAAGTCCACTAAGACTATAAACTGGAACAAATCAAGAGACACCGCTCTCAACGCCGGATTCAAAATTTTTTTTATTTTATTTTGTTTTTGATTTTTTTATGTTAGATTGTGATTTCTTTTCTTTAATATATATTATGAATTATTGTAAAGGTGATGCTCACTGGTGGTCTCTAATCATTTTTATAAATTGGAGGGAGCCCACCCAGTGATCATCATTATAAAAATTATCTTCTAAAAACTTTCATTTATTTTCTTTTCTTTCAATTTCTCAAAATTGTGTAACCACATCAAGTTGCACTTGGATGTGGGTATGATGTCAAGGGTACGGTTCATCAAATGGCCGGGGGGCATCTTTTAAAATTTTATTTTGAAAAATTTTTTATTACTTTTTTTATCTTTCTTTTCACATTCATTTATCTTTCTTTAAAATTAAATTTTAAATTTTATTTCAAAACTATCTATTCTAAAATCTTTTATTTTAAATTTAAAAAAAAAAAAAAAAAATTAAAATTAAAAATAAAATAAAAATAAAAATAAAAATAATAATAAAAATAAAAAAAAATAAAATAAAAAAAAATAAATAATAAAAAAAAAATAATAATAAAATAAAAAAATAAAAAAAAATATAAAAAAAAAAATTAAAATTAAAATTAATTAATTAAATCAAAATCATTATTATATTTCTTAGTTTTATTTTTTTTAGTTTTCATTCTTTTAGTTTTATTCATTTAGTTTAGACAGGAAACAGGGTCTAGGAGAACTCAATACCAATGGGATTTTACTTCAAGATATCTGTTAGTCCTCCAAGACTTTAAACTGGCTACTGTTCAAGACGTTCTTTAAGTTTTTTTATACATATTTTGGAGCTGTTAGTCCTCCAAGACTTTAAACTGGCTACTGTTCAAGACTTTCCTTAAGGGTTTTATACGAATTATGGAGCTGTTAGTCCTCCAAGACTTTAAACTGGCTAATTTTCAAGAATTTCATTAAAGATTTTATATGGAGCTGTTAGTCCTCCAAGACTTTAAACTGGCTAATTTTCAAGACTATCGTTAAAATTTTTTATTGGATTTGTTAGGTCCACCAAGACCTTAAACTGGACTGTTATCAAGCTGTTGGGTCCACCATGACCTTAAACTGGATTTCTTATCGATTAAATGTTTGGTCCACCATGACTTTAAACTGGTAGTTCATTCATTGTTTAGTCCACTATGACTTTAAACTGGAAAATTAATATCTGCAGGATAATTCAACATTCGTTGGACCACTATGGCCTTATACTGGATTACTTGTCGATCAAATGTTTGGTCCACTATGACATTAAACTGGATTATCAAATTTATTCAATCTTTGGTCAAGCCTAGGCCTTACTTAGGAATATATCAAGATATTTATGCACTTAAACGATCTTTGGTCCACCAAGACCATAAACTGGAAATCGATTATATGTTTGGTCCACCATGACTTTAAACTGGAATGTCAATCTTGTTTGGATAACTCAATTCAATCTTTTAATTTATCACTGTCCACTAAGACTTTAAACTGGTTATTCAATTATTTCTGGAATTGGGTGCTGATAAGCTTTAGGAGGTTAAAATTTTAGGTGGTAATGATGCTAAGGAAAGCATAATGGTTAATTAGGTGAAATTTGTGGCGCTTTGACATGGTCTAAAGTTAAAATTATTATTGGAAGCCTGGCAAAAGTATTTTATGGGTTTGCTGTATAGCAAAGTTTGAAAATTGTGATGAAGGAATCAGAAGTTAGGATGGTAGTTGGATTTTAGGGAATGATTTTTTTTTAGTGCCTCATAGTTAGGCCATTTTTTTTGATGTGAATCTTGGAGGACCTTATGGCGAGATTGGAATCATAGAATTCGGCTCAGTGGGGGGCCCTATGAGGTTGGAATCAGGAGTATTCGGCTCATAGGAAGATCCACTCTCTCAATGCTGTGACAAGAAGGAAGACTGGTATATGGGAGTCTGAAGGGATTCAAACCTTGCTCTCAGTAGTGGAATCATCACAAGATTTATATTATTTTATTTTATGTTATATCAAGCCAGAGAAGAAGAAAGAACGTTTTATTATAAAGATTTAAAAGAAGACCAGCTAAAACAAATTTATCAAATTATTTTATTAGAAAAGATAATTCTTTTGGAATTGCTCAACCACTTATGCAAGGTTATAAGAATGGGGACATTCTCGATTGGAGGGAGGAGGTGGTAGCCTAAAGTTTAGTACGGCACCTAAATACGTAAATGGAGTTATTACGGCGTGCAAGATTGGCGTTATTATTTTTTATAAAAGGGTTTTATTTAATTTATTTTAGTTTTAAATATGAAGAAATTGGTCACGAGCGAATGCCTACACAAATACAATTTATTTTACGGAGAAAACTTATTTTTACGGTCTGAAAAATTTATAAGTATTAAGTCGAGTCACTCAAGAACCTTGGGAAATTTTCCCAGAATTTTTACTATTTTTCTTATATTTTTAAATGAATTTTAAAGTTTTATAGAAATATTTACGTTTTCAAAAATTACTTAACTTTGATGAATTTTCACGGGGTAATTAGAGCTGCGCAGACTACGAAAATTAGTTTGGTATGTAAAGGGGAAGTAGCTCTATTATGTGTAATTTTTCTAGATTTTTTATTATGGTTTTAAGGTTCTAAATTGAGTCCGGAAGTCCGGACGGACTCCGTACGGGCTCCGGATTGACTCTGGAAGAGCTCTGGAGGGGAAAACTTAGGCACGTGACTAGGAATACTTAAGCGCTTCTCAAAATCGAAATTGAGAGGGGGGACACATCATACAGCTTAATCATTAACCACCACAGTCTCATTTTTTATTACTCAACAAATTAAATAAATTTGTAATACCCTTATAACTTTATATTTTATATATAACATTTTAGAAATACTACTCAACAATTAAAATAACACTTCATACAGGGTATCTTTAGAAAGGTCTTCATCGCTGGGACTTGATTATTGCTGTCTCATAAAAATTCAAATTATTATAAAAACATAAAAGTCAATCTTTTCAGATCTTTCACTGGTACACCTTAATTGTTGTTATCAGTATTTCTTTATCAACAGCCACTTTCTTTAAATCTCAATAAGCGTTAATTATTTTAGAGTTTCATTATTTTATCAATCAGATTCAAGTAGATTGGTTAGCTTAGTGATTTAGAATTCCCATTTTGTTATTTTTATTGGAAGGACGGGGTTTTCAGCTAAATCCACATATCTCCTCCAGATTCTGCTTACAGCAAGGCGACTGTAAGAGTTTACCTTACCATATCGCTAAAGGGAGAAATATAAAAAGGGGGGATAGAATTAACGAATAAAACAAAAAAAAAAAAAAAAAAGAACAAAGGAAGAAAGGAAAAGAAAAATAAATAAATAAACAAGACAAATAAAGGATAACCGGTGAAAGAAAAGGGGGGAAGACAAATAAAGAAGTGCAGAAATACGTGCATAATCATATGATAAATAAAGAAAAAAAGAGAGAAAAAGAAAAACGGTTAAGAGAAAATAAAACAAATACAAATAAAAAATGGAAAAAGACAGGAGAAGATCACGCAGAATAAAAAACTTACAACCTGAACTGCAACCATTACCGTTGACATCTAAAGAAATAAAACATGGAAAATCAAAATCAAGAAGTCATGATCAGGAATCAAACGCATCTAGTGAGTATAAAGACTATACCAATAAAATAATAGAAACATACTTACCGATTAAAAAAGGAAAACCAAGAAAACTTGCTGAATCGAATACATCAAATACTTCGAGCAATTATGACGAGGGAAATGGAAGTAATAATGAACGAAGAAGTAAAACCGGAGATAATACAGATAAAAGAATTAGCTCAATGTTTAGAAGAAAATATAGAAGAGGTCGAAATAAATCATTACCGACTGGATATGAAAGTGAATCAAATGGAAGACGACTTACTTACCTTAAACGAGACAATAAAAACCTTAAACGAATTAGTGAAAACGTATCGACAAGATATTTGGAACCTTCAAGAGGAGAGCCGCGCAAAGACAAAACAAATCGAAAACTTGACAAAAGGGGAGGAATCGTGGATAACAAATATTCTTCAATGGTCGGAGACGAGAATACAGTAAGTAATAATCCATGGCAAAATGAAGAAGAAAAAAACTTACATAATATTAAAACAGAAGAAACATCGATATGGACAAAGGAGCAAGCGGTGCCAACGGAGGAGATGGAGCTAAAAGATTAGATGGATAGATTAGCAGATAAAATTGAAGAGGTATTAATTAGCAATACAAAAAATGTGAAAGAATTAATACAAGACAATTCAATAGCTATAGCAAATATACTTACTAGTGCATTATTACCAATAAACGATACATGCCATGAAATTAAAAACATTAGTAACATTAAAAGAGAGAAAGATGAAGAGAGAATAAAAAAAGAGAAAGATAACCTTAAACTATTTGACAAAACGTTAGAGATGTTTGATGAGATGATATTAACAAACAAAGAAACAATAAACCATGTTAAAGAAATAAAGGAAAATAACGAAGGATATATTAAAGATATTAAGAAAGAGATAATAAAATGGCACCAAGAAGAAATAGAACCAAAATTAATGAAAATAGAAGAGACAACAATAGAAATTAAGAGTAAAATAAATAATATAGAATATAAAATTAATAATAAAAATAAACAACAAGAAGAAAATAATGAAGAACAAAATGAAGAAAAAATTAATCCAAAAGATTACCCAAGGATTGAAAATTTTCCAGTATTTTATGGAGAAGGTACTTATAATCATATGGAATTTATAAACAATATTGAAGTATTAAAGAATGACTTTAATATGCCAGATATATACATTACATCAAAATGAGGGTCAATATTTAAAGGAGAAGCTAGAGATTGGTATTTAAAAACAAGATTAGAGAGTAATGCAAAAACCTGGAAGGACTGGAAAGAAAGAATTATAGAAAAATTCTCAACAAGAGCATGGAAAGTAAGAATGAGAAATTATATCAATAATAACAAATTAAATGTAGAAAGAGCAAGAAATCCAGGAAGGTGGTTCATGAATTTAGCATACAAATTAAAAGCAATAGAAAATAAATGGGATGAAGATGAAATAATAGAATTTCTAATATTAAAATTACCTGGTAAAATACAAAATGATATACAAGCAAGATGGAGAAGAGGACAAAAATTAGATACTTTTTGTCATCAGCTAGATGAATTAATACAAAATGATCCATTATATAGATCAAACACATTTTATGAACCAAGTTACAAGAAGGGACAACAAGAACAAGAAAAAAAAGAATGAAAATAAGAAAGCAATAATAAACTCAAATATACAATGTTATATATGTAATAAGAAAGGACACTACAGTAATACATGTCCAAATAAGAAGATACAAAATATAGATGTAGAAGAAGAAAAAGAAGCTAAAATAGGCAATGAGGAAAAGGAGGATACAGATGAAAGTGAAAAAGAAGATGAAGAAATAGAAGAATATACATTAAATATAGAAAATGAAAATTTAGAAATAAATTCAATTGAAGAAATATCAGAAAATATGGAAATTGAACTGTCTGAACACAACATCAAAGCAAAGAAAATAAAAGAAGATAGTGGGTATGAAAATAGTATACCAGCAATAACATTAGCATACATAAATGAACACTTAATTAAAGTATGCATTGATACAGGGGCAGCATGTTCAATAATAAGTGATAAATTATTAAACAATATAAATCAAAAAAGTATAATAAAAGAAATAAAAAAGAACTATAAACTAGTGGGACTAGGAGGAAGCTTAAAAGCAATACGAATAACTGAATTAGAAATAGTATTCCCACATAAACAAAGTAACACTAAATTACAAACTGAAATAATAATATTGGAAAATATGCGTAATGAAAATACAATTATACTAGGAAATGAAAATATGTATAAATATGGCTTTAAAATTAATTACTTTGAAAAAGAATTTACAATAGGAACAGATTTAAAGAAAAAATTTAAATTACTAAACAAACAACCACAGATAAAAATATATAATATGGAAGAAGAGAAGATTGATGAATTTGAAAAAAAATTAGAAGAAATTAAAATAAATGGAAAATTAAAAGAAGAAGAAAAACAAGAGATATTGAGAATAATAAGAAATAATAAAGAGTCATTTTCATTTGGAGAAAAGAAATTAGGGATGATTAAGAATTATGAAGTAAAGATACAACTAACATGTGAAGAACCATATCCAATAGCATTAAAAAGGAAGGCATATAACACAAGCCCAAGAAATAAGGAGGAAATTGAAAAACATATTAAAGAATTAAAAGAATTAAAAGTAATTAAAGAAGTAACAGAGGTAGGAGGAAAATGTATAACAGCTCCAGTAATAATTACATGTCATAATTGAAAATCAAGAATGTGTGGAGATTTTAGAGCACTAAACACTTACACTATATCAGACTCATATCCAATGCCAAGAATAGATCAAACAATAGCAACAATAAAAGGAGCAAAATATATAACAACTATGGACATTTTTAAAGGATATCATCAGATAAAAGTAGAAGAAAATACAAGAGAACTGTTGAGAATAGTTTGTCATATGGGAGTATTTGAATATTTATTAATGCCATTTGGCATTAAAAATGGCCCAGCAATATTCCAGAGAATAATGGATCAGAAATATTATGAAGAAATAAGGGAAGGATGGCTTAAAATATATATTGATGATATAATAATATTATCAAAAACAATAGAGGAACACAAAGAACATTTAGAGAAAGTATTAGGAAAAGCTATAAAAATGGGAATAAGAATAAGTATAAAAAAATGCAAATTTGGATATCAAGAATTGACAGCATTGGGACATAAAATATCAGGAATATATATATCAGCAGAAGAAGCAAAAGTAGCTCCAACAAAAAATAAACAACTACCACAAACAGTAAAACAACTTCAGAGCTTTTTAGGATTTTTCAGCTACTACAGACAATACATACAAAACTTTGCACAAATAAGCAAACCACTATATAAATTATTAGAAAAAAATACAATCTTTGAGATGACAAAAGAAATAATAGAAGCATTTGAAGAATTAAAAAGAAAACTAACATCAACACAAGTACTAATATTACCAGACTGGAATAAACCTTTCATAGTATATGTAGATGCAAGTTTCACTGGCCTAGGAGCAGCATTACCTCAAATAGAAATAATAAATGAACAACCAAAGGAATTACCAATATGCTTTATATCAAGACAATTGAGAAATGGAGAACTAAGATATGGAGCAACTCAATTGGAATGCTTATGTGTGATATGGGCACTGGAAAAGCTATATTATTATTTGGATGGATCAAGATTTGAGATAATTACTGATTGTACAGCTATTAAAAGTTTACTAAATATGCAAACACCAAACAGACATATGCTAAGATGGCAACTAGCAATACAAGAATTTAGAGGGAATATGACAATAATACATAGAGAAGGAAAGAAACATCAAAATGCAGATGCATTAAGTAGAGATCCATTACCAAACAATGAAGAAAACCCAGCAGCACAAGAAGAAGAGATTGAAATAATTGGGATCACAACAATAGAACTTATTGAGGAATTTTGGGAAAAAATAAGAAATAATTATAAAGATGATAAAAATATAAATATTATACAGAATATATTACAACAACCAGAAAAAAAAGAAATGAAAGAGAAATTAGATAAAGAATATAAAATATTATTAGAAGAAAATAAATTTACAATAATTGAGAAACTACTATACTACAAAGATAATTATCAAACAAGAATAGTAATTACAGAAAGAAAAATGATACAGGAAGTCTTAAGAATGTGTCATGATGAACTATTATCAGGACATTTTTCAACAGAAGAAACATTAAGAAGGGTAGAACAAACAGCATGGTGGTATAATTATAACAAAGATACAAGAGAGTATGTTAAAACATGTGAGATATGTCAGAAATCAAACAGATATACAGGAAAAAAATTTGGATTATTACAACAAATAGAAATACCAACAAAACCATGGGAAATAATAAATATGGACTTTGTAACAGCTTTACCGCCAGCAGGACCCATGGATTATAATTCAATTCTAGTAATAGTTGAAAGGTTGAGTAAAAGAGCAAGATTTATACCAACACATAAAGAAGTGGATACACAACAATTAGCAATATCATTCTGGATGAAAATAATTTCAGATGTAGGATTACCCAGAATTATAATAAGTGATAGAGACCCAAAATTCACATCAGAATTATGGAAAAACTTAATGACATTATTAGGATGTTCATTATCATTTTCAACAGCATATCACCCACAAACAGATGGATTAGCAGAAAGAATGATACAAAAATTGGAAGACATGTTAAGAAGATATATTGCTTTTGGGATAAATTATAAAGACAAACAAGGATTTATACATGACTGGTATACACTATTACCTGCATTAGAATATGAATACAATTCAAGGAAACACAGTATATCAGGGAAAACACCCTTTGAATTGGAAAGAGGGTATATCCCAAGAAACCCATTATTCTACTTAAAAGACAAACTAGTAGATATGAAATTACATCCAAATTCAATAATAATTTCAGATATGTTAGAAAAAGCAAGAATACATGCTCAACAAGCAGTAACTAAAGCACATGAATATTCAAAACAAAGATGGGACCAACATCATCAGGAACCAGATCTTGAAATAGGAGATTGGGTGTTAATATCTACAAAAAAAATTTTCAATTTACCAGGACCAAGGAAATTACAGGATCCATTTATAGGACCTTTTCTGATTACAGAAAAACATGGAAAAAATGCTATTGAAGTACAATTACCAACAGAATACTAAAATAAACATCCAACATTCCCAGTATCATTAGCCAAAAAATATTATAAAAACAATGAAGAAAAATTTGACAAAAGGAATAGTAAACAAATACCTAAAGAAATAAATGAGAAAGAAGACGTAATTGAAAAAATAATAGATGAGAAAATGATAAAAAAAGGAAAAAAAGAGGAAAGACTTTACTTGGTAAGATATAAAAAGAAATCAACAGAAAATGATAAATGGATAACATTAGAAGGAATAGTAGAAAAAGATAAATTATTAAGAGATTACAGATATAAGAAGAAATCATATAAAGAATAAACATTTTTTTTATTATTTTTTTTAGAAGAAGGGAATGTCAGCTAGGATCAGTAGAATAGCTGAAAAAATAGTAAGTATCAAATAAGTAAAGTAAAGAATAAATTAACTAAATAAAGAATATATATAAGAAGACAGGAGTAAAGGATAAATGCAGAATATGTATACAATGCAGGAATATCAGAAATCAGGAGAAATGCATGCAGACACAGGAACAGATGCAGGAGTAGATGCAGGAGCAGATGCAGGAGTAGATGCAGGAACAGATGCAGGAGTAGATGCAGGAGTAGATGCAGGAGCAGATGCAAGAGTAGACGCAGGGAGATAAAGATGAAGGAAACTGGAAAAGCATGCAGGAAGAAATGCAGATGCAGGGGAATAAAGAAGCAGAAACAGCATTCAGGTAGGAAAAGATGCAGGGATGAATGCAGAAACATGAATGCAAGCAGATAAGGAGTCAGGGGTACAGATAATTTAAATGCAGGGCTTATTAAAACACAGATAAGAAAACACATGTAAATAGTATGGATGAAATAAGATATAAGGAGGTGATTTCCCCTAGAAATCACCATCTGCTTTTACCACATCTAAAACCTGATACATTTAGTATTATTGAAGTTACTACTGTTGTAGTCTCTTGAGTCTTAATAATTAAATATCATTACAGCTATATTGAGTGAGGTCCACTGCATAGGGTAATATATTTATTATTAGTTTCCCCTTATCATCTAATATAAATTCAATATTATATTACTGATATTGTATCTTAAATATGTAAGCTCTATTTCTCAGTAGATTATAAATATTGATATCTTATTCCTGGTTCCCAACTTGTTGAGTAATCCAAGTAAGAATTGCAGAAGCATAAGTACTATATTTTATTAATATATTGCATTAATAACTTACTAGTCCGGGTAACCTATTTATATACTTTAGTTTGGAGCCTGGTTTATATTGTATATAAACAGAAGTGGGAATAGCTATACTTAGTATTTAAATATTGTTATAACACTAAATTGAGTGATTTATATTATTATATAAACAGTACCTGGTTTATAACATATAATCAAAGTTATAAATAGTGTGGGATTTTATAGTATAATATTATACCTAACCTTGGTTTAGTTATATTCAGACCTTAGTGCTGCTGATAAGACTTTTTTATACCTCTTACAGTGACTCAGGCCTGAAAATCCCTTTGTAGGACCTTTTGTAGTAAGCAAAGTGGCTGGTAATACTGCTGTAGAAGTCATATCATATGCCACATATGATAGGAAAAATTCAGTTTTCCCTATCTAATTATTAAAACCTTACCATGCAAATGTTCCTGACTTATTTCCAAAAAGAAGAGGAAGGCCTAAAAATTAACCTGAAGAAATTGTGGAAAAGGCAGAGATTGAAAAAACACTCAAGAAAAGAATTCTTACTAAAGAGGAAGCAACTGAGTATTTATTAAGATTTAAGGGGAAATCAAATGAATTTGCTAAATGTATAGCTGAAAAAGAAATTTCAAATCTATCCTCCCTTCTTAAAAAATTTAAACATAAATAAATTCCTGTTCAACCAGCTGAGGGGTTAGAAAACCAGTACTCATAATATTTTGTTATGTTCTTTTTCTTTAAATAATTAATCTTTAATGCTACAAAATTTTCTGAATACCTGAAAAATAATATAAAATAAAAAAAGTGTATAACTTATCTTTTTTTTTTTGGGTGGGCAAGTGTCAGCCTGGATATCCCCAGGACTGAGTAAAAATTACTTATAAGTTATGTTAAACACATGGACTATACATGGGAGCAATAAATTAGAGTACACAAATATTATACATAAGTAAATTTAAGATAATATACAAAACATGTCATTATAACACCTTATATACACACATATATCCACTTTTTCTAAGTCTTATGTACTTAATATTAAGTTTGAATAAGTTAAGGTGATCTTAAGAACCTTAAATATAAGGCTACATAATTTTTAAGTAGACTTAAAGCTGTTTTTTTATTGTTTTATATAAAAAACAAGAAATGCGCTTTAAATCACTTAAACGTTGATTATATGCGCTATAAATTTAATAATATTAAAAATGCGCTTTGACAGATCAACTTGTCTTAATTAGTACTATTGATTTGGCTACTCAAATGCATAAAAATAACACTTTTCAAATTTGGTGTTTTTTATGCCAGAAATGGCTTCTGTGTACTGGCCACATACTGACTGCATTTTTCCCTTGTGAATAGCTTCATTTTTAGAAAAGTTAGCTTTTTCACACTATAATTACCCCACATTCTATGCCCACTGTGGGGAAACACACTAAAATAGGGGACAGGTGCTTATTTAGTGTCCTAGCTTAATTATAAATGCATTGACCCTCTTTATATGCACTAATTTCATTATTAACCTCAATTTTGGCACTTTAACTTACTAATAAACTAGTCAAGGATTTACCCGTGCAAGCACCTGCCAAGTACTGCATGTAGTTACCCCACACCTCACACCCTTTTTTAAGTTTTTAGGTGGTTTCTCAGTCAATTTTGGTTATTTTTGAATGAGGATTTCACATAGTATAATGTCATGATTAGCCCCAAAATTTCTACTGTTAATCCAACTTATTATTAAGTTATAATTAGTCATAATTTTCCCTTTTTAGTCTTTTATTTTAATGTATAATACGCATATACTCACTTTTTTGTTTATTCTTTATTTTTGATGGATTATCCCTATTACTACAGGATTTTGGCTGGTGATATAATTTTAATTATGTTACTTGTCACTCTTTGTGTTTCTTGACATGTCTATTAGATATAATGAGGCGTCATCAACTTTTTATAGAGCTGGTAAATCAAGGGGCTCATTGGGGAAGTGATTGTGTATAAAAGGAGGGGGTTTTTGGTCTTATTTTCTATGTTCTTTATCATTATAATTAAACATATAAGCAATACAATTACAATACATATCTAAAGTACTTATAAAGTCATTGAATAGTATCTGAATTTATTAAATCTATTTTTCTACCAACTATAAGATTGTAAGCCATATATAATTAGTGAGATTAAAATTACTGAGACCCTTATATTGAGTTATATTTTAATACTTATTGGATTTGTACAACAGTATTCATATAGGACCATTAAAATCTTCTAGATAACTGACCATTCAAGCTAGCTCACGTCTCTGTACTTGAACTCAGCTTGAAACCTCTCATCCCTCTGTAAAGAAAGCTTAAATTTATTCTGCTCCAAGTCTTGTTCCATATCATCCCTTTGTAAAGAGAGCTTGTATTGTTTCTTTTGAAACTTGAGAGTATCTCTTGAAAATTCAACTTTACCTAGAGTGAAAAGGAATATTAACATAAGAAAAGAAAATTTCTCTTAATTATTAAGAGGTATGCTTTCACTTACCAAATTCCCGCTTCTCCAGAAAATCATCAATGGAAGAAAAAGGGGTTTGGGAAAAACTATCCCTGTTTTGCTTTCTATGAATGTTGAAATTCAAAGTAGTTGATTGTCTTTAATTTTTTTAGAGGTAACATTTTCCTTTTCATTATTGATGCTAGCTGCAGACTCACTTGCTTGAGGATCCTGGGTTTTTTCATTAGCCTTTTTAGAAATAAAAAAAATAAAACAACTAGACAAGAAATAAAAACTTTCTGGAGTGGGATCACATTGGTTTATATCACCATAAGGATCTATTGGAAGGCTATCTAGATTTGTTTAATTTATATCAGGGGAGGCTTGAGTGGAAGAAGAGGATAGGAAAAGATTTCTTTTGACATCAAGTTCAGAGATAGCATCTTCACCATCCAACATGTTGGAAGGATTAACATCAGCTTTCTCTTCAAAATTAACATCCATCTCTTTAAAGTATGGACATACAGATTCAAGTTTATCATCTACGTATTTTATGCCCTTACTAATATTGATGTCAGTAATACCAAAATCAATAGAAAATGAAAGAGTCTTTGCCTCCTTGTATTTGGCTTGGTAATGCTTGAATCATTCAGACATCTGTTAAGGAAAAAAATCAATCCTTCCCTTTGTCTTATTTTGTAATTCATTGGCCATTAGAAGATAACCATAAACTTTTGATGCGGGGGTCCGTCCTAATTTAGTTTAATTTTTGGTACCAAAACAAGAATCATAGTTAGATTTTTTTTCAACCAGTTGATAAGAATAAGATGATCATCTTATTTTAATTGGATGCTCTTTGATTTATCAGCTGAGTGGGGGAAAGAGGGAGTAGTGCAATTTGAAGAACAACTGGGGGAAGGCTGCCTTTGAGAAGAACTATGATTATAGGGAATGTTAAGATAAATGAAGATGAAAAGGAGAAAAATAAAGTAGATTAGATAGTGAGGTGCTCTTAATGGAGAGAATAGACAGGATGAGATGAGAATGGGGGTGCGCAGCACAGTAGAAGGCATATCCAGTGAGTAGTCAAAGATGTGGTTATGAATGAAAGTAGGCCAAGATGTGGTTATGACAGAAATTTGTCCAATATGTGGTTATGAAAAATTGATTAGAAAAATGTTGGATAAGAGGTTAACTTTGACACATAAAATGTTTAATATCCCAATTATTAGAAAAAACAATTGCGGAAGATAATTGGGGTATAAAGATTTTTATCCACAATTAATTTAATTGTGGATTGTTAGAATTTGATACCCCCTAATTTCTCATTCTCCCAACAATATCTCTATTCTCCCTCAGCAACCTACAGTGAATGGACATGCGCGTGAAGGCAGGTAAACCCACTCCACTTTTCCATCCTGCCATTAGGGGGCATCAAAGTTGACCAATCTGCAATTATGGATTAGCATTTTTTTTCCTGGGATCAGACATTATTAATTGAAGATAATTCTTATCCACTAGACCCAGGGCTAGTGGATAAGGAATCCACAATAATGCATTATCCAACCTCTTATACCCCAATTTCCATTCCTAATCCCTGATCCCAAACTCATCACATTCATGATGGATTTTTAAGAAAGTCGCATGACTTATAATTGCTGATGCCATCCTTAAGTCTTTCCTCACTCTATGCTAATTAATTTTGGTGGAAAACACTGAAATTTTTTTTGTATCTACACACCCCAACTGCACATTTGGTGGTGAATTCCCACTTCCCTCATCACATAAGCCTTCCACCGACAACTATGAATCACCTCTCTACTAGGCAGCTACTTCACTCAACTATGAATTCTATCACTTTAATTTTAGTTCTTTACTATAAAACAGACTCTGATTTTTAAGATGCCTTAGCCTATATGTCTGTTCTTTCCAAAAAGTGTTACATAAACTGTCAGTTTATGCTAGTATCTAAGTATAATTTAATAGTAAATATTAATGGTCCAACTACTTATTGAAAAATGATTTAGTGATTAAACCTCAGAAGAAGACTAATAAAGTAGTTATTCTCAATATAAACTCACAATAATTGGATTTTATGCATGCTAGTGGTGGAAAATAGATCAATAAAATATAGTTATAGCTTATATAAAGATAATATTAATTTATAGATGCTTTATAATGTAAATATATATGATAATAATTGTTTTATAATGTTTATTCGAAGTGTAGTAAGTAAGTGATGTCCAATATCCCATCAAATCCTCCCTTACTTATACCAAAATTTACTGGAGTGCACAGACCTTCAATCCAGATGATGTCACTGCCATCCCCATCAATTACAGCACTGTGAGGGCCCATCACCTACCCATGGTGTCCACTTCAACAATTTTTAACACCCAGACCTCCAGTAAGGACCCTAAATTACAATTAATGATGCCTCAGACCCATACCATAAATATAATAAACAGATAAAAGCAGATACCATAAAGAAACAGATAAAAATAACTCATCCAAAGGGTACAAAATGAAATCCAAAGCATATAAAGAAACCAAATTAAGTTTTCAAGCTTTAAATAACATCCCCAAGCATCCATATTAACCCAGTAATGATATCCCAACCCATAAATCCATGAAAATCCATTTAAGAAGTAGATTAAGTTGTCCAAACTGGATATATGCGCCTAAAATAGGTGTATATGCTTTTTTAGGCGTTGTGAGTCCACTTAATACGTCAATTTTACCTAAACTGGGAAGAAAAATAAAGTTTATAGGCTATTAAGAGGCTAAAACCCACTTATAGACCTCAATATACATAATTTAACTACATATTTCACTGAATATGAGGTTTATGTAAACATATTAGCTTATGTATGTCTATAATTACTTATTATCACTTTAGATAAGTATATTATGACTCCATTAACACCTTAATAAGTATTATTAGGCTATGTATAAGCTATTTAAACTACTTTAAGTCATATAATAGTGTAATAATTATATATATATGTATTATAACCATATATATAAGTATTTTAACCTTATTTTTAAGTTATAAGATTAGTGTAATTAAGGTTATCTTTTTTTAAACATAAGAATTACTCAGTCCAGGAGATAAATAGGCTGATACTCCCTCACCCAAATAAAAAATAAAAAAATGTTAAGACATTTTAATTAATTAGGAGTGAATAGAAAAATAATTTTTAAATTTCTATGATAAATTAACTGAACTGAACAGTATTATTTGGATTTAAATTTTTTCAAGAGATTTTTAAGATCAGATATTTTATTTTTTGGAATCCACTGGTCATATTCACTTGATTTATTTTTAAATCTTAATAGATACTCAACTCCTTTTTCTTTTGTAAGGTGTCTCTTTATAAGTATCTTTTGAATTTCTGCCTTTTCAACTATTTCTTCAGGTTGCTGTTTATGCCTTCCTGATCTTCTTGCAAATAGAGAAGTATCATTAGAATGGTATGTTTTTATAAGATAAATTGGAAATACTGGATGTTTTCTATCATATGGTGCATATAGAATAACTTCAACAGCATTGCTACCAACCATCTTTTTTACTACAAATGGTCCAATGAATGGATCCTTCAATTTAAAATTACTATTTAAATTGAAATGTAGTGTAGAAATAAGGACTTAATCACCCTCTTTGAACATTTGTTCTTTATGGGCTTAATCCCATCTTTTCTTATCATACTCAAATGCCTTATTTATACATTCTTGAGCAGGCTTTCTGCATAATTCTTGCATCTGAAGGAAAGATTTTGTACCTGGATGGATATACAATATAGGTAATTATTTAAGAGGTTTAGCAGGTATATCAGGTACATAACCCAACCATAACTCAAATGGCTTTTTCTAGTGACAGAATGTACTGTAATATTGTATGCAAGTTCTAAACCTGGGATAAGGGTTACCCAATCATGCATGAATTTGTCATTGTCTTTAAAGTCAAGACCAAAAGCACAATATCTTCTTATCATATCTATAAATTTTGTATCATTCATTCTGCTAGCCCATCAGTTTGTGGATGGTGTGCTGTAGAAAGTTTTAATTGACACCCTGAAACATCCATAAGTGATGTCCATAACTCAGAAATAAATTTAGGATCTCTGTCTGAGACTATTGCTTTGGGGAATTTCGCTATATTTAAAATTTGTGCCCACCATAGAGAAGCTAAGTCCTTTTCAGAAACCTCTTTGTGGGTAGGAATAAATTTACACATTTTTGTAAATCTATCTACAATTACCCAGCAGGAGTTATAACTCTTATGACCTGCTATTGGAAAACCTGTTACAAAGTCCATGTTAACTATTTCCCATGGAGCTTTTGGTTGCTCAAGTTGTTGTAATAAACCAGCTCTTTTGCCCATTAATTTTTTAGATTTTTGACAAGAATCACATGTCTCAACATATTTTTGAATATCATCAGACATGTTAGTCCACCAAGCTGTATTTTTTACTCTGTTTAATGTTTTATGGAAATCAAAATGACCTGCTAATATATCATCATGATATATGCTTAAAATTAACTCCTTCATTGAAGGGGGAATTACAACTACATTTCTTGATTTCTTACTGTAATATATAAAACCATCCTCAATGGAAAATTTTCCTTTTTCTTATGCTTCTTAATACTTATGTGGCAATGTTTTTATTAAAACACCCATTGAATCATTAGATGTATCATTTAATATTGTAGTAAGTTTAATCAAGTCAGGATCTGAAGTATAATTATCAAGAATTGATTGCATAAATATAACCTCATGATCTACAATATAAATGCCATAAATATTAATAATATCTGTTTCAGGAACAGAAGCAGGATTATTATCATTATTAGGTAGAGGTACTCTAGATAACAAATCTACATTAGAGTGTAATGTTCCTGCTCTATGTGTAATAGTCAT
Organism: Hemileia vastatrix; assembly: GCA_030280995.1. NCBI lineage: Eukaryota > Fungi > Basidiomycota > Pucciniomycetes > Pucciniales > Zaghouaniaceae > Hemileia > Hemileia vastatrix. The sequence continues at coordinate 30,456,806 of JASXTE010000009.1, read as the reverse complement.
CCGTCCTCTGTATTCTTGTACAGCTAATTGCCATTTAAACATTTCTCTATTAGGAGTTTTCATGTTTAAGAGTGACTTTACTGCACTACAGTCAGTTATTAACTCAAATTTTTGGTCTTCAAGGTAGTAATGTAGCTTCTCAAGAGCCCATACTACTGCCAAACATTCAAGTTGAGTAGCACCATATTTCAATTCACTACTTCTTAGAGTACGTGAAATATAGCAAATTACTACTGACATTTTTCCTTCAATAAGTTGTTTTTGATGCAAAGAAGCACCCAGACCAATAAAACTTGCATCTGTATATAATACATAAGGTAATTGGAAATCTGGTAATCCCAAGGTAGGAGCTGTCATCAGAAATTCTTTCAACTTATCAAAAGCCCTTTGTCTTTCATTGTTCTAAATTAAAGCTTCTGATTTCTTTATCAGTGTGGTCAATGGTGCAGCAATTCATTGGTAGTTTTTTATATATTGTCTATAATAACCACACATACCAAGAAAAGATTTTACATCCTTTACATTTTGGGGAATGCCAATATTCTTGATTGCAGCCACCTTATTTTGGTCTACAAATATTTGTAAGCCAGATACAATATGACCAAGCCCTTTTTAAGACTCAAACCCAAATTTACATTTTTTCAATGCAAGGGTCATTTTTATTTCATCCATCTTCTGAAAGACATTCTTTAAATGAATTAAGTCTTCATTTTATATTTTAGAGAACACTATGATGTCATCAATATATACCATTAACCATCCTTCAATCATTTCATTATAAAATGTTATATCCATTAACTTCTGAAATACTGAAGGAGCATTTTTTGGTCCAAATGGAATCCTGACATATTTATATATTCCCATATGTGTTTTTATCAAAAAAAATTTCTGTGAATTATTTTCTACAGGAATCTGATGGTAGCCTTTATTTCCATCTAGACAACTTATATACCTAGCACCTTTAAGGGTAGCATGTATATGGGCAATCCTTGGCAAGGGATAAATATCATCTACTGTAAATATATTTAATGCTCTATAATCATCACACAGTCTTGCTTTATTATTTTCCTAAGAAATCAGCACTGGTGATATTACACAATATTTTTGTTTAGTTTCAAACTTCTCAAGATTGTTCATTTTTAATAACATCTCAATATTTTCCTCTATGTCTTTCCTCTTCATTGGTGAAGCAGGGTATGTTTTCTTTTTAAGACTAGCAGGGATATTATCCATATCACAGGTTAAACTAATTTTCATCTTATGATCTTTTACAAGGCCAAGTTTAATTGGCAATTAATTTAATTTTTGATTGGTCAACTTTGATACCCCCTAATAGGGGGTATCACCGCAATTAAATTAATTGCGGATAAAAATTCTTATACCCCAATTATCTTCCACAATTATTTTTGCTAATAATTGGGTTATTAAACATTTTACGTGTCAAAGTTGACCTCTTATCCAAAATTTTTCTACTCAATTTTTCATAACCACATCTTGGCCTACTTTCATTGATAACCACATCTTTGACTACTCTCTGGATATGCCTTCTACCTTGCTGAACACTTCCATTCTCATCTCATCCTGTCTATTCTCTCCATTCAAAACACCTCACCATCTCATCTTTATGTTTTTTCTCTTTTTCATCTTCAATTATCTTAACATGCCCTGTCATCATAGATCTTCTCAAAGGCAGCCTTCCCCCAGTTGTTCTTCAAATTGCACTACTCCCTCTTTCCCCCACTCAGCTGATAAATCAAAGACCATCCAATTAAAAAAAGATGATCATCTCATTCTTATCAACAGGGTGAAAACTAAATCTAACTATGATTCTTGTTTTGGTACCAAAAATGCAACTAGAGTAGGAGGGCCCCCAGCATCAAAGGGTCGGGGAGAGGTTGGGAGGGGTGAAATGGGAATCAAAGGAGGATGGCATAGGATGGGCCAGGGAGGGAAGGCAAGCATGTGTTAATGGAATTGAAAGGGATGGGGATTGATGCAAACTGAGTGTGAAAATAGGAGGATGGACCCTGTTCTTTGGGCAAAGAACAGAACTCACTGCCATAAAATATTAGCTGAAACATGAAATATATAAGGTGAAAAAAGAACTTCAAAGTAGTTTTAGACATACATTAGCATTTTAAATAGGATACTTAAGCTGTAAAGTTACCTTATCAAAGTGAATAAAATATGGACCATGAAAATAACACAAGTGAAAAAAACAAGGAAGTTAAAAATTGGGAGAGTACAAAAAAATAATTTAAAAGGGTGGTGAAGCAAAATGTTGGAGAGTAATAGGCATGATGAAAGAGTGTATGCCAGTTGAATTAATATTTTGTGATTTAAGGGAGGGGAGAGCAGGTGCTGGTTCAGGATCCTCTTCTTCATGAAGATCATTTCACTCATCCTTTAAATCAGCTAGGATATTGTGGAGTATAAGGCAAGTCATTATCCAATGATTTTCAGTTTTGATTCTCATTTTTTTTGAAATTGGATTCTGAGTTCCCAGAGACTAGAAAATCTTCCCTTTAAAATTACCATAGCATGTTCAATCCGTACTCTTGATTGGGAAAGGTGATAATTAAAGGTGGTTTTGGGGTCATTTTCTATATTTACACCACAGAAAGCAGGTATAATGACTTTCCACTTGCATTTGCAGAGTCTGCAAGGAGGTACTGAGATTCGTCAAAGTATGAGTCAGGAGTTTGAGAAATCCTCATTCTTTGGAAGATGTAAGAGTCATGACATGAGACAGGACAGCCACTATGAAAAGCAATAAATTTTTTATTGACATTGCATACAAGTTGAACAGCAATAGAGTATCTAGAAAGAAGGTAAAAATTCAGTCAATGAAAGATGTGAAATTGGAGAACATTTTGAAGAAACCTTTTTTTGCAATCAAAATAATGGTTGCCATCATAAGCAGGCTTTTGACTCAAAGGTATAGTTGTACCATCAACAAATCCTACACATCCAGGGAAACCTTCAGCTTGCATTACTTGAGAGGATTCAAGTTGCTGTTGTGAAGTTGGCCAAGCAAGTGTTTGAGACTTGAGGGAAAAGATGACAATCATACAGCGCTTGGTGTATAATATTACTGTCCCATATCCTATGGTAAAGAGATTTTCCAAACGTCTTACAGCAGCACCATTTCCATTTGAGCCAAAGCAACATAGTGCAACAACAAGTTGAATAGCAGGATCACACTGTTTATTTTGAGATATCACTACGCAATATAGGGGGTGGACTTGCTAGCAAGTCCTCAACCTGAACTCAGATGGAACTCAGGTGGAACTCAGACTGAACTCATACTGAACCCATACTGAACTCTACTTGAACACCTACCTAAAATTGTTCTGCTGAGTGGTGTTCATCCCTGATTGTATGGTTCCTTTATCAGTAGCTCAATGTGTGTTCAATCTGTGGTGAGTTTGGGTCCAAGGTTGTGGACTTGCTAGCAAGTCCGCCCCCCATATTGTGTGGTGTATGTTATGAAATATAGGATTTTTGGAGATGAGTTGATAAAGTTTGAAGAAAGAATTGGGAGAAGTTTGAAATAGTTGAGGAATGTTGAGAATGGAGCGGAGATCATATCTGGGATCATGATGGAGATTCGGCCCCCTTGGGTTTCTGTAATGCTTTTTTGAAAGAAAAGACATATAGGCTTAAGCATCTTCCAAATCAGAGTCTGTTTTATAGTAAAGAACTAAAAGTAAAGCAATAGCATTCATAGTTGAGTGAAGTAGCTTCCTAGTTAAGAGGTGTTTCATAGTTGTTGGTGGAAGGCTTATGTGATGAGGGAAGTGGGAATTCACTGCTAAATGTGCAGTTGGGGTGTGTAGACAGAAAAAAACTTTAAGTGTTCGCCACCAAAATTAAGTGGCATAGAGTGAGGAAAGACTTAAGGATGGCATCAGCAATTATGAGTCATGTGACTTTCTTGCAAATCCATCATGGATGTGATGAGTTTGGGATCAGGAATTAGGAATGGAAATTGGGGTATAAGAGGCAGGATAATGCATTATTGTGGATTTCTTATCCACTAGCCCTGGGGCTAGTGGATAAGAATCTTCCGCAATTAATAATGTCTGATCCTGGAAAAAAAAAATCCTGATCCCTAATTGCGGATCCCTGAACATTGATACCCCCTATTATCTGGACAATTGTGCCTGGTCATTCATCTTGGGTCAGCTGCGGAATTCTACTTCCCTTACATTCTTGAAAACCCTGCCCATCAAAACCACAACCCCTTGAGGATTATCCTTCACCCTTCCCCCTATGGCAACCCCATCTGTGTCCTCAAAGGCACCTAGCTCACCCTGTCATCCTGTTAATTGCCCAGATAACTTACCCACTATGTTCATCACTCCTCACATGTACCTAGCCCATTAGTTTACAATGCCTTCATGCCCCTAGCTGGGTGAGATTGTAAGAAATTAAAAAAAAAAAAAAAAAAACATTGATATCCCCTAATGTGACTATATTTCTCTTAACACAAAAGTAGGGAGTATTTGGCCTCATGTTTGAGACCCCTATCCCCAAGTCTGCCATTTATCAAGGTGTCTTGGAATGGAGTTTTGAAGCTGAAGTCCGCTAGGCGTGTATGCTCAAGTTTGAGACCCCCTTTTGAGATTTTGGGTGAGTTGGAATTCAAGGGGTGAATTGAAAGATATTTTTTACATTTATATTCAATCCATTGAATGGCAGATGGCAGTGAACAACACAGGATTGACTCATTGACAATTTATTTAAAGAGTGAAAAAAGCAGTAAGAAAGCTAAACTGAGGAGACTATTCTCCATAAGAGCAGGGATACTTTGATGATTAATGCACCACCTGCGGAATATTTTGGGATGTTGCAACACATTGGCACTTGGGGTTGCACACAAGGCTTTAGCCAGCTGTCGCAGCACGAACTAAATCCTTTGCCCCGTTTTGATGTCGCAGCACATGCAAACCCCACGGCTTTGCTCGTAGTATCATTTTTATTTTATTCTATTTTTATTTTCTTACAATCTCACCCAACAAGGGGCATGAAGGATTTGTAGACAATTTAAGTAAATACGTGAGGGTAGAAAAAGGTGAACAGCGCTAGACAGTGCAATAAAATCGTAGTATCACTTGGTTGTTGCTGGATGGCTGCCCCGGTAACATTACAGTCTATAAATGATGTTTTAACATTTGTGAGTTGCACCTCGCACAAGAGCACTTGGTGCATATGAGTAAAAGGATCCTTCCCAAAATGTAAGAATTTATTGGGCAATGCCATGCTTCTTTAGCTGATGGACACCTCCAAGAAAAAATAGATGCTGCTGTCAATATTCATGGCTTTCCGTCTGGACAGCTAAAGGGTGTGGTGTTTCCTGTGGTGCTCTGTCTTTACGACAAGTTTTATGCTCCGGCTGTGGATCGATGAGTCGTCTAGAGCTTAAGCTAGGTGTTATGGCTGTGATGACGCGCATGGTCCGTGCGTCAGGTCAAGCTGCGTGAGGACCATCTTAAGGGTTTTGACAGTCACCAGAGTTTCTCCCGATCTCCTTCCTCTTTACCAAGGTAATCAAGCAATTCGCTCATCTAAAATCCTTTCGTCTTTCGATATTTGCTTATCTTATATTATAGTTTTCATTCGATTTACACGATTAGGTTTTGTCTACCATGGAGGGTAAGATATCATATTTCTTCTATATTATTTATGTTATTATATCGTCAGGGCTGCTTTTTTCTCGCTTCAGGAATACATCTATTCTTGTAGTTGCGATCATATTCGTGCCTCTTATGGGCTCAAATCATACCTTCATTTATACAAATATATATATATATATATATATATATGGGTGTGTGTGTCTATCAAAAGAAATCAGTCTCTTGTCCTGATTATTCTAGAGTAGTTTCGGTTCCTGATTGACTATCCTTCGATCAGGAATCTTAATCACTATGCCTTAAGTGGGACTAATTGGGTTTGACTCTAGGTCGCTATCAGCGATTTGAAGATTCTAGCAGCCTATCTCTTACTATTTAACTTGTGGAATCGAAATTCCTCATGTCTTATTTTTTTTCTTTTGGGCCAGCCCTAAGTAGACTGATAATCATTACTAACGTACTTGTTCTCCTTTGGCTGTAACAGATGAGGTAGTAGCGTTAGTTATTGACAATGGTTCTGGAATGTGCAAAGCTGGATTGTGCGTGATTTGTGTGGATTTGCCCAACTCAGCCCTTCGTTAAAAACTTATGTATATGACCTTACATTTTTTTTTCAATTTCAGTGCAGGAGACGATGCTCCACGTGCTGTATTTCCTTCACTTGTAGGCCGTCCTCGTCACCAGGGTGTGATGGTGGGAATGGGTCAAAAGGTAAACAGGTTTTTTGTTTTTGCTTTTCTACGCACCATCCCCATTTTTGCTCATGCATTATTTTGGTGTTGTCTGCTATTTTGTAGGACTCGTATGTTGGAGATGAAGCCCAATCAAAACGTGGTATATTGACCCTCAAGTATCCCATTGAACATGGTATAGTCACCAATTGGGATGACATGGAAAAAATTTGGCATCACACCTTTTATAATGAATTGCGAGTGGCCCCTGAAGAACATCCTGTCCTTCTCACAGAAGCCCCGTTGAATCCAAAGGTTAATCGGGAGAAAAGTAAGGATCATAGATCTCAAACTCGGTTTCAATTGCCTAAATTGTTTAATTCCAGTGACGCAGATTATGTTCGAGACTTTTAATGCCCCGGCGTTTTATGTCGCCATTCAAGCTGTGTTGTCGCTCTACGCTTCAGGTCGTACGACCGGTATAGTTCTTGACTCTGGAGACGGTGTTACACACACTGTTCCTATCTATGAAGGATATGCTTTACCGCACGCTATTTTGAGATTAGATTTGGCTGGTCGAGATTTAACCGATTATCTCATCAAAATTTTGATGGAGCGAGGATACAGTTTCACTACAACTGCCGAGAGAGAAATCGTTCGGGACATCAAGGAAAAATTATGTTACGTCGCTCTTGACTTTGAACAAGAAATGCAGACTGCTGGTCAAAGCTCAGCTCTGGAGAAAAGCTATGAGCTACCTGATGGTCAAGTTATCACTATTGGTAACGAACGGTGCGTGACAGGAAATATAATCCATGCAGTAATTTGTTGCCAATTTACGCCAATCATTTCTTAGTTTCCGGGCTGCAGAAGTTTTATTTCAGCCTAGCCTGTTAGGTCTTGAAGCTTCAGGTATTCATGAAACAACTTACAATTCAATTATGAAGTGTGACCTGGATATCAGAAAAGACCTTTATGGCAATGTAGTTATGTCTGGTGGCACAACAATGTACTCAGGTATATCCGATCGCATGCAAAAAGAAATTACTGCATTGGCCCCCAGTAGTATGAAAGTTAAGATTGTGGCACCTCCGGAGCGAAAATAGTGCGTTATTGTATTATGTTTCTACTAAATTGCTCTATGTTCATTGCTTATTACTTTTCTTCACCAGCTCTGTGTGGATTGGTGGCTCCATCCTTGCTTCTCTTTCCACATTCCAGCAAATGTGGATTTCGAAACAGGAGTATGATGAGGTAAACTTTTTGCCATTTTTTGTATGTATCTTATTGACTAACACATTCTTAATCATCAGAGTGGACCCTCCATTGTTCATCGCAAATGTTTCTAAGTTAGACAATTCAAAGCGATTTGTACCACAAGTCGTGGAGAGATTTTGAACGCTGTTGTAGTTGTTGCCCACCATTTAATTGAAGGCACTTACGGAAAAGAAATAAAAGACGTGGCATTCTTTTCTTTCTTCACCCTTATCCTGCGTGATGGTTTTGACTTGAATTGATGTCATCAGCAGTTTTTTTTCTTTCTTTTTTTGGTGTGTTATATATTTTGCCTATATTATGAGTAGAATTCATCTAGTTATTGACCCCAAAACCAGTAAATATGCGTATTACGGACAGCCTACTTGACATTTTGAGAAAGTTAATGTAGGAGGCGCCATTGCAGTAAAACTTGAAATGTTTAGCTGTTCCCTGCGACAACAAGATAGAAATGCCTGCTTGCTTGGCTTCTAACTTGTAAATCAACTTGTGATTTTTAGTAGGGGTAAGAATGCCCTGAAAGATAAAGTTGGATATGATTGTGACAAAGTACTGTGATTTCATGAATGTGCACTTGCTCAGATATAGTGGCAATGCAAAACTGTACAGCTATATCATTTAATCTTGGTGCACTTGCAAAAATTTTAGATGATTTGCTCAGCCCTTAGGGTGTATTTACAGTGTCATATGTTGTATTTATGGTGTCATCAGCTGTCACATTTAACCTTGACTGAGCATCTCCTACCAGCATGAAATCTGGCATGATTCCCCCCAAAACCCATCCACCCCTTGATTCCATCCCCACCTCCTTGATTCCATCCACCCCATCAATTCCACCTCCACCTCCACCCAATTGATTCCACCTCCTTGATTCCATCTGATTTCACTATGTTTTTCTTTTTTAGGTCAGGTTTTTGATGATTTATTTTTTAATCAGGACTATTTTTTTTCTTTTTTTTAAAGAAATTTAGCCAATCAATTCTTACTATGTTTAATCCATTCCTGAGTTTCAATACCCCTCTATCCAATCAACATACATCTCCACATACTTGTCCTCTGATGTACTTGGTTCTTTTGCCAACCTACCAAACAACTCTGATGTACTTGTGTCTGCTTCTAACCTACCAAACAACTCTGATGTACTTGTGTCTTCCTCTAAGCTACCAACCACACTAACTGAAGAATTTAATTAACTAATAGATGATAGTACAGAAACATTTACTATGGAAAAATCTATCACTATCAATTTAGAATTTGTTTTATACATGAAAATGAAACTTCCTTCTGCTTCTTGCACCAAAACCAAGTCCCCAAATAAGGAGGTATCCCCTAAAATGTACAAAATACACTCAGAACAAGAGAAATGGGTCTTTACATGGGATATAAGCAACACCAACTTGGTTAGTTTACAGAAGCAAGCAATTCAAACATTGAAGGAAGATGAAAATGCTCTTTTTACTTGGCATGATGAACAAGAAAAACAATCTTTTTTTTTTTTTTTTTTCTTTTTTTTTTTTTTTGGATTGGGATCATTCCAAGAACAGAAAAATTTTTTGAGCCAAAAAAAAAAAAAAAAAAAAAAAAAAAACTAAAAACTAAAATGCATTCCAAGTCTGTCTTCCAAAAAAATTTTAAACATAGCAAAAGTTGCTTTTTCTGACTGCCAAATTGTTTTACATTTGGAACAACATGATCCAAAACTCTCTCAGGATGTTAGTATTATATATATATATATATATATATGTTTATTGTTTTAATTTGGCTTGTTTTTAGAGGAAGCTGACATACAAGGATCTTGAAGAAAGTCTCACCCATGGAACAAATGCTGATTATTTTCCCCCTCTTTCTCCTACTCCCAACATGAAAAGTGATGCTGCACACTATGAGTGAGTCAAATTTTTACTGCAAATACACCCCTAGAGGGATGATATAATGACTGGGAAACTCATTCATTGTTGCATCAACCCTGAAAAAAAATCCACAGGAGTATTTCATTCTTACATACAATATGGCTGAAAACATGATCAAATGCAATGGTAAGTGTTTGGCACATCTGCTGATATTTTACTCACTGATTTATTTTTCAGCATGTGAACCCAAAATAAGTCACCAGCCTCATTCCTCCACAAGGACCCCTATTTACATACAAAAAGAAGGTGAAAAATAAACACAAATTTGCACATCATCAACATCACCTTTCATCTCCAGCTCATCTCTCATCTTGATGATCCTGGATCTATTGCTTCCTCTGACCTATCTGAACATGAAGAACCTTCAATCATCATGCAATATGTTGGTAGACTTGCTAGCAAGTCTGAAAACTTGGACCAAAATTCACCACAGATTGAACACAAGATGAGCTATTGACAAAGGAAGCATACAATCAGGGATGAACACCACTCAGCAGAACAGTTTTAGCTAAGTGTTGTTAGAATTTGGCTGAGAGGTGAGGAGGAGGAGTGCTATGGGCACTATGCATTGTGAGAGGCTGAAGAGTGAATATTGCATAAGGGGGTTATATGGGGCAAGTGCTGTGGAGCGCTCCTCATTGGACAACTGATCTAGCAATCTAATTACTCTCTAGTCTCACTTCTGTATCCAGCATAGTCAGTCCTGTCTTCCCTCACTGTTGATAGCCTCAACATACTCAGTCTAGTTAGTCTCACTGCTGTACTCAGAATAGTCAGTCCCATCTCATGCTAGCATTAGTGCTAGTAGCATTCCACATTCTTAGGTCTTAACATTTTGTCTGATCTTAATTGGAACACTACTGAAGAACAATAAACCCCTCAGGTCAACCTGAGGCAATGATCCTTGCTGAAATGCAAGAAAAAAGCACCAGAAGTATGGAAAATCTAGCAGAGGGATGGCCCTCATATTGCAGCCTCACAGAAGCAGAACTCGATGCCACTGAAACCAAGGCACAGGCACTGCCTATGACACCAGTGTTGCTTGTTAAAGGCCCAAAAATTGTGGTCCCAGAAATCTTCAATGGCAAGCAAAGCCCCTGGGAAAATCAGTGCACATCACAGGTAAACCTTTATTTCCTGCTCAACATTCATCACTTTCCAGATGAACAATCAAAAATTGGGTTTTCAATCTTGTACCTCACAGATGAGGCAGCACACTGGGTGAGGCCATATACAAAGGAACTCCTTGGAAATGGCAAATTGGAAACAGATTTATGTCAGTTTATGGCAGAATGTGAATTAGCATTTGGTGACCCCAATGTGGTCACAACCTTGGAGCATGCTCTAAACCATTCATGACAGAAACACTCTGTTGCTGAGTATGTGCCAGAAATCCAGGGCCACACCAGCTATGTTACAACATGGGGAGAAGGAGCACTCATGTTTCACTTTAGTAATGGGATCTCACAAAAAATCAGGAACACACTAATCAGTCACCCTTGTCCAACCTCCCTCAAAGTGCTCATGGAACTGGCCATCTAAATCAATAACTAATTTACACATCAGGGAATGGATAGTTGGATTGGCGCTTGTCAGTGGTGCAACTATGCCTTGTCAAGCTGGGCCAGTGCTGGGGACCCAAATACCATGGACATTGATGCAGTCAATGCACCCAGAGCTAGTGGGAAGAGGAGGCTATCTGATGAGGAATACCAGAGGCATATGAGAAGAGGGCTGTGTCTCTGATGTGGGAGTGGTGATTATCTAGCAAGGGAGTGTAGGGGGAAAATTAGGGTTAGTGAGGTGGAAGATAGCACAGGTAAGGAGCAGGTAAAAGACAGCTCTCATGAGTGAAGGTTGTGCCCTCCTTGAGCCAATTAGAGGGAAAGAATAAGGGGAATTTAGTAGAAGAGTTATCAGCATGTAAGCCACTTCAAGTAAATGAAAATCATATTATATTGAAATTTCCTTTAATGACCCTTGAAGCCACAACACATGTACAAGCCCTACTAGACTGTGGGGCCACAGACTGTTTTATTTCTAACAAATATTTACAGAAAAATAAAAAGAAAAAAGAAGAATTGGACCACCCTAGGTGTCTAATTGTAATTGACAGATCCCCAAGTGGGGGAGGAGAAGTAAAAGAGAAGTTTTTGTGCAGATTCTGGTGTGATGAAAGAGAGTCTCAATGCAAGACATATGTAACAAATCTGAAGGACCAGTAAAACATGGTACTGGGTATGACATGTCTGGACCAATACAACCCATGCATTTACTGGAAAAAAAGAAGGTTTAGATGGGAAGTAAAGGAAATGCTGGCACTAAAGTATTGGCTCCTTGGCCCCTCCAGGGGTCTGGAGCCCATCCAGGAAAGTTTTCTTATGTTTTGTTATCATCAGTTGACTTTCCACCAGAACTGATGCTTTCTCTTTATTCTAAGCAGCAGGATGGTAATGGGGAGCCAGCAGGGAGCTCCAGAGAGGACCAAAGAAGAGATAAAAGGTTTCAACAGGAGGAGAAGGCAGAATATGGAAAGGTGGATGGTGCAGGGAAAGCATTTCCCCCCTGGCCCCTTCCTGACAGTCTTCTGGTGTTTTATTATCATCAGTAGACTTGCTGCAAGAGCTGAAGCTTGCTATTGATTCTAAGTTTCAGGACTTGGAGGGAGTACTGGAGAAAGAGGAAGAACTAGAATGTGATGCAGCATAATGGAACATATATGCCAAGATTTCAGCTAAGGTATAGTCCTCAAAGCCAACAAGAAGCCTTGAGGAAATGATCCCTGAAGCCTATAAGGAGCTCTTACCACTGTTTATAGATGGAGGAGTCAAAACCCTGCCAACTAATTGACCATATAACTTTTCCATTGATATGATTCCAGGTGCAACTCCGCAATTTAGCGGCATAATCCCATTTTTAATATTGGAGTCAAAAGTTCTAAAAGAGATTATTGATGAAAGTTTGAATAATGGTTTCATCAGAGAATCAAAATCTCCTTGGGAAGCCCCTGTAATATTTTTACGAAAAAAGAATGGTTCACTAAGACCTTGCATAGATTTTAGAAGGTTAAATGCACTGATGGTAAAGAGCAGATATCCCCTTCCTTTGACTAGTGAGCTAATTTAAAGTCTTCAAGGTGCAGAGATCTTCACATCTCTATATCTTAGGGAAGTTTAACCCAAAATCCATGTAAAAGAAAGTGATGAACACAAACTGGAATTCTGCACAAAATTTGGTCATTTTGAATGGTTGGTAATACCATTTGGTCCATGTAATGCACCTGCAACATTCCAACACTCCACCAACAGCATCTTTAGAGACAGAATATGAATAGATGTAGCAGTATACCTGGATGAAATCGTGATTTACTCCAGATTAATAGAGGAATACCAGATACATGTAAAGGAATGTTTGAGGTGCTTGAGGGAAACCCAGGTGTAGTTAAAACCAGAGAAATGTGTCTTATCCATGAGTGAGATCCCCTACATGGGTATGATCATTCCAAAGAATAGGATGAATATGCACCAGAAGAAAGTAAAGGCAGTAGTAGAATGGCAAACAACAGCAGCAGTAAAGGAGCTCCAGTCATTTCTAGGCTTTGAAAATTTTTACCACTGTTTAATTGAAAATTACTCCCACATTTTCCAACCATTGCACGACCTCACAAAGAAGGAAGCCAAATTTATCTGGATGAGTAGTCAGCAAGATGAGTCTGACTACCTGAAAAGATAGTTTGTGGCAGCCCCTATACTTGTGATCCCTGACTTATTAAAGCCATTTTTTCTGAAATGAAACTGCTAAGATTTTGTACTAAGTGCAGAATTATCCCAATACAATTCTGAAAATGTCTTACAACCACACCACACAATATGGGGGGCGGACTTGCTAGCAAGTCCGCAACCTTGGACCCAAACTCACCATAGATTGAACACACATTGAGCTATTGATAAAGGAACCATACAATCAGGGATGAACACCACTCAGCAGAACAGTTTTAGGTGGGTGTTCAAGTAGAGTTCAGTATGGGTTCAGTCTGAGTTCAGTCTGAGTTCCATCTGAGTTCCATCTGAGTTCAGGTTGAGGACTTGCTAGCAAGTCCACCCCCTATATTGCGTAGTGCCAGTAGCTTCTTTTTCATAGACACTGCAAGATGCCAACTTAAACTATGAAATATATGATAAGGATTTATTGGCACTAGTAGAAGTGGTACACACCTGGCACCATTATTTAGAAGGAGGGCCTCAAAAGTTACAAGTTATTATTTACACAGATAATAAAAGATTGGAAACCTTTCTGACCACTAAAAAATTGATTTGCCAGCAGGTACTCTGGGAAGAACTGCTAAGCAGAATTAATTTTGTTTTTACATTCCAACCAGGGAAGAAAAGTGGAAAACCTGATGTGCTATCACAACATCCTTACTTGCGCCCAGCAACAGGTAAGCTACATATTGTTGGTGCAATGCTATTGAAGGGGGAACTTGAAGAGGGGGTAATCCTATAAAAGTTGGAATTGGAAGATGAGGATTTGATGGAATGGGTAAGTAGGGGTAGAAAAAGGATGAAGGACTTCAGGAGCTCTTGAAGGCCCTGTTATCAAAGGAGGTATTTGTAAGGAAAGGATTGGAGGAGTATCACCTGGAAGGTGGAGCACTATAGTTGAATTAGAGGATATTTTTGCTAAATGATGAGGAGCTCAGGAGGCAGGTGGTCAAATCAAGGCATTATTCCTCAATGGCAGGACACCCAGGACTGCTGAAGACTATGAGCTGATGAATCATAACTTTTACTAGAAGTCTATGAAGGCACACTTCCGGCACTATGTAGCAGAATGTGACTCTTGCCAGAGGAACAAGGTTAGTCCAACAACAACATCACTGAGCCTGCTAAACATTTCCAAGAAGCCAAGGAAGAAGCTCTCCTATGATCTTATAGTGGAATTACCTAAGTAAAAAAGAAGGAATGCTATCCTCAAAGTAGTTGACCACTGCACCAAGATGCCACACTTTGTCCCCACCACTACCAAGTTTACATCAGAGGGTATTTCAGATTTAATGGTGGTGCATGTCTGGAAATAAAATGTATTTCCTGAAAGTATAGTATCAGATAGGGGAAGTACTTTTAACTCTAAGCTGTTAATGGTAATGTATGAGCAAATGAACACTAATCCCATCTTGTCAACAGCATTGCATCCACAGACTGACAGGCAATCTGAGACAGTGAATAAGAAGTTGAACAATATTTTCACCATTTAATTGACTAAAAGAAAAATGATTGGGTGCAGCTGTTACCTCTGGCTGTATTCAAATAAAATAACCAAACACATGCTGCAACAGGCATTTCACCTTTTTATGCCAACTATGGATATCATCCAACATTCTCAATTGTTACCCCATCAATGTTAAAAGTCCCAGAAGTGGAAGAGCAGATTCAAAAAATATTGAGTATATGTCAAGAACTAGAAGCAGCTCTCAAATTATCTCAGCAGTCATTGAAGTGTCATCAGGATAAAGGAAAGACCCAGAATTGCGTGCTACAGGTAGGTGAGAAGGTTTAGCTAAGCTCACATTTCCTTTCCACATTATTCCCCAGTGCTAAATTAGATCACAAGAAAGAAGGGCCATTCAAATTCAAACACAAGGTATCTGACTCAGATTATGAACTGGAGCTACCAATATCAATGAGACAAGTAAATCCAGTTTTCAAAATTTCATTTCTCACAAAGCATAAAGAAGATACAGTCCCAGGACATCCAGAAGAGCCACCAGCATCAATACAGGTGGGAAATTAAGAGGAGTTTGAAGTGAAAAGGATGTTTCTAAGAGGATATATAGAGGAAAGGTTCAGTACTTAGTTCATCTGAAAGGTTATGGGGTTGGAGATAGGTCCTGGGAGTTTCTGGAAAATTTTGGTGAATGCAAAGAAAAGGTTGAAGGAGTTTGAGAAGGAGCGCAGGGGACAGGAGGGGTAAAAGAGGGGGTAATGTTAGGATTTGGTTGAGGGGTGAGGAGGAGGAGCGCTATGGGAATTATAAATTTTAAATAGGCTGAAAAGTGGATATTGCATAATGGGGTTATGTGGGGCCAGAACTGTGGAGCACTCCTCATCAGAAAACTTATCTAGTAGTCTAGTTACTCTCTAGTCTCACTGCCAATTGGTGTAGTCAGTCTTGTTTTCCCTCACTATTGGCAGCCCCAACATAGTCAGTCTAGTTAGTCTCACTGCTGTACTCATCATAGTCAGTCCTGTCTCAGGCTAGCATTAGCACTAGTAGTAGTCCACCTTCTTAGGTCTTAACAGGTGTTCAAGTAGAGTTCAGTATGAGTTCCATATGAGTTCAGATTGGGGACTTTCTAGTAAGTCTTCCCCCTATATTGCATAGTGAATGACTGATTTTATCAAAAAGGCAAAATTAGATGAGGAAAATAATAATTTACAAGAAGCTCCTCAGAAACTAGGTTTAATGCATTGGACTTACTTCCAAGACTATACAGTCATGAATTGATTGAAGCAGGGGTTCCAGATGCACTTCCTCAAGCAAGTATTTTTAACTCAAAAATTTATGCAGCACATCTCAAAGATATTTACAAAGCTAAGAAAAGGAGGGAATGTGAGCTTCAGAATGATAGATTACTTTTTTTTTGTCTTTTGAAAAGTCTCTCTATATGTCACAACAATGCTACAACAATTTTCAAATGAAAAAAAAGGATAAATAATAAAAAACTCCATAAAATTAATTATAAGCTACTTATTTAATAAAAAAATATTATTTTATTTACCAATATATATATATGAGAAACAAAAGAGATTCTCAAATTAATTGTTTTTATCTTCTTTTTTCAAATAAAGAAATGAAGAAATGAACAATTTTTCTAAGTCCCACTTTTGCATTGGAAATATTTTGCCTAAGTCACACCATTCTCCTAGGGTAAATTTGAAAAAATATTTTCTAAGTCCCTATTTTTAATTGTAGAGTACTCACTTTTTTTGCTCATGTAACACTCAGTGTCAGCTGGAAGGTTCCGCCAGACTACTTATATACAGTTTCTAGAAGCTATAATCATAATAGCTTATAATTAAATAATAATAATATAAAAACATTAATATATTATTAAAAAGATAATAAAGAGCTATATATAATTTTGAAAAATGAAATAAATCTATAAATATTTTTACTTTAATCCATGGAGATACTAATGGATATATTCTATTCATGAGGTGTTATGTCAAAAAAGTAAAAACAATTAAATTATATTTAAAGATATCACTAAGAGCTAATTAAGAGCTTAATTTTTTTTATAAAAAATGGTATTAAATTTGGTCAACAAATTTCTTTTGGATGTGCAAGGAACAATGGAGAGTTGCTATCCTCACTTGAGCAGAAAACCTCACTGGACATAGGATCACACCAATGGACAGCTTAATCTCTTCCTTTCAATATTAAATCTTCTTTATTTATTCTTGAATCAATCTAAAATATTATAGGATTCTTCAAATGTATTTCAATTTATTTCTTTTCTTTTATTCATATTATTTCTATATTTTTTTCTGCTATCTTTTTCCTTTCAAACTATATCTTAAACAAGGCTATGTTTTCTTATCTACTTAAAATATATATAAATATAGAAATCGCCTATCTATTAATTTAAAAGAGCTTTGTTTTTTATGGTGCTTAAGAAACTCTATATTTTTTTCTAGATATAAATCAAATATATGTATGATTTCACACATTTATCTACCTTTTACTCCAGATATGATTTATTAAAAACTTATTATTTCTTCCTTTAAGTTATTTATTTATTTTTTATTCCTTTTCTGAAGTTCAATTATTTTCTTTGCACTCTATTTAATTCTAACTTATTCTATCTAGATTTGGTTTCAATTTTTCTCATCTCAGATCTTATTTTCTCACCCTTGTTAGATATATTGTGTGTCTCTTATGAGAATGTTGTAAGCACATAACGTGGGAGGTCAATAGGAATTTAAAGTATACTCATCATGAGTAAGACTGGGGTAGATTACTTTACCATAGGCTTTGGACATCTTTTGGTACACAGCATCCAATCTAGAGGGTGTCTGCAATCCAGATAGTAGATTCCTTGGCTCTAGAGTTCTCTAATGCATCAAGGGGAACGGGAAGGAGAATTTTAATATATATAGGGCTTCCTTATTATCTTCTATAATCATCTTCTAATTACTATTAAAAAGCTTTAAGTATTCAATAACATTTAAATATCTACAGTAAGGAATGTGCCACCTCTTGGATATAAAGTAAGTTAAATTATTTAAACTTATTATTTAAATTATTATCGTCTATAAGATATTATTTTTGGGAGTATTGGGCTAATTCCATAACACTCTTGAGTTTTTAATTTTTGCTTTAGTCTGTGTATTAAATCACTTGTAAAAAAACTGTAATTTGAAAATATTTTATATATAATATATATTGCTTTAGTGATACATTCATTTGTATACATTACTGGTATATTTTTATATATAAAATTATACTTTTTATGAAGTTAAAAACATTTCTTTCATAAGAATTTCAAGTGCAGCTTAATTACCTGCACTGATGCTCTCACATTTCAACCCTTCATTGGTTCTTTTAATCTGAAGAACACTAGTCATATCAAATTTTTTCTGGACTGACAGTCAGAGAACAATTTATATTTCCTAAATTAAATTTCTACTCAAAAATATGACACAATAGTTGTTTATTTATTGAACTTAGCCATTTTCTTTGAAGCAAGAGTACATTAATGCAGATATAAAAAAATTTTGACCCAGGAATTTATTATATCTTCATCATCAGCCAAACCTTTCAAAGAATTGTGATATCTCAACATGCTCTTCAAGACACCAAATTTTTTTTTTATTTTCTGTTAATTTATTGATAATAAGAAGGGAGATAAAGTAGATGGAAAAATTTACTTTCTAAGATTTCTGAAACACACCTCCATGGTGAATTTCGACATTATCTATGAAAGGGAAACTTGAAAATTCAGGGTATGGATTCATTATAGGAACCTAGAAAGACACCAAGAAAATAATTAATAAGAATTGAAAGGAAAAAATAAAAAATTTATACTTACCAAAATGTTTTCCATATAATACTCAATATCAAAACAGCATAATGTTTCTAGTTGCATTGTGGTTTCAACCAGTTCAGATAAAGATACAGCTGGAATTATTGGGAATCTGTGAGAAGCACTTACATGAGCAGCCTGATTTGTGTGTTTTCCTACCTCAGGCCAGCCCTTGTGACATTGAACTTCATATAAGGATACCCCAGACTAATCTGAATACAATATACTTAGTTGAGAAGAGGAAGATATTAATTATGTAGAAAAAATAACAGTAAACACATCATTCTTTGCCTTGAATTGGCCAACATCAGAAATAAAGTGAAATTTCTGCTCATAATCTTGCCCTGGGTAAATTTTTTGGGTTTTTCCTTACTCATGTGAAGACATAGAATAAGCTCATCATGAATTGTATATTGAGTTAACTCCAATGCATATTCATCTCACATAGCTACCTGAAGTTCATTTCTAAATTTAGTTGGATCAACTTCAATAATATTTTGTAGAGAATCCCATTGTTCATCATCCATTTTGAATGGTTGCCCATGCTTGAGGTGGGTTATTGGGTCAGTCACTACAGCTTTTTTTTTTCTGTAAAGTGTCAAATAATGTGCAAAAGAATTTTGATATATTCTTGACCCATGCATCCCATTGATTTGATCTAAAGTAACTCCATCTAGAGCTGACATGACAGCCTTGACCTTCAGATGCAGATTTTATTTGATGAAAACTTTCAGCCTAGGTATCCCCAGGACTCAATAATTCTTATGTTTAAAATAAGATAACCTTAATCAAATTAACCTTATGAGTTAAAATTAAGGTTATAATACTTATATATATGGTTATGATAAATATATATATAATCATTACACTATTACATGACTTACAGTAGTTTAAATAGTTTATCCATAGCTTAATAATACTTATTAAGGTGTTGATGTAGTTATAATATACTTATCTTAAGTGATATTAAGTGATTATAGACATACATTAGCTTATATGTATACATAAACCTCATATTCATTAAAATATGTAGTTATATTATGTATATTTAGGTCTATAAGTGGGTTTTAACATCTTAATAGCAATCAACTTTATTTTTCTGCTTATTTTAGGTAATATGGACATATCCAGTGGACTCAAAACACCTTCACAAGCATATACACCTTTTCCAGGCACATATATCCAGTTTGGCCAACTTAATCTGATTCTTTAAATGGATTTTCATGGATTTATGGGTTGGGGTATAACTACTGGGTTAATATGGATTCTTGGGGATGTTATTGGGGGCTTGGTCAGTTAATTTGGTTCTTTTATATTCTTTGGGTTTCATTATATACTCTTTGGATGAGTTATTTTACCTGTTTCTTTATGGCATACACTTTTATCTGTTTATTCTATTTATGGTATGGGTCTGTGATATCATTAATTGTGATGGAGGGTCCTTACTCTAGGTCTGGATGTTGAAAAATCTTGAAGTGTGTGCCATGGGGAGGTGATGAGACCTCACAGTGCTTTAATTTCTGGGGATAGCAGTGACATCATCTGGATTGAAGGTCTGTGCACTCCAGTGGATTTTGGTATAAGTAAGGGAGGATTTGACGAGTTATTGGACATCACTGACTTACCAAACATCAAATAAGCACTATAAAACAATTATTATTACATATAAACATATTAAAAAGCATTTATAAATTAATATTTTCTTTATATAAGCTATAGCTATATTTAATCTATCTATTTTCCACCACTAGCACACATAAAATCCAAGTATTGTGAGTTTATATTGAGAATAACTACTTTATTAGTCTTCACCTGAGGTTAATCACTTAATAATTTGTCAATAATTAGTAGGACCATTAATATTTACTATTAAATCATACTTAAACACTAGCATACACTAACAATTGGGGGTGTTTCCTTAATTATTACATATTATTTTGTATAAGCCTTAGCACATGATTTTTACTTTAGTATATCTCATAAAAACCAAATATTTTGGTCTGAAGCACATTAGTGGGTCATCATAACTCAGTGATTGTGGAAACGAACCCTTATAATAATTGTACTAAGATTTTATAATAAAAATTAGGTATTTACAGTTGTAACTGTACCCAATATAAACCCAATTTTACTTGGTGTTTGGACACCAATATAACACCCAATTAAATTAGTATTTGGTTAAAGATTAGTAATATAAATATTCACCCTTATAAAGGTCTATTTAAACTTATTATTTAACTTTTAACAGATTTTTTCAAATTTTTCTTATATTTTATTTAAATAAATAATGATATAAATTCAGAGTAAGCTCCAGTGCTTTTATTAGTAATTATATTGCTAATAATTTTTTTCTACTAATTACCATACAGGTTTTCTCTTTTCTAAACGTGAAGAATAGTTATTTAAATTCATAATGAGTGCTCCACAGGACAATGTAAGTGATAAACCTGCTTTTAATACCAGATCTAAAGCTAAAAACACTGTTCCAGGGCATCACTATGGAAGACCAATTCTACCCACAGCCAGAAGCAATGAGAATAGAGGAAAAGGACACCTTATCAAAAAAGATAACTATAAAAAAAAATTTTACCTACTTTTCAGGATCAACTTTCTCATCTGGCCAAACAGGTTCTCAAACTAGAGGAGTCAAGATCTTCCATAATAAAGGAGGTAGAACAGCTGCAAAACAACTGCAAGGTGGGATTTCAGCAGATGAACAAAAATTTGGCAGTTTTTAAGGGAGTACAGCCAAATCAGCAACCCCCTACAAAGAAGGATCAAGTCAGTCACAGGAAAAGACACCGGTAGAGAAATTTAAGTTGGATTGGTTCCATTAGAAGTGGTCAAGCCACAATTGAAACAGGGATCCACCCCCTCACCAGGCAACCTCAGCTCACCCTTACAGAGGAAAGAAAAAGCACCAAAAGTCAGGGCTTGCTCCTATCCCTTGGTAAGTAGATTACCCTCTCAAATAGAACTCAATAAAAATGATTACAATGTATGTAATGTTATTGATGTGAAATCTGTCTGGAAAATTGAGGAGGACTTGAGACAATTAGGTTTTGATGTAGATACACCTGATTTATCTTTTGTTAATAACAATAGTACTATTTACAATGATAATACAGTTAACCCTCAGATTCCACCACTTATTAGTGAGATGAGTACTTCACAAAATAGTGAAGAATGTGAGAAGGAAGATATGAAGTATTTTAATAATAACCCAACTGTCCATAGAATTGTTTCAGAATTATTTAATAGAATGATTGGGTGTGAGGAAAAGACAATCAAGCTCACAAGTGAAACAATTTTGTCCTTGAAATTGAATATTTCTCAATTGGCAACAAGAAATAAAGAGTTAGAGAATGAACACTTGGCTCTAACTCTTAAATATGATTCTTGTAGTAATAAAAATAGTGACCTTTCAAACAAATTCTGTGAGTTAGAAAAATTGTATGAAGCACATTTATTAAAATATGAATCAAGAAAAAAGTTATCTTTTGCACAAAAAAATCAGAGTGTTTCTGATCTGTTACAAAGATAAACCAAGGTTGAGATTGAAACTGCCAATCTACTAATGAATCAGGATAACCATAAGTATACACAGTATAATAATAATCATTTCATTTGCAAAAATTAATCTCAATAATTTCAAATAACACCACAAGTAAAACCATCTGGTGGAAGTGTCAAGTCTGAGAAGACAAATGTAAGTCACAAATCCATGCAAGAGGAAATACAAGACCATTTATCCAGAGTGAATGAGTTATTGAATTTACTTAAGATTAGTGAGATTAAATCCAGTCAAAAGAACTGGCCAAAGATTGATCAGTACCCAACTCATGATGGGGAAGCCAGCTCTGATTGGAAGCATTTTTTTCAAAGAATTTAAAATTTAAAATTTTCATATAAGTTACCAGATGAAGAAATAACATTAAAACTGATTTCTATATTTAAGGATTTTGCTTTATTATGGTTTGAAGCTGTATTAAGTGAGGGTAAAGATTACTCTTGGGCTGAGTGTAAGCACCTGATTGAAAAACAATTTGGAGGTTCTAAGTTCGAACTAACTCAGAAAAGATTATATGAGAAAACTAGGTGTAATCTGTTGAATGGTGACAAACCAATGGTATTTTTAATGAATTTAAATAAAATATTGAAAGCCATTGAGCCAAATATGGATTTTAATTTATGGAAAGATAAAATATTATATAAATTACTTTTATCTTTCAGAGACATGTTTTTAGCTAGAACAATAATGGTTAATGAATAATCAGAATTTATTAATATTTGTAATGAAATATTATTAAACCATAAGTATGAAGCAAGGTACACCACTTATAAACAAAATAATGAACCTGTGAAAAATCAGAAACCAAAAACACTGCAGGGAAAGCAGAAAAAACCTACTGCACCTGTATTACCTAAAAAATATGAGACTAATACTTGTTATAATTTTAATAAGCCTTGGGTTAAAGGTCACAAATGTGAGAAAAATATAAAAATTGTTGAAAATCAACATGAATCTGAAATTGAAACAGAGAAAAGTAAAGATTCAAGTGATTACAACAGTAATATCTCATATAGTGATAAAAATGAATTCAGTATCTTGGAAGATGATTTGTCTATCTTTAAAAATTCAATATTAAGTATGGAATCAAATGAATCTTTAATGAATTTTGTAGATGCTGAAATCATTAAGGATATGCAAGCTGATAAATTAAAAATGACATGTATCACAGTTCCAGCCATCATTTCTGGAGACAATGTAAATATAGTATTGGACACAGGAGCTGCTGGTTCTGTTGTTTCTACAAATACATCTGAAATTTGATAGTGAGCCTGAAATTTGATAGTGAGCATAAGTCAAAGCTTGAACCGCTTCATAGTAAAAATTGGAGAGGTTTTGGATTAGTACTACACCCCATTGGTAGATACAAAGCTGCTGTTTTATTTAAACATCAACATGGTTATGTTAGAATAACTTGTGACTTTGTAGTAATGGATAATACTAATTGTAGTAGCTTTTATCATTGGAAATAACATTCTGACTAAATTTAGTATGAAATTAGACCTTTCTAATAATAATTTTACAATTGGAATGAATGGTAAAATAAAATTTAAAATAAATTCTTTTAACACAGTATTAAACATTGAGTCAGTCATAGATATTTCTTGCAAAGGAATAGAATCCAATGAGATGGAACTTCTGGAAAAAGAAAGTTCAAAAGCATCATTTGGCACTCAGATAAATGAATCTGAGAAAAAAAAATTTTAGACTTAATTCAAGCATTTCAAATGGCTTTTGCACATGGGACCGATAAGCTTGGAATTGTAAAAGATCATGAGATGAAGATTAGTTTAACCTGTGATATGGATAATATTCCTGCTAGTCTTGAAAAGAAACCATACCCTGATTCACAAATAAAAAGGAAAGACATAGAAGAAAATATTAGGATGTTGTTAAAGATGAAAATTATTGAAAAGGTTGAAACTACACCAAAATATTGTGTGATATCACCAGTGCTAATTTCTTATGAACAAGATAAGGCAAGACTTTGTGGTGATTATAGAGAATTAAATAAACTTACAGTAGATGATATTTACCCCTTTCCAAAGATTGCCTCTATACAAGCTTACCTATAAAGGTGCCAAATACATAAGTTGCCTAGATGGAAATAAAGGGTACCATTGAAATCCTTTTGAAAAAAATTCACAGAAATTTTTGTTGATAACAACACATATGGAAATATATAAATATGTCAGGATTCCATTTGGACCAAAAAATTCTCTGTCAGTATCTCAGAAGTTAATGGATATAACATTTTAAAATTAAATGATTGAGGGATGGTTAATGGTATATATTGATGACATCATAGTGTTCTCTAAAACATAAAATGAAGACTTAATCCATTTAAAGAATGTCTTTCAGAAGATGGATGAAATAAAAATGACCCTTGCATTGAATAAATGTAAATTTAGGTTTGAGTTTTTAAAAGTGCTTGGTCATATTGTATCTGGCTTACAAATATGTGTAGACCAAAATAAAGTGGCTCAAATCAAGAATAATAGAATCACTCAAAATGTAAAGGATGTAAAATCTTTTCTTGGTATGTGTGGTTATTATAGACAATATATAAAGAGCTACCAATTAATTGCTGCACCATTGACCGCACTGATAAGGAAATCAGAAGCCTTCATTTGGAATAATGAAAGACAACAGGCTTTCAATAAGTTGAAAGAATGTTTGATGATAGCTCCTATCTTAAGATTACCAGATTTCCAATTAACTTTTGTATTGTATACTGATGCTAGTTTTATAGGTTTGGGTGCTGCTTTGAATCAAAAAAAACTTATTGAAGGGACAATGTCAAAAGGAGTAATTTGCTATATTTCACATACTCTAAGAAGTAGTGAATTGAAATATGGTGCTACTCAACTTAAATGTTTGGAAGTAGTATGGGCTCTTGAGAAGCTACATTCACCACACAATATGGGGGGCAGACTTGCTAGAAAGTCCACAACCGTGGACCCAAACTCACCACAGATTGAACACACATTGAGCCATTGACAAAGGAACCATACAATCAGGGATGAAAACCACTCAGCAGAACAGTTTTAGGTGGGTGTTCAAGTAGAGTTCAGTATGGTTTGAATATGAGTTCAGTCTGAGTTCCATCTGAGTTCCATCTTAGTTCAGGTTGGGGACTTGCTAGCAAGTCCCCCCTATATTGCATAGTGATTATTACCTTGAAGACCAAAAATTAGAGTTAATAACTGACTTTAGTGCAGTTGAGTCACTCTTAAAAATGAAAACTCCTAATAGACATATGTTTAGATGGAAATTAGCTGTACCAGAGTTTAGAGGGTGGATGACTATTACACATAGAGCATGAACTTTGCACTCTAATGTAGATCTGTTATCTAGAGTACCTCTACCTAATAATGATGACAATCCTGCTTATGTTCCTGAAACAGATATTATTAACATTTATGGCATTTATATTGTAGATCTTGAGGATGAATTTATGCAATCAATTCTTGATAATTATGCTTCAGATTGTGACTTGAGTAAACTTACTACAATATTAAATTATCCATCTAATGCTTCAATGAGTGTTTGAATAAAAACATTACCACAAAAGTATAAGGAAGCATTAGAAAAAAGAAAATTTTCCATTGAGGATGGTTTTATATATTACAGGAAGAAATTAAGCAATGTAATTGTAATTCTGCCTTAAATGAAGAAGTTAATGTTAAGTATATGTCATGATGATATATTAGCAGGTAATTTTGATTTCTATAGAACATTAACCAGAGTAAAAATACAGCTTGGTGGATTAAAATGTCTGATGATGTTCAAAAATATGTTGCAACATGTGATTCTTGTCAAAAATCTAAATGATTAACAGGCAAAAGAGCTGTTAATTAAAACAAATTGAGCAACCAAAAGCTACATGGTAAATAGTTAACATGGAATTTTTAACAGGTTTGCCAATAGCAGGGCATAAGAGTTATT
Source organism: Hemileia vastatrix (assembly GCA_030280995.1). Taxonomy (NCBI): domain Eukaryota; kingdom Fungi; phylum Basidiomycota; class Pucciniomycetes; order Pucciniales; family Zaghouaniaceae; genus Hemileia; species Hemileia vastatrix. The sequence continues at coordinate 30,430,710 of JASXTE010000009.1, read as the reverse complement.
ACTCCTGCTGGATAATTGTAGATAGATTTACAAAAATGTGTAAACTTATTCCTACTCACAAAGAGGCTTCTTCAAGGGACTTAGCTTTTTTATGGTGAACACAAATTTTAAATATAGCAGGATTCCCCAAAGCAATAGTTTCAGACAGAGATCCTAAATTCACTTATGGATGTTTCAGGGTGTCAATTAAAACTTTCTACAGCACATTATCCAAAAACTGATGGGCTATCAGAAAGAATGATGCAAACCTTAGAAGATATAATAAGTATATATTGTGCTTTTGGTATTGAATTTAAAGACAATGACAAATTCACACATGATTGGGTAACCCTTATCCCAGGTTTAGAATTGGCATACAATAGTACAGTACATTCTGTCACTGGAAAAAAGCCAATTGAGTTATGGTTGGGTTATGTACCTAATACCCCTTCTAAAACTCTTAATAAATTACCTAGATTTGATATCCATCCAGGTACAAAATCTTTCCTTCAGATGCAAGAATTATGCAGAAAGCATGCTCAAGAGTGTATAAATAAGGCATTTGAGTATGAGAAGAAAAGATGGGATAAAGCCCATAAAGAGCAAATCTTCAAAGAGGGTGATGAAGTCCTTATTTCTACACTCAATTTCAATTTAAATGGAAATCTTAATTTGAAGGATCCATTAACTGGACCATTTGTGGTAAACAAGATGGTTGGTAACAATGCTGTTGAAGTTATTCTATATGCACCATATGATAGAAAACATCCAGTATTTCTTATTTGTCTTATAAAACCATACCATTATAATGATACTTCTCTATTTCAAAGAAGATCAGGAAGGCATAAACAGAAACCTGAAGAAATAGTTGAAAAGGCAGAAATTGAAAAGATACTTAAAAAGAGATGCCTTACAAAAAAAAAGGGAGTTGAGTATCTATTAAGGTTTAAAAATAAATCAATTGAATATGACCAGTGGATTCCAGAAAATGAAATCTCTGATCTTAAAAATCTCTTAAAAAATTTAATTCCAAATAATACTGTTTAATTCAGTATATTTATCATAGAAAATTTAAAAAGTATTTTTCTATTCACTCCTTACTTATTTATTGAAATGTCTTAAAATTTTTTTTATTGTTTTTTTGGGTGAGGGAGTGTCAGCCTAGGTATCCCCATGACTGGGTAATTCTTATGTTTAAAATAAGATAACCTTAATTACCTTAAGCTTGTGATTTAAAATCAATGCTATAATACTTATATATATGGTTATAATACATATATATATAATTATTACAATATTATATGACTTATAGTAGTTTAAATAGCTTATCCATAGCCTAATAAATCTAATTAAGGTTTTAACGAGGTCATAATATTCTTATCTTAAGTGATAATAAGTAATTATAGAAATACATAAGCTTATATGTATACATAAACCTCATATTCAGTGAAATATGTAGTTATATTAGGGGGTATTAATGTTCAGGGATCCGCAATTAGGGATCATGAATTTTTTTTTCTGGGATTAGACATTATTAATTGCGGAAGATTCATATCCACTAGCCCCGTGACTAGTGGATAAGTAATCCACAATAATGAATTATCCTGCCTCTTTTACCCCAATTTCCATTCCTAATTCCTGATCCCAAATTCATCACATCCATGAGGCATATCCAGAGAGTATTTCAAGATGTGGTCATGGAAGAGAGTTGTGCAACATGTGGTTATGACAGAGATTTGTCCAAGATGTGGTTATGAAAAATTGAGTTGAAAAATGTTGGATAAGAGGTTAACATTGACATGTAAAGTGTCTAATAAGCCAATTATTAAAAAATAATTGCAGAAGATAATTGGGGTATAAGGATTATTATCCGCAATTAATTTAATTGCTGATGCCTGAACATTGATACCACCTATTATTTATATTTAGGTCTATAAGTGGTTTTTAACCTCTTAATAGCCTATAAACTTTATTTTTCTGCCTATTTTGGGTCATTTGGACGTATCCAGTGGACTCAAAACACCTACACAAGCATATACACCTTTTCCAGGCACATATATCCAGTTTGGACAACTTAATCTGATTCTTTTAATGGATTTTTATGGATTTATGGGTTGGGGTATAACTACTGGGTTAATATGGATGCTTGGGGATGTTATTGGGGGCTTGGTCAGTTAATTTGGTTCTTTTATATTCTTTGGGTTTCATTATATACTCTTTGGATGAGTTTTTTTACCTGTTTCTTTATGGTATACACTTTTATCTTTTTATTCTATTTATGGTATGGGTCTGTGATATCATTAATTGTGATGGAGGGTCCTTACTCTAGGTCTGGGTGTTGAAAAATCTTGAAGTGGATTCCATGGGGAGGTGATGGGACCTCACAGTGCTTTAATTGCTGGTGATAGCAGTGACATCATCTGGATTGAAGGTCTGTGCACTCCAGTAGATTTTGGTATAAGTAAGGGAGAATTTGACGGGCTATTGGACATCACTGACTTACCACGCATCAAATAAAACCTATAACACAATTATTATTATGTATAAACATATTAAAAAGCATTTATAAATTGATATTTTCTTTATATAAGCTATAGCTATATTTTATTTATCTATTTTTCACCACTAGCACACATAAAATCCAAGTATTGTGAGTTTATATTGAGAATAACTATTTTATTAGTATTCTCCTGAGTTTTAATCACTAAATTATTTATCAAAAAGTAATAGGACCATTAATATTTACTATTAAATCATACTTAAACACTAGCATACACTGACAAAAACCATTAATCTATTAAAAAAAAGAAACAAATAGTTCTTATTAAAAATAAATTATCAAAAAAATGACATAATAAAGGAAAAAAGGTGTAATCAGATGGAATAAATGGGGTAAATGGAGTGGATGGAATTAAGGAGGTGGAAGTGGAATCAATGGGGTGGATAGTTTTTGGTGGGAGTCATTCCAGATTTCATTTTGGCAGAAGATTTTCAGTCAAGGTTAAGCATGACAGTTGATCACCACAAAAAAACACACAGAAACTGCTAGTAGGTTCCAATCCCTCAATCCATTTGTAATTAAAGAATAAATCAGATTTTATTGTGCGCAAGATGGCCTATTTAGTTTTAAGTGTGCAGTCTTCTCAGAAGAATTACAGCTGAGCCAAACCTGAATCAAATCTAATATAGGGATTAGCACCTGAAATCAGGTTCTCAAATTTTGTTTCTGGTGAATGACACCTTTAATACAACATATGACAACTTAGATACACCCTAAGGGCTGGGAAACTTGTCTGAAATATTTTCAAGTGCACAAAGATTAAATAATATAGATTTATTAATCTTCATGTTAACCACCACTAAAATCCCTCTTACATATCTTTCCTTTAGTCTCCAAATATTTAGTTTACTCTGGTAGATTCTCTAATACTTTTTCTCTCTCAAAATGCTAAATATTGTTCTCCCTATTTGAATGTCTTGATTCAAACCACCTTGATTCTCTCATCCCCATAAAGCTTAATTTTCTTCTCTTTTTTCATGCCCCTAGCTGAGTAAGATTTTATGAAGAAAAAAAAAGATTCATACTAGTTTATAAATACTAAACTTCTTATTTTAAGAGATTCACCACTGAAAAATAGGGGGAGCTTGCTAGAAATTCCTCCCCCTAGTTGTTCCTGGTGAATTTTATTAGGCAGGCACACTTTAGTTGTTTTAGATTAGAATTATATAATGCATTTTTTCAGAAAACTTCTCAAAGTGAAAACAATTACTTTGACTGAAAAATAGGTAGCCTTTTTTTTAATTCCTTTCATTTTTTATACTAACAAGAGCAACTATGTCTTCTCTATAAATATTCAATTTTAGTTCAGCTTATATTTGACATCAACAAATAATTTATATTTTTTCTTTTCTGGCTATCCTGGATCATATTATGATTCCTGCCTCTTCCAAAGAGTGTGAATTTCATAAGAACCTGAAATTTTCTTTGATAAAAATCAGTATCTTCTGTAAGATTCTGCTCATTTGAATGTTAAGTATGTATTTCCTTCCTTTCAGGGAACAGCTTCAGAATTCAGCCCAAATTCCAAGTTGAACAATCATTTCAGTAAAGTAAAGAGCTTTTATTGAACATTCTATTTGAATCTTGAAAGGTTGTTTTTCTAGTTTAAGGGTATTAAGAATTCCTCTTAGAAATAAATCTGAAATGGATGCAGTGATCAACTGGATTCTATGTTTCACTATACTTCATAACCTACTTGATGACCTCAAATATCAATGGTTATAGTTTTATGAAGACAAGGAAGTCAAAATATCTCCCACTCTATCCAACACTTCTATTTCTCAAACCACTAGAATAAAACAAAAAAATCCACCAAGCACACTATCACATAGGCAGATTTAGCTTTAATTTATTTATAAATTTTCAAGAATTTTGTTAAACTTAATTTTCACTGTGATATGCTCAATTAGATTATCTACTATTACTTAAACTCTTTCTTTATTTCTTCTTTTAGATACTTGTGAAAGTCTTCTAAAATATCTCTTATATTCTTTAAAACACGTATATTTATTCTTAAAACAGAGGCTGTGATTAAAAAACTTATTTTACTCTGTTCACCTTTTCATTTTGAATTTTTTTGTGTATGTGTATAAAATTTAATTTCCAAAAAAATTCCAAAAAAAAGAAAAAAAAGGCAATACCCTCCTCTGCAATTTACTATGGGAGGGGGTTAGGATTACCAAGTTTTCATTTTTATTTCATAAATTAATAAGTAAACCTGTCAGTGTATCTAGTATATAAGTATGATTTAATAGTATTTATTAATGGTCCTACTACTTATTGATAAATTATTTAGTGAGTAAACCTCAGGGGAAGACTAATAAAATAGTTATACTCAAATAAAACTCACAATACTTGGATTTAAATGCGTGCTAGTGGTGGAAAATAGATAAATATAATATATTTATAGCTTATATTAAGATAATATCAATTTATAATGGCTTTATAATATATTTCTAAATGCTAATAATTGTATTGAAGTGTTTTATTGAATTGTAGTAAGTAATTGATGATAAATAACCATCAAAATCCCTCCTTACTTATACCCAAATCCCCTGGAGTGCACAGACCTTCAATCCAGATGATGTCACTGCTATCCCTGGAAATTACAGCACTGTGAGGGCCCATCACCTCCCCATGGCTTCCACTTCAAGCAGATTCAACAACCAGACCTCCAGTAAGGACCCTCCATCACAATTAATAATAACACAGACCTATACCATAAATAGAAAATCCAGATAAAAGCGGATACCATAAAGAAACAGGTAAAATAACTCATCCAAAGAGAATATAATTAAACCCAAAGCATATAAAGGAAACAAATGAAATTTCCAAGCCCACAATAACATCCCCAAGCATCCATATTAACCCAGCAATGACCTCTCAACCCATAAATCCATGAATATCCATCCAAGGAAGCAGATTAAGTTGTCCAGACTGAGTGTATGCGCCTAAAATAAATGTTTATGCTTCTGTAGGCGTTGTGAGTCCACTGGATACGTCAATATGACCTATAATAAGCAGAAAAACAAAGGTTATAGGCTATTAAGAGGCTAAAACCCACTTATATACCTAAATATACATAATATACTGCATATTTCACTGAATATGAGATTTATGTATACATATAAGCTTATGTATGTCAATAATTACTTAGTATCACTTAAGATAAGTATATTATGACTCCATTAACACCTTAATAAGTATTATTAGGCTAAGGATAAGCTATTTAAACTACTATAATTTATATAATAGAGTAATAATTATATATATATGTAATATAATCATATATATTATTATTTTAACCTTATTTTTAAGATATAAGCTTAATGTACTTGAGGTTATCTTATTTTAAGTATAAGAAATACTCAGTCTTAGGGATATCTAGGCTGATAAAACTAATAAAAAAAGATAATCAACAAACTAAAAGTAATGAAATTCTGAATACTACCTTCCGATGAGTTCTGGTGTGACTGAAGTCAAAGAATACATTTCACATGGAATCATATTTTAATTCATTCATTCAATCAATTTTTTGAGTGATTAACTTTATACAGAAACAAGCCCTGATGGCACCTTACTTAAATTTGATGATTATCTTCAATGACTAATTAATTATAAATTTATTAAAAGAAAATGAATCTTTGGAAATACTTTATTTACCATATTTAGTCTCCCTCCCTAATGATTTTGTGTTCATTGATCATGGCAAAAAGCTTCTGAAGAGAAAAAAAAACCGAGTAAAAAAATTAGTAAAGCACGCAGAAAAAAAATTTCTGAAGCTATTCTGAAACAAAAAAAGAACAAAAAAATCCTATTTAAACACTTGCAAAAAATTTTGAAATGTTCTGTAACTGTTTCCAAAGTGATTAAAAAGAAAAAAAAATTCAGTAAAACTCTTGTAAATGTCTCAGAAATGTTTTGAAGGCAAAAAAAAATTACAGAATATGCTTGGAAACAGTTCAGAAATATTCTGGAACTGTCTCTGAAGTGATTAGAAAGAGAAAAAAAAAGTCAGTAAAACACTTAGAAACATGTCAGAAATGTTTCTGAGGCAAAAAAAAATAAAAAAAATAATGAAAACACTTGGAAACATTCTGGAATTGTTTCCAAAGTGATTAGAGAGAGAAAAAAAGGTCATTAAAATGCTCAGAAACATCTTGGAATTGTTTCTGAAGCATTTCCAAGGCAAAAAAATATGGAAAACTCTCAGAAATAGTTTGGAAACTTTCTGGAACTGTTTATGAAGTGATTATAAACAGAAAAAAATTAAGAAAAAAATGAAAAATGAAAAAAAATAAAAATAAAGAAGGTCAGATTAGAAAACATAAGGGTGAAGGAATGAAAAGATGAGGAGAATAAGAAAAGTATGAAAATGGTAAGAATAATGAAAAACCCCCAACTTGATGAAAGGGCAGAATAAAAAGTGAAGAGAAAGATATTTGGGGGAATCTGGAAGGAGAATCACATTATGAAAGCACTATATGTGTTCTGCAACACATTATGAAGGTGTGTGTATTCAAAACCTAAATTTTTATGGAAAATTCAAAATGACCATTACAAATATTTCTGCTGAGGATTGATGAGGGGATTGAGGCTAGTGTGTCACATGAAACAGGGATGTTATGGCTCACATGTGGTTGTGAAAAAAAATCAGGACAAAAGTGCTGATTTGAGGTCATAACTGACACCCATTTTTGAAATTAGTGACTTTTTTGAAAAATTTAAGTGCTGAATTGCTTTGAAATAAAACACTAAAGTTAAGTGCAGATTTTCCAAAACTGACACCTCCTATTATCTTGCATGAAATGTAATATTTATGTATAAAGTTATGATGGTAAATTAGCAAGTGAGATGAGTAGATAGTCAAAAAATGAGGATATGTGATATTTTATTATAGATTTTAATTGAAAAGTGGCTATTGAGATTAGTAAAGGTCTAGAAAATTATGAAATGTGATATCTCAGTATAAAATTATAACAGAAAAGTGGAAAGTGAGATGATTAAAATTTTAGCAAATGATGAAATTTGAAATTTCACTAAAAACTCATGATGAAAAAATGGCAGGTCAAAGGGGTAAAAAATTAGTAAATGATTAATTTTGATATATTAATATAAAATTAAGATGGAAAGCTGGAAATTGATATTAGTAAAAAGTTTGTAAATGATGGAATTTGATAAGTGAAAAAGTGGAAATAAAATTTTGAAGAGAGATAAAGAAAATTTTACCAAATGAGTGCTAGACTAATTTTGGTCAAACAAAATGACTCACTCCAGTATTTCCTAATCATACCCCCATACTTTTCTTGTGTTTGTCATAATCATTATTATTCATCATTGTTAAGGGAAAATTTTGCTATTTTCCTCTAGACTCACCTTTTCACTGGAAAATGTACAAATTCAGCTGAGAGATCTTGAAGAGAAAGAAAGTTGATTTTAGAATTGCTACAAAAATTCTTTTTGAGACAGAGAAGTTATTTTAAAAATTAGGTTGAGCTAAAATATGATTAGGTTGAGATAAATCTTCAATGAATGGTTCAGGGAATAAAGGATGCTAAAATTATATTATTATTAATAATCATAGGGGTAAAATCATGTCACATTTGCATTTTGAGTGAGAATTTCCTGCACAAAAAACAAGTCATCATGTCTCACAATAAAACAGGAAAACTGATCTTGTACATTCCACATAAGAGCCATGTATAATATCACACATGTTGCTTGTAGGGGGGCATAATTGAGTGGTGAAGTGTGTGTGAGAGTGATGTATGCATTATTTCATGTCATGAAGCTTATGCATGACATGGGCTCCCACACTGGGTCACATTTTATTGTGAGTCATTTCCACCCAAAATGCAAACATGAAAAAGTTTTGATAGCTTTTGTGATCTTTTGGCCTCCTGTGCTCACTTAACTTATTTTTATATTTACTTGAAACATTTACACACCAAAAAAAATTAAGTGGAACCTGCTAGCAGGTGCCTATCCCTATATTCAGTTTTGATTTAATAGTAAATTTCATTTGATGTTGTGAAAGCTAGTGTTCTCATTTTTCAGTGCTCAGTCTTCCTAGAAGAGTTACAGTAGAGCTGAAATTAGTTAAGTCAAAGATAGGGAATGGCACCTGCTATCAGGTGCCCATGATATTTTTCTGGTGACACTCATTACTAAATTTTACACCATGAGATGTCAGTGGAATGACATATATTTATAAATAAATTAACATATATCTAAAACCTTCATACAATTATTTGATTATCTAGCCATATGTTGCTATCTAATCTATTCTGATGATAAATGGAGAGTATACATTGATTTTGACACTTATTCTTTTTTCCATATTTGTTTGCTCCCAATTATCATCAGGTAAGGTCATATTCTTAATATTATTATTATATTCTACACTTTTTTTAGTTTTTTACTAATATTGAAATATATTATATGTTTTTTTGCTCCCTGTTATCATCAGCCTGAGATATGTCACTTCCACCCTGCACCCTACATTTAAGTTGAGATATTCTTGTATCACCATCTATTGAACATTTGGCTACATCCCCTGACTCACTGGAATACCCCCAGTTTACTATCATCATTGGCTTCATCCCCTTAATCACCAGAACACCCCTAATTTTTCATCTTGCCCAATTAATCATCCCCAAGTTAAATAATTATATATATATATATATATATATATATATTTTATTTTATTTAAATTTATTTTTATAAATCCCAGATTCACATAAGGTTTTCCCACAGTGATTGTCAAAGTAAGGAGATTCTCAAGTGGGGTTTGAAAGAAACTTAGTAAATGCCACAAGATGGTGTCCAGTAGTATAAAAATAATTTTAGTACTATGTTGAAAAGAGTTGAAAAATTCAATAATTTGATTCTGAAGATTAACATGTAAAAGTACCCCTGATTATATACCCAATATTCTTCTAACATCAGGCCTCCTAACACACCTTCCAATCCTCCTCACTTTACATCTTTTAATGAGGGGTATGTAACTTGAGCTAAGTAAAATTTTAGTTGAACTAATTATATTTAAATTTTAGTCATATTAAGACCACATAAAGAAAATTGATAGTACACTAATGAAAAGTAATATTTTGTATCCCATAATGCTACTAAAACATACACACAATAATTCTATACTCATACAAATACACAGGAACCTCAACTCAAGTACATTCAGCTAGTTAGTTTTTTAATGAAAAAGGAAATAGCATATTTCATAAAAAGTTGTGTCAAAGTTATTTTCTGAACTTTGAGTAATTGAAATGTCACATGTTGCATGACACACCCTGACAGAGTTGCTCTGGTGTGGGAACCTTTCTCAACTGTGGTATTTGAAGGATTTGATTAAGCTGTTGGTATGCATATTTAGAGATCAGTGAAGTTGAGTTTAATTAATTTTGATTTTTAGTCTGTAGTTCAATTAAGATGGTAGAAAGAGGTCCATAAGAATTGTCTGGGAATAAGCTTATCCATCATTTGATCAGTATATTCAGGATTCTTTAACCTATGTATCTTTGTTTTTGGTGGTTTCATTTGGTTTTTTTCTTGCAAGGTTAGTGCTTTATTGAATCTCCACTTTTTTATTTGTTTCTCTGGAATAGCTTTTCAATTTACATCAAGTACTATTGTCAGGCTTGAGTCACTGTAAGAGGTATAAATAAGTCTTATCAGCAGTACTAAGGTCTGAATAGAAATAAACCAAAGTTAGGTATAATATTATACTATAGAATCCCACACAATTTATAACTTTGATTATATGTTATAAAACAGGTACTGTTTATATAATAATATAAATCACTCAATTTAGTTTTATAACAATATTTAAATACTATCACCACACAATATGGGGGGCAGACTTGCTAGCAAGTCTGCAACCTTGGACCCAAACTCACCATAGATTGAACACACATTGAGCTATTGGTAATGGAACCATCCAATAAGGGATGAACACCACTCAGCAGAACAGTTTTAGGTGGGTTTTCAAGTAGAGTTTAGTATGAGTTCAGTATGGGTTCAGTCTGAGTTCAGTCTGAGTTCCATCTGAGTTCAGGTTGAGGACTTGCTAGCAAGTCCACCCCCTATATTGTGTAGTGTATGTATAGTTATTCCCACATCTGTTTATATACAATATAATTCAGGTTCCAAACTAATGTATATAAATAAGTTACCCGGACTAGTAAGTTATTGATTCAATATATTAATAAAATATATTACTTATTCTTCTGCAATTCTTACTTGGACTACTCAACAAGTTGGGAACCAGGAATAAGATATCAATATTTATAATCTGCTGAGAAATAGAGCTTACCAATTTAAGATACAATATCAGTAATGTAATATTGAATTTATATTAGATGATAAGGGGAAATTAATAATAAATATATTACCCTATGCAGTAGTCCTCACTCAATATAGCTGTAATGATATTTAATTATTAAGACTCAAGATACTACAACAGTAGTAACTTCAATAACACTAAAAGTATCAGGTTTAAGATGTGGTAAAAGCAGGTGGTGATTTCTAGGGGAAATCACCTCCTTATATCTTATCTCATTCAGACTATTTACATGTATTTACTTATCTGTGTTTAAATCAACCCTGCATTTAATTTATCTGTACTCCTGACTCTTTATCTGCTTGCATTCATATTCCTTCATTTATTACTGCATCTTTTTCTACCTGCACACTGTTCCTGCTTCCTGCATCTTTATCTACCTGCATGTTTTTCTAGTTCCCTGCATCTCTATCTGCCTGCTTCTGTTCTTGCATCTGCATTTTCATCTACCTGCATAATTTTCCAGTTTCCTGCATCTTTTATCTACTTGTATCTATCCCTGAATCTGCATCTATCCCTGCCTCTGCATCTATCCCTGCCTCTGTATCTATCCCTGTATCTGCATTTATCCCTGCATCTGTATCTTTACCTACCTGCATTTCTATTTCTGAATTCCTCCCTGCATCTATCATTTACTCCTGTATAGTTTATTCATTTATATTCTTTATTTTATTATTTTCTTGTATTGGTTAATTTATTTCTTAATTTATTATTTGATCTTTACTCTTTTGTCAGCTATTCCACTGTTCCTAGCTGACAACTATTGCTTTTTTTAGTGCAGCAAGGACAATTTTGTTTTGGTGATTGGTGTAGAATCTCTCTCCCTTTCATTTCTTTTCTTCAGTTTTCTTTTAAGTGACTACTATCTTAATCTGTCAAGCAGTCAAGAGTGTTATTAAACAGGAATTTATGAGCAGATATTCAATTTAATGTAGAAATTTAATCACACTTGGTTTTTTCAAAGGGAAAGGGGGTTTTGTTAGGATTTGGGTTGAGAGGGGAGGAGAAGGAGCACTATATGGGCACTATGCATTGTAATAGGCAAGAAAGAGGGAAATTGCATAAGGGGATCTTAAGGGGAAAGCACTGTGGGGTGCTCCTCATTGACCAGCTTATCTAGTAATCCAGTTAATTCTTAGTCTCCCGTAGTTGTAACCCTCACTGTTGGCAGCCCCAACATAGTCAGTCTATTTAGTCTCACTGCTGTATCAGCACAGTCAGTCCCATATTTGACTGGTCTTAGCATTAGTAGTAGTCTTCCTTCTTAGGTCTCAACAGGGTTCCTCTCTAGTTTTTCTGAAACTCCCTTAACCAAGGCCTATAACTAGTACTTTAAAATTTTAAACACCACAGAAATATTTCAGATACAAATTATTTACAGAAAGGAGTAGTATCTGACATGAGTTAACCTGTAAGTAATGAGAGATTCTATATTATCAGGCATGAAAAAAAAAGATATACTGGAGTGAGAAAAGAATTCACCTGATCTATATTCATCATACCTCACAACCCTTAATTTAATTTTGATTATATTCCTTCTACTGTTCTCTTCATTTCTTTTTCTTCTGGTGCTCGTAAGTGAAATTGTTCAGGCTTTGCTACAGGGAGTAAAAATCATGGATGAGGAATGATAAATTCAATGAATAATGTGCCTAGTGCACAAGTGAGCAAGGAAGGTAGTGATAATAGAGGGCGTCGAAATTAAAAATCTGTCATTAAAAATGGAATTTCTTTGCATCAAAAACACTATTTTTTTTATAATCAAAGTTGAGACTGTAGTTTTATTTTAGTGGCAAAAAATACATTTTAATTTATGGCAGATTTCTAACTTTGACACCTAATATAATCATTCCGAACTGAGTAGCAGTAATAGACCAGATGAAAGATAAGTAAAGGGAAAAGAAATCTAATTACATGACTCTTCAGGGGAAGTAAGAGAGACAAAATACTGATAGAGAAAAAAAAATTATTATAACACCTCATGCTTTTATGATGCTTACTTTGTCTCTTAAAAATGAGTTGCGACATTTTCCTTCTTGCGCCACATCATCCAGCTCTCTGTGAGCGATCATCACCCAAAACACCACAATTTTTTTCAGTAGGTTTTTTTATTCACATTCGTGTAACCTAGCATCAGCTTTAAACAATTTTTAATTATTTAGGAACATGAAAAAATTCCATAACTCAGAGATGAGATCGCAATCAGCAATGGTAATGGTAGAATGATAAGTTAGGCGTGGGTGAATTTTGATTCTTCTATAAACCTATTCAAAAAAAGGGATACTGAACACTACTGCAGGAAACATGGGTATGTTGATTGATAATTATATTTACAGAAAAATATTGTTAAAGGAATGTCTTGGAGTGATCCAAAATAATAGTACGCACATGCAAGCTGGAAATTATTCACATGATAAAAGAAGCAAACAAATTGTCAAAAGATTGAATGGTTTAATATCGAAAATTTACAGAGAAAAGATGGTTTCCTTGGATCGAGATAGTTTATATTATCAACATCAACGAATAATTTTATATATTTACCATCACAAGTTAGCTGGTTAACCCAAATATCAAAAATCAGAAATAAAGCCGCCCTAATTTTTAAATAACAAAATTGTGGTTAAGCTTCTCTACTCTTAGCTTAATTTCGAGTTGTTTGATGATTAAGATCTTCATTATTTAGTCATGAGTTCTAGTAATTTCCTTCTGAGAACATGTATTTCTTCTTCTAAGCTTTCACCGTACATTAGCGCAATTCCACCAGAATTTGACCCAGCCGCGACAACATAATTAGTTGGGTTTCGAATCCTTGGCCTTTGCATTACCAATTCATCTCTGGAAATTTTGATACTTCCTGATCCCGTGTTGGTCGCAGATGCAATTTTGCTTTCGTATTTCTTGATTTTTTCTTCTGCTTTCCTGATGCGCTTGGCCATGGTTTCAATTGTCTGGTCTTTCATGCTTATCACATAATCTCTCTTAATGATCTCCTCATTCAAGGCACGCAATGCTTCCGAAAAGGGAGTTGCATGAGGAGTTTGATAATCTACGGTTTCTTCGACGCTCAAATCAGATTGGGTCGAAAGGAGGAATGAATCAAAGTTAGCCTAATTATTGAGAATGATTATGAGACAATCAAATGATAACATGCGACTCACGACAAGTATTTAAAATTGCTGATTCGCAAAGTGACATTTCTGGTGTCTGAATGGCTCCTTCCGGTTTGATGGGAGCACTTTTATTCGGCAGCTTTTTAATGTTTCCCATGTTAAAATTAGATTTCGTTTCACTTTGTGTGGAATTATCGAATGAACGACGCAAAGAGTCCTGAAATCGCTGACTCTTCATTAAATTTTTCCATGAATCATCAGCGGCGTTTGAGTTTGATTTCGAATAGGTGTACCGTTCACGAAAGCTCTGAAAGTTCAAAGAACTAGACGATGATTTTTTCTTCTTCAAAGAACTGGAAATTGAATGGATTGAAGGATACCGCATAATTGTTGAAGGTGTCGTAAGAGAGAGAGGTTCCATCGAGTCAAGCCTCAGGTTTTCTGAGGGCTCATTATCCCACGTCTCTGTCACTCTACTTGCTCTTCTATATCCCACACCCACCTCCAGAAAAGATAATGAAGGTGTGGAAGGACAAGAGATAGGACGATTTGAGTCTTTTTTTAAAAGCTTTCCTGGAGATGTCCCTGCTACTGAAACAATTTCGACATCTGGATCTCCCATGGGGGCTTGAGAATTCTTCAGTTCAACCCCTTTACGAGGACTTTTCAGATCCCCGGACTCTTTAAATTTTGACCAAGAACTTGAAGAGCGAACATGATGCTTAAAGTTAGGCTGACTATTATTATTTTCATTACTTAAATAAAATGAATGCATCGATTTTCTTGAGCGCAAAAGCTTTTCGCCATTCTTGATTAGTAGTGAAAGAGATTGGTGTTTCTTGGCTTTCAATAATAGATTACCTTCAGTGATTGAAGCCCGAGCTTGGCTTGTGATTAAAGCAGGTGGTTTAATCAATGGTGAACGCAAAATTTTTTCGCCTGTCAGTCCTACAGAAATACTTTTCCAATTCCTGATCAACCAAAGGAAAACCTGAAATCCTTTACTTTTAGTTGTTATTAAATTTGAGTTACTGATCAATATTTCCGAATTGGATGTCAGCGCTTTCTCCTCTTTTAGAAAATTTGGGACATCAACTTGCTTATCTCCAAAAAACCATTCTCCAAAGGTTTCAGCTAGAAACTCGTGCTTAACAGGATTATCTGACATAGAACTTAGCTTGGTGAAAAAATGGAAGAGATACACTAACAAGCTATGTGAATGACTGTCTAGAAGCATCAGCAAGCAATGTACAATAATTTTTTTATTATTATCTATATCATCCACTGTATGCAAGTCTTCTTCGTTAATAGATGATTTCACACATAATTTCCAGATAATTTCGTTCACTGGATGTTCACATATAGGGGCGGGTAAGGAGCTTAAAAACGTCTTCAAAATGCTTGAAAGGGTCTCCAATTCTATTGAACCTAATGGATGGTCTTGGCCGTAACTGGGGGGAGTGCTGAAAATTTGGAGAAGTTGTTCAACTTTTTTGGGACTTCCATCATCTACAAATAGTTTTGAGAATTTCATCCCTTACAAGAATATGGAGTATGTAAAAAATCAATATACTTTTATAATATCAAGGACAAAAACTAACCTCGATTTAAGATTTCTTCTACGGTTCTATAAACAACAATAGGTATAGGATGTTTTTGGTCTGCCATTAAAATTAAACAACTAGCTTCTTTCAGCTCGGAAAGCCTGATTCCAAGTATGCTGGTGGTCACTTTAAAGTTAAGGACTTCTTCCGACTTATGAAATTTTCGAAGAGATAATAGACGTAAACGTGGGTTTCCAGGCTTTCGAGGCTCTCTCATATTTTTGGCGATCCCCATAAAGCTGCCTTCTTTTTTAACTCCGGGATCTTGCGCGGAACCAATCTTCCGATTGAACAATCGCGAGATTACTGAAAACTCTTTGCTTTGGTAAGAAGGTAGGGAATATGATGGCTCGCTACTGGGTGAGCTGCTCGAGTTATTTATCGCCGGGTTATATGAGCTTGAATATTGTGAAGGTTCTTGAGGTGACTTTGGAATACCAATAAAGCTCTCTATAACCATTGCATAGTGTTCTTCAGAAAGCAGCTGTTGGAGAATTCGAAAGCTTTGGTTATTAGAAATATTAGGAGCGGCTGTTCCTACTGCATCATTACCGCCAAGGTATAGAGAGGATTTGGTAGCCGAGTCAGGTGCCAATCTTAAAGAGGAATTAGATTTTCCTGCTTCATCAGAAGCCATATTAGTTAGCTGACTGGGACTGTTCAATCGACTGGAACTTGTACTCATTAGGCTCGCACAATGAGCATAAGTAATAACAGAGGGTAAAACATCAAGGGTATCACAACTGTATGTGTTGCCCACATTTGAGTTATCTGTTCGTTCTATAAAATCCCCTTTCACTTTCATCTTTTTGGCATAATTATGCGGATTCGTGACAGGTGCTTTACTGTTCAAAGAGTTTGGAGAAGGCCGAAAAGTTGGACCTGACCGCAGATCATGCAAATGAGATTTATAATCTGGCTCGTCGCTAAAAATTTTCTCAGACGACATTTCCAGCTTATCCATTTCTTGAGTTATGAAAGACAATTCTTGTTTTTGTTTTGTCGTTGCTTCTAAAGAGCTAACTCTCCTAATGGTAATGCTATTCATGTCTGATTTTTTTGATTCTTGATTAAGTAAGGATGCGTGCTGGTCGAAAGATAAATATAAAGGACTTTCTTTCTGCATTGCGTTGACGTTTCCCAAGAGACTTGTGGCAAATAAATTTTCAAAGGGTGCTATAAATGATGAACCTGTGTCGGACAGAGGCTCTTTGCCCAAAAACGATGTTGGATAAGAATTTTTTTCTAACATGCCATTTCTAATAAGTGATCGAGAATTGTACTTCTCTTCTGACTTGGCGCTAATAATTTTGAGATCATCAGTTCTTGGCAATAATAAACTTGAAGAGTAAAAAGAGTGTGTTGAGGCGCGAGACCGATTAACTGATTTTTTTTCAGGAATTGAATTGGAAGAGGGCGACATAGAGCTGAGTTAGTGAAATATCCTTACAAATGAGCAACCTCAGTTTGAAATAATTAGTTTGACAATATATATGCGAGAAGAGAACAAATAAAAAGGTTACTTCACTCCAATTAATAACTATTATGATGTTTTAACGATTTGTTATCACACGCAAACGACGTGTAGCATACAATTTTCCAGGCTACCCAAAAGCTCTCTTATTAATTACTGCTCCTAAACGTGTGATGTGAAGAAATTTTTCATCTTGGCTGGCCATGAGAAAATTAGCTTTATTACACAAAAAGCTATTCCAATTGAGAAGATAATATAATTGAGGATAGGGTATTGAAGAAATGAAACCCCACGAAAGACAGGGCTCTTCCAAATATAGCAAGTTGTGCGCCACATTGTATGACTAAGAGGGTGTGAGATTCTAGCGCTGTGCTCTTAAAAGCGCGCTCCATATGCAACTGATTTCTCAGTCTAAACGTCCTAAAACTGGATGAGATCATTTTCTGGTAGGGATTTACTAGATTCAAGTGGAATCATCGACTTTTCTGTGTTTTAACTTTTTTTTTCGGGCAGTGATCCGGTGACAAACTTAAATTACTCCGGCGACAGCCCAAATGACGTCATATCGTATATTTGGAGCATATAGTTTACTGATAGCATTTGCTTATGTTACGTGTAGTATAGCATTGACTTAGTGATTGTTAAGTACATAACGTGTATATAGTCTATGGTGCAGCTGACGTGTCTAACTCCAGTTCACTCTGGACGAAGTGCTGACACTGCTACCATAGGTTATGGGCTGACCCTAATTTTTTACTAGCAGTAATTAAATTTTATATATTCCTGGAACAATCGTGTGTCCTGTGCTTACCTCACGTTAAATGTGTCTATCTACTGGTGTTGAAACATTCCACCATTGTATTTGCTCTCTATTGGCCATTTAACCCATGCCAATTTCCCCTAATAACCCAAACCCATTCCAATCACGCCCTCACTAAGCTTGCAAGCACCAGACCACTCTTAGCTGAGAATTATGGAGCCTTAATCCTCCCCCAACTTTGAACACCCACACAAGGCAATGTTCACACTTGTTCTTGGGCACACCCTCCTTGCCAACCTCTTCTAGAAACAGTGCAAGTATGGCTTGCCAGCCAGTACTTACCCCACCAAATCCCCATCCCAGCTCTTTAGCCAAAGATCTCACTGCCTCAACTCACTCTCACTCTCCCACTCATCCTCACAATCAACCACCACACCTTACTACTCCACACACATATAATAATCCCCCAATGGCATCACAATGTGATGCTGGTTCACATTTGTGATGATCAAGACACCATCATATGTGTCCCACAACATTGCACCATGCAAGAACCAGTCATGTTCAAAGCCTGGGCTCTGTTTCTTCTCTAAGCAGCAATTCTTCCATCTCAGACAATGATAATGCCCCTATTGATACCTACAAAGAAAGGACTGTGCTGATGTTATTGACAAGATAATACAGAGAACAAATAAAATGTCTAAATTGAAAGCAGATGGTTCTAACTGGCAAACTTGGGTAAAAAATATCAACATTTTTTAACACACCATGTAGGTTCAACTAAGTATAAATCTGATGCTACTGCTATAGTAGATGATACAACAAAATTTGAAGATAAGATGAGCTGGCATGCAGTTTACAATACAATTGATGAAAAACTTCATGGCTTTATTGATTTTGGCATTACATGCTATAAAGTGTTTTCTATCCTCAGTTCCAAGTTTGACAAAGCATCACACACTACTTGCATGGCAATTTTTAATGACCTTCTAAACATCAAAACCTTGCCTTTCACAATTGTTATGGACCATGGAAAAAAAGTTAAGTCACTTTTAGAGGCAGTTGAACTCTCAGGTTTTGTCTTTGGTTTTGATGAAATGGCAGCCGTTTTCACCCAACTTCTATTACCATCCTCAGTTAATCATCTTGCCACTGAAGCAAATTGTCATTTTGAATTGAAAAAAGACATCTCTCAACCTTCTTTTGATGAAATAATTAATGTTCTTCAAAATTATTTTATCAATTTGTCCCACTCTACATCTTCCACTGCTCCTACTATTTCCACAGCTTTTAAACTGTCAACTGATCCTGATTGCATTTCATCTTTGGCTTTCAAAAATTGATGAAATGGCAGTTACTGCCCTGGAAATAAAAACCTGATTATTACTGTTTTTACTGCAAGTCCTCAGAAAATTTCCAAAGGCATGTCCATATGATCCCAACAGTAAAGGTTTTAATGTTTCAGTTTGGGGTCAACATGAAGCTTTTGATTATGATAATAAAAAAGCTATGAATACCATCCAAAAATTGCTGAACAACAGAAAAGGAAAACAGCCAGTTAAAAGTTCTTCAAAACTGTCAGCCTAGATATCCCTAGGACTGAGTATTTCTTATATTTAAAATAAGATAACCTTAAGTAAATTAAGCTTATATCTTAAAAATAAGGTTAAAATAATAATATATATGATTATATTACATATATATATAATTATTACTCTATTACATAAATTATAGTAGTTTAAATAGCTTATCCATAGCCTAATAATACTTATTAAGGTGTTAATGGAGTCATAATATACTTATCTTAAGTGATATGAAGTAATTATTGACATACATAAGCTTATATGTATACATAAATCTCATATTCAGTGAAATATGCAGTATATTATGTATATTTAGGTATATAAGTGGGTTTTAGCCTCTTAATAGCTTGTACCCTTTGTTTTTCTGCTTATTTTAGGTCATATGGACGTATCCAGTGGACTCACAATGCCTACAGAAGCATAAACATCTATTTCAGGCGCATACACTCAGTCTGGACAACTTAATCTGCTTCCTTGGATGGATATTCACGAATTTATGGGTTGGGAGGTCATTGCTGGGTTAATATGGATTCTTGGGGATGTTATTGGGGGCTTGGAAATTTCAATTGTTTCCTTTATATGCTTTGGGTTTCATTAAATCTCTTTTTGATTGCTTATTTTACCTGTTTCTTTATGGTATCCGCTTTTATCTGGATTTTCTATTTGTGGTATAGATCTGTGTTATCATTAATTGTGATGGAGGGTCCTTACTGGAGGTCTGGGTGTTGAATATGCTTGAAGTGGACGCCATGGGGAGAAGATGGGCCCTCACAGTGCTGTAATTGCCGGGGATAGCAGTGACATCATCTGGATTGAAGGTCTGTGCACTCCAGGGGATTTGGGTATAAGTAAGGAGGGATTTTGACGGTTATTTATCATCAATTACTTACTAAAATTCAATAAAACACTTGAATACAATTATTAACATTTATAAATATATTATAAAGCCTTTTATAAGTTTATATTATCTTTATATAAGCTATAACTATATTATATTTATCTATTTTCCACCACTAGCATGCATTTAAATCCAAGTATTGTGAGTTTTATTTGAGTATAACTATTTTATTAGTCTTCCCCTGAGGTTTTATCACTAAATCAATTATCAATAAGTAGTAGGACCATAAATAAATACTATTATATCATACTTATATACTAGACTATACTGACAATTGGGGGTCTTTCCTTAATTTTTACTTATTATTTAGTATAAGCCTTGGGACATGATTTTTACTTTAGTATAGCTCAAAATATCCAAATAATTGGGTCTGCTGCATATTAGTGGGTCATCATAACTCATTTATTGCGAAAAAAAACCCTTATAATAATTGTACTAATTTTTTATAATAAAAATTAGGTATTTAAAGTAGTAACTGTACGCAATATAAACCCAATTTCACTTGGTATTTGGTCACCAATATAAAACCCAATTAAACATGTATTTGGTTAAAGCTTGGTAAGCTATTTATTCACCCTTATAAAGGTCTAGTTAAACTTATTGTTTTATTTTTAACATATATTTTTGAATTTTTCTTATATTTTATTTAAATAAATAAGCATATAAATTCAGGGTAAGCTCCAGTGCTTTTTTATTAGTAATAAAATTGCTAATAATTTTTTTCTACTAATTGCATAGAGTTTTTCCTTTCTGTAGACGTGATATATTGTCATTATTAACAATATGAGTGATCCTCAGGACAGTGTAAGTGACAATCCTGCTAATAATACCAGGTCTAAAGCTAACAAAAACTATCCAGGACATAACCATGTAGGGTCAGCAATACCCCCAGGCAGAGAACATGAGCATAGAGGAAAAAGACGCCCTTTTAAAAATAATAACCATAAAAAAGATGTCTCCTCCTCTTCAGGATCAACTATCCCACTTGTCCAAACAGGTTTTGAAGTTGGAAGAATCCAAGGCACTCATGTTCAAAGAGGTAGAGCAATTACAGAACAATTGCAAGGTAGCGTTTCAACAAATGAATCAGACACTGGCAGAGCTAAAGGAAGGCCAGCCAAGTCAACCAAGTCAGCAACCCCTATCCAAGGGGGGTCACATCACTCCCAGGAGGAAATCCTAGTAGACAAATGGAAGTGGGACTGGTTCCATCAACAATGGACCAGCCACA
The DNA here is from genome assembly GCA_030280995.1 of Hemileia vastatrix. Classification (NCBI taxonomy): domain Eukaryota; kingdom Fungi; phylum Basidiomycota; class Pucciniomycetes; order Pucciniales; family Zaghouaniaceae; genus Hemileia; species Hemileia vastatrix. The sequence goes on along the minus strand of JASXTE010000009.1, from coordinate 30,409,158 downwards.
GCTGCAACAGGGATCCACCACCTCATCAGACTTCCTCAGTTCACCCTTACAAAGAAAAAAGCACCAAAATTCTGGACTATCATCTATCCCGTGGTAAGTAGATTACCCTCTCAGATTGAACACAATACTGATAATTACAATGTAGGTAACATTATTGATGTCAAATCTGTGCAGAAAATAGAGGAGGACTTAAGAAATTTAGGTTTTAGAGTAGACACACCTGACTTATCTTTTGTCAATAACAATAGTAGTATTTATCATGCAGTTAATCCTCAGTTGCCACCACTTACTAGTGAGATGAGTAGTTCACAAAAAAGTGAGAGAATTGAGAAGGAAGACATGGAGTATTTTACCAATAATCCAACTGTCCATAGAATTGTTTCAGCATTGTGGAATAGAATGACTGATTGTGAGGAACAGACAGTTAAGCTCACAAGTGATACAATTTCATCCTTAACATTAAATAATTCTCAACTGGCAACACGTAATAAAGAGTTAGAGAATGAACATTTGTCTCTAACTCTTAAATATGATTCATTGAGTAGTAAATATAGTGAACTTTCAAACAAATTCTGTGAGTTAGAAAAATTGTATGAAACACATTTATTGAAAACTGAATCAAGAACTAAGTTATCTTTTGCCCAGACAAATCAAAGTGTCTCTGAATTGCTACAAAGATTAACTAAAGTTGAGATTGAAACTTCCAATCTATTAATGAGCCAGGATAATCATAAGTATAATCAATATAATAATAATCCTTTCATTGGAAAAAGTGAATCTCATTTCTTCCCTATACCACCACAACTAAAACCATCTGGTGGGAGTGTCAAATCTGAAAATTTAAGTCACAAATCTGTACAGGAGGAAATACAAGACCATTTATCAAGAGTGAATGAGTTGTTGAATTTACCTAAGATTAGTGCAACAAAATCCAATCAGAAGAACTGGACAAAGATTGATCAGTACCCAACTTATGATGGGGAAGCCAGCTTTGATTGGCAAAATTTTATTCAAAGAATTGACAACTTAAAATTCTCATATAAGTTACCAGATGAAGAAATAACATCAAAATTAATTTCTCTATTTAATGATGTTGCTTTATAATGGTTTTAAGCTGTATTTAGTGAGGGTAAAGATTACTCTTAGGCTGAATGGAAGCAACTAGTTGAAAAACAATTTAGAGGTTCTAAATTCAGGCTCACTAAGCAAAGATTATATGAAAAAACTAGGAATAATTGGTTGAATGGTGACAAACCTTTGGTATTTTTAATGAATTTAAATAAAATATTAAAAGCCATTGAGCCAAATATGGATTTTAACTTATGGAAAGATAAGATAATATATAAATTACCTATATCTGTGAGAGACATTTTTGTAGCTAGAACAATTAATGATACTGAATATTCTGACTTTATTAATATTTGCAATGAAATATTAATAAACCATAAGTATGAAGCAAGGTATTCCACTTATAAACAAAATGTTGAACCCGTAAAAAATCAGAATTTAAAAACACTTCAGGAGAAGCAGAAAAAACCTACTGCACCTGTAGTAACTAAAAATTATGAAACAAATACTTGTTATAAGTGTAACAAACCTTGGGTTAAAGGTCACAAATGTGAGAAAAATATAAATATTGTTGAAAATCAGCATGAATCTGAAACTGAAACTAAAAAAAGTAAAGAATCAAGTGATTATGACAGCAATATCTCATATAGTGATTAAAATGAAGTCTGTATGTTGGAAGATGATTTGTCCATCTTTGAAAATCCAATATTAAATATGGACTCAAATGAATCTTTAATGAATTTTGAAGATGCTGAAATCTTTAAAGATATACAAGCTGATAACTTTAGAATGACACCTATCACGTTTCCAGCTATCATTTCTGGTAAAAATGTTAATATAGTATTGGAAACAGGAGCTGCTGGTTCTGTTCTTTCTACTAATACATTACAGAAAATTGATAGTGAATATAAGTCTAAGCTTGAACAACTTCAGAGTAAAAATTGGAGAGGTTTTGGATCAGTACTACATCCCATTGGTAGATACAAAGCTGCTGTTTTCTTTAAACACTAAAATGGGTATGTAAGAATAACTTGTGACTTTATAGTAATGGATAATACTAACTGTAGTAACTGTTTTATCATCGGAAATGATATTCTGACTAAGTTTGGTGTGAAATTAGACCCTGCTAATGATAATTTTACAATTGGCATGAATGGTAAAAGGAAATTTAAAATAAATTCTTTTAACAAAGTCTTACACATTGAGTCAGTAACAAATATTCCGTGCAAAGGAAGAAAATTCAATGAGAGGGAACTTCTGGAAAAAGAAACTTCAAAAGCATCATTTGGCACTCAGATAAGTAAAGCTGAGAAAAATAATATTTTGGACTTAATTAAAGCATTTCCTATGGCTTTTTGCACATGGTACAAATGAACTTGGCCTTGTAAAAGATCATGAAATGAAGATTAGTTTAACCTGTGATATGAATAATATTCCTGCTAATCTTAAAAAGAAACCATACCCTGCTTCACCAATGAAGAGGAAAGACATAGATGATAAAATTAAGATGTTATTAAGAATGAAAATTCTTGAAAAGGTTGAAACTACACCAAAATATTGTGTAATATCACCAGTGCTAATTTCTTATGAGCAAGAAAAAGCAAAACTGTGCGGTGATTATAGAGCATTAAATACATTTACAGTAGATGATATTTATCCTTTGCCAAGGGTTGCCTCTATACATGCTACCCTCAAAGGTGCTAAGTATATAAGTTGCTTAGATGGAAATAAAGGGTACCATCAAATTCCTGTTGAAAAGAATTCACAGAACTTTTTGTTGATAACAACACATATGGGAATTTATAAATATGTCAGAATGCCATTTGGACCAAAAAATGCTCCATCAGTATTTCAGAAGTTAATGGATATAACATTCTATAATGAAATGATTGAAGGATGGTTAATGGTATACATTGATGACATCATAGTGTTCTCTAAAGCTTATGATGAACACTTAATCCATTTAAAGAAGGTATTTCAAAAAATGGATGAAATAAAAATGACCCTTGCATTGAATAAATGTAAATTTGGTTTTGAATCTTTAAAAGTGCTTGGTAATATTGTATCTGGCTTACAAATATGTGTAGACCAAAATAAAGTGGCTTCAATAAAGAATATTGGCATTCCTCAAAATATAAAGGATGTACAATCTTTTCTTGGTATGTGTGGTTATTATAGACAATATATAAAAAACTACCAATTAATTGCTGCACCATTGACCACACTGATAAAGAAATCAGAAGCTTTCATTTAGAATAATGAAAGACAACAGGCTTTTGATAAGTTGAAAGAATGTTTAATGACAGCTCCTATCTTGGGATTACCAAATTTCCAATTACCATTTGTATTATATACAGATGCAAGTTTTATTGTTCTGGGTGCTGCTTTGCATCAAAAACCACTTATTGAAGGAAAAATGTCAGAAGTAGTAATTTGCTATATTTCACGTACTCTAAGAAGTAGTGAATTGAAATATGGTGCTACTCAACTTGAATGTTTGGCAGTAGTATGGGCTCTTGAGAAGCTAAATTATTAACTTGATGACCAAAAATTTGAGTTAATAACTGACTGTAGTTCAGTTAAGTCACTCTTAAACATGAAAACTCCTAATAGACACATGTTTAGATGGCAATTAGCTGTACAAGAATACAGAGTACGGATGACTATTACACATAGAGCAGGGACCTTACACTCTAATGTAGATCTGTTATCTAGAGTACCTCTGCCTAATAATGATGATAATCCTGCTTATGCTCCAGAATCAGAGATTATTAACATTTATGGCATTTATATTGTAGATCTTGAGGATGAATTTATGCAATCAATTCTTGATATGTATGCTTCAGATCCTGACTTGAGTAAACTCACTACAATATTAAATGATCCATCTAATGCTTCAATGAATTTTTTAATAAAAACATTACCAAATAAGTATAAAGAGGCATTAGAAAAAAGAAAATTTTCCATTGAGGATGGTTTTATATATTACAGAAAAAATTAAGTAATGCAATTGTAATTCCCCCTTCAATGAAGGAGTTAATGTTAAGTATATGTCAAGATGATATATTTGCAGGTAATTTTGACTACCATAAAACATTAACCAGAGTAAAAAACACAGCTTGGTGGATTAACATGTCTGAGGATGTTCAGAAATATGTTGAGAAATGTGATTCTTGTCAAAAGTCTATAAGATTAACAGGCAAAAGAGCTTGTTTATTACAACAAATTGAGCAACCAAAATCTCCATGGGAAATAATTAACATGGACTTTGTAACAGGTTTTCCAATAGCAGGGCATAAGAGTTATAACTCCTGCTGGGTAATTGTAGATAGATTTACAAAGATGTGTAAATTTATTCCTACCCACAAAGAGGTTTCTGCAAAGGACTTAGCTTTTTTATGGTGGACACAAATGTTAAATATAGCAGGTTTCCCCAAATCAATAGTTTCTGACAGAGATCCTAAATTTACTTCAGAGTTCTGGACATCACTTATGAATGTTTCAGGGTGTCAATTAAAACTTTATACAGCACACCATCCACAAACTGATGGGCTAGCAGAAAGAATGATACAAACTTTAGAAGATATGATAAGAAGATATTGTGCTTTTGGTCTTAATTTTAAAGACAATGACAAATTCACGCATGATTGGGTAACCCTTATCCCAGGTTTAGAATTTGCATACAATAGTACAGTACATTCAGTCACTGGCAAAAAGCCATTTGAGTTATGGTTGGGTTATGTACCTAATACCCCTGCTAAAACTATTAATAAATTACCTAGATTGGATATCCATCCACGTGCTAAATCTTTTCAACAGATGCAAGAATTATGCAGAAAACATGCTCAAGAATCTATAAATAAAGCGTTTGAGTATGAAAAGAAAAGATGGGATAAAGCCAATAAAGAACAAATGTTCAAAAAGGGTGATGAAGTCCTTATTTCAACACTACATTTTAATTTAAATGGTAATGTTAAATTGAAGGATCCATTCATTGGACCATTTGTAGTTAAAAAGATGGTTGGTAATAATGCTGTTGAGGTTATTCTATATGCACCCTATGATAGAAAACATCCAGTATTTCCTATTTCTCTTATAAAATCATACCATTCTAATGATACTACCCTATTTCCAAGAAGATCAGGAAGGCATAAAGAGAAACCTGAAGAAATAGTTGAAAAGGCAGAAGTTGAAAAGATACTTAAAAAGAGACACCTTACTAAAGAAAAGGGAGTTGAGTATCTATTAAGATTTAAAAATAAATCAAGTGAATATGACCAGTGGATTCCAGAAAATAAAATCTCTGATCTTAAAAATCTCTTGAAAAAATTTAAATCAAAATTATACTGTTTATTCAGTATATGTACCATAGAAATTTAAAAAAAAATTTCTATTCACTCCTTACTTTTAATTAAAATGTCTTAAAATTTTTTTTTATTGTTTTTTTTGGGTGAGTGAGTTTCAGCCTAGATATCTCTAGGAATGAGTATTTCTTATACTTAAAATAATATTACTTTAAGTAAATTAAGCTTATATCTTAAAAATAAGGTTAAAATAATAATATATGTGATTATATTACATATATATAAAATTATTACTCTATTATATAAATTATAGTAGTTTAAATAGCTTATCCATAGCCTAATAATACTTATTAAGGTGTTAATGGAGTCATAATATACTTATCTTAAGTTATATGAAGTAATTATTGACATACATAAGCTTATATGTATACGTAAATCTCATATTCAGTGAAATATGCAGCATATTATGTATATTTAGGTATATAAGTGGGTTTTAGCCCCTTAATAGCCTATAACCTTTGTTTTTCTGTTTATTTTAGGTCATATTGACGTATCCAGTGGACTCACAACGCCTACAGAAGCATAAACATCTATTTCAGGTGCATACACTCAGTCTGGACAACTTAATCTGCTTCCTTGGATGGATATTCACTGATTTATGGGTTGGGAGGTCATTGCTGGGTTAATATGGATACTTGGGGATGTTATTGGGGGCTTGGAAATTTCAATTGTTTCCTTTATATGCTTTGGGTTTCATTAAATCTCTTTTTGATTGCTTATTTTACCTGTTTCTTTATGGTATCCACTTTTATCTGGATTTTCTATTTGTGGTATAGATCTGTGTTATCATTAATTGTGATGGAGGGTCCTTACTGGAGGTCTGGGTGTTGAATCTGCTTGAAGTGGACGCCATGGGGAGAAGATGGGCCCTCACAGTGCTGTAATTGCCAGGGATATCAGTGACATCATCTGGATTGAAGGTCTGTGCACTCCAGGGGATTTGGGTATAAGTAAGGAGGGATTTTGATGGTTATTTATCATCAATTACTTACTACAATTCAATAAAACACTTCAATACAATTATTAACATTTATAAATATATTATAAAGCCTTTTATAAGTTGATATTATCATTATATAAGCTATAACTATATTCTATTTATCTATTTTCCACCACTAGCACGCATTTAAATCCAAGTATTGTGAGTTTTATTTGAGTATAACTATTTTATTAGTCTTTCCATGAGGTTTTATCACTAAATCATTTATCAATAAGTAGTAGGACCATAAATAAATACTATTATATCATACTTATATACTAGACTATACTGACAAAAACCCTGTTTAAACAAAATTGGTTGTAAAGTGCTAGATGTTCTCACTACTGCTTTAAAAGAAATGGATTTTGGTACTGATAGCTGGACAGAGGAGAAAGATAGTAAAGGTTTTCAAGGTTTTTTTAATTCTGGTGCCACACATCATGTCACTGGTGATGTAAATCTTCTCTCTTACTTCAAAAGTTTGAAAAATTCTATTCCAGTTAAATCAGCAGCTGATTCTGGCACTGCTTTCATTACAAGCCATGGAAAAATTTTCATTAAAGGATGTGGAGGAGAATTAGTTACAATCAGGGGTTTTTTTATATTGTGACAAAGCAAAATCTACTCTTATTTCTCCTTTTGATCTATTAGATAATGGAATTTTTCTTTCCTTTAATAAGAATCATGATTATATTATTTCAAACAACAAAATAATGTTATTTCTTTCTCTTAAATCTTATTCTGGTCAAAAATCGACAGTTGATCTAGTTTCTCCATGTGATCTAGAGACCAATATTTTTGAAATGAATTATTTAAACTCTTTATCATCAGCTAACCTTCCTGTCCCTTTTGTTCCCTCACCCCCTTCAAAACTACCTTACCCCACAGTGGTTCCTGACTCAATCATAGATTGAAATTGTTGTCTTGACCACACTAGCACCAGATTTCTACAAAGGCTTTTCCAAAAAGGTATTTGCACCAATGCACCATCTTGTGTTCCTTCATGCAGCTTACACTGTGATATTTGAGCTGTGTCAAAAATTGAAAGGAAAAATACTTGCATGTCATCCAAGCATACCCATAAGCTCATGAATCTAGTGGTTTCTGATTTAGTTATGCCCATAGTTGATGTCACAGATAAGGATGAGGTTTATGTGGAAACCTTCAGAGAATCTTTTTTGACTTATGGAGAAATATTTTTTCTAAAGAAGAAGTCAGATGTTCTTAATGTATTTATTAATTTCAAGACTAGGTTAGAAAACATAACCAACAACAGTCTCAAGATCCTCAGAAACGACAATGGAAAAGAATATATGAACATAAAACTTTCTGAATACCTCTCACAACATGCTATCCTCCATGAACACTTTATGCCTTATCACCATGAACAGAATGGAATGGCTGAACAATCCAATAAAACTATTGGTGAAATCACTAAGGCCATTCTACTTGCATCAAACCTTCCTCCCACCTTTTGGAATTTTGCTTATTGTTGGGCATCATATATTTAAAATAAATTAACAAATGTGAGAGTTACCAACAGTACACCATATCTAATCATTTTCAATAAAATGGCCGCTTTTTCACCTATTAAAATTTTTGGCCAGTGGGAATATGTAAATATTCCAACTGAAAAGAGGACAAGAATGGAGGTCTGGGCAATGGGTTGCAGAGTTATTGGTTTTGTAGATGGTGGTAATGGTTGGATTTTTTGGAATCCAGGGTCTAATTCTTTTGTTCAGTCAGCAATGACAAATCTAATTTCTGAAGGAGAAGAGGAAAAGACCAAAGCACTCAAATTACCAAATCTAGCAGAATCTCAATCTAAAAGTGATTTATCATTCATTTTACATCAACTCAAATTTTGTGATTTTACAGAAGAAGAAACTATTGCTGCTCAAGATTTTATAGTTGATTTCATTAACAATAATGCTTGTGAACTTTCTGATCAACTAAGCCAAACTTTCAAGAAGGCAATGTAGAAACCAGATTCGGTTGATTGGAAATCAGAATGTCTTCAAGAATTAGAAAACATGTCTAATATTAAGGTATGGGATATTTTACCTCTTCCTCCTTGAAAAACTGTCACAGATGCTTGATGGTTTTTTTGCTCTCCATAGAGATCATTTTAGAAAGATCATCAAGAACAAAGAATTCTATGTGGCTCAGGGTTTCAAGCAAGCTGAAGGCATTTATTTTAATGATACTTTTGCTCCCACAGCTACTTTTGCATCCTTGAATTTAATTCTTACTCTAGCAGCTACCTACAACTGGCCGGTGTGGTACGCACCATGCAGGTAACCTATCTTTTGGACCAATCAGCTTGTGTAGCCCAGGAAGAACAAAGGGGAATCATAGCGCACTAGATAGCACTATTATAAATATGTAATTGTGTGTTTTTAAAAAAGAAAGGGAAAGAGAGGCACGGAAGAGGATTTAGGGTCTGTGAGCTTGGATTTTGCAGCAAGATGTGCCGCACAATGAGAATTGTGTTTTATCAACTTAGGAGTGCAAGCCCTGAACATTATGGATTTGGATTTTCCAATAATTGTGTGTTATGCGTTAATGAAGGAATTATTGCTCAAGGAAGGCCTCAAGTAAATAGTATACTGCACAGCAGCTAGTGTGGTAGCTTACTGAAACAGGTAATGTAAGTTTCAGAGGCTAACTAGTTATGTGAATCGTCAGAACTATGGACTTAATAATACAGAGAGGAGGATGGGGACTCAATCACAAAACTACCCAAGAGTCAAAGAGACAAGGATCAGTGCTGAAAGGTGTCAACGTGGGAAGTAGCATTGAAACAATGTAAAGGTACAGTCATAAGGGCGCATGTGAAATATGAGTGAAACAAGTTAATACTAGTATTAGTAAGCATAGGTTATGTTTAGGCGCTGTAGTTGTTACAAGCGGTGTATTTAGTTTACTAATGGATTAGTTATTATTTTACTAATGTGGCGCTTGAGACAGCACTGGAGATCCACTAGGGAACTGTGTCTGGAGCCCTGAAAAATATAAGAAGGAATGGCTATCTAATAGGAGTAAAAAAAGGAGTCGTTAGGTAGGAAAATTATTATTCAAATCAGGCACTAGATTAAAAACATTAGAGCCTTATATTATATACTTTTGAAATATATTGTGATATATAGCAATTTGTCTATTTGGTGATTACTCTGAGAACAGAAAGAGATTGGATTTTTCTGAAATTAAGTGTTTAAGAGCATATTAGAAATATTGTGAGTCTTTTAGAGTTTGTGCGTCTGTGTGTGTATTTTGTATAGTATAGTAAAAAAGCGCAACACAGAGACAATATATAGATTCAGTAGGATAAACTATTATTAGAGTTATTTTATTGCTATAATAAGGCATATTCAAAGAGAGTGCTTCAAGAGGGAGTATCTGTGGATACTAGCACTTATTAACAATAGAAATATCCAGATAGTAATATTTGTTTTTCCTAATCTTTTAACTCATCTCTCAACTTATAAACTATCAAGTTAGATATTAGTGTTACACATTATTGCGCTGTTTTAAAATAAGAGTGGCAGGTGCTTCTTTTTAGAAATAGAAAAAAAGAACCAACCCATCTTGTATTGCATCTACTGCTTAGTACTTTAGAACTTTCTACACTGGTCAAAAATTTTGATGTCACTGCAGCTTATCTTCATAGTGACCTTGAAGAAGAAATCTATGTCAAGCAGCCTGAAGGGTTTGGCTCTTTTAAACCAGATCATGCCTGTAAGTTTAGGAAAGCTCTGTATGGTACTAAGCAAGAAGCCAGATGCTGGTGGAAACATCTCAGTAAAATTCTAGCAAATTTGGGATACAAGTCAAGTAATCAGGGAACAAGTGTATATGTCACCACACAATATGGGGGTGGGCTTGATAGCAAGTCTGAAACCATGGACCCAAAATCACCACAGATTCAACACACATTGAGCTATTGCTAAAGGAACCATACAATCAGGAATGAACACCACTCAGCAGAACAGTTTTAGGTGGGTGTTCAAGTGGATTTCAGTTTGTGTTCAGTATGAGTTCAGTCTGAGTTCCATCTGAGTTCTATCTGAGTTCCATCTCAGTTCAGGTTGAGGACTTGCTAGCAAGTCCACCCCCTATATTGCATAGTGTGTGCTGGTAAAACATGGTTCTAAAGGGATGCTTTGGGTTCATGTGGATGATTTAGTGGTGGTTGGGAGTAGTGATGTGGTTTTAAGAGAGTTAAAAATGGATATAGGAGGTAGTTTCAAGGTAAAATGGTCTGATGGTATCTCTTCTATTGTTGGTCCAGAAGTTTCACATTACTCTAAAGGTTTTACTATTCACCAACCAGACTTTTTCAACAGGATTCTCAATGAAACAATACAGAAAGTCTTATTTCTCACTCACCCTTTGCTAGGATTTGTTTGAGGAGTGAGGAGGAGGAGCCCTATTAGCTTTATGCATTGTAAAGAAGCAGAAGAGTGGATATTGAATAAGGGGGTTATATGGGGTTAGCACTGTGGAGTGCTCCTCATTTGAAAACTTATTCAGTAATCCAGTTACTCTATAGTTGTCACCGGACAACCTATGCACAAGGTCAAGGATGTTCCTGAAAGTGAGATGAGAGATTTAGAAACTTCTTTGAGGCACAGAGGAATGATTCGAGGAAGTGATTCGAAGGTCACTCAAAGTAAGCACTACAGGTTCGAGATTTGTTCGAGAAGAATTATAAAATAGTTTCAAAGGTAATAGGAATTCTTAAGATCTCACAAAGGGTTGGAAACTCAATAATCAAATATTTAGGATTTAGAAATGAATATTGAGAAATTGAAAGAAAGATACAATAACAATGTTTTAACTTTAAAGATTTACCACTATTAATGTAAATACGATTTAAAATTTAATTCTAAGGAATATTGAACCAAAATACCCAACCCTTTTATATCCTTTGTTCCTCCTCGCATTGACCTCCCTTCCATCGCACCATTCCCATACCATTGACCATTACTAACATACACTTAGACCCTCTTCGCTAAATATCCGTCCATGCTCAATTTACCCCTTTTTAATTAATTAACAAAACTTTAATGAAAAACTACTACTTTAATATTTCGTTGAACCTAGCGCTGTGCGTCGCTTATTGAAAAGGAGACTAAGGCACCCTATTGGGCGATTGACTAATTTAGATTTAGAGTTTAGACTAGCGCAGTTAAATAGTAAAAACACAAAGGAAAATTGCAGTTGCTATGGAGAATTGCTTTCTGCGCTTTGAGAATAGATTTAGGACTCGATATTATTGATTTAATGAGCTGCTTTCGCCTCGAGTGTCACGTGGCGCGTGACAGATGCCCGGTTAAAAGAATCGCGAACTCCGTTGAGCTTGAGCCATCTTCCCACACTAGTTTCCCTTCTTCTATAACTTTTCCCTCACTTATTAATTTCCCTTTTATAATGAACTGCCCTACTCCCACACCTACGCCTCCACACCCTAAAGTGAATGGGGGAATGATTACGTGACAATTTTCACAAACTTGCACGGCTTGTGAAAGCATGGAATACTTTTGTGTCGAAAGTACGGCGACTCGAGGCCCTCGCCAGAAATGCGAGTTTTGCCGTTGGCGACGAGTGGCGTGCGATGCGTTGACAAAGAACGCAGAGATCGAACAACGGTTTACCAAGACCAAGTTTTAGGTAATCCCTAAAACAAAAGAGGTGGTCGAAGACATTTGGGATGTCTCGATTGAAGATGAACAATTGGTGGGGGAGAATGATAAGGAGCTAAATAACGAGATCACAACCTGGGTAACCCAGGCCACGAGTTCGAAGCGGGGTGTCGAGGAAGAGGTCGACGAGTTGGTGGAGGAAGATGAAGATGAAGTCCCTGTTCCAGGGCGGGCACTGGAGAAACAACGGGTGGTCATCGAAGACGACGAGGAGGAAAGAGAAGCAGAGGTAGAGGTGGCACCAAGGTTATTCTTAGAGCCTGACCCCATCTTTGAGGTAAGTTTTCAACTTGTTATTTTTTAAGGATGAAGTTACTGATGAGTTTTGTTTAGACATCAAATACCCTTGAAGACCCAATTGGGGAGCCTGCGCCGCTTTAACCAATTGAGGCAAACCCTCCGGCCATGGATGTAGTTGAAGAACCTGAAGACACACTGGACCAGGTGTGGTCGAAGAAACCTTGTCAAGGTCGACGGGTGAGGTTCGCAGAAGAGTTGTGTGGGGAGGTCGACACAATTATCGACGCTGCTTCCTTCGACGTGGCAGAGGAACTCTTGGAGATTGGAGAGGTGGTTCCGGTAGGAGTGGAGGAGGTATTTGAGAAATGCAGGAAGGAGATAAGGGTAGTTTTGGAGAAAATGAAAAGATTGGTTTGAGAAAAATTAAAAAAAAAATTTGAAATGAAAGGAGATGTAAAGAAGTAGAAAAATTTGTATTTTAGTATTATTTTATTTTATTTTATTTTATTTTTTTATTGTAGGTGAATATTATTAATTTTATAAGATTTGGGAGAGAGAGAAAAAGGAAAAAAAAGAATTTTTAAATAAAAATTTTAGAATTTGAAAGAAGAAATTTAAAGAAAGAAAAAACTTGTTTAATTTGAAGGAAGTTTTAAGGTTTTTAAAAGGAAAATTTTATGTAAGAAAAGAGAGAGAAAAAGAAACGGTTGGTGATTGAGATGAGTTTGTTAAATTGAGAATTTAATGAAAGAAGAATTTGTTATTTGTGAAAAGTTTTTTTTTTTTTTTTTTTTTTTAAGGATTTAGTAATTTTTAGTTGAAAAGAGAGGAAGAAGAAAGAAGAAAAAAAAACAGAAAAACAGAATTTAAAATTTAAAGAGAATTTGAAAAGAAGAATCATTTGTTCGAAGAATTTTTATAGGGAGATTTTAGAGGTTGAAGTTAAGTTTGAGGAAATGGTTGTGTCAAACAAGGTTTGATTATTTGAAGGAAAGGAAGTTTTAAAAGCGAGAATAAATTTTTAGGAAAGAAATTTTTAAAGAGAATTTTAATTTTAAGAAAAGAATGTATTTAGAGAATTGAAAAAGAAAAGAAAGAAAATATTTAGAGAGATTTTAAGAGTTTTTTTTTTTTTTTTTATTTTATTTTTTTATTTATGTTTTATTCTATTTATTTTATTTTATTTTATTTTATTTTTCTTTATTTTATTTTATTTTAATTTATTTTAATTTTAGTTGGTTTTGGAGGAAATTTTATAGAAGGAGAAGAAAGAAAAAGAAGAGGAGAAAAAAAAGAAAACAAGGCTAAGAAATTTAAGAGGTGTTTAGATTTGAAAGAAAGAAAGAAAAAAAAATAGAAAAAGAAAATTTAAAATAAAAGATATTTTAAGGTTTTGGTTTTAAAGGATATTTCAAATGAAAGGATTTTAGGAGTTCAGGGGCGTTAGAAACATTGATGGCTGGTTCCCAGGATGTTTTGTCTGAGTCATTGAGGAAGCCTTCCCATTCCACGAGGTATTGAAGTTTCCCCTTGCGTATTCTTGAATCAAGGATACGACTTACTTCCCACTCTAGATGATCTTCTACTTCGACCAGTTCCGGAGGGGCTTGGTTCTTGCCCGGGTATATTTCTCGAGCCAGTTCCAGGAGAGATACATGGAAAACAGGGTGAATCGCCTGCCATTTAGGAGGTAACTTGAGTCGAAATGCAGTTTTAGAGACTACAGAGTTGATTTCGAAAGGTCCCAAGCGCTTTTCAGCCAGTTTCTTTGATGGTCGTGTTGTTCGAATGTTTTGTGTGTCAAGCCATACTTTGTCACCTGGTTTAAAGGAAGGAGCAGATTGTCGATGTTTGTCGGCCTGTTCCTTGTATCTTCGAATCGCTGATTCCAAATTTGTTTTAAGTTCTTCTTGGAGTTGTGATATAGTTTGAAGATAAAGTTCCGCAGGATGATTAGTTCCTACATAGATTGAGTTGAATCGAGGATGTCGTCCATAAATGGTTTCGAAGAGAGATTGTTGTGTCAAAGAATGAGTCGAGTTATTATAAGCAAATTTGGCCAATGGTAGCCATGTGGTCCAATCATCTTGTTGATAACTGACATAAATTCGAAGGTATTGTTCGAGGATTTGGTTGACCCTTTCCATTTGCCCATCGGTTTCAGGATGATAGGCGGTGGAGAGATTCCTTGTGATATTGAGTTGTTGACACAATTGAGTCCAGAATGTGTATACAAACAATGAGCCTCTATCTGAAATAATATCATTTGGTAAGCCGTATTTAGAAAATACATATTCTAGAAACAATTTTGACAAATCTTCTGCTGTAGCAGTAGTAGTGGTTTTAATAAAAATAGACATTTTTTAAAATCTATCTACTATTACTAATATAGTATCGAAATCATTAGAAAAAGGAAGTTGAGAAATGAAATCCATCGATAAAGATTCCCAAGGTTTAGAGGGGATAGGAAGTGGTTGAAGCAACCCATGCTTCCGGTGACGGGGAGCCTTATTCCTATTACATTCGTAACAAGCTTTTATATAGGCCTTGATTTCCCTGGTCATACCTGGCCAGAAGAAATCCCTCGCTATTAACTGGTAGGTTTTATCAACCCCAAAATGACCAGCTAATGGAGAATCATGTCGACTGTTGAAAATCCATAATTTTATCTCATTGTTGTTGGGTATGACTACTCTACCTTCGAAGACTAATAGGCCTGATTCAATACTAAATCTTTTGGCCCCTTGCTTCGAGAGTATTTTGTCTTTTAACCCTAAACAATATTTGTCCTTCAACTGAGCTTCGAGGACGTTGGATAGTGGATTTTGAAAAGATTGAATTGTCATCGAATTAAGTTGATGAGTCGTTAACATTGATTCGTTGAAGATTGATTGCACATTTGCTGAGTTCTTGTCAGCAAATGCGTCCCCCCGCTGTGGGTAAACGTCGTCCCGACGTGACAAGATATCTGGGACAATGCAGTTTTTTCCTGGGCGATAGGAAATAGAGAAAGAAAATTCAGACAAAAATTCAGCCCACCTGGCTTGACGCCTGGTTAACACTTTAGAAGACATGAAGTATTTCAAAGCATTATGATCTGTTAAGATTTGAAAAGGACTATCTAGGCTGAGAAGAAAAGAACGCCATTTTTTAAGGCAATGGATAATAGCTAAAAGCTCTTTGTCATGAATTTCATAATTTAATTCTGCGGCTATGAGTTTGCGTGACTCAAAAGCAACAGGATGAAACAAATTTGTTTCAGGATTTAATTGGGAGATGACCCCTGAAATAGCATAATCGCTCGCATCTGTCTCAACTATTGTCGAGGCAGAAGGATCAAAATGTCGAAGAATTGGGGCTGTGGTGAACGCCGTTTTTAGTGCTTCGAATTACTTTTGTGCTGTAGAAGTAAAAACAAAAGGAATGTCTTTTTAAAGAAGAGAAGTAAGATTGGAAATGGTTTTAGAGTAATCTTTAATAAATCTTCTATAGAAGTTTGCAAAACCCAAAAATCCTTGGAGCGATTTAATGTTTTTGGGCTCAGGCCATTCCAGGATTTTCTGGACTTTTTTGTCATCCATGACTAAACCGTCAGTGGACAATGTAAAACCCAAAAAATCAATTGATTTGAGGTGGAATTCACATTTATTATGCTTTGCGTAGAGACCATGATCTCAAAGACGATTTAGGACCTGTTGAACATGATGAATATGTTCATCTAGTGTTTTCGAGAATATTAAAATATCATCTAAATAGACAACTACAAATTGTTCAACAACATCTTGAAAGATATCATTAACAAAAGTTTGAAAAGTTGAAGGTGCGTTACATAATCCAAAAGGCATAACTAAATATTCAAAACTACCAAATCTAGTGGGCATTGCAGTCAGTGGTTCATGACCTTCTGCAATGCGAATCAGATTGTAAGCGCCTCTAAGATCAATTTTAGAAAAGAAATTAGCACCATTGAAAAGGGTAAGAAGTAATGACATAGGAGGAACAGGATATGCATTCTTCTTCATGACTGTGTTGAGCTTTCTATAGTCAACACACAACCTAAGACTACCGTCCTTCTTTTTTACAAAGAGGACAGGGGAGCCGGTTGGAGATTTACTGGCTCTGATGAAACCTTTGGCTACATTCTCTGCAATGTAGTCTCGAAGAACTTGAGATTCGTCCTTTGATAAAGAATAGACAGGACCTGCCGGAGGTACTGGGCCTATTAACTCTATTTGATGGTCGTAGGGTCAATGAGGTGGTAACTTATCGGCCTTGC
Organism: Hemileia vastatrix; assembly: GCA_030280995.1. Classification (NCBI taxonomy): domain Eukaryota; kingdom Fungi; phylum Basidiomycota; class Pucciniomycetes; order Pucciniales; family Zaghouaniaceae; genus Hemileia; species Hemileia vastatrix. The sequence goes on along the minus strand of JASXTE010000009.1, from coordinate 30,392,526 downwards.
GGATTGAGAAAACATCGAGGAAATCGTGGTAGATTTCTGGTAGAGTTGATTTAATGGCTTCAACGTTGATTTGGTCCTCCTCTTCATCTTCGAGAGAATCTGTTGAGGGGATACCTGTATTGAGAGAGCAGAATTCGATTACTTTGAGGCAATTTAAATCCTCTTTGAGTGAAGTCATCGAGCTAGAAGGGTTATCCAATTGCTCATTTAGAGAAGGATCAGATGCTTGCAAGTCATCTGGAAGAGACTTGTCCTCTAGCAGGACGTTGTCAGGCGGGTTGTTTAACTCCCTATTGACCTGCATTGAAGAATCAGAAATATAATTAGAGCGTGGGGTGATCAATCCCTTAGTCCAATCAATTTCGGGATTCCAATGCGTTAAAAAGTCATGGACAAGAATGGTATCGTCCATCCTTGGGGCGTCCAAGACTGATAATTCCCACTGGAAGGGGGGAAAGTTCGGAAAGTTGAAAAACCATAAAACTTTCTTACTTACCCAATATTTGGGTTTCTCTGATTCAACCAAATAGATTGGAGTTCGATCGATATCTGTAAATGTTAGTTGAAGCTTCTTGGCAAAAGATATAATAACGAAAGAAATTGAAGCTCCAGAGTCTATAAGACAACTGAAGGGGATATCCTCCTTAAAAAGAATGAATCTCAAGCGGTTTAAGGCAACTCCAGTCCTTAAGACATGGAGGTTCTGTGCACTGGGAGAGATAAGATAGTTTGCTTTGCACACAAGTAAACTATCTACTAGTTTTTTAACTTCGAACTAGTACCTTCTCTTTCCTTCATCTTTACACAGTCTTCCAACTTGTGCTTACCCCCACAATACATACATAACCCATTATCTGCTCGTCTCTTCCTCTCAGCTTCTTTAAGTTCCCCTTTAGGATCCAGTACTTTGATGATATTGCCTGGGGTCAAGCCTTTTGGTCGAGGTTTATCTTTTCCCTTATTGGGTTTGGATTGAGTCGAGGAGGATTGATTTGGTCGTGGGTGTGAAGAAGGTCCCGATTTAAAATTTAGGCCTTGAGATTTGTTGGCATATCAACGATGTTGAAGTCGTCCTTGATAAACGCCGTCAAGTTCGAGGGTTCGATCCATTAAATCTGTTAAAGTAGTCATCTTTTGACCGTGAAGATTTAATTGATCCAGAATCCTCGAAGGAAGTCCTTTCTTGAAATGATACTTAAGGGCAGAATCATTCCAACCTACTCAAGTCTGAAGTGCTCTGTAGTTCGAGATGTATTCAGAGGCTTTACCATTATCACTCATGTGAAGGAAATCAAGTTCAATTTCTGCATTGTCCATTTCATTAGGGTCTCCAAACAACGTAAAAAGCTGGTCTTCGAACTTTTCCCAATCATTGATAAGTAAGTGGGTTTCTGTTGAAGAAAGTATGAGCAGATAAGGTTTGAACCATCTTGCTGCTTTCCCGGCTAGGAATGAAGAAGCGTAAACGACTTTTGATTGGTCGCTATTAAAGGTTTGAGGGTCATTATGGAACAGTAGCTTGCAGGTTTGCAAGAAGGGTCGCAATCTGTCGGGGTGATCTCCGTTGAATTTTTCAGGAGATTTCATAGAAGGAGTTTTGAACTTAGATCCCTCTGAAGACGTTGGATTTGAAAGAGTTTTCATGAAAAGTCTCATGAAATCTTCCACAGAATTAGATGGTCCAGGTTCTGAGGATTGACCAGAAGGGTGATTGACTGGGGCGGATGGTGCCTCGTGCATCGTATCCTCTCCTTCTTCTTCATCACTAGAGTCCTCAAAATCTTGTGGGATGTCTTCTACAGATTGAACTGAATGTTGCCGTTCCCTAAGGTCGAGTGGTTCCAAAGAGTGAGTGCGGGAAACAGACCTTGTGGCTGTTGGTCTGCCCCTAGCACGAGCTCTAGTAGTAGTGCCCGGAGGAGGAGTGCATTGAACAGGTGCCATTTTAAAACTTTAAAACACCTAAAAGGACGTAGTTGTGCAAAGAATGAGAACTACGGAGAATTAAATTATACTGTCACCGGACGACCTACGCACAAGGTCGAGGATGTTCCTGAAAGTGAGATGAGAGATTTAGAAACTTCTTTGAGGCACAGAGGAATGATTCGAGGAAGTGATTCGAAGGTCACTCAAAGTAAGCACTACAGGTTCGAGATTTGTTCGAGAAGAATTATAAAATAGTTTCAAAGGTAATAGGAATTCTTATGATCTCACAAAGGGTTGGAAACTCAATAATCAAATATTTAGGATTTAGAAATGAATATTGAGAAATTGAAAGAAAGATACAATAACAATGTTTTAACTTTAAAGATTTACCACTATTAATGTAAATACGATTTAAAATTTAATTCTAAGGAATATCGAACCAAAATACCCAACCCTTTTATATCCTTTGTTCCTCCTTGCATTGACCTCCCTTCCATCGCACCATTCCCATACCATTGACCATTACTAACATACAATTAGACCCTCTTCGCTAAATATCCGTCCATGCTCAATTTACCCCTTTTTAATTAATTAACAAAACTTTAATGAAAAACTACTACTGTACTATTTCGTTGAACCTAGCGCTGTGTGTTGCTTATTGAAAAGGAGACTAAGGCACCCTATTGGGCGATTGACTAATTTAGATTTAGAGTTTAGGCTAGCGCAGTTAAATAGTAAGTACACAAAGGAAAATCGCAGTTGCTATGGAGAATTGCTTTCTGCGCTTTGAGTATAGATTTAGGACTCAATATTATTGATTTAATGAGCTGCTTTTGCCTTGAGTGTCACGTGGCGCATGACAATAGTCTTACTGACAATTGGCATAGTCAGTCCTGTCTTCCCTCACTTTTGGCAGTCCAAACATAGTCAGTCTTAGTTAGTCTCACTGCTTTATCCAGAATAGTCAGTCCCATCTTAGTCTAGTGTTAGCGCTAGTGATAGTTGGCCTTCCTAGGTCTTAACACCCTTGCTGATGGGTCCTTCTTTAGTGTAATTAAAAGAAAAAACTCACCATCCACTTGAAACTATCAAATTTCTGTCTATCATTGGTTCCTTGTTATACCTTGAAGCTGGATAAAGGCCTGATTTAGTGTATCCTGTCAACTTCATGGCATGTTATGAATCAAGACCACGTAGAGCTGAATGGGATGCACTTAATCATTGATGAGATATTAAGAATTCACCAAAGAAATGAAACTTTATCTTTTCCAACAATCAGCATCAATCCCTCTACAGAAGGGTATTGTGGTTCTACTTGGGGTGGTGAATTTTATAGAGCTACAGGTGATCATGTTCTTCAGATAAACAACTGTCTTATCTTATGGAAATCAAAACGTTAATCAAGAGTGGCTACAGCTTCACTTCACTTAGAATTTATGGCCATCTCAAACACAAATTGTCAAGCTCTGTGAATGCAAAACCTTCAAAGAGAAGTGGATTTGTAACATGGAGCAACAACTCTTTATTGTGACAACAAAGGTGCTATTGTTGAAGCTACAGATAATCCTTAAGACAAAAGTTGTAGGGATTTTAACAGAGATTTCTATTTTGTGAAGAACAAGTTCATTGGCTTGAAATATACATTAAATGAGTTTCAACTAAGGATCAGGTGGCAGATTTTTTAAAAAATAATTTGGGACCAAATGTATGGTAAGATAAGAAATATATGTTATTGGTTTTCTAGTTACTATATTTTTCTCTTCTTCTTTTTGGTTTCTTTCTTTTAATTTTTTACTGAACTATATTAGCTGTGGATGCTCATAGGGATATCACTAAGAGGGGGGTGTTACATGTAGTATAGCATTAACTTAGTGATTTTTAAGTGCATAATGTGTATATAGTCTATGGTGCAGCTGAAACTTCTAGCTCTGGTTTACTCCAGACCAAGTGCTGCCACTTCTACCATATCTTGTGCAATGCCTAGATTGGCCACTTCAACAGTGGTGTTTTTCAAAAGTCAGAAATACAAACAGCAAAGTGAGGTAGATTCAATTTATAAGATCTATTAGAAAAATGTGAGCCAGTAAGGAAAATGTGAGTACAATGGCGAGTATGAGGCGGTGGCTGACGGAAGAGCATATGCCAAAAATATCATAAGTACCTCTTGCAGGGTACTGTAAAACCTGTTTCTGCATAATACATACTATACACAAGGGAAAAAAAATATGCACTAGATGTCTAGTAACAAATTATAACCCTGTGTGAGCTCAATGATTAACTTTGTTTGATTTCATTCATTAACCATGCTTGAGCCAAGTGAGTAACCCTGGTTGAGCCTTGTTTCCATTTCTTCATCTTTATGTTTTCCAATCCTCCCTTTTCTTACAGCTCTGCACTAATATTCTCATCCTTTAATATCTAAGGGGGAGTATTTCTTTCTCATGCCTTTCTATACAAAAAATTTTCATATTTTTTTCTCCCTTCATTTTTTACCATGATCTTGATATTGTTTTTGTTATTACTCTTTTTAACACTTTCCCCCCATAATGTGTCCTTCCAATCCATTTATCATGAGTATCTTTATTTATCACCTTCTGCTTCCTTCTTTGACATTAATATATGTGTCTAATTATCTCAATTTCTGTGCTCCATCCTTACCATCCCTTACTCCTCTCCCTCTTTTCCTTCAAATCTCCTCACTCCCCATTCACTTTCTCCCCTCCTACTTGCTCTCCCTCTCCACTCCTCCTCCTGTTCCTCTTCTTCTTGCTCCCCTCCCCTCCCTCTCTCCTTCTTTCTCTCCTCCTCTACCCTATTTATCCCCTCCTCTCACTCCCCTCCTTTCACTCCCCTCCTTTCACTCCCCTCCTCTCACTCCCCTCCTCTCACTCCCCTCTCACTCCCCTCCTCTCACTCCCCTCCTCTCACTCCCCTCCTCTCACTCCCCTCCTCTCACTCCCCTCCTCTCACTCCCCTCCTCTCACTCCCCTCCTCTCACTCCCCTCCTCTCACTCCCCTCCTCTCACTCCCCTCCTCTCACTCCCCTCCTCTCACTCCCCTCCTCTCACTCCCCTCCTCTCACTCCCCTCCTCTCACTCCCCTCCTCTCACTCCCCTCCTCTCACTCCCCTCCTCTCACTCCCCTCCTCTCACTCCCCTCCTCTCACTCCCCTCCTCTCACTCCCCTCCTCTCACTCCCCTCCTCTCACTCCCCTCCTCTCACTCCCCTCCTCTCACTCCCCTCCTCTCACTCCCCTCCTCTCACTCCCCTCCTCTCACTCCCCTCCTCTCACTCCCCTCCTCTCACTCCCCTCCTCTCACTCCCCTCCTCTCACTCCCCTCCTCTCACTCCCCTCCTCTCACTCCCCTCCTCTCACTCCCCTCCTCTCACTCCCCTCCTCTCACTCCCCTCCTCTCACTCCCCTCCTCTCACTCCCCTCCTCTCACTCCCCTCCTCTCACTCCCCTCCTCTCACTCCCCTCCTCTCACTCCCCTCCTCTCACTCCCCTCCTCTCACTCCCCTCCTCTCACTCCCCTCCTCTCACTCCCCTCCTCTCACTCCCCTCCTCTCACTCCCCTCCTCTCACTCCCCTCCTCTCACTCCCCTCCTCTCACTCCCCTCCTCTCACTCCCCTCCTCTCACTCCCCTCCTCTCACTCCCCTCCTCTCACTCCCCTCCTCTCACTCCCCTCCTCTCACTCCCCTCCTCTCACTCCCCTCCTCTCACTCCCCTCCTCTCACTCCCCTCCTCTCACTCCCCTCCTCTCACTCCCCTCCTCTCACTCCCCTCCTCTCACTCCCCTCCTCTCACTCCCCTCCTCTCACTCCCCTCCTCTCACTCCCCTCCTCTCACTCCCCTCCTCTCACTCCCCTCCTCTCACTCCCCTCCTCTCACTCCCCTCCTCTCACTCCCCTCCTCTCACTCCCCTCCTCTCACTCCCCTCCTCTCACTCCCCTCCTCTCACTCCCCTCCTCTCACTCCCCTCCTCTCACTCCCCTCCTCTCACTCCCCTCCTCTCACTCCCCTCCTCTCACTCCCCTCCTCTCACTCCCCTCCTCTTGCTCCCCTCCTCTTGCTTTCCCTTGCTTTTCCTCTATCTCCCTCTTGCTCCCCTCATCTTTCTCTCCCTCTCCCTTTCCTTCTATCTCACTTCTCTCTCTCTCTGTGTCTCTTACTCTTTCTCTTACCTCACCCTCATCCTTTATCACACCTCCAAATCCCAGTAAATAAATTTCTGATAAATTAAAATGTTACTAACAAAATAAGTAGATGGTAAAATGTAAAGCAAAAAAATAACTAAAACCACACTATGGGGGGTGGACTTGCTAGCAAGTCTGCAAACTTGGACCCAAACTCACCACAGATTGAACACACATTGAGCTATTGATAAAGGAGCCTTACAATCTGGGATGAACACTACTTAGCAGAACAGTTTTATGTAGGTGTTCAAGTAGATTTCAGTATGGTTTCAGTATGAGTTCAGTCTGAGTTCCATCTGAGTTCAATCTGAGTTCAGGTTGAGGACTTGCTACCAAGTCCACCCCCTATATTGCGTAGTGTAATTGACCAAAAGACAGGCACTTTAACTAACTAGAAAAAAGAAAACTTTATACATAGGCAGAGAAGAAAAACATCAACAGCTCACTAAAAATGAAGAAACTATCTAGTAAGTTATAGAAATTACAAGCTAGATAAATAATCAAAGAAGCATAAAAAAATCTATTCCATCTAAAAAATAAGTAAATTTCAAAAAAAATAATTGAGTATTATAATAAGTAACAAACTACAAAACTCACCAGCATACAACTGAAATAAAATGAAATCAACTTAGAAAACAACAAGATATACAGTTTAATAAAAAAACTGAGAAATTGAACAGCTAAAAAAATAATAAAACACCACAAAAAATTAAGTGGCACCTGCTATCAGGTGCCTATACCTATATTCAGTTTTTATTTTAGTGTAAATTTGATTTGGTGTTTTTTTTTTAATTTCTTACAATCTTACCCAGCTAGGGGCATGAAGGCATTTTAGACTAATAGGCTAGGTACATTTAAGGAGTAATGAACATAGTGAGTAAGCTGTCTGGGAAATTAATAGGATAAAAGGCAGAGCTAAGTACCTTTGAGGACACAGATGGGGTTGCAATAGGGGAGAAGGGTGGAGTTTAATCCTCTGGGGGTTGTGGTTTGATGGGCAGGGTTTTCAAGAAATTCAAGGAGAGTGTGACTCCTCAGCTGACCCAAATTGAATAACCAGGCACAATTTCCCAGATAATGGAGGGATGGAAAAGTGGGGTGGGTTCCAGCCTTCACGTATGTGTCCATCCACTGTAAATTTCTGAAAAAGTGGGGTGGGTTCCAGCCTTCACGTATGTGTCCATCCACTGTAAATTTCTGAGGGAGAATATAGATATCATTGGGGGAACAAGACATTGAATCCAGAATGAGAATGAGTGTGGCAACAATTGACAAAGAGCATACAGTTAAAAGGGGGTGAGGCGGCAAAGAATCAAAACTTCAACACCAAAGTCAAGGTGACTTACAAGTGGCCATCTAGGCAATGATCTAACCACATATATCATCTTTCCCCTGATTTGGTGCTGCACAAGCTAGTTTGCTCATTGTTCAGTGTACAATATTTAAAGAAGAATTACAGCTGAGCTGAAATTGAGTTAAGTCAAAGATAGGGATTGGCACCTCTATAAGGTGCCCATCTTTTTTTCTGGTGAAAATCATACTGATCAACTAATCAAGTGAAGTCAGTTGATTAACTCAGATAAATTTTTACTTTCAACTGAATAAATTAATTTTGATTATGTCCCATGAATGTGAGTATATTATTTTTCATCTTTTTTTACCTTTAAATTGTCTTTACTTTCTTTAACTTTTTATAGTACAGGTCACAGGGGTAAAAAATAAAAACTAGACATCAGGTTCAGTTCAAATACTGAATTGAATCAATTTAGTATGTAAACTGAACACAATGTTTGTTTTCCACTTTTTTCCCACCATGAGTTTTTTTATCTTTTATTTTTTTATTGGGTTCATTGATACGTATTGTTTAAAAAAATTATTCAGCAAATTACCTTTAAAAATACAAATCTCAATTTTATCAATATGAATCAAGTGAGATATCCCCAATGAGGATTTCCATGCCCAAGTTGGGGATATTGTTGGGTGAAAAATAAATCAAGAAGAAAATGTTTAAGAAAGGCAAGTTCCAGAAAAATAAGTTTAAGAAAAATATTTTGCAGTAATTTGATTTTTTTTTTCAAATAAAAAATAGTAAAAAATAAAAAAAAGAGAATCAAAAAGGAAAAGTTATTTTTTTAAGAAAGATAAATTATAAAACAAAGAGTTCTAAGGTTGAAAAATATTTTGTATGAACTTATTTTTTCACACTTATTTTTTCAGATGAATTTTCTTGACTTTCGTTTCTGTCCTTATTTCCCTCCATAGAATTTCCTAAACTTGCACATGAACAATCCCATTAAAGATATGTAGCTTTGTGCATGGTGTAATTTTCATGCAGTGGAAGAGGCTTTTTTATAATCAAAGGAAAGTGAGAGGTGATACAATCTATGATTCTCAACAACTACCTAATTACAATATATGAAATAATCTATCAGATAAAAATTATCTAGAAAGTGAAATATTAAAAAGTAGCACAAACTTACAAACTGGAAAAGTAAAAAATAACTAATAAAAAAATTAAATGTTAGTGATTATCCTAAAATGTATTAGACAAACTATGTCAAAAAAATATAAAATAACTAAATAGCTATAATAATTACAAAGAAACTAACCAACTTGAAAAGAAATCCAATAGTTAAAAAATTATCAAATAACTGACCAAAAAAGAGAAAAGTAATATACTTTTCAAATTTATCACTAAACATACTAGAAAGAAAAAATATTATGGAAAATTAACTAACTCTAAAGCTACACTATGTAATATAGGGGGTAAAATTTCTAGAAAGTCCTCAACCTGAACTAAGACAGAACTCAGATGGAACTCAAACTGAACTCCACTTGAACACCCACGTAAAACTGTTCTGCTGAGTGGTGTTTGTCCCTGATTTTATGGTTCCTGTGTGAATAGCCCAATTTTTGTTCAATCTGTGGTGAATTTGGATCTGAGGTTGTGGAATTTCTAGAAAGTTGGCCCCCCATATTGTGTGGTGCCACCTGAATAAAATAAGTAGAAAAAACTAACTTACCAACCAACTAAAAAAACTCCAGAAAGCAACCACACTTTCCAATGATCTAAGTAAGCTAAGTAAAGCACTTTAATGATGATAAACAGTTTTTTTCAAAGAGATTAAATAAATTTTAAATTTAACTCATGAGTGCATGTTTAATATTTCTAATTTTATTAATTAATATTTGCATTTATTTTTTAAATATTTTTATTCACCTGCAATTTTCAATCATTATTTTTTAATTGGTGAATTCAATAATCTATTCTTCCTGATGACAAACCACGTAAAATCCTATCATTTTATACTGTAATTTATTGTTTTATCAAGTGTAATAGATTATTTCCACCATCATTAGAAAGTTTACTTAGGATGAATTTTTGTCATGTTAGACGTTTGGCTTGAATTTTATTACATGTAAAATATTCAACATGAATTCCCACAATAAGACATATTAGAGAGTTATGAAACAATTCATGCTTCATTAAAAGGAAGTGGCAAAAAATATATGAATATGACACAATTTGGTCTGGGGGGACTAAGAAAAAGTAAGTGAAATTGTGTTATTCTTAATTTTATGTTTCACTTTCATACATTCAAAATGTGAAATGAGGCCCTGAAATAAATTGTGAAATAGAATTCCACACCACAACATGTTTCATTTTGGAACAGCTTCTTTCCAAAAGTACGTGTGAATTTTTTTTCCATGTTCATGCAAGGTAATAAGCAGATTTCTAGACTTCTCATTAATCCACACACAGAACCATGTTTAAGACGGGTTGTGTGAAAAGGAGCACAAAGATACAAAAATAAATCTAAAGTATTCCATATTTTAGAAAATTGATTTAAAAACTGGTTAAAAAAGGGATAATTACAGCAAGTAAACCTAATTCTATTGTATTAAAACATTTATTTTTTTAAAAAAATGATTCATTTCAAGATAAATATTAAAATCTCACAGAGATTCAATGATCTAAGCATATAAGTAGAAATTTCAAAAAAATTCATTTAAATTCAAAAGAAAATATTCTCAATTATTTCAAAAATATAATTATTCAAAATTAATTTCACAGTTACAAACAGCTAAACAAGGAAATTATTTTGACATTAAAGTGGAAATAAAAGCATTTATTTTAAAACACAATAGTGCATTATAGCCTATCAAACTTAAGATTAAAAATCTTAATATATATATAACATAAAATACAATTTAATGGAAAAGTATATTGATGTATCAATGGAAAACTATTCAAATTTAAAAAAAAATAAGAAAAAATTAGACAAAAAAGAATAAAAAAACTAATGAAAAAATAATGAAAAAATCCAATTTTATTTGAGAGATATCTAAATTATAATTAGGTTGAAAAATTTATCAAAATAAGCCAATAGCTTAAATATATATATATAAAGTTATTAAATAATTAATAAAACAATCACACTCAATTTTAAAAAATAAGGCCAAATATAAAAACTCAACTATTCAAAAGAGAAGCAAATAATAAAAAAATAACAAAAATAAAATAAAATAAATTTACAGAGAAATTTAAATAAAATATTAAAGAAAAGAAGAGATTTGTAGATCTAAGGTATAAATATTTATGATTTATTTTTGTTACACATGAAATATAAATATCTCCCTAGCTGAAAAAAGAATAATTTCATATATAGAGTAGAAAGATGCAAGTTATCCAACATCAAATTAGAAAATTTAGAAACTTCAATCATTAATTTCCAGGGGAAAAATAGGGGCACATCCTAAAATTTCCCTTGTGTAACCTTGTTTGAGTGAAAATTAGAAAAGGTTTGAAGGTTTTTGAAAAACCATTTTTGCCTTATTGTGTCTTTGTGCACAAGAAAACTCAAACTTCCTTTGATGAGTAGATAAAAAACTTGTCTAAAAATGCTCAGTGAAAAATTTCCTCTGGTGATTAATAAAAAGTAGCTTGAAAAACATGAGATTTCAGCTGTATATAAAGATAAAAAGTAAGATATACATTTTAATCTTACAAGCCTGCTACTGGTCTGCTAAGAAGGAAGTCAGTTGCCTCACACACACATCTGGACCTTTGGAAAAGATGTGTGTGCCTGTGAGCTATGCACATTGCATGATAGGCATGATTTAAGAGCTTACCAAGGATGGGGCATGAAGATGTGCAAAGTGGAGAAAAGGTGAAGCTGGATATGGGTGCAATTGAGACAGGAGGGGGAGAAATACTAGGCTAGAATCCATATTTCCTTTTTTTTTAGGAATGTAGGCCACTAGATTATTTATATAATATATTTTTAAAAAATAACTAGAAAAATTATAAAGAGAAAATATTTTTAAGTTTTCAGGGCCATGGTGTGAATTCCAAAAAATATTGTGTGTTATATTTTGAATCTTTAATGGTATATATTAAACTTCTTACTATAAGTTTTGAAAATTTCTATCAATATAGCTTGTATCAAATCTTTATTGATAGATTTTATCAAATATTTTCTAATAATATAAATTGTGAACTATAGCATAAAATATTTTCACAAAAAAATAATTTTAGAAATTTAAGAAGATAAAAAGGGGAGAACAATTTGAACTAGAAATTTAGTTTGGTTTTGGGACCCTATTTCAATCATGGGTGAAATTCTGTTGAAAAACATGGAATGAACCTGTTTGATCTATCTAATTTTTTCTTAACAACAGAATTCAGAATCCTCCTTTCAGACCCCATCTCCCCTTTCTCACCATAACTCCACCTTTTACACCCCCTCACACCCACTCACACCCCATTTTCTAATTGTGCACTCATCCACTAGGAATAATTATCCTATACAAGTGCATCTTTCTCTAATTTTTTCATTTTTTAGTCTTTTTATATATATTTTGTTTCATGTTCCCTCTCCTTCCATCCCATCTCTCTCCCCCTCCCTCCACTCACTCTCACTTTCTCTCCTTCCTTCTCCTTCTCCTTCTCCTTCTCCTTCTCCTTCTCCTTCTCCTTCTCCTTCTCCTTCTCCTTCTCCTTCTCCTTCTCCTTCTCCTTCTCCTTCTCCTTCTCCTTCTCCTTCTCCTTCTCCTTCTCCTTCTCCTTCTCCTTCTCCTTCTCCTTCTCCTTCTCCTTCTCCTTCTCCTTCTCCTTCTCCTTCTCCTTCTCCTTCTCCTTCTCCTTCTCCTTCTCCTTCTCCTTCTCCTTCTCCTTCTCCTTCTCCTTCTCCTTCTCCTTCTCCTTCTCCTTCTCCTTCTCCTTCTCCTTCTCCTTCTCCTTCTCCTTCTCCTTCTCCTTCTCCTTCTCCTTCTCCTTCTCCTTCTCCTTCTCCTTCTCCTTCTCCTTCTCCTTCTCCTTCTCCTTCTCCTTCTCCTTCTCCTTCTCCTTCTCCTTCTCCTTCTCCTTCTCCTTCTCCTTCTCCTTCTCCTTCTCCTTCTCCTTCTCCTTCTCCTTCTCCTTCTCCTTCTCCTTCTCCTTCTCCTTCTCCTTCTCCTTCTCCTTCTCCTTCTCCTTCTCCTTCTCCTTCTCCTTCTCCTTCTCCTTCTCCTTCTCCTTCTCCTTCTCCTTCTCCTTCTCCTTCTCCTTCTCCTTCTCCTTCTCCTTCTCCTTCTCCTTCTCCTTCTCCTTCTCCTTCTCCTTCTCCTTCTCCTTCTCCTTCTCCTTCTCCTTCTCCTTCTCCTTCTCCTTCTCCTTCTCCTTCTCCTTCTCCTTCTCCTTCTCCTTCTCCTTCTCCTTCTCCTTCTCCTTCTCCTTCTCCTTCTCCTTCTCCTTCTCCTTCTCCTTCTCCTTCTCCTTCTCCTTCTCCTTCTCCTTCTCCTTCTCCTTCTCCTTCTCCTTCTCCTTCTCCTTCTCCTTCTCCTTCTCCTTCTCCTTCTCCTTCTCCTTCTCCTTCTCCTTCTCCTTCTCCTTCTCCTTCTCCTTCTCCTTCTCCTTCTCCTTCCCCTTTCCCTTCTAATTACCAAAAACACATATAAAAAATGAAAATTTTTCACTGTATTTTTTTAGTTCAAATTTTTTCAAGCCCTGAGAAATCAAAATTATATTATCATTTGGAAATTTTAGTGATTTTTTATATTTTTAAATAAAATTTTTGCTAAAATTTCCCCACTCTAATTTTTTTGACCTTTTATAACCAAAAATTCTCTGATTGTGTAATTCTCACTTTTTTTGTGCTTTGAATATCTTATGAATAATTTTTAATAAGGCTGATAATAAAGTAATAATATTTTCATGCAATAAAATGATTTCAAAATAATCTCCCTTCATTTTAATGATTCTTCATGAAATGTGAAGTTTTCTTGCTCTAAAATTGATGGGTTGAATTCTCTTGGATCTCAAAAAAAACTTATTCAATGTAAGATAAATTCTTAAAGATTTAGTAAAGTTATACAAGTTTTAATTAAAAACATAAATCTACATTAAATAATATCACTGCACAATATTGGGGGAGGACTTGTTAGCAAGTCTGCAACCTTGGACTCAAACTCACCATAGATTGAACACACATTAAGCTATTGACAAAGAAACCATACAATCAGGTATGAACACAACTCAACAGAACAGTTTTAGGTGGGTGTTCAAGTAGAGTTCAGTATGGGTTCAGTATGAGTTCAATCTGAGTTCCATCTGAGTTCTGTCTGAGTTCAGGTTGGGGACTGCTAGCAAGTCTACCCCCTATATTGCGTAGTGTATTATTCAAAATAAACTTTTTTTCATCTTTTAATTAATTTTTTCATTTCTCTCATTTACTTATTAATTATCTATCCTATAATGATCCTTATTTTGCATACTGGTGTATGAAGTGAGAATCTTCTGTTGACTATAGAAGGGGAATGTTTTTAGTTGATTTTGTATCATATTTTGGACAAAATCAAAGCTTTAAATCCCTTAATAGGGGGTGTCAGTTCTGGCAAATCCGCACTTACAAATCCGCACTTAAATTTGACCAAATCCGCACTTAAATAAGTGCGGATTTCCAAAACACACTAGCCCCAATACTGGTGGATTTCAAAATGAAATAAGTCACTTATTTCACTCAAATCCACACTTTCTCAACCAAAAGTGCTGATTTCACCATCAAGTCCCATTTCACTGATTTGTCAGCATCATCCCATTCATACGCAGCACTCCGCAGAATAACACTTCATAACTCAAAACATCGTACATCACTTACACCTTCATATCATATCATATAAGAGTCATGCCTTCCTCACTTTCAAATCGTGATAAATTACATAAAGCAATGACTTTCATGGCGCTTGAACTGCTCTTGGACTCTGATTCCGATTCTGATCTAGAAGAAGATTTTGTCGTTTTATCAAAAATGGCCAGGAAACGTTACCTTCTTCCCAGAAAGCCTCAAGTACTTCATACCCCCAAGTACACCATCCAAACACTTCTTAACCTATCTACACCCAGTTTTAGACAGCTGTTCAGGACTTCTCAGGAATTTTTCCTTAAATTGCTTGAGCTTATTCAGGATCATCCCATATTTCACAATAATTCTCAAAAAGAACAACGACATCCTTCAATTCAATTGGCCATCACACTATGCCGTTTGGGTTCAAATGGTAATGGAGCCGCTTTGAAACGTTTAGAAAATGTCTTTGATTTAGGGTATGGTTCAGTTAACACTTATACCAAACGATGTATCACTGCCATCAACTCCTTGGAATCATCCCCCTTTTCCCCCCTTTGGCTGCCTCATTCACCCCTCCTTGGCTCACTCTAACCTCCCTTTTCTCCCTCTTTGGTCTCATCTCTCCCTTTCTCCCCCTTCTTGGTCTCCTCATATCTTCCCTCATTCCACTCCACCCCCCACCAAATCCCCCAAATCCTCCCTCCAAATCCCCACCGAACCCGCCTCTAACCCCCTCTGTTCTTCGGGAAAAGAACAGAGTTCACTTCCATTCACTTATATTTCTTTTTTCTCAACTCATCTCTCCAGGTAAGTCATTTTATTCTTTTTAAACAGAGTGTGAAAATAGGAGGATGAACTCTGTTCTTCGGGCGAAGAACAGAGTTCACTTCCATTCACTTATATTTCTTTTTTCTCAACTCATCTCTCCAGGTAAGTCATTTTATTCTTTTTAAACAGAGTGTGAAAATAGGAGGATGAACTCTGTTCTTCGGGCGAAGAACAGAGTTCACTTCCATAAAATATTAGCTGAAACATAGTTTTCAATTCTGTAAAAACAGTTGTAAGTAATAGAAAAAGTCACTGATTTTTTTTATATGTAATCTGAAATTTTTTAATAAAATTATTGTATTTAAGAATTGCAATATTGTCAATCAATCTTTATTGATCAACTTAATTTAATAAAGTATTATTTAAATAAGTTGCTTCAAAAAATACTTTGCATTGAACCTAGTTTCTAGACTTGATCTGCATTTTGGCTTAAGGAATTGTCATTACTTTAAAAGTAGTATACTTGACATATCTTATTTATATATTAATTAATTTATGTAATTATATTGTATTTTGATGACTTTCACCCTTTACTTCAATAAAATGCAGGGGAGGGTATTGCCAATTTTTTAAATCTGACATGTGAAATTGATGACTTAGAAAAATTTGGTGGTACCCACCCCTTGTTTCAATAAAATGCAGGGGAGGGCATTGCCAATTTTTTAAATCTGACATGTGAAATTGATGACTTAGAAAAATTCAGATAAGCAAACTTATTGACTAGAAAGTAAAGATAGAAAATTTTTATTATACATTCAAATTTTTGTCAAAAATAACGTACTATATTCTTTTCCTTTTATAAGTCAGCATATAAGAAAATATTACCAAAATTAAATTAACTAGAAAAAAAATTTATCAATTGAAAAGGTCAAGTAATTTTTTAATGTCCTCATAAGATTGGCCATTTTTAACACATTCCATAATGAAATCTTTTTTTTAAAACTCTCTTGTTTTTCCAATTCACAAGTAGCCATTTCTCTTTGAAATTGACGGTCATTTACTCTTTCCATCTGCTCTACCTCAAATTTTTTTTCTTCCAAATCTAAGGCTTGCTGATCTTTCCTTAGCATATGATCAAACTTTATCTTCTCAAAGTCAAGGGCATTATTTGCAATAGTTGATTTCGCTGAGAAAATTAAATTGAAATAAATAAATAAATGAGTTAATGATTAAGATATATAGTAAACAAAACTTACTTATATCTTTTTTTTCAAAATAATCCTCAAGGGAGCCAAATGAGCTTGTTGAAGTATTACCACGTTTTAATAGATGGTTCAAGTTCATTGAAGTTGAGGCTCGACGCTTTAGTTTGGAGTTTGAACAAGAGGCTTCAGGAAGTTCTTCTAAAGCAGCTTCTAAAGAGGTATTCACATTTCCAGAATTGAGATTATTTAATGGAGATTGAGTTTGAGTAGGAGGAGACTAGAAAGAAAGAGAAATTCAGAGAAGAATTGAAGAAAAAACAAAAAGTAAACATACATTTAAATTTTGGGCCTCTGAGGATTCAGATCTTCTGCGATATAATTGTTCTGCTTGATAGTTGGGATCATCTTCAGCTGAACTATGGTTAGAAGGTGGAGGGGATTGATCTTCTTCAAGTAAAGGTGTTAAAAAAGAATGTAAACATGCCTGGTCAAAATATTGAAAATGTCAGGAAGGGGTGTGTGCCGAGGATTGATGGGTAGGTAGCGAGGAAGGTCAGTGTGTCACATGTGACAGGGATGTTTTGTGGCCAAAATGTGGTTGTGAAAAAAAACGGGAAAAAAGTGCTGATTTGAGGTCATAACTGACACCCTTTTTTGAAATAAGTGACTTTTTTGCAAAATTTAAGTGCTGATTTGTAAGTGCTGATTTGGTTTGAAATCTGCACTTAATTTAAGTGCGGATTTGCCAGAACTGACACCCCCTAATATGTTGATTTATTTAATCTTAGAGGTTATTCAACTAATTATATTCAATTTCTAATTTTTTTAAAAAAATAAATAAAAAAATAGCTCCATGAATTGGTAAAATTTAAAAATAAAGTTGTTCTAATTATTAAAACCTTCTAGTGCATTTAATCCAACTATTTTTCTATCTTTAACAATTCACTGTGGAAAAATCATATCATGTTTTCATTTTAGTTTCAAATGCTTTACCATTAAATGTGACACATTTCAAGAGCCCATGTCATACATTAGCTAGGTGACATGAAATCACACCAATTTGTTGAAGTACATACATCACACACACAACACACAATTTAATTAAACCCCCCTCCCAGAAACATGTGCAACATAATTCATGTCATGTGCATGAAATATGTAATATCAATTACTCCATTATATTACAATACTTCATGTCTCATTTTGTTGGAATAAAATTTCCAACCAAAACACAAAAATTACCAGTTTTTCCTACTGTTTTTTTCTGACTATACTCTCATTAACTCTAAAAAACCCCTGATACTGGTATTGACATCATTTTTAATGTCTCTGAGGATTTTTGAGATGAATATAAATGGGATAAATGATAATTCTGAGAGTCATAACTTCCACTTAGTGTCAAAATATTCTGCTTTGTATCATTATTTCACTTGAAAGTATCTTCTAATAACACCTAAAGACCTTCCTATTTGGAATAAAAATCTTCTGATACCTACTAAGCTCTTCAAAGGCCATTTAATTCTACGTGGAAGTGTAAGATCTACTTTTTTTAGTTTAGTTTATTGAATTATAGATTCCTTAATTGTTTTTTTTCTCTTTTGATAAAAATTTATCTAAATGCCAAAGTTACAAAATTTTTGAGGTAAAATGGAGGCCTTTGGAGAGCTTACCTATTGTGGCCTTAGTTGTTGTATTATGCATCTCCATCATTGTTGTAATGAAATTTTTTTATGAAACATATATACAATATATTAGAAGGTTACAATTATTTTGATTTAGTCATTAGAAAATCTCATTTTTTCAATTAAAAAATAGCTTCTAAAATTTCATATACATTGATTTTTACTGTTAAATACCCTTCTTTTGATTATCTAATAAAGATGGTATTACTTTTTATTGTGACTATAATTTAATTTAATTTTTTTCCACAATTTCCATGTTTGACATCCCCTATTATCTATCTTAATTGTGGAATATGCTCACTGCAGAATTATTTGAATATGCATAATTTAAAATTGACTATCTTCACTAGAAATACATTCCTTAGCTCAGGATCTCCTCAGTCAAATAGTAAAAGGAAAAATTGGGTATTTCTCTGTGGGTAATGCTGTAGAAGAGCTGAAGAACATATCTACAGATTAGTGATTCCAATTTATTTTCAATAAAGTCAGGATATTTGAGTTTTTTTAATCTTGTTGGATTCTTACTTAAAGGGATATTTCCTATTTTTTATTATTCCATAAAATGTAAATTTATTCCTTTTTATTGTTAAAATTTAATTTTGATGACACTTCATCTAATATGAATGCCAATTTAAAAATATTTTGAGGAGTGGAACCACTTTATACTGTTTTACAATCATTTTTTATCTAATAGGGGGTATCAAAGCTGACCAATTCGCAATTAAGGATCAGGGATTTTTTTCCCAGGATCAGACATTATTAATTGCAGAAGATTCTTACCCACGAGCCTTAGGGCTAGTGGATAAGGAATCCACGGTAATGAATTATGCCGCCTCTTATACCCCAATTTCCATTCCTAATTACTGATCCCAAACTCATCACATCCATGATGGATTTTTAAGAATGTCACATGACTTATAATTGCTGATTCCATCCTTAAGTCTTTCTTCACTTTATTCTACTTAATTTTGGTGGAAAACACTTAAAGTTTATTTCTATCTACACACCCCAACTGCACATTTGGCGGTGAATCTCCACTTCCATCATCACATAAGCCTTCCACCAACAACTATGAAACACCTCTCTACTAGGCAGCTACTTCACTCAACTATGAATGCTATCTCTTTACTTTAAGTTCTTTACCATAAAACAGAATCTGATTTGGAAGATTCTTTAGACTATATGTCTTTTCTTTCCAAAAAGCGTTACATAAACCCAAGGGGGCCCAATCTTCATCATGATTCCACATATGATCTCCACTCCATTATCCACATTCCTCAACTAAAATTCACTCAACTATTTCAAACTTCTCCCAATTCTTCCTTCAAACTTTATCAAATTATCTCCAAACATCCTATATTTCATAACAATTCTCAAAACAAACAGCTTGATCCTGCTATTCAACTTGATGTTGCACTATTTTGCTTTGGTTTGAATGGAAATGGTGCTGCTGTAAGACATTTGGAAAATCTGTTTACCATATGATATGGGATGGTGATATTATACACCAAGCGCTGTATGATTGCCATACTTTCCCTCAAGTCCAAAACACTTGCTTGGCCAACTCCAAAACAGCAACTTGAATTCTCTCAAGTAATGCAAGCTGAAGTTTTCCCTGGATGTGTAGGATTTGTTGATGGTACAACTTTGTCTTTGAGTCAAAAGCCTGCTTATGATGGCAACCATTATTTTGATTGAAAAAAAAGGTTTCTTCAAAATGTTCTCCAATTTCACATCTTTCATAAACTGAATTTTTACCTTCTTTCTAGATACTATATTGCTGTTCAACTTGTATGAATCTTCAATAAAAAATTTATTGCTTTTCATAGTGGCTGTTCCAGCTTATGTCATGACTCTTCCATCTCCCAAAGAATGAGGATTTCTCAAAGTCCCGACTCATACTTTGAAGAGTCTCAGTACCTCCTTGCAGACTCAGCATATGCAAGTGGAAAGTACATTATATCTGCTTTTCGTGGTGCAACTATAAAAAATGACCCCGAAACCACCTCTAATTATCACCTTGCCCAATCAAGATTATGGATTGAAAATGCTATTGGGACTTTAAAGGGAAGATTTTCTAGTCTCTGGGAGCTCAGAATCCAATTTCAAAAAAAATAGAAATCAAAACTACAAATCATTGGATAATGAATTGCATTATACTCCACAATATCCTAGCTGATTTAAAGGATGAGTGGAATGTTCTTTATGAAGAAGTTGATCCTGAACCAGCACTGGCTCTCCCCTCTCCCGAATCACAAAACATTCATTCAACTAGCATACACTCTGTCATTATGCCTATTACTCTCCAACATTTCTCTTCACCACCCTTTTAAATTATTTTTTTGTACTCTCCCAATTTTCAACTTGTTTTTTTCACTTGTGTTATTTTCATGTTCCATGTTTTATTCACTTGTGTTGGTTATTTTTTTTGCATAACTAAAATTTTGAATTTTCTGTCAATTCTCTTTTTTGGATGTCTCATTTGTTTCATTTCATCAGCTCAACATGAAATTGCATATTTTCTGCAATCGCATAATTTTTCAATGTTTCATTTTTTCATTCATCCCTTATATCCATTTCCTCCTCTCCTCAAACATCCTTCAAATATTTTTAACCCCTCTATTTTCTCATCTCATCTCTCCAGATAAGTCATTTTTTTTTCATATTTTTGATTTTTTTACTTTCTAATAATTATTTTTCTCTCTTTTTTTCTGTCCTGTAAGTGCTTTTTTTGGTTTTCATGGTTTGACTGATTTAGTTTTTTTGGTTTTATCTTTTTTAACTTTTTTTTCTCTTATTTTTCACACTCAATCATCCTCCTTTCCTCACTCCTTGTCTGCCTCCATACCCTCCTTTTTCCCCTTCTTGGCTACCTCAAGTCCCCCCCTTTACCCCCTCCTTGTCTTCCTCCATCCCCCCTTTCTTCCCTTCTTGGCCACCTCAACTACCTTCTTTAATACCTCTTTGCCCACCTGAACCCCCCCTTTACCCCTCCTTGGCCCCCACAAGCCCCCCTTTACCTTCTCAATCCCACCTCAAACCCCTTCACACACCCCCCAGGACCTACTTATTGAATAACTATCAATTCAATAAATTAATGAACAATCATTCTTGATTTTTCACTAACTTATTGATTTTTTAGTGATTTGATAAGTTAATGAACGATCACTAACAATTTTTCACTAACTTATTGAATCATTACCAATTCAATAAGATAGGTGTAGTTTCAGGCTGAAATCAAGTAAAAAGACATGAACTAGCTTGAATGTTCAGTTGTCTAGAAAATTTTAATGGTCCTATATGACTACTTTAGTACAAATCCAATAATTATTAAAATATAACTCAATATAAGGGTCTCAGTAATTTTAATCTCACTAATTATATATGGCTTAAAATCTTATAGTTGGTAGAAAAATAAATTTAATAATTCAGATACTATTCAAAGACTTTAAAAGCTCTATTGATATGCATTGCAATTGTATTGGTTATATGTTTGATTGTAATGATAAAGAATGTATAAAACAAGACCAAAAACACCCTCCTTTTATACCCAATAAATTCCCCAATGAACCCCTTGATTTACCAGCTCTATACACATTTAATTACACCTCATTCCAACTAATAGACATTTCTAACAGCATAAAGAGTGACCAGTAACATAATTAGAATGATACCACCCGCCAAAATCCTGTAGTAATAGGGATAATCCATCAAAAATAATGAATAAGTAAAAAAGAGAGTATATGCATATTATAAATTAAAATAAAAGACTAAAAAGAAAAAATTAAGACTAATTATTACTCAATAATAAGGTGGATTAACAGTAGAAATGTTGGTGCTAATCATGACATTATAATATGTGAAATCCCCATTCAACAATAGCCAAAATTGACTGAGAAACCACTTAAAAACCCAAAAAAGGGTGTGAGATGTGGGGTAACTACATGCAGTCCTTGGCAGGCACCTGCATGGGTAAATATTTGACTAATTAAGGCAAATTTAAGCGTGGTAGTGAATTAAAGTGCCAATATTGAGGTTATTAATGAAATTAGTGCATATAAAGAGGGTCAATGCATTTGTAATTAAGCTAGGACAGTAAATAAGTGCCTGTTGTCTATTTTAGCATGTTTCCCCCCAGTGGGTGTAGAATTCGGGGTAATTATAGTGTGAAAAAGCTAACTTTGCTAAAAATGAAGCTATTCACACAGGAAAAATGCAGGCAGCATGTGACCAGTACACAGAAGCCATTTCTGGCATAAAAACACCAAATTTGAAAAGTGTTATTTTTATGCATTTGAGTAGCCAAATCAATAGTACTAATTAAGACAAGTTGATCTGTCAAAGCGCATTTTTAATATTATTAAATTTATAGCGCATATAATCAACGTTTAAGTGATTTAAAGCGCATTTCTTGTTTTTTATATAAAACAATAAAAAAACAGCTTTAAGTCTACTTAAAAATTATGTAGCCTTATATTTAAGGTTCTTAAGATTACCTTAACTTATTCCAACTTAATATTAAGTAAATAAGACTTAGAAAAAGTGGATATATGCGTGTATATAAGGTGTTATAATGACATGTTTTGTATATTATCTTAAATTTACCTATGTATAATATTTCCAGTTAAGGCAAATTGATCTGTCAAAGAGCATTAATAATATTATTAAATTTATAGCACATATAGTGAACTTTTAAGTGATTTAAAGCGCATTTCTTGTTTTTCATGTAAAATGATGAAAACAACAGCTTTAAGTCTACTTAAAAATTATATAGCCTTATATATAAGGTTCTTAAGATTAACCTAGCACATTCAAGCTTAATATTAAGTACATAAGACTTATAAAAGTTGGATATATGCGTGTATATAAGGTGTTATAATGGCATATTTTGTATTTTATCATAAATTTACACTTTAAGTCTACTTAAAAATTATATAGCCTTATATATAAGGTTCTTAAGATTAACCTAGCACATTCAAGCTTAATATTAAGTACATAAGACTTATAAAAGTTGGATATATGCATGTATATAAGGTGTTATAATGGCATATTTTGTATTTTATCATAAATTTACATATGTATACTATTTGTTTACTCTAATTCCACAGCATTATTGAAATCATTTTGTTGACTAAAAAAGGTCCTACAAAGGAATCCTTCAGTTTAACATTAACTTGTTAGTTAAAATGTAGTGTTGAAATTAGGACTTCATCTCCTTTTTTGAATTCAAATTCTTTATGAGATTCATCCCACCTTTCCTTTTAATATTCAAATGCTTTTGGATGCATTCCTCTGCATGATTTCTACACATTTTTTGCATATGAATAAAGGATTTAGTACCAGGGTGTATATCTAACCTTGGTAATTAATTTAAATGATTTACTGGGGTAATTGGTACATATCCCAGCCAGAGTTCAAATGGTTTTTTCTCTGTTACAGAATGAGTTGTGCTATTATAAGCAAATTCAAGGCTAGGAATTAATGTTACTAAGTCATTTGTGAATTTCTCATTGTCTTTGTATTCCAATCCAAAGGCACAATGTCTTCTGATCATATCTTCCAGAGTCTGTATCATTCTCTCAACCAGCCCATCAGTTTGTGGATGGTGTGCTATAGAAAATTTCAATTGACAACCTGATAGTTCCATCAAAGATTTCCAGAACTATAAAGTAAAATTAGGGTCTCTTTCAGAGATCATAGCCTTGGAAAACCCAGAAGTATTCATTATTTAATTCCACCATTGTAATGCCAAGTCTTTTTCAGATACCTCTTTATGGGTAGGTATAAATTTAAACATTTTTGTTAATCTATCTACAATTACCCAGCAAGAATTGAGACTTTATTTTCCTTCTAATGGAAAGCCAGTGACAAAATCCATGTTTATAATTTCCCATGGAGCTTTGGCTGCTCTAATTGTTGTAATAACCCAGCTCTCTTTCCAGTCAATCTTTTAGATTTCTGACAAGACTCACATGTTTCAATGTATTTTTGTACATATTCTTTCATGTTTATCCACCAAGCTGTGCCTTTAACTATAGTTAATTTTCTGTTAAAATCAAAATGAACAGCTAAGATGTCATCATGACAAGTACTTAACATTAACTCTTTCATAGAAGTTGGTATAACTATTACATTACTTAGCTTTTTCCTGTAATATATGTATCCATCTTCAATTGATAATTTACCTTTTTATAATGCAGTTTTATACTTTGGAGGTAAGGTTTTAATTAATGCACTCATGGATGCATTAGTTGGATCATTTAAAATGGTAGCTAATTTAGACAAATATTTATCAGATGAATAATTTTCCAATATAGTTTGCATAAATTCTTCCTCTATATCCCCTATATAAATCTCAAATATATGTATTACCTCATTTTCAGGTACATAAGCTGGGTTGTCAGTATAATTTCGAAAAGGGCTTCTGGATAATAAATACACATTAGAATGCAAAGTTCCTGCTCTATGCATGATTTTCATTCTTCCTCTGTACTCTTGTACAAAAATTTTCCATCTAAGCATGTGCCTATTAGGTGTTGTCATTTTCAGTAATTATTTTACTACACTGCAATCTGTTATTAATTCAAAATTCTAGTCCTCCAGATAGTAATGAAGCTTCTCCAGGGCCCACACAACAGCTAAACATTCCAGATGGGTAACTGTCAGCCTAGGTATCCCCAGGACTCATTAATTCTTATGTTGAAAATAAGATAAGTTTAATTACTTTAAGATTATAGCTTAAAAATAAGGTTAAAATACTTATGTATATGGTTATAATACATATATATAATTATTACACTATTATATAACTTATAGTAGTTTAAATAGCTTATCCATACCCTAATAATACTTATTAAGGTGTTAATGGAGTCCTAATATACTTATCTTAAGTAATATTAAGTAATTATAGACATACATAAGCTTATATGTATACATAAACTTCATATTCAGTGAAATATGTAGTTATATTATGTATATTTAGGTCTATAAGTGGGTCTTAACCTCTTAATAGCCTATAAACTTTATTTTTCTGCTTATTTCAGGACATATGAACTTATTCAGTGGACTCACAACTCCTACACAAACATATACACCTTTTTCAGGTGCATATATCCAGTTTGGACAACTTAATCTGCTTCCTTTCATAGATTTTTGCAGATTTACGGGTGGGATATAATTATTGGGTTAATATGGATTCTTGGGGAAGTTATTGGGGGCTTGGAAAGTTAATTTGGTTCCTTTTTATGCTTTGAGTTTCATTATATACTCTTTGGGTGAGTTATTTTACCTGTTTCTTTATGGTATCCGCTTTTATCTGTTTATTCTATTTATGGTATGGATCTGTGGTATCATTGATTGTGATGGAGGGTCCTTACTGGAGGTCTGGGTGTTTAATCTGCTTGAAGTAGAATCCATGGGGAGGTTATGGGCCCTCACATTTCTGTAATTTCCAGGGATAGCAGTGACATCAACTGGATTGAAGGTCTGTGCACTTCAGTGTATTTTTGTAAAAGTAAGGAAGGATTTGACGGGTTATTGGACATCAATTACTTACTAAAAATTAAACAAATACTATTAAAAAATTATTTTCATATATAAATATATTATAAAGCAGTTATAAATTGATATTATCTATATATAAGCTATAACTATATTTTATTTATCTATTTTCCACCACTAGCACGAATAAAATCTAAGTATTGTGTGTTTCTATTGAGAATAACTATTTTATCAGTCTTCCCCTGAGGTTTAATCACTAAATCATTTATCAATAAGTATCTGGAAAATTAATATTTACTATTAAATCATACTTAGATACTAGCATATACTGACAATTGGGGGTCTTTCATTAATTATTACTTGTTATTATCTAGTATAAGCCTTAGGACATGATTTTTACTCTAGTATATCTCAAACAAACCAAAAATTTGGGTCTGGAGCACATTAGTGGGTAATCACAACACATTTATTGCAGAAAAGAACCCTTATAATAATTGTACTAATATTTTATAATAAAAATTAGGTATTTAAAGTAGTAAGTGTGCCCAATATAAACCCAATTTCACTTGGTATTTGGACACCAATATAACACCCAATTAAATTAGTATTTGGTTAAAGCTTTGTAAGCTAGTTATTCACCCTTAAAGAGGCCTAGTTAAACTTATTATTTTATTTTTAACAGATTTTTTCAAATTTTTCTTATATTTAATTTAAATAAATAAAGATATAAATTTAGGGTATGATCCAGTGCTTTTATTAGTAATTGTATTGCTAATAATTTTTGTCTACTAATTACCATATAGGTTTTCACTTTTGTAGACATGAAGAATTTTTATTTAAGAAACAATGAGTGCTCCACAGTACAATGTAATTTAAAACCCTGCTTATAACACCAGGTCTAAAGCTAAAAACATTGCTCCAGGACATCACCATGGAGGGCCAATCCTACCCACAACCAGAGTCTATGAGCATAGAGGAAAAAGAAGCCCTTCTAAAAAAGATAGCAATCAAAAATACTTCACCTCCTCTGCAGGATAAACTGACCCATCTGGCCAAACAGGTTCTGAAACTAGAGGAATCAAGGTCTACCATGCTAAAGGAGGTAAAGCAGTTTCAAAACAACTGCAAGGTGGGGTTCTAACAAATGAAACAAACCTTGGCAGAGATAAAGGTAGGTCAGCCAATCCAAAAACCCTCTACCCAAGGAGGGTCACATCATTCCCAGGAAAAAATCTTGGTGGAAAAAGGGAAGTGGGATTGGTTTCATCAGCAGTGGTCCAGCCACAATTGAAACAGGGATCCACCCCCTCATAAGACTGCCTCAGCTCGCCCTTACAAAGGAAAACAAAAGTTTCAAAAATCAGGGCTTGCTCCTATCCTATGGCAAGTAGATTAACCTCTCAGATTGAACACAATACTGATGATTACAATATAGGTAATGTTATTGATGTAAAATCTGTAAAGAAAATTGAGGAGGACTTAAGACAATTAGGTTTTGATGTAGATAAACCTGATTCATCTTTTGTTAATAACAACAGTAATATTTATAATAATAATACAGTTAACCCTCAGTTTCCACCACCTATCAGTGAGATGAGAAGTTTAAAAAACAGTGAAAAAATTTAGAAGGAAGACATGGAGTATTTTAATAATAACCCAACTGTCCATAGAATTATTTCAACATTATTGAATAGAATTACTGAGTGTGAGGAACAGACAATTAAACTCACAAGTGATAAAATTTCATCCTTGAAATTGAAAATTTCTCAACTTGCAACAAGAAATAAAGAATTAGAGAATGAACACTTGGCTCTAACTCTTAAATATAATTCTTTAAGTAATAAATATAGTTAACATTCAAACAAATTCTTTGAGTAATAAATGTTTTATGAAGCACATTTATTAAAATCTGAATCAAAAACTAAGTTATCTTTTGCACAAACAAATCAGAGTGTCTCTGATCTGTTCCAAAGGTTAACTAAATTTGAGATTGAAACTTCTAATCTAATAATGAATCAGGATAATCATAAGTATACACAGTATAATAATAATCCTTTCATTGGTGAAAATGAATCTCCATCATTTCCCATACCACCACAAATAAAACAATCTGGTGGTAGTGTCAAGTCTGAGAAAACAAATGTAAGTCACAAATCCCTGCAAGAGGAGATACAAGACCATTTATCCAGAGTAAATGAGTTATTGAATTTACCTAAGATTAGTGAAACAAAATCCAATCAGAAGAACTGGCCAAAGATTGATCAGTACCCAAATTATGATGGGGAAGCCAGCTTTGATTGGCAACATTTTATTCAAAGAATTGACAACTTAAAATTCTCATATAAGTTACCAGATAAAGAAATAACATCAAAATTAATTTCTCTATTTAATGATGTTGCTTTATAATGGTTTGAAGCTGTATTTAGTGAGGGTAAAGATTACTCTTAGGCTTAATGGAAGCAACTAGTTGAAAAACAATTTAGAGGTTCTAAATTCAGGCTCACTAGGCAAAGATTATATGAAAAGAATAGGAATAATTGGTTGAATGGTGACAAACCTATGGTATTTTTAATGAATTTAAATAAAATATTTAAAGACATTGAGCCAAACATGTATTTTAACTTATGGAAAGATACGATAATATATAAACTACCTATATCTGTAAGAGACATTGTTGTAGCTAGAACAATAATGGTTAATTAATATTCTGAATTTATTAATATTTGTAATGAAATATTATTAAACCATAAGTATGAAGCAAGGTACACCACCTAAAAACAAAATAATGAACCTGTGAAAAATCAGAATTCAAAAACACTTCAGGAGAAGCAGAAAAAACCTAACACACCTGTATTACTTAAAAATTATGAAACTAATACTGGTTATAAGTGCAATAAGCCTTTGGTTAAAGGTCAAAAATTTGAGAAGAATATAAATACTTTTGAAAATCAGCATGAATCTGAAAATGACACAGAAAAAAGGAAAGATTCAAGTGATTATGACAGTAATATCTCATATAGTGATGAAAATGAAGTCTGTATGTTGGAAGATGATTTTTCCATCTTTGAAACTCCAATATTAAATATCGACTCAAATGAATCTTTAATGAATTTTGAGGATGCTGAAATTACTAAGGATATACAAGCTTATAAATTGAAAATGATACCTATCATGGTTCCATCTATCATTTCTGGACAAAATGCAAATATAGTATTGGACACAGGAGCTGCTGGTTCTGTTGTTTCTACAAATACATTACAGAAAATTGATAATGAGTATAAGTAAAAGCTTGAACCCCTTCAATGTGAAAATTGGAGAGGTTTTGGATCAGTACTACACCCCATTGGAAGAGAAAAAGCTGCTGTTTTCTTTAAACATCAACATAGTTATGTTAGAGTAGCTTATGACTTTGTAGTAATGGATAATATTCATTGTAGTAACTGTTTTGTCATTGGAAATGAAATTCTGACTAAGTTTGGTGTGAAATTAGACCCTGCTAATAATAATTTTACAACTGGCATAAATGGTAAAGGGAAATTTAAAATAAATTCTTTTAACAAGGTCTTAAAAATTGAGTCAGTGATTAATATTCCGTGCAAAGGAAGAGAATCCAATGAAATGGAAATTCTGGAAACAGAAATCTCAAAAGCATCATTTGGCACTCAGATAAGTGAAGCTGAGGAAAAAAATATTTTGGACTTAATTAAAGCATTCCCAATGGCTTTTGCACATGGGACCAATGACCTTGGCCTTGTAAAAGATCATGGGATGAAAATTTGTTTAACCTGTGATATGGATAATATTCCTGCTAGTCTTAAAAAGAAAACATTCCCTGCTTCACCAATGAAGAGGAAAGACATAGAGGAAAATATTAAGATGTTATTAAAAATAAAAAATCTTGAGAAGGTTGAAACTACACCATAATATAGTGTAATATCACCACTGCTAATTTCTTATGAACAAGATAAAGCAAGACTGTGCGGTGACTATATAACATTAAATACATTTACAGTAGATGATATTTATCCCTTGCCAAGGATTGCCTCTATACATGCTACCCTTTAAGGTACTAAGTATATAAGTTTCCTAGATGGAAATAAAGGGTACCATGAGATTCCTGTAGAAAAGAATTCACAGAACTTTTTGTTGATAACAACACATATGGGAATATATAAATATGTCAGTATGCCATTTGGACCAAAAATTCTCCTTCAGTATTTCAGAAGTTAATGGATATAACATTCCATAATTAAATTATTGAGGGATGGTTAATGGTATACATTGATAAAATTATAGTGTTCTCTAAGACATATGATGAACACTTAATCCATTGAAAGAAAGTATTTCAGAAGATGGATGAAATAAAAATTACCCTTGCATTGAAAAAATGTAAATTTGGGTATGAGTCTTTAAAAGTGCTTGTTCATATTGTATCTGGCTTATAAATAGGTGTAGACCATAGTAAGGTAGCTAAAATCAAGAATATTGGAATTCCTCAAAATTTAGAGGATGTACAATCTTTTCTTGGTATGTGTAATTACTTTAGACAATATATAAAGAGCTACCAATTAATTGCTGCACCATTGACCACACTGATAAATAAATCAGGAGCTTTCATTTGGAAGAATGAAAGACAACCGGCTTTCAATAAGTTGAAAGAATGTTTAATGACAGCTCCTATCCTGGGATTACCAGATTTCTAATTACCTTAAATACTATCCATCAATTTTTGAAAGAATGAAGGCACATTCTTTGGGCTAAAAGGCATTCTCACATATTTATATATCTCCATGCGTGTGGTTATGAGTAAGAGATTCTGAGAATTATTTTCCACAGAGATCTGGTGGTAATCTTTGTTTCTATCCAGACAGGAAATATATTTTTCTCCTTGAAAGGTAGCATGGATAGAAGCTATCCTTAGTAGAGGGTAAATATCATCTAAAGTGAATGTATTCAGAGCTCTGTAATCACCACATCGTCTTGCCTTATCTTTATCATAAGAGATTAAAACTGGTGAAATAACACAATAATTGGGTGTTGTGTCCACTTTTTCAACAATACCCATTTCTAACAACATTTTAATGTTGTCTTCAATGTCTTTCCTTTTTTCAGGAGAGTCTGGGTAAGGTTTCTTTTTCAAACTGCCAGGGATATTATCAAAATCACAACTTAAATAGATTTTCATCTGATGGTCTTTGACCAATCCTAGCTCATTTGAACCATGAGCAAATGCCATACGATAAGATTTTATTAATCTAAAAATATTGTTTTCTTCAATTTTTGAGAGTTGAGGACTGAAAGAGGCTTTTTGGATTTCATTTTCCAATTCTACCACTTCAGAGGTGGTTCTTTCACCTTGCAGTTGTTCCTATTTAGGAGCAATTGAATAAACTGAATTTTCAGAGCAAATCTTGAATTTTCTTTTCCCATTTACGCCTATAGTGAACCAACTAATTGCAGGATCTAGTTTGATGCCAAATTTGGTCAATAAGTCATTTCCAATAATAAACCAATCACTAAAATTATTATTATTTATTACTAAAAATTCACACATTTCTCTTATATATCCATTATTATATTTAAAGGATACAGCAGTTTTGTATTTGCCAATAGGATTTAATACTGAACCAAAACCCCTCCAGTTCTTTGTCTGTACAGGTTCTAGTTTTTCCTTATACTTAATATCTAGTTTCATTAAAGTATTAATAGAAACTACACTACCTGCAGCCCCAGTGTCAAGAATGGAATTAATTTTTTTTCCACATATAATAACAGGTGCTCTAATAGGTGCTATTTTGTAAGTATCATGAGATACATCTTTGATAATTTCAGCTTCTTCAATGGAAGTTAAATATGTATCTGTATGAGGTATTGCATCATTCAGGAACATAATATCCTGTTCTAATACATATATCTCATTTTCATCATCACAGTAAGAAATGTTACTTTTACAATCCTCACTAGATTCCTCCTTTTCATCTTCATGATTCCTTTGCTCAGAATCTTGTGAGTTCTTAAAAACATTTATTCTTTTCTTACAAGTATGACCTTTAGCCCAAGTTTCATTACATTTGTAGCAAGTGTTACTTTCTTGTCTTTTAGGGACAAGGGGAGCTGAAATTTTTTTCTTCTACACTGGTAACTTATTTGTAGTAGGTTTTACTACCTCAACACTTTTCTTGTGATTATTATACGTCGTTTCATATTTGTGGTTCAATAATATTTCATTGCATATATTAATAAACTCAGAAGTATTTCTGATGGTTTCAGTTCTAGCTACAATAATGCATCTGACTAATATAGGCAATTTATATATTAATTTTTCTTTCCATTCATCATAATCCATTTTTGGATCTATGGCTTTCATGATTTATATTAAATTCATTAAAAATACCATGGCTCTATCTCCAGAATTTGAATTATATATGGCTTTCTCATACAATCTTTGTTGAGTTATTCTAAATTTTGGGCCACCAAATTGCCTTTCAATTAGCGCCTTCCATTCATTCCAGGAGTAGTTGATTCCCTCACTCAATACAGATTCAAACCATAATAAGGCCACATCTGTAAATAAAGATATCAATTTTGATGTGATTTCTTCATCAGGAAATTTGTATAAAGATTTTAAGTTATCAATTCTCTGAATGAATTGTTTCCAATCAGACTTTGAATCCCTGCCAAAAGAAGGGTACTGATCTAAATTAGACCAGTTATATTGGTTAGTTTTTGCTTTCCTAAACTGAGGAATATTAAGTAATTCACTTACTTTAGAAAGATGATCATTTATTTCATCATTTACTGATTTTATATTCTCAGAGCCTTTGAAACTATTTTCATGTTCAATCATTGGTCTCTCATCTTAGTGTTTCATAAAAACTGGTACTGTTTCCACATAGGGGGTAGTATCTTTTACTTTATCAGTATATTTCAAAATCTTAGCTATTTCAATTTCTACACTTTTTCTCCTATCTTCTATTACAGGTACATGTGTTAAGGTATCATTCACATTTGAAAAAGACAATTTTACACGTTCCTCTATGGTAGCCATAATATTCTGAGAATGTTCTAATTTAATTTGTAAATTTTTAATCTCAGAGTTTAATCTTTTCTTTTCTTTGGTTAATTCACTATTTGAATTTTCAATAACTTTTAAACTATTGGCTGTGGTACTCAATGATTGTGTGAGGTTTAATAATACACTTTCTGTATTATTTTTTGACTCTATAGAGAATTCTTCTAATTTTTCAATTCTTAATAATAACTTGCTAATGATTTTTGATTCCATTGGATTTTCTTTTAAAAAATATTTAATTTTTTCTGTGTCCAATTCAGAAGACTCATCATCAGGCTCAAGATTTACTTCATTTGGTTCCATTTTAATGTGACTAGTATTATCCTGGTGATCAATAAAACTATGAACATTGTCATCATGTAAAGACAAGTTTAACATGTTATTTTAAAATGAATAATTTTTTAAATCTTTATCAATTATATCCAGTAACTCTCTATCAATCTCATTACCTATAAGTAATTCATTGTTAGTATCATATAATTGATCATGAGAAGATGGATGACTTACCACAGTCTTATTCCATTTCCCCTGCCTCTCCTTGGCTTTCCCCTGTAAGGGTGATTGCTGGAGCTCTGTTTTTGAGGGTTGTTGTAGTTCTGGGAATACCAGTACCACTTCCATTTGCTTACAGTAATCGTTTGGTCCTAATATTGGGCTGGAAGTGTGGCTGTGGGATTTTTGGGTGCAAATGTTGTTTATTGAGCCTTTATTTCCACTAGTGCTTGATTAACTTCTACAAAGCCCTGAGAAGCTCTTTTCTTCAGATTGTTTATCTGGTCTACTATGTTGTTGACTCTTATTGTTAGGTTTTTTAGCAGAGTGGATAGGGAGTGAATTTGTTCTTGTAAAGTTTTTTTTTTATTGATACTTGTTTTAACAGTTTTTCCCTTTCCTCCATAGAAATCTTTGGAGTGTTGCTGTTGGTGGGAGAATCCTAGCCCTCCATTTGAATATCCTGTAACAGGTGTTTCAGCCCTAGGTCTTAAGCTATAAGGTTTTCCTTATTACTCACAATATCATTGTTGATGTCACACATTTTTATGTGAAATTTAAATCGAAAATTTGAAATTTGATATATTAAAACGTCAAAAGGAGTTTTATAAGTATTAATCAATACCATTGAAGAAAATTTTATTGCTTACTTTTAGGTATTAAGTAAGTTCATAAGTGTCAAAAGTCAAATATGCTTTAATGTGGTCACTTGATTTAACTGGTCTACAATATGTAGCCATGTTTTTATATTTAAAAAAGAAAATTTGTCAGTAAGATTCTTTCTTAATATTAAATGAATTTTACAAACCAATAAAAAGGTATTAAAAGTCCTGTTAAAAGATAACAATTAATCAGTTTTTATTAACTGGATTATTATCTGAAAAGATCACAAAATTAATTGTTTTATTGACAGACACCCACTAATAACAATTTTTATGTTAAATTAGTGGTAAAATTGTTGATTCAATATCACAATTTTATTATATAACAGGGATTCTTTTTCTGAAATTACTATATAAGTGAACCCAACCTGTTTTAATTATCCAAATTTATCTATAGGGATTTTATTTACTTGTAGCCTCTTTTTGAATTTTTACTTACCTGAAGATAACCAACAGAATTCTTGAGGAAAGTTCTTCAATCTTCAGGCTGAGATCAAGTACAAAGACCTGAACTAGCTTGAATGGTCAGTTGTTTAGAATATTTTAATGGTACTATATGAATACTGTAGTACAAGTCCAATAAGTATTAAAATATAACCCAATATAAGGGTCTCAGTAATTTTAATCTCACTAATTATATATGGCTTACAATATTATAGTTGGTAGAAAAATAGATTTAATAATTCAGATACTATTTAAAGACTTTATAAGTTCTATTAATGTGTATTGTAATTTTATTGGTTATATGTTTGATTGTAATGATAAAGAATGTAGAAAACAAGACCAAAAACCCCCTCCTTTTACACCCCATAACTTCCCCAATGAACCCCTTGATTTACCAGCTCTATACACAGTTAATGATGCCTCATTCCAGCTAGTAGGCATGTCTAAAAACACAAAGAGTAACCAGTAACATAATTAGAATGATATCACCTGCCAAAATCCTGTAGCAATAGGGATTATCCATCAAAAATAATGAATAAGTAAAAAAGAGATTATATGTGTATTATACATTAAAATAAAAGATTAAAAAGAGAAAATTAAGACTAATTATTACTCAATAATAAGGGGATTAACTGTAGAAATGGAGGGGCTAATCCTGACATTATACTACATGAAATCCCCATTCAAAAATAACCAAAATTGACTGAGAAACCACTTAAAAACCAAAAAAGAGTGTGAGGTGTGGGGTAACTACATGCAGTCCTTGGCAGGCACCTGCATGGGTAAATATTTGTCTAATTTAGGCAAATTTAAGCGTGGTAGTGAATTAAAGCGCCAAGATTAAGGTTATTAATGAAATTAGTGCACATAAAGAGGGTCAATGCATTTGTAATTAAGCTAGGACACTAAATAAGTGCCTGTTGCCTATTTTAGCATGTTTCCCCACAGTGGATGTAGAATTTGGGGTAATTATAGTGTGAAAAAGCTAAATTTGCTAAAAATTAAGCTATTCACATGGGAAAAATGCAGGCAGTATGTGACCAGTACACAGAAGCCATTTCTGGCATAAAAACACCAAATTTGAAAAGTGTTATTTTTATGCATTTTAGTAGCCATATCAATAGATCCAGTTAAGACAAATTGATATGTCAAAGCACATATTTAATATTATTAAATTTATAGCACATATAGTGAACTTTTAAGTGATTTAAAGTGAATTTCTTGTTTTTCATGTAAAATAATGAAAACAACAGCTTTAAGTCTACTTAAAAATTATGTAGCCTTATATTTAAGGTTCTTAAAATTACCCTAGCATATTTCAACCTAATATTAAGTACATAAGACTTATAAAAGTTGGATATATGCGTGTATATAAGGTTTTATAATGGCATATTTTGTATTTTATCATAAATTTACTTATGTATACTATTTGTGTACTCTAATTTATTGATCCCATGTATATTCCATGTGTTTAAAATAAATAATAAGTACTTTTTAATCAGTCCTGGGAATTCTCCAGGTTGACATGTAGGGGGTTGGTGCATTGGTTTGAGGGGGCATTTGAGGTGGGTCTGAGGGGGTAAAGGGGGGGTTTGAGGCAGGAAAGGAGGGGGTAAAGGGGGAGTTTGAGGCGGGTAAGGAGGGGGTAAAGGAGAGGTAAAGGAGGGTAAAGGAGGGTAGAGAAGGGTAAAGGAGGGGTTTTGAGGTGGGAACGGAGGGTTTAAAGGGGGGGATTGAGGGGGTAAAGGGGGTGACTTTTTGGAGGGCATTTTGAAGCAAGAAAAAAAAGTCTAATCTCTGCTTTTTGATTTTTATTCTTTCCCTTAGTTTATCAACATTTCCCCCTGTTTCCAAAATAAATCAGGTAATTTTTTTTGTGTTTGTTTGTGCAAATAATTAATTATTCTGAAATTTACTGAATTCAATTTTTTTTAAATTTTATTTTAATAAATTGAATTGAATGAAATCAAGTGGTATTTCCAATAGCAGGTAAGAAATTTTTATTTATTTATTTAATTTTTTTTTTTGCAATTAAATTTACTGAATTTATTTAAATTTTTCTTTTTTATTTACTCTTATATTTTTGGTGAATTTGCTAGTTTTTTCTGGAACTTTATCTGGTGTTTCAAAAAACATTCAGGATTTATTTTCATTTTTATTTTTTTGCAATTTATTTAACATTTTTTTTTTATTAGAAATTTTTT
The DNA here is from genome assembly GCA_030280995.1 of Hemileia vastatrix. Taxonomy (NCBI): domain Eukaryota; kingdom Fungi; phylum Basidiomycota; class Pucciniomycetes; order Pucciniales; family Zaghouaniaceae; genus Hemileia; species Hemileia vastatrix. The sequence continues at coordinate 30,356,267 of JASXTE010000009.1, read as the reverse complement.
TTCTAGAATATTACCTGGTATTTCAATCATAATTCAGGTTTTAATTTGAATTTTTATTTTTTTAAAATTTTTTACTGATTTTTTTGCAATTTTTTTTTTACCAAAAAAATTTATTCTTTATAATTATTTTACTGATAATTTTTATTGTTAGGTTTTTTTTAATACATTTATTTATTTTATTTTATTTTTTGATTTTTAAATTGTTTTTTCCAGGATGTTACTATAAAAAATTTAACTCACTCAACTTCATTATCATCAATTTCTTCTGAATCATCCTTATCCTCTCTTTCTTCCTTGTCTTCAAATCTTGAAAGCTTAAAGAATAACCATCAAATATATTTAAATTCTTATTCTTTATCTTTACTTTCATATCTCTCTTCAATGTCCTTCAGTTCTATTTCTTCTCCCAATCAATCTGAGCTTTCCTTACCAGAAAATAAAAAGAAGAAAATCATTGAACCAGATAAAGAATCAAGCAATTCAATGAAGAAATTTTATCAAAATAGAAAATTGATTAGGTTGAAGATATTTTGAAAAACATTCTTTGGACATTTGGACAATCTCAAATTTTATAAGACTTCAATATAAAATCTTAAGAAATTTCTTTTTACAAAAACATAAAAAACCTTACAGAAGGCGGTGTAGAAAATCCTATAGTACTAGCTTTAGGCCTTGACTAAAGGAGTTGGAGAAAAACCAGAGAGAAAATCCCCTGTCCCTTTAGAAAAATAGAGTGAGATTTACTTGCTAAAGTAAGTTGGTTCCTGTTTTGCTAAAGCTCCTTATCAACACACTTGACTGCTTGATAAGCCAAGAAAGTAGTCACCAGATAGACTACCAGACCAAAGAACTGAAATGTAGAACAAAGTCCACACCAGAGACAGCAAAGATACTTGATGTAGGCTGCAAATCCACACCAGAGACAGCAATAATACTTGCTATAGCTTGCAAGACTATAACAGAGAAAACAGTTGCCAAAGTTAAGTTAAATGAAGAACTCAATTGCAACAAACAAAGCCAATTGTGGCCAGAAAACAGTGAAAACTGAGTGAGGAACAATGATATCACCTCCGGATGGTTTTATGATGATTAAGGTTGCCCCAAACTGTCTTATTCACTATGTACACACAGACCACTAACTAAGAGCCCATGCACACCCACCAATCTGGCGCCTGTACCCGCCAAATTGCATAAAAAACCCTCCTGGAGCGCTCCCCAACCTCCTAAAACAGAGGCCGGCGGGCCGCCCGATGTCGAAGATGCCGCCTGAAGCGGGCAGGCCTCCCTGAAGCCAGAAAACCAATAAAAACAACTAATCTACTTAGAAAAATTAGCTACAACTACTAAAACCTTTAAAACACGGAATTTCACTATAAAAACTTTGAGACATGAAATATAGAGAAAAATTAGCTCTATCCAACGGTACTAAGCACTTAACCCTAAGACTTAAGGTTAGCCCGTAAAAAACAAAAAACAAAATTAAACAGCAATCTTTTATAAATGAAAAATGAGGAAATGACTCCTTAAAACTCAGAATATGAAAAATGTCTACAAGACATAAAATATAGAGAAAAACCAGGGCTATCCAATGAAAGTACCCACATACCCGCCGACCCAATATCCACGGAATAAAACCAGAAAAATACCCAATTCTTTAACAGATGTCAATTAAGACATGCACAAACCGCGCCAAATCACACAACAAAGGCCCCTGCCAATGTTGGAAGACCACATCCTCCCTCCAATTGAGAATGTCCGCATTCTTTCTTCATCCAACCACCATGTTTAACCTTCTTCACAAATCTGCCTCTGAAATGGGCCCCTTCCAATACTGCATTGATAATAATTTAATCTGCGCCATGAAACCACCTGTCCATCCATACAGAACGTCCTGCGATGTCTGCCACTCCAGAAAGAAGACCTAACACAGACCTGGTCCACTTTCTTCCACAACAGATTCACCTCCACCTCAACCTGGTCCTTCTTCTGCCAGCACCAAAAGATCTAGGCCATCCATCCTGATACCCAGATTAATCAAAAAGCTCCACCCTTCCCAGAAGAGTGCCACAACCCATAAAACAACTAGTTTCCCCATCCCTGGTCCATCTGATGGTAAAGAACATTCATTTCTTCCTTCAACTTTAAAACTGATAACTTCTCAGTTCCTTCCTCTTCTGATAGTGATGATAACAATGTAGGATCCATTGCACCACCAACACCAAACCACTTGCCCACTATCAAGGCCAAGTTCCAACAACACACATCTCAACAGAAACAACTTCTGCTTCACTACTTCAAATCCACTCCTGCTAGAGATCCACAGGACATTGAGAACAGAAGACACCTCATTCACCAGTTAAAGGCTAATTCTGAACACTTCATTTTATCTCTTGATTCCCTCTGTAATTCCACTAGTACTTGAGTTTGATTCAGAAAAGAAAAATTGACCACACCCTCTATAGGATGTAACCACCAACAACCCTCAGTTTTAAGTCTTGGGGGACCATCCTCATTTTATAGTCTTGGGGGACTCAAAAACCCTCAGTTTAAAGTCTTGGGGGACTCAAATACCTAAATCATAAACCCAGAACCAGAGATCAACCACATTAAGACACAGAGAAAAAACTAACATTCTGGGGTAATTGTAAATAGAGCTTCCAGCCCATCAATTACCCCCAAACTTGCCTTTGCTAAATTTGGAGTCTCCCCCCTCCACCAATCATTCAAAACCAACTCCAACAATAAAAACTCCTTCCTCAGTTTATAGTCTTGGGGACTCACAACCCTCAGTTTAAAGTCTTGGGGGACTAAACCAACAACAATCCTCAGTTTAAAGTCTTGGGGGACTAACACAGTGTTAAGTTTAAAGTCTTGACGGACTACCTTGATAAAATCTTGAAACCAGCCAGTTTAAAGTCTTGGAGGACTAACAGAAACCAGATTTCAGTTTAAAGTCTTGATGGACTGACTTGATAATATAGCTTTTTCAGTTTAGAGTCTTGATGGACTGACGTAATTTTGCATAAAATGGACGCAGCCAATTTCATGCAGCACACCTCTACAGCCAACCTGCTGAACTTCCACCTTCACTTCATCATCTACCCATCACTGACAAAAATCTCCTCCTATCCCTTTTCATCATCTTTTCTCACCACAGATCATGGCTGGATCTCCTGATGTTAACCCTTCTACTCTCCCTTACTTCACTGCTCCCAAGGACTATGCCTGCAAACAGTGCATCCACATGTGCAGACCTTGCACATTCACTATTCCAAATCCTGAATCCAAATTCTACAACAGGGCTTGTGACTCTTGCTATTCCAAAAAGAAAAGATGTGACAAAGACGCCAACTACCCTATTCCTCCACCTTCTCCTTCTCACAAATACATCTCCAGATCCCCTACCAGATCCCCAGAGCTTGGTCCTTCCTCTTCCTCTCTATCTTCTGCTCCTTCCAGAATATCTAGAAGCTCAGCTTCCTGCACTCTTCCCAAAAGACCAGCCTTAGCCTCACAAGAAATTGCTTCTATCTCCGCCAAATTAGCTCCAAAAGCTTTGAAATCAACTCCCAAGCTTCTAGACCGCGTCCAGGCAGCCCGGCCGACGTCAGGCGGCCCGCCTGCCTCACCAAACAGTGAAAATCAGGGCCAAAACCTACCAAAACGGCCAGAAAATAGCCAAATTCATCCAGACAACAACAACAACTACACCCAACTACCTCCTACTGCTCCCAGAGCAATGCAATCCACCTTTCCAAAGTCCAAAAGCACCAAAATTTACCAGATTTCTAAGAGAACTGCCAGAGAACCCCAAGAAGAAACCAGAACACCACACACTGCTCCACAACAACAACTTCGTCCCCAACTAAGACAAAGAAACTACACCTCTCCTCTGTCAGCCAACTACTCTTCTGAATGTTCCATCTCTTCAAATTCTCCATCCAGAAGAGAGGAGTCTGCTTCCAAATCCCCCTCTTCTGCTCCATCCTTTAACAACCCTGGTACTCCATCACCAGCACCTCCTCCAACTGAATCCAACAGAAATAACAACCACAACAACAACAACAATCTCACTGCTCCAACTAGGCCCCAGGAACATCAGCATCCCAGTTCACCTTCTCAGGATCCTTCAGAGGAAGACCATGAGAATCCATATCTTTCCCTAGTTGATCCACCCACTATGACCATTACAAAATTGTCAGAGATCCAAATCCCAGCTGCTTAAAGATTTGATGAGCTTCCAATCTGTAAGTACCAAATTAATTATTCCATTTCTTCAACAAAAAAAATTACTGATTCAATTCTTCTTGTCTAGTTGGCACCCCTCCTCCTGAATCTATTATTGGATTTGGCCAAACTCTTGAAACTTCTTTGACCCTGGATTATGGAGACATGAAGAAAAACCTAAGCACCATGTGTTCCAACATGCTAAAAGCCTTTGCCCTCCATGGACCCTTGAATGACTTTGAAAAATCCCTGAGAAAGCGCCTACTGGATGACCACTGGAAAATGTCTAGGATCATTAAACACACACTCCAGCACTCCATTCCTGCCTCTTCTTCTTCCTCCCCTGAACTTCCCTCTAATCCAATCCCTGACCATTACAATCCCTATAATCTCTCCAGCAGGATGCACTTCAAAGAACACAGTGCTTCCCACAATCCCAACAAAAAACAAAAACGTCATCACAATCCAGACCAGCCTCCAGAAGCTTCATCATCCAGACAATGAGCTCCTGCAAAAGATTAGAAACATAAAAAAAAATATAAAACAAATAATAAAAAAATAATTTCAGAATTTTTTTTTTTTTTTTTTTACTTTTTTATCTACTAATATACTAAAATTAAAATTTAATAACTAAAATGAAATGAAATAAAATAAATGAAATAAAATAAAATATAAAAAATAATACAAATGGTATCCCCCAGCCAATTGATGAGCTGATCCCCTGATACCTTACCCACATCCAAGTGCACCTTGATGTGGATACACAATAAAATATTTTAAATGATTAACAGAAAACAAAATGAAAATATTTAGAGATTCAGAAGATAATAAAAATAATGAAACACAGAAACATATGATATAAATAATAAATAAAAAAAGAAAATAGCTTTGCCCGGCCAATTGATGAGCCTTTCCCCACCAATGCTTGCCCACATCCAGGTGACCCTGATGTGGTAACCCCCTATATTTTTGATTTTATAATTTTAAACAACCCCCATAAAAAATTAAAAGAAAAAAAGAGAAAAAAGAAAATAATCTAAAACTGCTATCTATCAAAAACATAACTGCAAAATCAAAGAAAGTCCAGCTCCATAGATGGTCCAATAAGGGAAAGTCTGGTCCATAGAAATGATCACTGGGTGGGCTCCCTCCAATAAGTAAAAATGATGGGAGACCACCAGTGATCCACCACCAATCTGAAAGAACCAAAGATAAAGAAGCCAGACCCAAAACAGTTTAAAGTCATAGTGGACTTGAAACCTGAATAATAAACAACAGAACTAGAATTCAGCTAGGAAAAACAAAAGACGCAGAGACAGATATTCTGGGGTAACTGTTCTACAGAGAAGCCAGCTCATCAATTACACCCACACTTGCCAAAATAAAATCTAGAAGCCCCCCCTGGGTACTTTCAAAAAAAAAACACCACATCCAACACAAAAAAACCAAAACCAATAAGAGTGAAGAGACCAGCACACGAAAACCAGAGGAATTACCAGTTTAAAGTCGTAGAGGACTAAAACCTGTGAAAAGAAACCAATACTAGGGTTCAACCAAATTAAGAAAAAGGGTTGGAAACAGACAATCTGGGGTAACTGTTGATAGAGCAGCCAGCCCATCAGTCACCCCTACACTTGCCAAGATCAAATATAGAAGCCCCACCCATGGGTACCCTCTAACAAAAGTTTCCAAAAAACAGATGCATAGCATCACCACAAAAAAAAAACCAAGATTAAAGAATGGTCCGTAGTTTATCCTCATTGCGGAGTTAATCTTCTTCATTCCTAGTGCCTCTGGGACAAAACCTCTTCACTTGGTCTGCAGCCACCCTCTTTTTCAAGACTGCACCATCCAACTCTTCCAAAACATAAGAACCTCCAGACGCCTGAGATCTGACTCTGTAAGGTCCATTCCATCTGTCAGCAAACATTTTCCCCCACTGACTCTCCAAACTTCTATTATACACCAAAACCAAACAACCAGGTTTCAAGGGATTCCTGAGTCTATGAGCCAACTTCTTGTCCCAATATCTGACTGATTGATTCCTAATCTTTATCATTCTAGAGTATGCCTTCTCTTGACATTCCTCTTTACATTCCAACTGTTGAATCCTGGCACAGAGCAAATCTTCTGTTGAGTGCACGTCATCCCAATCAATTCCAAGATAAGAGACAGCTTCCAAGTCCACTGGTAGAACGGCTTTCTGACCAAACATTAACTCATAAGGAGAATAGTCAGTTGTCCTCTTCACAGTGACCCTATCAGCAAATAAAATCAAGGGTAAATAATGCCTCCACTTTTTGGAACTATCTCTGCACATCTTCACCAAAGAATTCTTGATAACTTGATGGCCTCTTTCAAACATGCCTTCAGCTTCAGGATAATACGGTGTAGCCACTCTAACCCTAGAACCAACACTAGCCACAGCTTCTTTAAATTCGGCACAAAACTCTGGCCCACATTCAACAGTCACCAACTTCATCAACCCATACCTATAAATCCACTCCTTCTTCAAAAACTCTGCCACATTCTTGGCAGTCAAATTAACCAGAGGCACTGCCTCAACCCAACACGACAAATCATCCCTAGCAACAATCAAGTATTTATACCTGCCATCTTTAATATGGACAGCATCCAGACTGACTCTTCAAAAAACAGTTGATTCTCCAGTAGCACGACCCACCTCTTTAGGTTTCAAGTGACTTCTTCTTTGACATTCTTCACAAGATTGAACCCAACCCTGCACAGCCAACTTCATACCGGGCCACCAAAATCTGTCTGCTACTCTTCTATAAGTCTCCCCAAAGCCTCTATGACCAAGGTCTTCATGCAAAGACTTCAAAACCGATTCTTGACCTTTCTTCTGAGTCACCACCACTTGAGGATTAGGATGTCTCCTTCTCATCAAGCGCCTTCCTGACACAAAAAATCCAGGACTCTTCTTCTTGATTGCCAACCAAGTATCATCATCACAACTATCTGGCCTCTTCAAGGTCAACAGATATTCCACCAAAATAAAATAAAACCCAGATTGACCCCAGGTCTCATCTTCAAAATCCAACAAAACAACATCCAAGGGTACAACTCTGTCATCAAAATCACCAGTGTAAACATGAGCCAATTGAGCAGCCCAACCAGGACACCAATCCTTAAATTTTGGCACATCCTTCTCTTTCCACTGAACCTTGTGAGAATCCAGTTCACTAAGAAAAACACCCTTTTCCAATTTTGAGCTGTCCCAAAAAACAAATCCATCTTCATCAACAAAAATATCCTGATCACCGGAATCAAGATCAGATCCAGCCAGTTTAGCCTCTTGGGGGAGGTCAGAGCTATCATTCAGTTTAGCCTCATGGGGGAGGAAAGAAAAATACTCAGCACCCTTTGTGCTGGCCCTTATCACTGGAACATCTTTGTCAAACTCTTCAGAATCAGAATCCTCATCTGTAGGTGGCCTCCTTGATAATCCATCAGGCATAGTAAAAGTTTTACCTGGTTTGTGTACCAGGTCAAAAGAAAAATGTTGAATAAATGCCACCCACCTAGTCATTGGAGCATTTGAAAGACTAGGTGTATTGATCATCTGAACCAAAGATTTTGCATCCACCTGCAGCTCAAAATGCTGCCCCCACAAAACCGTCTGTAACTTCTTTAAAATTTTAGCTACGCCACACAATTCCAACTTAGGTTGAGAATACCTAGATTCCACCTCATTAAACACCACAGACTCATACCTTACTGTCCTGACCCTCCCATTCTTATCCTCCTGAGACAAAACAGCACCAGCAGCAATATAGCTTGAGTCAACTGACAGATAAATTTTTCCAGTACCAACACCATAATCCAACTTGTGAAGAACAATATCCTCACCAACAACCTTTTTCAACTTCTGAAAAGCCTCTTCACATTCTTCAGTCCATTCCCAATCTGCATCTTTTCTGGTCAACCTCCTTAAAGTTGAAGCCAACAAAGAAAAATCCTTAATAAAAATCCTGACATATACACATACACCCAAAATTCCCTGACTTCAGTAGTATTTTTAGGCCTTGGCCATGACTGAATTTTATTAATCTTCTTCTTCGCCATAATCCTTCCCTCTTTACATACCACATGACCCAGAATTTCCAAAGCAGGAACACAACAACAGAATTTTGACCCTGAAATGGTCAAACCAGCCTCTTCAATCCTGAACAACACTCTCTTTAAAGTTATTGCATATTCCCACACAAACCTCCTTATGCCAGGGTTCTCCGCTAACACCTCATTACCATAATCAGTGGATGGTCCTTTAATTCCACCATCATCAATAAAAATACCAGCATGAGTAGGAACCTCATCCTGCAAAATCCAAGCCATCTGTGCTTGATAAACTGCCACTGAATTAGTTGCTCCTTGAGGAAACCTAGTGAGCTGAAATCTTCCCAAAGGAGTCTCAAAAGTTGTGAGAGGCCTTGAATCCGTATGTAGTTCCCTCTCATCATAACCACCCATAATATCACCCAAGCCATAACACACCCTTCCAGCAAAAGCTTCAACAAAATCCTCTGCACTTGGCAGCATACCAGCGTCCTTGATAGTGACTCTATTCAAGGCTCTAAGATCATGAACCACCCGCAACTTTCCATTCTGCTTCTTTACACAGAACACCGGACTTGAGAAACTGGATGTTGATTGTTCATATAACCCAGTCCTGACTCTTTCCCTAACAATCTCTACAAAATCCTCTTGAATAGAAGCTGGAATTGGAATAGGTTTGATTTGCCAAGGTTCATGACAAACAACAGGAATCAAGTAAGGTTCCCCATTAGAGTGCTTCAATACACCCCTTTCCTCCTCAACAAATGCCACTGCTTTTTCCCTTAGCACAATAACGTGCAACAACAACTTCTTTTCTTCCTCAGACAACCACCCATCAGGACCAAAATTAACAACTTTCAATCTTTCCATGGTCACCCTAACCGTCTCTAAAAATTCTGGAGGATTCTTCACCAAAGGAGTACAGTACGGATCTCTTGACAAAGGAGGTCTCTTCAAAGGCGGATTCAAACCCACAGGCATAGGCTCATTGACAGGCCTAATCTTCTGCGCTACCTTCTTATACTTTGCCGCTCCACCTTCAACTTGAGGGATCTTCAGGAAATCTTCACCACCAGACCTAGAACCAAAACAAAGGGTTTCCCCATTTCTCACATGTGTGGCCAAGGTAATGTTTTTGAAAGATGTAGAAGAAACCATAGCGGTGCACAATTGGGAGGACTTACTTTTAGACCCCAATCTCACCGCTCCAAAACTTTTCCACAATTCCACATCTTCATCCTCACTTCCAACTTCCAAATCTTCAAATCTTGATTCATCTTCTGAATCACATCTTCTAAAATTGTGCAGTTTATCCTCATGCTGGAGGTCCAAAGATTGATCTTGATGATATTCTCTCTTCAAAATTTTCTGCAGTTTAACCTCATGCTGGAGGCCCAAAAAATAGATCTTGACAATCTTCACAAAAATATTTTGAATCTTCTTTCTTCATTATCTTCAGATTTTTTTCTTTATTTTCTTGAATTATCTTGAAATTTTTATCTTCTTTTCTTGAGTTTCCTTCTGACCTACAAAAATAACCAGGGGTTTCCCCAATGCTCACAGGTGTGGCCCAGGTAATGTTTTTGAAAGGTGTAGAAGAAACCCTAGTGGTGCACAATTGGGAGGACTTACTTTTAGACCCCAATCTCACCGCTCAAAAACTTTTCCGCATATCTTTCAATAAAGATATATAACCAATCTCCTTCTTTAAACTTGAATTAAAAATAATTAAAAATCTTGAAAGAGAACCTAGACTTGATAAAAAACTTGATGAATACTTGCAGAGAAGAGAAACATTAAAAAGAGAAAGTTGAAAATCCACTTGGTATATCTCCAAGGGAGCTGACCTACTACAACCTAGGATTTCCTCATCTCCGGGAGAGGTTGTAGCATTAGGTTTATCAGCCCTCATTACTCTAAAAAAGAAAGACTCTCAATAGAGCCTGAACCGCACTCCAAAAAACCAGAGGCAGCCCCCACTTCCTTCCTTCTCCTGCAGCAGTCCATGCACTGGCACATTGAAGATAAACCAGGCCTAGTATCCCAACCATCCTCTCCAGGGGATGATAACCTCATGTGAAGCCTCCTTTTGTCTTCACCAGTCAACTCCAAACTGATTCCCAAATCAAATTGATAACCAATTCTTGACTGAAAATCCATCAAGAATGGCCCACCCAAAACTGCTTTTACATTACCTTTAGCAATGTAAAAATGAACCTTCCCAGAGGCTCTTCCAAAATCTAACTTCAAAAACTCTGAAGTTCCAACAAATTCAGTGAAATGGCCACCGATCCCTCTCAAATTCCCACCAATACCAGTTTTGATGGGGAGGCCCATATGAGTTGCCTCAAACAAAGAAATCAGGTTTATCTGAGAACCTGAATCCACCAATGCCCTTGCCTCCCTGCCATTCAGAGTGACATTGACATATCCCAGAGGAGCAGAAAAATGAGTTTCCAACCCCTCACCAAACTTTTCAGCAGAATCACAAATGGATTCTACCTCACCAGAAGAAACCCTTCTCCTGGTCAAAAACTTTTTCTGCCTATCAGCCAACCCTGGACTGATAGCATACAATTCCCCATAAGATAGGGAAACCTGACCCTGATTCATCCTTTCCAGGACAGAGTCCATAGCATTAACTTGACCAGACACTACTGGCCTCTCAAAGTGAGCCCTTGGCTTCACCACCTTGGTCCTAGAAAATTCTTAAGGACCATCACCACCAACAGATTTACCATTAACACAAACCAAACCAGATCCCTCACCAGAACCTCTGACTCCAACAGGCTTTGGAAATGAAGCCAAAGGGACATCCTCCTCAGAGTCAGAATCCACCTCCATTGGCATTGGATCACCATTCATATCCAATGCGCCAAAACTAGGGGGGCCCATATCAGCCATACCCTTCTGCATCTTGTACAGCTCCTCTTTGCTGTACTTCTTCCTAGCTGCACTCAGCTTAGGATCCCCCTTTGAAGAATTTGGCTTTGGTTGGGCCTGAGAACTGCTCTTAGTCCTACCCACCTTTCCTGCTTCCACATCATAAACACCAGCCAAGAATTCACCACTTGACTGTCCACCACAAGAATACAACTCCAAACCACCAAAGGAAGTAGAAAAAGAGACCTTATTGACCTCTTTCCCCTTTCCCTTGAAGTCCTCATCTACCTAAACAGAAGACTTTCCCTGATCAGGAATCTCCTCAAACCTTGGCCTCCTTTGATTGAGACCACCCCTTCTCCTGACCAAATCAACAGGAGCCTGCCACTCACTGGGCTTCACAAAAAGAACCGTCAGGGAACTTAAAAACCCTGCCATCAAACTCCACTTTTCCTTCAGACACATCTCTGTTCAATGCCCAACAATCATTGGACCTGTGTCCCCTCCTACTGCAATAAGAGCAAACCCAAGGATCACTCCTACCAGCCCTCCTTTCAAAATCTCTTGGCTGAGAAGGTGCATTATTAACTTTCTTGGCCTCTTGGACAAAAATGTGCAGCTGATTTGTCAGATCAGCCAACTGTTCCACCATTGGGTCCCTCTCCTGTTTGGGAACCTGCACCAAATTCATCTCCTCCTTCTTCTCCCTAACTTCCTCTTCATCCAAAGCCTCACTGACTTTGCTGACATACTTGGCACACCCCTCCTGATAGGTGTCCACAGCCAATAACTTCAAATGGGCCTCAAAAGCCTCCTTCACCTTATCTAAGGCAGGCAACTTCTGATCTCCATTAGAAAGAGTTTTCATCACTTCCTTTCTTGACAACTCCTTCAACACATCCATCCTGACATCTCTAGCCAGGGCAGACCAAAAAACATCCTTGGCAGAATTTTCATGTGCCAGCTCCTCCACTTCCACCAAATATTCCACCACAGGATCAAACTGTAGCAGAAACTTCCTGTAACAATGTAAGTTACCAACACCACCATAAGATTGCCATTCACTGACAACCTTGTTCAGATCCACCATAGTGAACCTAACACCCCATCTATCCACCATCTCCCTACACAACAATTTTTAATCCCTCTTCTTGTAGCCAGACATGGCCACAATCTCCTTCTCCACTGACCTATAACCAATGAAGAAGATAATCTGCTTCACCATGTCCAGGTAGGAAGCACCATCCACTCCAGCAGCAGCTTCATACTTCTCTAGAAACCACTTGACATCCTCCCCATTAAACTTGGTACCATCCCAAGATTTAATCCTCACACACTCGCTAACCATCACAGAAGGAGGACCATCCCCCCCACTGACATTCACCACAGGAATAGCAGAACCAGAAGCAATTCCTCCAGTCCAAAACACCAAAAAGAGCCAACCAAAGAAAACAGAGATTCCAAAGAGCTAGTAAGTTCTACCCCATGTTGGGCGCCAGAAATGTAGACAATCCTATAGTACTAGCTATAGGCCTTGACCAAGGGAGTTGGAGAAAAACCAGAGAGAAAATCCCCTGTCCCTTTAGAAAAATAGAGTGAGATTTACTTGCTAAAGTAAGTTGGTTCCTGTTTTGCTAAAGCTCCCTTTCAATGCACTTGACTGCTTGATGAGCCAAGAAAGTAGTCACCAGATAGACTACCAGACCAAAGAACTGAAATGTAGAACAAAGTCCACACCAGAGACAGCAAAGATACTTGATGTAGGCTGCAAATCCACACCAGAGACAGCAATAATACTTGCTATAGCTTGCAAGACTATAACAGAGAAAACAGTTGCCAAAGTTAAGTTAAATGAAGAACTCAATTGCAACAAACACAGCCAATTGTGGCCAGAAAACAGTGAAAACTGAGTGAGTAACAATGATATCACCTCCGGATGGTTGTATGATGATTAAGGTTGCCCCAAACTGTCTTATTCACTATGTACACACAGACCACTAACTAAGAGCCCATGCGCACCCACCAATCTGGCGCCTGTACCTGCCAAATTGCATAAAAAACCCTCATGGAGCGCTCCCCAACCTCCTAAATTAGAGGCAGGTGGGCTGCCCGACGTCGGAGATGCTGCCTGAAGCGGCCCGGCCTCCCTGAAGCCAGATAACCAATAAAAACAACTAATCTACTTAGAAAAATTAGCTACAACTACTAAAACCTTTAAAACACGGAATTTCACTATAGCAACTTTGAGACATGAAATATAGAGAAAAATTAGCTCTATCCAATGGTACTAAGCACTTAACCCTAAGACTTAAGTTTAGCCTGTAAAACACGAAAAACAAAATTAAACAGCAAACTTTTATAAATGAAAAATGAGGAAATGACCCCTTAAAACTTAGAATATGAAAAATGTCTGCAAGACATAAAATATAAAGAAAAACCAGGGCTATCCAATGATAGTACCCACATACCAGCAGACCCAATATCCACGGAATAAAACCAGAAAAATACCCAATTCTTTAACAGATGTCAATTAAGACATGCACAAACCGAGCCAAATCACACAACAAAGGCCCCTGCCAATGTTGGAAGACCACAGCGGTATAAATCTCATTTTTGCAGCTATCAATAATGGATAAAAACCTCAATTCATCTTAGAAGTTCATTCATTTAATGGGAAAAAGGATGAAGTTTTTTTCCAGCTTTCTGATTTAATTTCTACTCTCTATCAAATTGCTTTGGTTTGACAACCCTTATCCAATAAAAATCTGTATTCTGGTGTCATGAAAGGTTTTGGTTGGCAACCAGGATATGATCAATGAGTTTCTTTTGGTATGTAAATATTTTTTTATTATAAGTAATTTTTAATTTTGTCATATATTTCAGGAATTTATTCTTTATTGAAAAATTTGTAACCGTTTCAAATGGAAGAAGATCTTAAACAATGAAATTCTTTAGGATCATTTAATATTTTCTTGGCAAATCAATTTAAAAAATTATTTATTCAAGCTTTTCAAAAAAACCATCAACTTGCTTTAGAATCTGGTTTACCGAATTGGTCTGATCTTGAATGGGAAGAAGCAAAAAATGCTTATGTTTTTTGTTCTAATGTTATCATCACTTATAAAGGATTCTATAATAATTTTCATCTAGATAAACATGATAAGAATTTTCTAACATTTGGAATTTTCTCTATTATTAATCCAGAGACTGGTGTTCCTATTTCATCATTCTCTTCTGATGAGGGACATGACCTTTATTTTTTGGACCATAAATGTATTATTGATTTTGTAGTGTCAATGGAATAGTTGAGGTTAAATTGAATTCTTCTCAACATTGGCATCAAACAACTAAAGCACCTCCAACTTTAGTTTCTTGTCAGGAAACTACCCTTTTTTCTTTTTATTTCAAATAAATGAAGGTCTTATTAATTGTATTAATAATCAAAAAAAATTAGATAAAAAATTGCTCTTAGTAGATCTGTCAAGTATGATAACTAAAATATTATAAAAAAATTTCTATCATTAAATATTTTCTTCCAATTTTTTTTTTCTCTTTTATTTTTTATCTTTTTTAATTTTTTTTAAATTTTCATTTTTATTTTTCATTTTTTTCAATCTTATTTTTCCTTTTTAATTTTTTTCATTTAATTTTGGATTTGTCTCTTCCAATTATTTTTTAAAGTTACATCAAGATAGATTACTGTTTTTATATAATGGTGCATCTGGCCTTAGGTCATTCTACTGGGTATTATATATAATAAGAAAACTTGATTGGGACTGGTGAAAATAATTGGTTGTAGAAATTTTTAATTTTCAATTTTTTTTCCATTTTATTTCTTTGATTCAATAAATTGCAGGGGGGTATTGCCAATTTTCATATCAGACTTTAAAAAAAAAATTGACTTGAAAATTTGGTGATACCCTTCCCTTAATTCAATAAAATACAGGGGGGGGTATTGCCAAATTTTCATATGAGACTTGCAAAAAAAAATTGACTTGAAATTTTAGGTGATACCCATCTGTTACTTCAATAAAATTCAGGGGGGAGTATTGCCAAAATTTCATATAAGTCTTTCAAAATTCTTTACTTGAAAGAATTTCGGTGACACGCGCCCCTTAGTTCAATTAACTGCAGGGGTGGGATTGGGAAATTTTCAAATGTGACTTGAAAATTTTAACTAAAAAAGTATTTTTTTCATTAAAAATGTTTAAAAATTTTATTTAAAAAAGAATTTATAACATTAAAATATGAAAACTCAACTAATGATGGATAGAGTAAAGAAATACAGGAAATTAAGATAAAACTTTATGTAAAATTAATTATGAAAAGTTGAAGTGTGAGAGAAATAAAACAAACTAGTCATCAAACAATTTCTTTAAATTTTTAATTTCCTTAACAGATTTATTAGCTTTAAAAAATTCTATCAAGAAACATTTATTTTTGGAATTTTTTTCACAATCAAGATTATATTTCATCTGTTCTATGAGGTTTTGATGCTCAAGTGTTTTCTCCTCTTTCTTTGATTTTTCAATACTTAGAGATAACTCAAATTTGTTCTCCTCCAAGTCTTGTACCCTATCATCCTTCCGTAAAAAGAGTTTGTACTTCCTCTCCTCCAAGACTTGTGTCCCATCATCCTTCCGTAAAAAGAGTTCAAACTTCTTCTCTTCCAAATCATGTACCCTGTCATCCCTCCTTAAAGAGAGCTCTTGTTTTTTCTTTTCAAACTTTAGAGTCTCTTTAGCAACTTCCACTTGTTCTAGAGTGATAATAAATATTAACAAAAAGTAGAAGAAAAAAGAGTAAAGTATTAAGAGGTTTGGTATAACTTATCAGCATCAAGTTTCTCCAAAAATTCTTCAATAGAAGAAAAAGGGGTTTGAGATGAAGTATCACTTTTTCTTCTTCTTTGAGAGTGGAAATTTAGACTGCTTGGAGCCCTTTGCTTTTTGTTCAAGGTCACCCTTTCCTCCTCATCATTGTTGCTGGCTTCTGACTCAGTTGATTGTGTCTCCTGCGTTTGTTCTTTAGCCTATTTAGAAATAAGAAAATGTAAATAAAAAAAGAATTGGTAATATAAAAGAAAAAAAACATACTTGAGTTAGATCAGGTTGGTTTATATTGCCATAAGGATCTATTGAAAAGATATCTTGATTTGTGGAAGTTAAATTTGGGGAGGCTTGAGTAGAAGAAGAAGGAAAAAGATTTCTTTTGACATCATTTTCAGAGATAGAATATTCAACATCCAACATGTTTGCAGGATTAACATTAGCTCCCTCTCTGAAAATAGCATCCATCTCTGTAAAGTAAGGACATAAAGAATCAAGTTTATTGTCTATGGATTTGATTCCCTTACTGATATTGAGGTCAGTAATACCAAAACCAGTAGAATATGAAAGAGTCTTTTCCATCTTTTATTTGGCTTGATAATGCTTGAAGCATTAAGACATCTGTTTAGGTAAAAGATCTATCTTTCCCTTGGTCTTATTCCTTAATTTGTTGGCCATTAGAAGATTACCATTAACTTTTGATGCTGGGGGCCATTCTACTTTAGTTGAATTTTCAGTACCAAAACAAGAATCATAATTAGATTTAGTTTCAGCTAGTTGATAAGAATGAGATAATCATCTTCTTTTAATTGAATGGTCTTTGATTTCTCAGCTGAGTGGGGGAAAGAGTGATTAGTGCAATTTGAAGAACAACTGGGGGAAGGCTGCCTTTGAGGATATCTATGATGATGGGGCATGTTAAGATAATTGAAGATGAAAAGGAGCAAAAACAAGTAGATGAGATGGTGAGGTGTTCTGAATTGAGAGAATATACAGGATGAGATGAGAATGGGAGTGCGCAGAAAGGTAGAAGGCATATCCAGAGAGTAGTCAAAGATGCGGTTATGAATGAAAATAGGCCAAGATGTGGTTATAAAAATTGAGTAGAAAAATGTTGGATAAGAGGTCAACTTTGACATGTAAAATGTCTAATAACCCAATCATTAGCAAAAATAATTGGGGAAGATAATTGGGGTATAAGGATTTTTATCCGCAATTAATTTAATTGCGTATCAGTCAACTTTGATACCCCTATTTTAAATTATAGTTTCTCCATGTATTGCTGGCTAAAAGAAAATTATATAATTATGTCAAATGGTATCTTGCTGAATCTATACTTTAGTGTTCTTTTTTTAAAAATAGCAAAGAAACTGCTTAAACAGTTGAAAAAAAATGTTTTTTCAGAATAATTTGGGTGTGGTCTGCACTTTATTAAACTTTCTATTAAAAAATCTCATTCTTCATATCTCAAGATTTGTTCAAATTATTATTATCTATGCTTCATTAAATTTTAAAGTTGTATTCATATTAAGTTCTCCAGAATGTCAATAATTTTTCTTGGTGGTTTCATCACTAATTCAAGGTGGGCTCAAAAAGATATGAATTAGGGTTCAAGGTTGCAGACTTGCTAGCAAGTCCACCCCCCATATTGCATGGTGAGCAGGACAATTCACTAAAATGCATAAAAATAAAGAAGATTCCTCTCACCCAACAGGTAAACAATCTATCCAGCCACATAAAGGAGCTGAATTCAGACATTATGAAATACAAAGCAAAATTAGACACCCTCTAGGAACAGAAAAAGTAGCTTTTAAGTAACAGAAAGGTTTAACCTCTTCCTTTGCAAACAACCCAGGCTCAGCCTCAGCCTCAGTCCCATCAGGCCCCCAGCTTCTTTCAAAAAAAATTAAATACTTTGGAAGTGGAACAATGGAAATGGGACTACCTCATGAGCTATTACCAGCAGAATTTACAGCCTCAAACATCTCAATACCCTGGCCCATCCAGGACACAAACTTACCATCAACCTCCTCAGGCCCATCCTTATCAGGGAGGCAGAAAAAAGAAGGCGCAGGGGAAATTTTCTCCCTTTCCATGGTAAGTGATCTGTTTGATAATCATGTTGGTATATATAATAATAAATCTTCTTCTAAAGGTAATATTGTTGAGAATAGTGAAAGAACTGTTGATACTATCAAGAGATGACTTCCCATTATAAGTAGCCCTAATGATGCTCTTAGTAAGTTTTCGTTTGATGAACCATTTCAATTAACTTCTACTTATTTAGTTAATCCTTCTCTCAAAATTAAAAATGATTTTTTCCCCTGATATTTATGTTTTGCTTGAGAAATCTTCTGAGGAAATACTGAAAGATTCTCCTGATTTTAGTGCTATAAAAGACAAAGTCTTGAGAGATTAAAGCATGAAAATGTTAATTATAACAATTTTTAATCAAACTACTTAATATATATTTATATTTTATTACCAGGATTTAAAATAAATCCACTGAACTAATCAAGTAATTTATTAATTATCAGGACAAAAAGTCAACTGGAATAATTAATACAAGTCTCAATTAGTTATTAATTTATGTTGATATAAAATTATCAGGACTATGAGTCAACTGAAATTTTTATTACCAGGACTTTAATGTCAAGTGAATTTATTTATTATAATTAATTTAGGTAATTTATATATTTATTATTTCACTTCCAGGACAATTTTCAACTGAAACAATAAAATAAAATTTTAATTTAAAGGACAATTGTTAAAGGAAATAATTAAAATAATAACTTAATTAATTAGAATAATTTTATTACTTTTAGGACTAAGAACAGTATTGCTCTATCTTGGTAAACTAGAAAAAAAATTTAAAATTTTTTTATTATTATTTACCAGGCACCCCCCCCTGTAATGTGAACAAATCAATGCCACTACAGAGTGCTGAGTAAAAAGATATATGTGAAAGATGAAATAAGCAGAGTTAAACCTACAAGTAGTAGCTGGTATAGTCACTACAATTATATAGGACAAATAAACCTATATAAAACTTAGATTGGGGGTGAGGTTTGATTCGCAGTTGTGGAAAAAAAGGTAAATCAGGTGCCTGATGACGTCTGTCGTTTTCAGTCATCCAGCAAGGCTTATTGGTCCTCATAGTCAAAGGTCCCCCAGTTGCCAGAATCAAGATAACAATTTCTTGATGAAAATTTGGAAAGGCTCCCAGCTGTCAAGGGGTCCTTTTGGTCTAGAAGATTTTATGGTGGTCCAAATGGTGGTGAAGGTGGATAACTCAAGAATTTAAATCAAGGCATGTAGGTTTTTATCTTTTATGTTGTATTACTCAATTTAAAAAGTATGAAGGGGATTATTATTATTACATTGTGATATTAGAATTACAATATTTTAAATACTAAAGCAACAGAGGTATTAATAAATTATAATAATTAGTTGTATATAATAAAATTGTAAGTGATAAAAGAACGAGAAAAAACAACCAAAATGGGAGGCTTTATATAGGAAAAAAGGAGAGAAACCACAAAATTAAAAATTCTATATACAGGATTATTAGAGAAGAGAATATTCCAGAAAAAAATATTGCAAATATTAAGGTTGTTCTATAAAGAATGTATCAATATACTGTATTTAATGTTTATGCCAAATTATTTGATTTATTTCAAAGATCCTGTAAATGTCACCTTTAAATAAATAATTTGAATTTTATTTTTCAGTATTAATATATATTTTATTTAACCTCTCACCTTTCATGAGGACCTTGTTAGAGAATAAAAATATGAGAGACATTAAATTTAAATATTTACTTGATTTAATTATACCAATTAGTTAAATTATTGTAAATAAATTATAAAGTAAATATAATAAATAGAATAAGAATAAAGTGGTGGATCCAACTTAGTAAATAGTTAATTATTTACTGGGTAAGTCTAGTAGCCTGGCTGGCACTCCCTTACTCCAACAAAAACAATAAAAAAATGCTATGATTTTTCTTTTTATATTTCTTTGGTAGAGCAAGAAGGTTAGATATCTCTTTCCCAGGTATCCAAGAATTATATTCAGAAGATTTATTCTTGAATCTCAGTAAGTATTCAGTATTTTTTTCAGCAGTGATTATTCTGTCATTTAAAATCTTATCAATTTCTGCTGTTTCAGTGGTTTCAATAGGGGTCTTCCTTGGACTTCCCCTCCTTTTGGAAAATAAATCACTATTGGATGTGTAAGGTTTAAGATGAGATATTGGAAAAATAGGGTGTTTCTTGTCATATGGAGAGTAAAGGATAAATTCAACTGCATTATCACTAACCATTCTTCTGACAATGAATGGACCTAAAAATGTGTCTTTTTATTTGTTATTACATTGTAAATTGAAGTGGACTGTAGAAATAAGTACCTCATCACCTTTTTAAAAGTGTATTCTTTATGGAATTTATCCCACCTTTTCTTTTCATATTCAAATGATTTTTCAATACATTTTTGAGCATGATTTCTACATAGTTGTTGCATTTGAAGAAAAGATTTTACACCAGGATATATATCCAATTTAGGTATTTTGTTATTGAGAACTTGGGCAGGAGTATTAGGAACATATCCAAGCCAGAGCTCAAAAGGCTTTCTTTGAGTAACAGAATGAAAAGTGCTATTATAAGCAAATTCTAACCCAGGAAGTAAGGTAACCCAATCATGAGTGAATCTGTCATTATCTTTATACTCAAGGCCAAAGGCACAATATCTTCTTATCATGTCCTCTAAAGTCTGAATCATTCTTTCAGCTAAACCATCAGTCTGAGGGTGATGGGCAGTAGAAAGTTTCAGATCACAACCACAAACATCCATCAGAGACGTCCAAAATTCATAACTAAATTTAGGGTCTCTGTCATAGATTATGGCCTTTGGAAAACCAGCAGTATTAAACATATGAGACCACCACAAGAAGGCTAATTCTTTAGTTGAAACATCTTTGTGAGTAGGGATAAATTTACACATTTTTGTGAATCTGTACACAATAACCCAGCAAGAGTTATAACTGTCCTTCCCAGAAATGGGCAATCCTGTTACAAAGTCCATGTTTATTATTTTCCGTGGTGCATCAGGAGACTCAATATGTTGCATTAATCTAGCTCTTTTTCCAGTTAATCTTTTTAATTCTTGGAAAGAATTCACAGGGTTCAACATATAGCTTGGTGTCTTCAGACATATTAACCCATCAAGCAGTTTGCTTAATTCTGATCATTGTTTTTTCAATATAAAAATTTCCAGCCAATATGTCATCATGACAAATCTTCAAGATAATTTCTTTCATAGAAGGAGGAATAAAAATAACATTACTCAACTGTCTTCTATAATAGAGGTAACCTTCATCAATTGAAAATTTACTTTTTTCCAAAGCAGTTTGGTACTTTGGTTGGAGAGTTTTAATTAATGCTTGTATAGAAGTATTCTTTGGATTATTTAATATAGTAAATAAGTTCTTTAAGTCAGTGATCTTATCATATGGGTCCAGAATAAGCTGTAATAGCTCTTCCTCCATATTAACCACATATATATCATGAATTTGGATTTTTTCATCCTCAGGATCATATTCAGGATTTGAGTCATCATTTGGAAAAGGTAACCTTGATAACATATCCACATTTGAGTGAACAATACCAGCCCTATGAATTATTGTCATCCTCCCTCTGTAATCTTGAACAGCTAGATGCCATCTGAACATATGTCTGTTAGGTGTTTTCAAGTTTAAGTGGGATTTAACTGCACTGAAGTCAGTGACAAGTTCAAATTTCAGTTCTTCCAGATAATAATGTAGCTTCTCTAGAGCCCACTCTACTTCTAAAAACTCCAGTTGAGTGGCACCATATTTTAATTCACTATTTCTCAAGGTTCTTGAAATATAACAAGTTACTACTTCTGATACTTTATCATTCATAACTTGTTTTTAATGGAGAGCAGCACCAAGACCAATAAAACTGGCATCAGTGTATAAAACAAATGTTTGATTAAAGTCAGGCAAAGAAAGAATTGGTGCTGACATCAAAAAATGTTTCATAGTGTCAAAAGCTCTTTGTCTTTCACTGTTCCAGACAAAAGCAACATCTTTCCTAGTTAATTGGGTAAGGGGTAATGCTATGACCTGAAAATTTTAATATACTGTCTATAGTATCCACCAATTCCCAAAAAACTCTGGAGCTCTCTAAATGTAGTAAGATCTTTCACCTTTTGTATGGCTGCCACTTTATTCTGGTCAACACATATCTTTAAACCTGAGACAACATGACCAAGCACTTTTAAAGAATGAAAACCAACTTTTCATTTTTTCAAGGCAAGTGTCAGATTTATCTCATCCATCTTATGGAACACTTTACACAGGTGGTTAATATGATCTTCAATTTTTTTAGAGAATATGATGATATCATCAATGTAAACCATCAGCCATCTTTCAATTATTTCTTGATGGAATGTGTTATCCATAACCTTTTGAAAACTGAAGGGGCACTTTTGGGGCCAAATGACATCTTAAAATACTTATAAATACCCATATGAGTAGAAATCATCAGAAAATTCTGGGAATTCTTTTCAACAGGTACCTGGTGATATCCTTTATTACCATATAAACAGCTGATATATTTAGCACTTTGTAAGGTAGCATGTATAGAGCTAATTCTGGGTAAAAGATAGATATCATCTACAGTATAAGTACTTAAGTCTCTATAATCACCACATAACCTGGCTTTATCTTGTTAATGTGGCCATGGCAAACTTAGCATATCTCCATTCAACATCTCACAATAATGAGGCGCAATCAACAGATGCAATAAACATCAATAATAATGACAAACATAATGCTTTGCAACAAATAAATGAAAGACAAGAAATATTGTCTAAAAGAATAAATAAATGAATTGACAAAAAGGTAAAAGTTATAAGGTGGTATGGAAAGATAAGAGATAAACATTTTAACCTAAGGCGTGCAATTAGAGATTACTATAAATCAAAAGGTAGAAGACTAATTAATAATGAAACACATAAAGAAAAGGTAACAACCGTATACACATTCAAAGGTAAGAAAAGTAATAAGCGAAAGGCTATGGATTATAGAAAAGCAAATGTTAAAAAGATAAAAGGAGAATATAAAGTGTGGTATAGAAAAGAAAGAATAGTAATAGCATGTAGTTTGAAATGCTATAAGAGAAAAGCCTGTAACTATCATGTGCATTTCAGAAAACAAGAATATAAATAAGCATGCACTTGAGTAACATTTTTTTAGTCAGTTGTAAATAATTATATATTATATTGTTTATTGTTTATATTGAAATTATAAGTATTATATTTATCAAATTTAACATATCTTTCTCATAAGAAACTAGGACAGGTGAAATAACATAATATTTAGGTATTTCAACTACCTTTTTAATAATAATCATTTTTAAAGGGTAGAGATATTGTCTTCAATATCTTTTTTCTTTGTGGGAAAAGCAGGATAAGGCTTCTTCTTTAAAATAGGTGGTATTTCAGTTAATGGGAAATAAAATGAGAGCTTCATTTCTTCTTTTACCAATCCGAATTCATGTGACCCATGAGCAAAGGCCATAGGAAAAGATTTTATTAATTGAATGATGGAATCTTTCTTGTCACCAGAACGTTATTCCCCAAAAGAAGCAGTGTCGATTTCAGACATAAGGGAAGGCATTTCTTTTTTAGATATTCTTTTATATTGAGCTACAGAATGACATGTGTTCAATCCTGGTGTTCATAATTTATTGGAGGAGAAGATTTTAAATTTTCTCTTCCCATTCAACCCCATTGTGAAGCATTGGTTTGAGGGATCCAATTTAATGCCATATTTTGTTAAAATATCATTTCACACAATGAACAAACTACTTAAGTTATCATTTTTCATAACTGCAAAATCTCACATAGCTCTTACAAAGCCATGGTTATATTTGAAAAATACTGTAGTTTTGTATTTACCGATGAGGGACAAAACAGAGCCATAACTCTCCAATTCTCAGAATTGATTGACATTGTGGTCTTCCAACATTGGCAGGTGCCTTTGTTGTGTGATTTGGCGCAGTTTGTGCATGTCTTAATTGACATCTGTTAAAGAATCGTGGGTACTATCATTGGATAGCCCTGGTTATTCTCTATATTTTATGTCTTGAAGACATTTTTCATATTCTGAGTTTTAAGGGGTCATTTCCTCATTTTTCATTTATAAAAGATTGCTGTTTAATTTTGTTTTTTGTGTTTTACGGGCTAACCTTAAGTCTTAGGGTTAAGTGCTTAGTACCATTTGATAGAGCTAATTTTTCTCTATATTTCATGTCTCAATGTTGTTATAGTAAAATTCTGTGTTTTAAAGGTTTTAGTAGTTGTAGCTAATTTTTCTAAGTAGATTAGTGGTTTTTATTGGTTTTCTGGCTTCAGGGAGGCCAGGCCGCTTCAGGCGGCATCTCCGACGTCGGGCGGCCCGCCCGCCTCTGTTTTAGGAGGTTGGGGAGCGCTCCAGGAGGGTTTTTTATGCAATTTGGCAGGTACAGGCGCCAGATTGGTGGGTGCGCATGGGCTCTTAGTTAGTGGTCTGTGTGTACATAGTGAATAAGACAATTTGGGGCAACCTTAATCATCATACAACCATCCGGAGGTGATATCATTGTTCCTCACTCAGTTTTCACTGTTTTCTGGCCACAATTGGCTTTGTTTGTTGCAATTGAGTTCTTCATTTAACTTAACTTTGGCAACTGTTTTCTCTATTATAGTCTTGCAAGCTATAGCAACTATTATTGCTGTCTCTGGTGTGGATTTGCAGCCTACATCAGGTATCTTTGCTGTCTCTGGTGTGGACTTTGTTCTACATTTCAGTTCTTTGGTGTGGTAGTCTATCTGCGGACTACTTTCTTGGCTCATCAAGCAGTCAAGTGTGTTAAACAGGAGCTTTAGCAAAACAGGAACCAACTTACTTTAGCAAGTAAATCTCACTCTATTTTTCTAAAGGGACAGGGGATTTTCTCTCTGGTTTTTCTCCAACTCCCTTGGTCAAGGCCTATAGCTAGTACTATAGGATTTTCTACATTTCTGGCGCCCAACGTGGGGTGGAACTTGCTAGTTCTTTGGAATCTCTGTTTTCTTTGGTTGGCTCTTTTTGGTGTTTTGGACTGGAGGAATGGCTTCTGGTTCTGCTATTCCTGTGGTGACTGTCAGTGGGGGGGATGGTCCTCCTTCTGTGATGGTTAGGGAGTGTGTGAGGATTAAAACTTGGGATGGTACCAAGTTTAATGGGGAGGATGTCAAGTGGTTTCTAGAGAAGTATGAAACTGCTGCTGGAGTGGATGGTGCTTCCTACCTGGACATGGTGAAGCAGATTATCTTCTTCATTGGTGATAGGTCAGTGGAGAAGAAGATTGTGGCCATGTCTGGCTACAAGAAGAGGGATTGGAAATTGTTGTTTAGGGAAATGGTGGACAGATAGGGTGTCAGGTTCACTATGGTGGATCTGAACAAGGTTGTCAGTGAATGGCAATCTTATGGTGGTGTTGGTAACTTACATAGTTACAGGAAGTTTCTGCTACAGTTTGATCCTGTGGTGGAATATTTGGTGGAAGTGGAGGAGCTGGCACATGAAAATGCTGCCAAAGATGTTTTTTGGTCTGCCCTGGCTAGAGATGTCAGGATGGATGTGTTGAAGGAGTTGTCAAGAAAGGAATTGATGAAAACTCTTTCTAATGGGGACCAGAAGTTGTCTGCCTTGGATAAGGTGAAGGAGGCTGTTGAGTCCCATTTGAAGTTATTGGCTGTGGACACCTATCAGGAGGGGTGTGCCAAGTATGTCAGCAATGTCAGTGAGGCTTTGGCTGAAGAGGAAGTTAGGGAGAAGAAGGAGGAGATGAATTTGGTTCAGGTTCCCAAACAGGAGAGGGACCCAATGGTGGAACAGTTGGCTGATCTGACAAAACAGCTCCACATTTTTGTCCAGGAGGCCAAGAAGTTTAATAAGGCACCTTCTCAGCCAAGAGATTTTGAAAGGAGGGCTGGTAGGAGTGATCCTTGGGTTTGCTCTTATTGCAGTAGGAGGGGGCACAGGTCCAATGATTGTTGGGCATTGAACCTAGATGTGTCTGAAGGAAAAGTGGAGTTTGATGGCAGGGTTTTTAAGTTCCCTTACGGTTCTTTTGTGAAGCCCAGTGAGTGGCAGGCTACTGTTGATTTGGTCAGGAGAAGGGGTGGTCTCAATCAAAGGAGGCCAAGGTTTGAGGAGATAAGTGATCAGGGGAAGTCTTCTGTTAAGGTAGATGAGGACGTCAAGGGAAAGGGGAAGTAGGGCAATAAGGTCTCTTTTTCTACTTCCTTTGGTGGTTTGGAGTTGTATTCTTGTGGTGGACAGTCAAGTGGTGAATTCTTGGCTGGTGTTTATGATGTGGAAGAAGGAAAGGTGGGTAGGCCTAAGAGCAGTTCTCAGGCCCAACCAAAGCAAAATGCTTCAAAGGGGGATCCTAAGCTGAGTGCAGCTAGGAAGAGGTACAGCAAAGAGGAGCTGTACAAGATGCAGAAGGGTATGGCTGATATGGGCCCCCCTAGTTTTGGCGCATTGGATATGAATGGTGATCCAATGCCAATGGAAGTGGATTCTGACTCTGAGGAGGATGTCCCTTTGGCTTCATTGCCAAAGCCTGTTGGAGTCAGAGGTTCTGATGAGGGATCTGGTTTGGTTCCTGTTAATGGTAAATCTGTTGGTGGTGCTGGTCCTCAAGAATCTTCTAGAACCAAGGTGGTGAAGCAAAGAGCTCACTTTGAGAGGCCAGTAGTGTCTGGTCAAGTTAATGTTATGGAATCTGTCCTGGAAAGGATGAATCAGGGTCAGGTTTCCCTATCTTATGGGGAATTGTATGCTATCAGTCCAGGGTTGTCTGATAGGCAGAAAAAGTTGTTGACCAGGGGAAGGGTTTCTTCTGGTGAGGTAGAATCCATTTGTGATTCTGCTGAAAAGTTTGGTGAGGGGTTGGAAACTCATTTTTCTGCTCCTCTGGGATATGTCAATGTCACTCTGAATGGCAGGGAGGAAAGGGAATTGGTGGATTCAGGTTCTCAGATAAACCTGATTTCTTTGTTTGAGGCAACTCATATGGGCCTCCCCATCAAAACTGGTATTGGTGAGAATTTGAGAGGGATCGGTGGCCATGTCACTGAATTGGTTGGAACTTCAGAGTTTGTGAAGTTAGATGTTGGAGGAGCCTCAGGGAAGGTTCATTTTTACATTGCTAAAGGTAATGTAAAAGTAGTTTTGGGTGGGCCATTCTTGATGGATTTTCAGGAAAGAATTGGTTATCAATTTGATTTGGGAATCAGTTTGGAGTTGAATGGTGAAGTCGAAAGGAGGCTTCACATGAGGTTATCATCCCCTGGAGAGGATGGTTGGGAGACCAGGCCTGTTTTATCTTCAATGTGCCAGTGCATGGACTGCTGCAGGAGAAGGAAGGAAGTGGGTGCTGCCTCTGGTTTTTTGGAGTGCGGCTCAGGCTCTATTGAGAGTCTGTCTTTTTTAGAGTAATGAGGGCTGATCACCCTAGTGCTATAACCTCTCCCCAAGATGAGGAAATCCCAGGTTGTAGTAGGTCAGCTCCCTTGGAGATATACCAAGTGGATTTTCAACTTTCTCTTTTTAATGTTTCTCTTCTCTGCAAGTATTCATCAAGTTTTTTATCAAGTCTCTGTTCTCTCTCAAGATTTTTAATTATTTTTAATTCAAGTTCAAGAAAGAAGATTGGTTATATATCTTTATTGAAAGATAAACGGAAAAGTTTTGGAGCGGTGAGATTGGGGTCTAAAAGTAAGTCCTCCCAATTGTGCAGCACTAGGGTTTCTTCTACACCTTTCAAAAACATTACCTGGGCCACACCTGTGAGCATTGGGGAAACCTCTGGTTATTTTTGTAGGTCAGAAGAAAACTCAAGAAAAGAAGATAAAAATTTCAAGATAATTCATGAAAATCAAGAAAAAAATCTGAAGATAATGAAGAAAGAAGATGCAAAATATTTTTGTGAAGATCATCAAGATCTATTTTTGGGCCTCCAGCATGAGGTTAAACTGCAGAAAATTTTGAAGAGAGAATATCATCAAGATCTATTTTTGGGCCTCCAGCATAAGGTTAAACTGCAGAAAAGTTTGAAGAGAGATGATCATCAAGATCGATTTTTGGGCCTCCAGCATGAGGTTAAACTGCAGAAAATTTTGAAGAGAGAAGATCATCAAGATCAATTTTTTGGCCTCCACCATGAGGATAAACTGCACAATTTTAGAAGATGTGATTCAGAAGATGAATCAAGATTTGAAGATTTGGAAGTTGGAAGTGAGGATGAAGATGTGGAATTGCGGAAAAGTTTTGGAGTGGTGAGATTGGGGTGTAAAAGTAAGTCCTCCCAATTGTGCACCGCTAGGGTTTCTTCTACACCTTTCAAAAACATTACCTTGGCCACACATGTGAGCAATGGGGAAACCCTTGGTTTTGGTTCCAGGTCTGGTGGTGAAGATTTCCTGAAGATCCCTCAAGTTGAAGGTGGAGCGGCAAAGTATAAGAAGGTAGCGCAGAAGATTAGGCCTGTCAATGAGCCTATGCCTGTGGGTTTGAATCCGCCTTTGAAGAGACCTCCTTTGTCAAGAGATCCGTACTGTACTCCTTTGGTAAAGAATCCTCCAGAATTTTTAGAGACGGTTAGGGTGACCGTGGAAAGATTGAAAGTTGTTAATTTTGGTCCTGATGGGTGGTTGTCTGAGGAAGAAAAGAAGTTGTTGTTGCACGTTATTGTGCTTAGGGAAAAAGCGGTGGCATTTGTTGAGGAGGAAAGGGGTGTATTGAAGCACTCTTATGGGGAACCTTACTTGATTCCTGTTGTTTGTCATGAACCTTGGCAAATCAAACCAATTCTGATTCCAGCCGCTATTCGAGAGGATTTTGTAGAGATTGTTAGGGAAAGAGTCAGGACTGGGTTATATGAACAATCAACACTCAGTTACTCAAGTCCAATGTTCTGTGTAAAGAAGCAGAATGGAAAGTTGAGGGTGGTTCATGATCTTAGAGCCTTGAATAGAGTCACTATCAAGGACTGTGGTATGCCAGCAAGTGCAGAGGAATTTGTTGAAGCTTTCGCTGGAAGGGTGTGTTATGGTTTGGGTGATATTATGGGTGGTTATGATGAGAGGGAACTCCATACGGATTCAAGGCCTCTCACAACTTTTGAGACTCCTTTGGGAAGATTTCAGCTCACTAGGTTGCCTCAAGGAGCAACTAATTCAGTGGCAGTTTATCAAGAACAGATGGCTTGGATTTTGCAGGATGAGGTTCCTACTCATGCTGGTATTTTTATTGATGATGGTGGAATTAAAGGACCATCCACTGATTATGGTAATGAGGTGTTAGCGGAGAACCCTGGCATAAGGAGGTTTGTGTGGGAATATGCAATAACTCTAGAGATAGTGTTGTTCAGGATTGAAGAGGCTGGTTTGACCATTTCAGGGTCAAAATTCTGTTGTTGTGTTCCTGCTTTGGAAATTCTGGGTCATGTGGTATGTAAAGAGGGAAGGATTATGGCGAAGAAGAAGATTAATAAAATTCAGTCATGGCCAAGGCCTAAAAATACTACTGAAGTCAGGGAATTTTGGGTGTATGTGTATATTTCAGGATTTTTATTAAGGATTTTTCTTTGTTGGCTTCACCTTTAAGGAGGTTGACCAGAAAAGATGCAGATTGGGAATGGACTGAAGAGTGTGAAGAGGCTTTTCAGAAGTTGAAAAAAGTTGTTGGTGAAGATATAATTCTTCACAAGTTGGATTATGGTGTTGGTGCTGGAAAGATTTATCTGGAAGTGGACTCAAGTTATATTGCTGCTGGTGCTGTTTTGTCTCAGGAGGATAAGAATGGGAGGGTCAGGACAGTAAGGTATGAGTCTGTGGTGTTTAATGAGGTGGAATCTAGGTATTATCAACCTAAGTTGGAATTGTGTGGCATAGCTAAAATTTTAAAGAAGCTACAGACAGTTTTGTGGGGGCAGCATTTTGAGCTGCAGGTGGATGCAAAATCTTTGGTTCAGATGATCAATACACCTAGTCTTCCAAATGCTCCAATGACTAGGTGGTTGGCATTTATTCAACATTTTTCTTTTGACCTGGTACACAAACCAGGTAAAACTTTTACTATGCCTGATGGATTATCAAGGAGGCCAACTACAGATGAGGATTCTGATTCTGAAGAGTTTGACGAAGATGTTCCAGTGGTTAGGGCCAGCACAAAGGGTGCTGAGGATTTTTCTCTCCTCCCCCATGAGGCTAAACTGGATGATTGTTCTGACCTCCCCCAAGAGGCTAAACTGGCTGGATCTGATCTTGATTCTGGTGATCAGGATGGTTTTGTTGATGAAGATGGAGTTGTTGTTTGGGACAGCTCAAAATTGGAAAAGGGTGTTTTTGTTAGTGAACTGGATTCTCATAAGGTTCAATGGAAAGAGAAGGACGTGCCAAAATTTAAGTATTGGTGTCCTGGTTGGGCTGCTCAATTGGCTCATGTTCACACTGGTGATTTTGATGACAGAGTTGTACCCTTGGATGTTGTTTTGTTGTATTTTGAAGATGAGACCTGGGGTCAGTCTGGGTTTTATTTTATTTTGGTGGAATATCTGTTGACCTTGAAGAGGCCAGATAGTTGTGATGATGATAATTGGCTGGCAATCAAGAAGAAGAGTCCTGGATTTTTTGTTTCAGGAAGGCGGTTGATGAGAAGGAGACATCCTAATCCTCAAGTGGTGGTGACTCAGAAGAAGGTTCAACAAGTTGTGTTGAAGTCTTTGCATGAAGACCTTGGTCATAGAGGCTTTGGGGAGACTTATAGAAGAGTAGCAGACAGATTTTGGTGGCCAGGTATGAAGTTGGCTGTGCAGGGTTGGGTTCAATCTTGTGAAGAATTTCAAAGAAGAAGTCACTTGAAACCTAAAGAAGTGGGCGGTGCTACTTGTGAATCAACTGTTTTTGGAAGGGTCAGTCTGGATGTTGTCCATATTAAAGAGGGCAGGTATAAATACTTGATTGTTGCTAGGGATGATTTGTCTGGTTGGGTTGAGGCAGTGCCTCTGGTTAATTTGACTGCCAAGAATGTGGCAGAGTTTTTGAAGAAGGAGTGGATTTATAGGTATGGGTTGATGAAGTTGGTGACTGTTGATGGTGGGCCAGAGTTTTGTGCCAAATTTAAAGAAGCTGTGGCTAGTGTTGGTTCTAGGGTTAGAGTGGCTACACCGTATTATCCTGAAGCTGAAGGCATGGTTGAGAGAGGCCATCAAGTTATCAAGAATGCTTTGGTGAAGATGTGCGGAGATTATGCCAAAAAATGGAGGCATTATTTACCCTTGGTTTTATTTGCTGATAGGGTCACTGTGAAGAGGACAACTGGCTATTCTCCTTATGAGTTAATGTTTGGTCAGAAATCCGTTCTACCAGTTGACTTGGAAGCTGTCTCTTATCTTGGAATTGATTGGGATGACGTGCACTCAACAGAAGATTTGCTCTGTGCCAGGATGCAACAGTTGGAATGTAGAGAGGAATGTCAAGAGAAGGCATACTCTAGAATGATGAAGATTAGGAATCAATCAGTCAGGTACTGGGACAAGAAGTTGGCTCATAGACTCAGGAATCCCTTGAAACCTGGTTGTTTGGTTTTGGTGTATAATAGAAGTTTGGAGAGTCAGTGGGGGAAAATGTTTGCTGACAGATGGAATGGACCTTACAGAGTCAGATCTCAGGCGTCTAGAGGTTCTTATGTTTTCGGAGAGTTTGATGGTGCAGTCTTGAAAAAGAGGGTGGCTGCAGACCAAGTGAAGAGGTTTTATCCCAGAGGCACTAGGCATGAAGAAGATTGACTCCGCAATGAGGATAAACTTCGGATCATTCTTTAATTTTGGTTTTTTTGTGGAGATGCTATGCATCTGTTTGTTGGAAACTTTTGTTAGAGGGTACCCATGGGTGGGGCTTCTAGATTTGATCTTGGCAAGTGTAGGAGTGACTGATGGGCTGGCTGCTCTATCAACAGTTACCCCAGATTGTCTGTTTCCAACCCTTTTTCTTAATTTGGTTGAACCCAAGTATTGGTTTCTTTTCACAGGTTTTAGTCTTCTATGACTTTAAACTGGAATTTCCTCTGGTTTTCAAGTTCTGGACTCTTCACTGTTTTTTGGTTTTGGTTTTTTTTGTGTTGGACGTTGTGTTTTATGTTAGAAGGTACCCAGGGGGGGCTTCTAGATTTTATTTGGAAAGTGTAGGGGTAACTGATGGGCTGGCTGCTCTGTAGAACAGTTACCCCAGAATGTCTGTTTCAAGTCTTTGTTTTTCCTAGTTGAATTCTAGTTCTGTTGTTTATTATTCAGGTTCAAGTCTGCTATGACTTTAAACTGGTTTGGGACTGGCTTCTTTATAATTGGTTCTTTCAGATTGGTGGTGGATCACTGGTGGTCTCCCATCATTTTTACTTATTGGAGGGAGCCCACCCAGTGATCATTTCTATGGATCGGACTTTCTCTTATTGGGCCATCTATGGAGCTGGACTTTCTTTGATTTTGCAGTTATGTTTTTTCTAGATAGCAGTTTTAGATTATTTTCTTTTTTCTCTTTTTTTCTTTTAATTTTTTATGGAGGTTGTTTAAAATTATAAAATCAAAAATATGGGGTGTTACCACATCAGGGTCACCTGGATGTGGGCAAGCATTGGTGGGGAAAGGCTCATCAATTGGCCGGGCAATGCTATTTTCTTTTTTTATTTATTATTTATTTCATGTGTTTCTGTGTTTCATTATTTTTATTATCTTCTGAATTTCTAAATATTTTGAATTTTTTTTTCTGTTAATCATTTAAAAGAATTAATTGTGTATCCACATCAAGGTGCACTTGGATGTGGGTAAGGTATCAGGGGATCAGCTCATCAATTGGCTGGGGGATACCATTTGTATTATTTTTTATATTTTATTTTATTTTATTTCATTTATGTTTTTTCATTTCATTTTAATTATTAATTTTTTATTTTAGTATATCAGTAGACTTTAAAAAAAAAAAAAAAAAAAATTCTGAAATTATTTTTTATTATTTGTTTTATATTATTTTTTTATGTTTCTAATCTTTTGCAGGAGCTCCTTGTCTGGATGATGAAGCTTCTGGAGGCTGGTCCGGATTGTGATGACGTTTTTGTTTTTTGTTGGGATTGTGGGAAGCACTGTGTTCTTTGAAGTGCATCCTGCTGGAGAGATTATAGGGATTGTAATGGTCAGGAATTGGATTAGAGGGAAGTTCAGAGGAGGAATGGAGTGCTGGAGGGTGTGTTTAATGATCCTAGATATTTTCCAGCGGTCATCCAGTAGGTGCTTTCTCAGGGATTTTTCAAAGTTATTCAAAGGTCCATGGAGGGCAAAGGCTTTTAGCATATTGGAACAAATGGTGCTTAGGTGTTTCTTCATGTCTCCATAATCCAGGGTCAAAGAAGTTTCAAGAGTTTGGCCAAATCCTATAATAGATTCAGGAGGAGGGGTGCCAAGTAGACAAGAAGAATTGGATCAGTAATTATTTTTGTTGAAGAAATGGAATAATTAATTTGGTACTTACAGATTGGAAGCTCATCAAATCTTTAAGCAGCTGGGATTTGGATCTCTGACAATTTTGTAATGGTCATAGTGGGTGGATCAACTAGGGAAAGATATGGATTCTCATGGTCTTCCTCTGAAGGATCCTGAGAAGGTGAACTGGGATGCTGATGTTCCTGGGGCCTAGTTGGAGCAGTGAGATTGTTGTTTTTGTGGTTGTTATTTCTGTTGGATTCAGCTGGAGGAGGTGCTGGTGATGGAGTACCAGGGTTGTTAAAGGATGGAGTAGGAGAGGGGGATTTGGAAGCAGACTGCTCTCTTCTGGATGGAGAATTTGAAGAGATGGAACTGTCAGAAGAGTAGTTGGCTGACAGAGGAGAGGTGTAGTTTCTTTGTCTTAGTTGGGGACGAAATTGTTGTTGAGGAGCAGTGTGTGGTGTTCTGGTTTCTTCTTGGGGTTCTCTGGAAGGTCTCTTAGAAATCTGGTAAATTTGGGTGCTTTTGGACTTTTGAAGGGTGGATTGCATTGCTCTGGGAGCAGTAGGAGGTAGTTGGGTTGAGTTGTTGTTGTTGTCTGGATGAATTTGGCTGTTTTCTGGCCGTTTTTGGAGGTTTTGGCCCTGATTTTCGCTGTTTGGTGAGGCGGGCGGGCCGCCCGACGTTGGCCAGGCTGCCTGGACGCGGTCTAGAAGCCTGGGAGTTTATCTTGAAGCTTTTGGAGCTAATTTTGCGGAGATAAAAGTAGTTTCTTGTGAAGCTAAAGCTGGTCTTTTGGGAAGAGTGCGGGAAGCTGAGCTTATGGAACTTCTGGAAGGAGCAGAAGATAGAAAGGAAGAGGAAGGACCAAGCTCTGGGGATCTGGTAGGGGATCTGGATATGTTTTTGTGAGAAGGAGAAGGCGGAGGAATAGGGTAGTTGGCATCTCTGTCACATCTTTTCTTTTTGGAATAGCAAGAGTCACAAGCCCTGTTGTAGAATTTGGATTCAGGATTTGGAAGAGTGAATGTGCAAGGTCTGCACATTTGGATGCACTGTTTGCAGGCATAGTCCTTGGGAGCAGTGAAGCAAGGGAGAGTAGAAGGGTTAACATCAGGAGATCCAGCCATGATCTGTGGTGAGAAAAGATGATAAAAAGGGATAGGAGGAGATTTTTGTCAGCAATGGGTAGATGATGAAGTGAAGGTGAAAGCTCAGCAGGTTGGCTGTAGAGGTGTGCTGCATGAAATTGGCTGCGTCCATTTTATGCAAAATTCCGTCAGTCCATCAAGGCTCTAAACTGAAAAATCTATGGTATCAAGACCAGTCCATCAAGACTTTAAACTTAAATCTGGTTTCTGTTAGTCCTCCAAGACTTTAAACTTGCTGGTTTCAAGATTTTATCAAGATAGTCCGTCAAGACTTTAAACTGAACACTGTGTTAGTCCCCCAAGACTTTAAACCGAGGGTTGTAAGTCCCCCAAGACTATAAACTGAGGAAAAAGATTTTGTTGTGGAGTTGGTTTTGAAATATTGGTGGAGGGTATCCACAGGGGAAGCCTTCAAATTTAGCAAAGGCAAGTTTGGGGATAATTGATGGGCTGGCAGCTCCATTCACAATTACCCCAGAATGTTAGTTTTTTCTCTGTGTCTTAATGTGGTTGATCTCTGGCTCTGGGTTTATGATTTAGGTTTTTGAGTCCTTCAAGACTTTAAACTGCGGGTTTTTGAGTCCCCCAAGACTATAAAATGAGGATGGTCCCCCAAGACTTAAAACTGAGGGTTGTTTGTGGTTACATCCTATAGAGGGTGTGGTCAATTTTTCTTTTCTGAATCAAACTCAAGTACTAGTGGAATTACAGAGGGAATCAAGAGATTAAATGAAGTGTTCAGAATTAGCCTTGAACTGGTGAATGAGGTGTCTTCTGTTCTCAATGTCCTGTGGATCTCTAGCAGGAGTGGATTTGAAGTAGTGAAGCAGAAGTTGTTTCTGTTGAGATGTGTGTTGTTGGAACTTGGCCTTGATAGTGGGCAAGTGCATTGGTGTTGGTGGTGCAATGGATCCTACATTGTTATCATCACTATCAGAAGAGGGAGGAACTGAGAAGTTATCAGTTTTAAAGTTGAAGGAAGGAATGAATGTTCCTTACATCAGATGGACCAGGGATGGGGGAACTAGTTGTTTTATGGGTTGTGGCACTCTTCTGGGAAGGGTGGAGCTTTTTGATTAATCTGGGTATCAGGATGGATGGCCTAGATCTTTTGGTGCTGGCAGAAGAAGGACCAGGTTGAGGTGGAGGTGAATCTGTTGTGGAAGAAAGTGGACCAGGTCTGTGGCAGGTCTTCTTTCTGGATTGGCAGACATTGCCTGACGTTCTGTATGGATAAACAGGTGGTGTCATGGCGCAGATTAAATTATTGTCAATGCAGTCTTGGCAGGGGCCCATTTTAGAGGCAGATTTGGGAAGAAGGTTAAACATGGTGGTTGGATGAAGAAAGAATGCGGACATTCTCAATTGGAGGGAGGATGTGGTCTTCAAACATTGGCAGGGGCCTTTGTTGTGTGATTTGGCGCGGTTTGTGCATGTCTTAATTGACATCTGTTAAAGAATTGGGTATTTTTCTGGTTTTATTCCGTGGATATTGGGTCTGCGGGTATGTGGGTACTATCATTGGATAACCCTGATGTTTCTCTATATTTTATGTCTTGTAGACATTTTTCATATTCTGAGTTTTAAGGGGTCATTTCCTCATTTTTCATTTATAAAAGATTGCTGTTTAATTTAGTTTTTTGTGTTTTACGGGCTAACCTTAAGTCTTAGGTTTAAGTGCTTAGTACCATTTGATAGAGCTAATTTTTCTCTATATTTTATGTCCCAATGTTTTTATAGTGAAATTCTGTGTTTTAAAGGTTTTAGTAGTTGTAGCTAATTTTTCTAAGTAGATTAGTGGTTTTTATTGGTTTTCTGGCTTCAGGGAGGCCGGGCCGCTTCAGGCGGCATCTCCGACGTCGGGCGGCCCGCCCGCCTCTGTTTTAGGAGGTTGGGGAGCGCTCCAGGAGGGTTTTTTATGCAATTTGGCAGGTACAGGCGCCAGATTGGTGGGTGTGCATGGGCTCTTAGTGGGCTGTGTGTACATAGTGAATAAGACAGTTTGGGGCAACCTTAATCATCATACAACCATCCGGAGGTGATCTCATTGTTTCTCACTCAGTTTTCACTGTTTTCTGGCCACAATTGGCTGTGTTTGTTGCAAGTGAGTTCTTCATTTAACTTAACTTTGGCAACTGTTTTCTCTGTTATAGTTTTGCAAGCTATAGCAAGTATTATTGCTGTCTCTGGTGTGGATTTGCAGCCTACATCAAGTATCTTTGCTGTCTCTGGTGTGGACTTTGTTCTACATTTCAGTTCTTTGGTGTGGTAGTCTATCTGGGGACTACTTTCTTGGCTCATCAAGCAGTCAAGTGTGTTAAACAGGAGCTTTAGCAAAACAGGAACCAACTTACTTTAGCAAGTAAATCTCACTCTATTTTTCTAAAGGGACAGGGGATTTTCTCTCTGGTTTTTCTCCAACTCCCTTGGTCAAGGCCTATAGCTAGTACTATAGGATTGTCTCCAACATAAGTTTTGATTTATAGTCTTGATCCACTGAAGCAAGTGCTTTTTCAGATACTACACTTCCTCCAGCTCCAGAATCCAGAAGAACTTCAATGCTGGTTCCATTGATCAAGACTGGTGCCTTGAGAGGGGTAATTATAATTGAGCTGTCCTCAAGATTTCTTATGATCTCAGCATCTTCTACTCTACTGTAGATAAATAATTATTCCTAATGTTAATATTAGGGGGTATCAATGTTCAGGGATCCGCAATTAGGGATCAGGAATTTTTTTTTCCGGGATCAGACATTATTAATTGCAGAAGATTCTTATCCACTAGCCCCGGGGCTAGTGGATAAGGAATCCACAATAATGCATTATCCCGCCTCTTATACCCCAATTTCCATTCCTAATTCCTGATCCCAAACTCATCTCATCCATGATGGATTTGCAAGAAAGTCACATTATGGTAAGGTAAACTCTTACAGTCGCCTTGCTGTAAGCAGAATCCTGAGGAGATATGTGGATTTAGCTGAAAACCCCGTCCTTCCAACAAAAATAACAAAATGGGAATTCTAAATCACTAAGCTACCCAGTCTACTTGAATCTGATTGATAATAAATAATGAAACTCTAATATGTTTAACGCTTATTGAGATTTAAGTAAAAGTGGCTGTTGAGGAAGAAATACCGATAACAACAATTAAGGTGTACCAGTGAAAGATCTGAAATGATTGACTTTGATGTTTTTATAATAATTTGAATTTTTATGAGACAGCCATTAATCAAGTCCCAGTGATGAAGACCTTTCTAAAGATACCCTGTATGAAGTGTGATTTAAATTGTTGAGTAGTATTTCTAAAATGTTATATATAAAATATAAAGTTATAAGGGTATTACAAATTTATTTAATTTGTTGAGTAATAAAAAATGAGACCGTGGTGGTTACAGATTAAGCTGTATGATATATCCCCCCTCTCAATTTCGAGCTTTTGAGGCGCTTAAGTATTCCTATTCACGTGCCTAAGTTTTCCCTCCAGAGCTCTCCCAGAGTCTGTACGGAGTCCGTACGGAGTCAAAGCGGAGTCTGTACGGAGTCTGTCCGGACTTCCAGACTCAATTAGAACCTTAAAACTATAATAAAAAATCTAGAAAAATTACACATAATAGAGCTACTTCCCCTTTACATACCAAACTAATTTTCGTAGTCTGCGCAGCTCTAATTATTCCGTGAAAATTCATCGAAGTTAAGTAATTTC
Organism: Hemileia vastatrix; assembly: GCA_030280995.1. Classification (NCBI taxonomy): domain Eukaryota; kingdom Fungi; phylum Basidiomycota; class Pucciniomycetes; order Pucciniales; family Zaghouaniaceae; genus Hemileia; species Hemileia vastatrix. Next base: position 30,317,807 of record JASXTE010000009.1, on the reverse strand, counting down.
TGAAAACGTAAATATTTCTATAAAACTTTAAAATTCATTTAAAAATATAAGAAAAATAGTAAAAATTCTGGGAAAATTTCCCAAGGCTCTTGAGTGACTCGACTTGATACTTATAAATTTTGAGACCGTAAAAATAAGTTTTCTCTGTAAAATAAATTTTTTTTGTGTAGGCATTCGCTCGTGACCAATTTCTTCATATTTAAAACTCAAATAAATTAAATAAAACCCTTTTATAAAAAAATAATAACGCCAATCTTGCACGCCGTAATAACTCCATTTACGTACTTAGGTGCCATACTAAACTTTAGGCTACCACATCCTCCCTTCAATTGAGAATGTCCCCATTCGTAAAACTTTGCATAAGTGATTGAGCAATTCCAAAAGAATTATCTTTTCTAATAAAATAATTTGATAAATTTGTTTTAGCTGGTCTTCTTTTAATTCTTGATAATAAAAACGTTGTTTCTTCTTCTCTGGCTTGATATAACATAAAATAAAATAATAGGGGGTGTCAGTTCTGGCAAATCCGCACTTACAAATCCGCACTTAAATTTGACCAAATCCGCACTTAAATAAGTGCGGATTTCCAAAACACACTAGCCCCAATACTGGTGGATTTCAAAATGAAATAAGTCACTTATTTCACTCAAATCCGCACTTTCTCAACCAAAAGTGCTGATTTCACCATCAAGTCCCATTTCACTGATTTGTCAGCATCATCCCATTCATACGCAGCACTCCGCAGAATAACACTTCATAACTCAAAACATCGTACATCACTTACATCTTCATATCATATCATATAAGAGTCATGCCTTCCTCACTTTCAAATCGTGATAAATTACATAAAGCAATGACTTTCATGGCGCTTGAACTGCTCTTGGACTCTGATTCCGATTCTGATCTAGAAGAAGATTTTGTCGTTTTATCAAAAATGGCCAGGAAACGTTACCTTCTTCCCAGAAAGCCTCAAGTACTTCATACCCCCAAGTACACCATCCAAACACTTCTTAACCTATCTACACCCAGTTTTAGACAGCTGTTCAGGACTTCTCAGGAATTTTTCCTTAAATTGCTTGAGCTTATTCAGGATCATCCCATATTTCACAATAATTCTCAAAAAGAACAACGACATCCTTCAATTCAATTGGCCATCACACTATGCCGTTTGGGTTCAAATGGTAATGGAGCCGCTTTGAAACGTTTAGAAAATGTCTTTGATTTAGGGTATGGTTCAGTTAACACTTATACCAAACGATGTATCACTGCCATCAACTCCTTGGAATCATCCCCCTTTTCCCCCCTTTGGCTGCCTCATTCACCCCTCCTTGGCTCACTCTAACCTCCCTTTTCTCCCTCTTTGGTCTCATCTCTCCCTTTCTCCCCCTTCTTGGTCTCCTCATATCTTCCCTCATTCCACTCCACCCCCCACCAAATCCCCCAAATCCTCCCTCCAAATCCCCACCGAACCCGCCTCTAACCCCCTCTGTTCTTCGGGAAAAGAACAGAGTTCACTTCCATTCACTTATATTTCTTTTTTCTCAACTCATCTCTCCAGGTAAGTCATTTTATTCTTTTCAAACAGAGTGTGAAAATAGGAGGATGAACTCTGTTCTTCGGGCGAAGAACAGAGTTCACTTCCATTCACTTATATTTCTTTTTTCTCAACTCATCTCTCCAGGTAAGTCATTTTATTCTTTTTAAACAGAGTGTGAAAATAGGAGGATGAACTCTGTTCTTCGGGCGAAGAACAGAGTTCACTTCCATAAAATATTAGCTGAAACATAGTTTTCAATTCTGTAAAAACAGTTGTAAGTAATAGAAAAAGTCACTGATTTTTTTTATATGTAATCTGAAATTTTTTAATAAAATTATTGTATTTAAGAATTGCAATATTGTCAATCAATCTTTATTGATCAACTTAATTTAATAAAGTATTATTTAAATAAGTTGCTTCAAAAAATACTTTGCATTGAACCTAGTTTCTAGACTTGATCTGCATTTTGGCTTAAGGAATTGTCATTACTTTAAAAGTAGTATACTTGACATATCTTATTTATATATTAATTAATTTATGTAATTATATTGTATTTTGATGACTTTCACCCTTTACTTCAATAAAATGCAGGGGAGGGTATTGCCAATTTTTTAAATCTGACATGTGAAATTGATGACTTAGAAAAATTTGGTGGTACCCACCCCTTGTTTCAATAAAATGCAGGGGAGGGCATTGCCAATTTTTTAAATCTGACATGTGAAATTGATGACTTAGAAAAATTTAGATAAGCAAACTTATTGACTAGAAAGTAAAGATAGAAAATTTTTATTATACATTCATATTTTTGTCAAAAATAATGTACTATATTCTTTTCCTTTTATAAGTCAGCATATAAGAAAATATTACCAAAATTAAATTAACTAGAAAAACAATTTATCAATTGAAAAGGTCAAGTAATTTTTTAATGTCCTCATAAGATTGGCCATTTTTAACACATTCCATAATGAAATCTTTTTTTTTAAAACTCTCTTGTTTTTCCAATTCACAAGTAGCCATTTCTCTTTGAAATTGACAGTCATTTACTCTTTCCATCTGCTCTACCTCAAATTGTTTTTCTTCCAAATCTAAGGCTTGCTGATCTTTCCTTAGCATATGATCAAACTTCATCTTCTCAAAGTCAAGGGCATTATTTGCAATAGTTGATTTCGCTGAGAAAATTAAATTGAAATAAATAAATAAATGAGTTAATGATTAAGATATATAGTAAACAAAACTTACTTATATCTTTTTTTTCAAAATAATCCTCAAGGGAGCCAAATGAGCTTGTTGAAGTATTACCACGTTTTAATAGATGGTTCAAGTTCATTGAAGTTGAGGCTCGACGCTTTAGTTTGGAGTTTGAACAAGAGGCTTCAGGAAGTTCTTCTAAAGCAGCTTCTAAAGAGGTATTCACATTTCCAGAATTGAGATTATTTAATGGAGATTGAGTTTGAGTAGGAGGAGACTAGAAAGAAAGAGAAATTCAGAGAAGAATTGAAGAAAAAACAAAAAGTAAACATACATTTAAATTTTGGGCCTCTGAGGATTCAGATCTTCTGCGATATAATTGTTCTGCTTGATAGTTGGGATCATCTTCAGCTGAACTATGGTTAGAAGGTGGAGGGGATTGATCTTCTTCAAGTAAAGGTGTTAAAAAAGAATGTAAACATGCCTGGTCAAAATATTGAAAATGTCAGGAAGGGGTGTGTGCCGAGGATTGATGGGTAGGTAGCGAGGAAGGTCAGTGTGTCACATGTGACAGGGATGTTTTGTGGCCAAAATGTGGTTGTGAAAAAAAACGGGAAAAAAGTGCTGATTTGAGGTCATAACTGAAACCCTTTTTTTAAATAAGTGACTTTTTTGCAAAATTTAAGTGCTGATTTGTAAGTGCTGATTTGGTTTGAAATCCGCACTTAATTTAAGTGCGGATTTGCCAGAACTGACACCCCCTAATATAAATCTTTTGATGATTCCACTACTGAGAGCAAGGTTTGAATCCCTTCAGACTCCCATATACCAGTCTTCCTTCTTGTCACAGCATTGAGAGAGTGGATCTTCCTATGAGCCGAATACTCCTGATTCCAACCTCATAGGGCCCCCCACTGAGCCGAATTCTATGATTCCAATCTCGCCATAAGGTCCTCCAAGCTTCACACCAAAAATGGCCTAACAATGAGGCACTAAAAAATCATTCCCTAAAATCCAACTACCATCCTAACTTCTGATTCCTTCATCACAATTTTCAAACTTTGCTATACAGTAAACCCATAAAATACTTTTGCCAGGCTTCCAATAATAATATTAACTTTTAGACCATGTTAAAGCGCCAAAAATTTCACCTAATTAACCATTATGCTTTTCTTGGCATCATCACCACCTAAAATTTTAACCTCCTAAAGCTTATCAGCACCCAATTCCAGAAATAATTGAATAACCAGTTTAGAGTCATAGTGGACAGTGATAAATTAAAATATTGAATTGAGTTATCCAAACAAGATTGACATTCCAGTTTATAGTCTTGGTGGACCAAACATATAATCGATTGCCAGTTTATGGTCTTGGTGGACCAAAGATCGTTTAGGTGCATAAATAACTTGATAAATTCCTAAGTAAGGCCTAGGCTTGACCAAAGATTGAATAAATTTGATAATCCAGTTTAATGTCATAGTGGACCAAACATTTGATCGCCAAGTAATCCAGTATAAAGCCATAGTGGACCAATGAATGTTGAATTATCCTGCAGATATTAATTTTCCAGTTTAAAGTCATAGTGGACTAAACAATGAATGAACTACCAGTTTAAAGTCATGGTGGACCAAACATATAATCGATTAGAAATCCAGTTTAAGGTTATGATGGACCCAACAGCTTGATAACAGTCCAGTTTAAGGTCTTGGTGGACCTAACATTTGATTTAAATAAAAAAAATCCGTCTCCGAAAATATCAATAAAATCTTGATCATCCTTGAAATTCAGTTAAAAGTCTTGAAGGACTAACAGCTCCAATATAAAATCTTTAATGAAAGTCTTGAAAATTAGCCAGTTTAAAGTCTTGGAGGACTAACAGATCCAAAATACATGTAAAAAACCTTAAAGAACGTCTTGAAGAGTGGCCAGTTTAAAGTCTTGGAGGACTAACAGATCCAAAATTCGTATAAAAAACCTTAAAGAACGTCTTGAACAGTAGCCAGTTTAACGTCTTGGAGGACTAACAGCTCCAAAATTCGTATATAAAAAAACTTAAAGAATGTCTTGAACAGTAGACAGTTTAAAGTCTTGGAGGACTAACAGATGTCTTGAAGTAAAATACCATAGGTATTGAGTTCCCCTAGACCCTGTTTCCTGTCTAAACTATATGGATAAACTAAAAAGAATGATGACTGAAAAATAAAACTAAGAAATATAATAATAATTTTGATTTAATTAATTAATTTTTTTTTTTTATTATTTTATTTTATTTTTATTTTTATTTATTATTTTTTTATTTATTTTAATTTTATTTATTTTTATTTTTATTTTCATTATTATTTGTTTTTTTTTTTAATTTAAAATAAAAGAGTTTAAAAAAGATAGTTTTGAAGTAAAAGTTAAAATTTAATTTTTAAAGAAAGATAAACGAATGCTAAAAGAAAGATAAAAAAGTAATAAAAAAATTTCAAAATAAAATTTTAAAAGATGCCCCCTGGCCATTTGATGAGCCGTACCCTCGACATCATACCCACATCCAAGTTCAACTTGATGTGGTTACACAATTTTGAGAAATTGAAAAGAAAATAAAATAAATGAAAGTTTTTCATAAGATAATTTTTATAATGATGATCACTGGGTGGGCTCCCTCCAATTTATAAAAATGATTAGAGACCACCAGTGAGCATCACCTTTACAATAATTCATAATATATATTAAAGAAAAGGAATCACAATCCAACATAAAAAAATCAAAAAACAAAATAAAATAAAAGAATCTTGAATTCGGCGTTGAGAGCGGTGTCTCTTGATTCGTTCCAGTTTATAGTCTTAGTGGACTTCCTATAATTAAAAGACAAAGCCAGGATTCAACTAGAAACAGGGAAAATTTTGGAAACGAACATTATGGGGTAATTGTGTATAGAGCAGCCAGCCCATCAATTACCCCCACACTTGCCAATATTAAATTAAGAAGGTTCCCCTGTGAACACTTCTTCCAATACATTTTTAAAATTTTCCAACACTATCTTCACCCATATTTTAAGAATTTTAAATTTTGAAAATTTTCAATGAAGGTTTTCTCGCATTTTGTTATGTTTCATCACAGTTTCGTCGCCCATATGCAGTGTAACAATAGTAAAATATTTTTGATAAAAATAAGAAGATAGTTTATACTCGTTGCGGAGGAATCCATAAAATTTTGTAGATATCATAGTTTATCCTCGTTGCGGAGGTGTCCATAAAATTTAGTAAATGTCATAGTTTATCCTCATTGCGGAGGTTAATAAAATTTGATAAATGTCATAGTTTATCCTCATTGCGGAGGTAGACTTCGGCACTCCTGGTGCCTCTAGGATAGAACCATTTCACTTGATCGGCTGCTACCCTCTTCTTCAATACTACTCCATCCAACTCTTCTAGCACATATGAACCGCCGGAAACTTGCTCCTTGATTTTATACGGTCCATTCCACCTATCTGCAAACATCTTTCCCCACTGACTTTCCAAACTCCTATTATACACCAAGACCATATCTCCTGAGTTCAAAGGTTTCCTTAATCTATGTGCCAACCGCTCATCCCAATATCTAACTGATTGATTTCGGATCTTCATCATCCGCGAATATGCCTTTTCTAAATATTCTTCTTTCTTTTCTAGCTGCATCATTCTTGCACACAATAATTCTTCAGTAGTTTTGACCGTGTCCCAGTCAACTCCAAGATATGATTCAGCTTCTAAATCAACCGGTAAAACTTCTTTCTGTCCAAAAACAAGTTCATAAGGTGAAAATCCGGTCGTCCTTTTGGCAGTGATTTGATCAGCAAATAAAACTAAAGGTAAATAGTGCCTCCATTTTTCGGCACTTGTGCCACACATTTTAACTAAAGCATCCTTAATAACTTGATGCCCTCTTTCAACCATGCCTTCAGCTTCAGGATAATATGGGGTTGCTACCCTAAACTTTGATCCAACTTTCAATACGGCCTCTTTAAACTCTGTCCCAAATTCAGGACCTCCATCTACCGTTACCAATTTCATCACTCCATATTGATACACCCAATTATTCAAAAAAAATTCTGCCACATTTTTGGCAGTTAAATTAATAAGAGGCGCTGCCTCTACCCAACCAGATAAATCATCTCTGGCCACTATTAAATATTTATACCGTCCCTCTTTTATATGAACGGCATCTAAACTAACTCTCCCAAAGAGCGTATATTCACCGGTCGCGCATCCAGGTTCTTTTGGCCTTAAATAACTTCGTCTTTGACATTCTTTGCATGACTGAACCCACTGTTTAACAGCCATCTTCATTCCAGGCCACCAAAATTGATCAGAAATTCTTCGAAACGTTTCTCCAACGCCTCTATGCCCAAGATCTTCATGCAGTGATTTCAAAACTAATTCTTGCCCCTTCTGTTGAGTTATAACTACTTGAGGATTTGGATACCTTCTCCTCATTAAACGTCGACCAGATAAATAAAACGCAGATGACTTCCTCTTGATAGCCACCCATTCATCGTCTTCACAATCTTCTGGCCTCTCTAAAGTCAACAAATATTTGACTAATAAAAAATAAAAACCAGTCTGACCCCAGACTTCATCTTGAAAATCGATTAATATAACATCAATAGGGACTTCTCTATCACCAATATCACCTGCACATGAATGAGCCAATAATCGTTGACCCCTAAATAAATCTTTAATCAAGCTATGTCGACGTTTTTCTTCTGAACCTTTGGATCCTTCGTAAACCGTATTCGAAAATACCTCTTTCTCTTTATCCATCTTTTTATTTAAATTCTCTAATTCTCCAACATATACACCATTCCTTAATTTACTACTATCCCACACTACCAATCCATCTTCCTCTACATATACTACATCTTCTTCTACCTCCTTTCTACCGAATTTATCTACACCTTTTCCAACACCTTTATTAACATAAAAACTATTTTCCAGTTTATCCTCTTGGTGGAGGTCATCATCACCATAATCTAAACACAATAGTCCTGCCAGTTTAACCTCATGGGGGAGGTATGGAAAGTCTTCAGCTCCTTTAGTGCTGGCTTTGATAATAGGTATATCTTCATCGAACTCTTCTGAGTCTGAATCTTCTTCAGTGGGTGGTCTCCTTGATAAACCATCTGGCATAGTAAAAGTTTTGCCAGGCTTATGAACTAAATCAAACAAAAAATGTTGAATAAAAGCTACCCATCTTGTCATGGGTGCGTTCGGTAAACTTGGGGAATTAATCATCTGGATTAACAATTTCGCATCCACTTGCAACTCAAAATGTTGCCCCCACAAAATATGCTGAAGTTTCTTCAGTATTTTTGCCACACCACATAATTCCAATTTTGGTTGAGAATATCTTGATTCAACCTCAGGAAATACTACAGATTCATACCTAACTGGCCTGATGTAACCAGCTTTATCCATCTGAGACAAATCTGCCCCAGCTGCAACCAGACTTGAATCAACTGCTAAACAAAATCTGCCAGATTCTTTTCCATAATCCAACTTGTGCAGGACTAAATCCTTCCCCACAACCTCCTTCAACTTCACAAACGCCTTCTCACACTCTTCATCCCACTCCCAGTCTGCATCCTTTCTCCTTAACCGTCTCAATGGAGCTGCCAATGAAGAAAAGTCCTTGATAAACATTCTAACATATACGCAAACGCCTAAAAACCCTCTAACTTTGGTTGTATTCTTGGGTCTTGGCCAGGACTGAATTTTGTTAACTTTCTTCTTGGACATAATCCTACCCTCTCTACATACCACATGGCCTAATATTTCTAAGGCTGGAACACAACATGAAAATTTTGAACCTAAAATAGTTAAACCAGCCTCTTCAATTCGAAACAAGATTCTTTCTAATGTAATTGCAAACTCCCAAATGAATTTGCGTATCCCGGGATTCTCTTCCAACACCTGGTTATCATAGTCGGTTGTTGGTCCCTTAATTCCTCCATCATCTATAAAGATTCCAGCATATTGTGGAATTTCATCTTGAAGGATCCAAGCCATCTGAGCTTGATAAACTGCAACCGAATTTGTTGCTCCTTGAGGTAATCTTGTTAACTGTAAACGTCCTAGTGGCGTATCGAATTTAGTGAGAGGCCTTGAGTCCGGATGTAACTCTCTCTCATCATATCCACCCATAATATCTCCCAAACCATAACACACTCTCCCTGCAAACGCTTCGACAAACTCTTCAGCACTAGGCGGTATCCCAGCATCCTTTATTGTAACCCTTTTAATTCCCTAAGATCATGAACAACTCTAAGCTTGCCATTCGGTTTCTTGATACAAAATACCGGACTAGAATAGCTTGACATTGATTGCTCATACAGTCCAGTGCGTATCCATTCTCTGACAACTTCAATATAGGCTTCTTTTAATGCAGCTGGAATAGGAATTGGTTTCTGCTGCCACGGTTCATGACATACCACAGGAATCTTGTAAGGCTCCCCATAGGAATGCTTCAACACACCCCTCTCCTCTTCTACAAAAGCAATGGCCTTCTCTCGCTTGACCATCACATCCAACAACAACTTCTTCTCTTCTCCAGACAACCAACCATCAGGTCCAAAATTAACAACACCCAGTCTCTCAAAAGTGATTCTTGACGTCTCAGAAAATTCAGGCGGATTCTTTACCAAGGGACTTTCATAAGGATCTCTTGATAACCTTGGTCTTCTCAAAGGTGGATTTAATTCAGCAGGTAGCGGTTCATTAATAGGTCGAACTTTATTTGCTACCTTCTTATATTTGGCTGCGTCCACATCTAAATAAACTTGAGGTAAAACTTTTTCTTTTGTATCGCCATTAAAACTTTCATTAAATGAATCTTCTTCATTGCCAGAATCGGAATAAGAAAAATTAGAAAAATATTTTATTTCATTTTTAAATTTTACCCTTTTCTCCTCTCCCTCGTCTAATTTATAAACAGATTTTCCAACACATTTTCTTCCCTTATCCAACAGTAAATCACCTGTAAAGAAAGTTGGCAGTATAACCTCTTGCTGGAGGACCGGAATTGAATTTTCACAAAAATTATTTTTTTGTGTTTTAATTATACTGAGATTTTTTATTGGATTTTGATAAGATTTTCGCAGTTTACCCTCTTGCTGGAGGTCCATAATAGAAGGAGATAATTGCAGTTTAACCTCTTGCTGGAGGTCCGAAATAGAAGGTGATAATTGCAGTTTCACCTCTTGCTGGAGGTCCATAATAGAATTTTCACAAAAATTATTTTTTTGTGTTTTAATTATTCTGAGATTTTTAATTGGGTTTCGATAAGATTTTCGCAGTTTACCCTCTTTCTGGAGGTCCATAATAGAAGGAGATAATTGCAGTTTAACCTCTTGCTGGAGGTCATAAAACATACCCTTCCAATTTTTATCCAACCTAATTTGGCCCATTTTGCCTTTTTCACCATTTTTAAATTTAATAGAAAAACAGGGTAAATCCAATAAACATATAGAAAAGTCCAAAACGTATTTGCACTCCAAAGTAATATTAACAGAAAATAATTGAGAATCCACTTGAATTATCTCCAAGTGAGCTGACCTATTGCAATCCGGGATCTCATCCTGAGGAGAGACTACAACATTAAAGTGATCAGCCCCTGCTACCCCAAAAAATGAGGGCATTCATCCTTTTCAAACAAACATAATTCACCAGAAGCAGTCTGTTTTATATGCCGCTTCTTGGTGCAAACACAACACTGGCACAGAGTAGTAATCCCTGGCCGTGTTTCCCAACCTTCATCTCCAGGAGGCACTAACCGTATATGTAACCTCCGCATATCTTCACCAGTGATCTCCAAACTAATCCCCATGCCAGCTTGATACCCTATCCTGGCCTCAAAATCCATCAAAAAAGGACCCCCAAGAACAGTTTTGACTGCTCCTCTGGCTACATAAAAGTGAACCTTACCAACAGATCCACCAATGCCTAACCTGACATGCTCAGCTGTACCCATCAGCTCTGTTGCATGCCCTCCGATGCCTCTGAGGTTTCCCCCAGTTCCACTTTTAATTGGCAAGCCTATATTCGTCGCTTGCTCCAATGAAATTAAATTAATTTGAGACCCTAAATCGACCAAGGCCTTAACTTCTTTACCATTAAGAGTTACCACCAGGTAACCCAGGGGAGTGGAAAAATGTGTATCTACATCTTCCCCAAACTTTTCAGCATTTTCACAAATATATTCCACATCTCCAGTGGAAACCCGACGCCTCGTCAAATGCTTCTTTTGCTTTTCAGCAAGCGCCGGACTAATCGTAAATAACTCCCCCAAAGATAAGGGAATCTGCAGTTGATTCACCCTATTCAAAACTGCGTCCATCGCATTAGCTTGACCAGAAACTACTGGCCGCTCATACTGGACCTTTGATTTAACAACCTTGGCCCTGGGTACCTCTTGAAGTCCAACCGAGCCATCTTCACCCCCCATTATAACATCTTCACTTTCTATAACCCTAACTCCGTCACCAGCTTCTTGCACTAATCCTGATCCATCGCTAGTCCTTCTTACTCCCTCCATTGGGATGGGACCGCTAAAACTTGGTCTGGGTAGAGACGCCAACAGTACGCCTCCTCAGAATCCGAATCAACCTCTGGCATAGGCTCACCATTTAAATCAAACTTGCCATAACTAGGGGGCCCCATATCAGCAATCCCCTTCTGCATTTTATATAATTCGTCCTTAGAGTAAGGGTTCAATTTGTTGGCGGCAGTTTGAGCACTAGAATTCTTGTCCTTAGAGTAAGGTTTCACTTTGCTATTGGCCTTTCCAGGATTAGCCCTCAATTGGCTCTGAATGCTACTCTTTGCTTTAGTAGCAGCTGCTCTTCTAGCAGCATTAACATCGTATTCGCCAGCCATACAGCTACCCTCCATCTGGGCAACCGTCGCCAGCTCTAAACCGCCAAAAGAAGTAGAAAATGTGGCTTTACTGACCTCTTTCTCTTTACCTTTGTCAGCTTTTCCACCATTACCATTACCATTTTTGCCACCTTTGGCATTAACATCTTCATCCGTCACCTCTTCAAATCTGGCTCTCCTTTCAGCCGTTAAACTTCTTCTGACCAAATCAGAAGGAGACTGTCCATCACTGGGCTTGATGAACGAACCATCCGGAAATTTATAAACTTTACCATCAAATAAAACTCACCCAGAATCTATATCCTTATCAAGAGCAAAACAAACTGTTGCTCTATGCCCCCTTCTATTACAATAGGAGCACACCTTTGGCTCATCATAGCCACCTCTATAACTACTACCGCCATTCCCACCATTTCTCCCATTGCCTGGGAAGCGGTTACCGTTATTATTGCCATTATAATTTTGATGTTCATAACCTCTGGACTGATAAGAAGTCGAAGTCGACGAAGAAGCGATTGGTGCCTTGTTAGCCTTCTGGGTTTCTTGAACAAATATTTTTAATTGTTTCGTTAAATCGGCCAAATGATCGACCATCTTATTATCTACATTGCACTCAACTTTAGCAGCAGGTAATCCCATTTGAGCCTTCTTGGCCTCCTGGGATTTGACCATAATATTGTTGTTTTCGGCCAAAACTTCGCTAACCTTGCTAACATATTGAGTGCATGACTCTTGATATTTGTCCAACGCCAATAACTTTAGATGGGCTTGAATGTTGTCCTTGATAACCTCCAGAGCCGGCAGTTTCTGCTCACCATTAGGCAGTTCCTTCATCAAATCTTTTCTTGAAAGATCCTTCAAGACGTCCATTTGAATATCCCTGCTGCATGCTGTCCAAAACAAATCTTTTGCTTGGTTCTCATGCACTAACTTGTCCACCAGTATGAGATATTCTACCACTTCATCAAACTGAACACAGAGCTTTTTGAAGTCAGCCATAGAAGAAACTCCACCTTTTGCTTGCCAGTCTCCAACAATTTTATTGAGGTCCATCATGGTAAACCTAACACCCCATCTATCAACCATAGCTTTAGAAAGCTTAACCCAATCCTTGTCCTTGAATGCCTGCATAGCAATAACCTCTTTTTCCACCTCCCTATCAGCAATAAAAAACCTAACATGCTTCACCATATCCACATGAGAAGCACCATCAACAGCAGCAGCAGCTTCATACCTGCTAATGAACCATTTAACCTCCTCCCCATCAAACTTTGGGCCATCCCAAGAAACAATTCTAACTGAGGGAGTAAGAGGGTTAGAAGATCCAGAAGCAACAGCAGAAGAAGACATCCCAATAAGTAATGAAAAGCGTTAACAATCGATAAAATAACAAGCCTCTTGCAGGCCAATAACAAAAATCCAATTAGAGTTCCAGAAAATAAGCCTCTTGCAGGCTAACAACGTTCTTGATCCAATTAAGTCTTTAAAGAAATCTAGAGAAATCAAGCCCCACGTTGGGAGCCAACTATGGTAAGGTAAACTCTTACAGGCGCCTTGCTGTAAGCAGAATCCGGAGGAGATATGTGGATTTAGCTGAAAACCCCGTCCTTCCAACAAAAATAACAAAATGGGAATTCTAAATCACTAAGCTACCCAGTCTACTTGGATCTGATTGATAATAAATAATGAAACTCTAATATGTTTAACGCTTATTGAGATTTAAGTAAAAGTGGCTGTTGAGGAAAAAATACTGATAACAACAATTAAGGTGTACCAGTGAAAGATCTGAAAAGATTGACTTTTATGTTTTTATAATAATTTGAATTTTTATGAGACAGCAATAATCAAGTCCCAGTGATGAAGACCTTTCTAAAGATACCCTGTATGAAGTGTGATTTAAATTGTTGAGTAGTATTTCTAAAATGTTATATATAAAATATAAAGTTATAAGGGTATTACAAATTTATTTAATTTGTTGAGTAATAAAAAATGAGACCGTGGTGGTTAAAGATTAAGCTGTATGATATATCCCCCCTCTCAATTTCGAGTTTTTGAGGCGCTTAAGTATTCCTAGTCACGTGCCTAAGTTTTCCCCTCCAGAGCTCTCCCAGAGTCAATCCGGAGCCTGTACGGAGTCTGTCCGGACTTCTGGACTCAATTAGAACCTTAAAACTATAATAAAAAATCTAGAAAAATTACACATAATAGAGCTACTTCCCCTTTACATTCCAAACTAATTTTCGTAGTCTGCGCAGCTCTAATTACCCCGTGAAAATTCATCGACGTTAAGTAATTTCTGAAAACGTAAATTTTTCAATAAAACTTTAAAATTCATTTAAAAATATAAGAAAAATAGTAAAAATTCTGGGAAAATTTCACAAGGTTCTTGAGTGACTTGACTTAATACTTATAAATTTTTCAGACCGTAAAAAAAAGTTTTCTCTGTAAAATAAATTGTTTTTGTGTAGGCATTCGCTCGTGACCAATTTCTTCATATTTAAAACTCAAATAAATTAAATAAAACCCTTTTATAAAAAAATAATAATGCCAATCTTTCACGCTGTAATAACTCCATTTACGTACTTAGGTGCCATACTAAACTTTAGGCTACCACAACATGACTCATAATTGCTGATGCCATCCTTAAGTCTTTCCTCACTCTATGCTACTTAATTTTGGTGGCAAACACTTGAGTTTTTTTTCTATCTACACACCCCAACTGCACATTTTGCAGTGAATTCCCACTTCCCTCATCACATAACGCTTCCACCGGAAAAAATGAAAAACCTCTCTACTAGGAAGCTACTTCACTCAACAATGAATGCGATTACTTTTCTTTTAGTTCTTTACTATAAATCTGACTCTGATTTGGAAGATGTTTTAGCTTGTATGTGTTTTCTTTCCAAAAAGTGTTACATCATCACCAGGGGGCCAAATCTTTATCATGATCCCCGATATGATCTGGCCTCCATTCTCAACATTCCTCATTTAAACTTCACCCAACTTTTTAGAACTTCTCCCAATTCTTTCTTCAAAATTTATCAACTCATCTCCGATCATCCTATCTTTCATTACAATTCCCATAACAAACAGTGTAATCTTGCCATCCAACTTACTGTTGCACTATGTTGCTTTGGCTCAAATGGAAATGGTGCTGCTGTAAGACGTTTGGATAATCTCTTTAACATAGGATATGTTACTGTGATATTATACACCAAGCTCTGTATGATTGCTATCCTTTCCCTCAAGTCTCAAACACTTGCTTGGCCAACTCCAGAACAGCAACTTGAATCCTCTCAAGTAATGCAAGCTGAAGGTTTCCCTGGCTGTGTAGGATTTGTTGATGGCACAACTATACCTTTGAGTCAAAAGCCTGCTTATGATGGCAACCATTATTTTGATTGCAAAAAAAGGTTTCTTCAAAATCTTCTCTGATTTCTCATCCTTCATAAACTAACTTTTTATAATCTTTCTAGATACTCTATTGCTGTTCAGCTTGTATGTGATGTCAATATAAAATTTATTGCTTTTCATAGTGGCTGCCCTGGCTCTTGTCATGAATCTTCTGTCTTCCAAAGAATGAGGATTTCTCAAACCCCTGACTCATACTTTGACGAATCTCAGTACCTCCTTGCAGACTCAGCATATGCAAGTGGGAAGTACATTATACCTGCTTTCCGTGGTGCAACCTTAGAAAATGACCCCAAAACTAAATTTAATTATCACCTTGCCCAATCAAGAGTACAAATTGAACATGCTATAGGTATTTTAAAGGGAAGAATTTCTAGTCTTTGGGAGCTCAGAATCCAATTTCAAAAAAAATTGGAGATCAAAACTGCAAATCATTGGATCATGACTTGCCTTATACCTCACAATATCCTAGCTGATTTAAAGGATGAGTGGTATGATCTTTATGAAGAAGAGGATCCTGAACCAGCACTGGCTCTTTCCTCCCTTGAATCACAAAACATTCATCCAACCGGCATATGCTCTATCATTATGCCTATTACTCTCCAACATTTCTTTTCACCACCCTTTTAAATTATTTTTTTTTACTCTCCAAATTTCCTCTTTGTGTACTTCATTCACTTGGTTTGGTATTTTGGTTTGTTTCATATTAATTTTTTCTGGAATTTACGGTGAAGATCTTTTTTTTGGATGGCTCATTGGTTTTCTTTCACCAGATCAACATGAAATCAAATATTTTGTCAGTGATTTTTTTTTCTTTCATCACTCATATCCTTTTCATCCTTTCCTCAAACATCACTCAAATATTTTTGTTACTATTTTTTTCTCAACTCATCTCACCAGGTAAGTCTTTTTTTTTCTTTTTTCTTGTTTTTTATTTTCTAATCATGAATTTTTTTATTTTGCTTTTTTTTGTTTTTTGTTTTTTGGTTTTTTTTTGGTTTTTTTTTTGGTTTTTTTTTTTTTTTTTTTTTGTAAGTCCTTTTTTTTTTTAAGGTTAGAGTAACTTTTTTTTCTTTTTTTTTCTCTCCTTCACCCTCTTTAGCTCCCTCATTTCACGCCTTTTCCTCTCTCTTTACCTGCCTCAAGTCATTCCTTCTCCAGTCTCTTTACCTTCCTCAACAGCCCCTTATTTCACCCTCCTTGCCTGTCCCAAATCCCCCCTTTCCCCCCTCTTTAGGTGCCTCAAGACCCCCCTTCCTCTCTCTTTAGGCACCTCACCACCCCCACTTCCCATCTCTTTAAGCACCTCACCTATCCCCCCTTCTCCTCTCTTTAGCCGCTTCAACCCCCCCTTTTAGGTCCCCTCCCCCCCTTCCACTTCCCTTTACCCACCTCTACCCCCCCTCCTTCTTAACAAATGATTGTTAGTGATTGTTTGTTAAGGAGGAGGAGGCGCTAGAAATGGTTTAAGGGGAGTGTAAGGGGGGGGATGGGAACTAAATGGGGGGGTTGAAGCAGATAAAGAGTGGGGGAAAGGAGGGGGGTTTTGGACATTTAAAGAGGGGTAAAAGGGGGGTTTTAAGGTAACTAAGGGGGGGAGTTTGGGAGTGTTTTGTAGCAATTAAGTAGGGGGTTTCAGGGGGATTTGAGGATGGTTTTGAGGTAAGGGGGGAGGGAATTTAGAGGTTATTTCAGAGAAAGAAAGTGTGGGAAAGGGGACTGTAATGGGAGTTAAAGAGGTGTTACATATTTTTTTAAAAACATACTAAAAAGTAACTTTTTTTTATTTTTTTGGCAGATTTTTAGAAAAAAAAACTATTACATTCTGTTAAGGTCTTTTCCTGTAAATTACAAAACAAAAAAGGTTTAAATATTGATTTTTAATTTTTCTTACAAATAATTTTACTGAATTATGTTTTTTTAATTTTATTTGTTCTGATTTTTCTTTTACAGATTATTTTTTATTATTATTTTTACAGGATTTTCTGTGAAGGTTTTTTATAACCAAACTTCAGGTTTTCTTTTGTAATTTTTTTTAAAATAATTTTTACTGAAAATTTTTAGATTTTTTTTTGTTTTAATTTTTTTTTATTTTTCAAAAAGGATATTGCTTTAAATTTTATTTTAAAAGATATTATTACGTGAGTTTTTTTTTTAAATTATGTGTTGAATTTTTTTTTGACATTTAAATTTTTTTCAGATCAAATAAATGTCTTTTTCTTCAGATTCACCCCTTACTTCTCTATCATCTTCATCTTTATCCTCTTTTTCATCTTCTTCTTTATCATCTCTATCATCTTCTTTAAAATCAACTTCAAAACAATCATCTTCTAAATCATCAAAAAAATTTAAAGATAATCAGTCTCATCAGAAGAAAAGATATCTGAAAAAAAAATTCATCATCTAAATCATCAAAAAAATTTAAAGATAATCAGTCTCATCAGAAGAAAAGTTATCAGAAAAAAAAAATTCATCATCTAAATCATCAAAAAAATTAAAGATAATCAGTCTCATCAGAAGAAAAGATATCTGAAAAAAAAAATTCTCTGTGAAAGTTATTTTTGTGATATCCCAAACATTTTTTTTCATAAAACTAAAGTAGATAAAAAAAATCAATATCCGAAAAAACTTACCAGAAGATATCAAATATCTAACTGATTTTCGTGATGATCGAGTTGTTGCAGTTATCAGTAATACTTATAAGGCTCAATTAATTTTGGAAGTTCATTCATTTGATGGTGTAAAAGATGAAACTTTTAATCAACTATTGGATCTTATCATAACTCTTTATCAAATGGCTTTGGTTTGATTACCTATAAGGAATACGAATTCGTTGGGTGGTATCATGAATGGATTTGGTTGGAGACCAGGTTTTGTTAAAGGATATTCTCTTGGTATGTCTAATAATTTTTTTTCCATTCTTAATATCATTTCACTTATTTCATTTATATAGGCATATATTCATTGGTCCAGAATATCGCTAAAGCTCAAAAAGATGAAGATTTTTGCTTATGGGACACTCTACCTTCCTTTAACTCTTTTCTTGCTCTTCGACTCAAAAAGCTCTGTAATAATGCATTTGAAAAAGATCATGAACTTGCAGCCAAACTTGAAATACCAAATTTGTGTGACTTCAAATGGGAAGAAATCAGCTACAAATATCTTTTATTTTCTAATGTTATTATCACTCATTCTGGATTTCACAATAGGATTCATATCGATAGGAATGACGCCAATTTTTTAACTTTTGGTATATTCTCAAATATCAATCTGATAACAGGCCAACCAATACCATCTCCAGCTAAAATCAAAGGACATGGTTTATATTTTCCAGACCACCAGTGCATCATTGATTTTGGTTTGGGAAATGGTATCATCAAAACTATTTGGAATTCTTCTAAGGATAATCATCAAACGACCAAAGCTTCTCCTGTTTTGGAATCCTATCAAGATTTCACACATTTTGGTTGCTCATTTCAAGTCAGTCATAAGTTGATTCAAAGAATCAACAAGGTAAAGAAAGAAGGTAAATTTTATCGATTTAAAAAAACTTTATCTAGATCCAAAAAGTTTGGGGATCAGAGTTGTCTTTGAAAATTTTATATTTTTTCATAAATTTTTAATAAATATTTTTTATATATCAATTTTCTCAAGTAATGTGATGATCCAACGACTTTTGGTTGTATAACAGGTAATCATGATAACATTTATTTTTTTTCATGGGGTTCCTCTAGACTATACCTGTGGATAGTCCCAAACTTAGTTTCTAGACTTGATCTGCATTTTGGCTTGAGGAATTGACATTACATTAAACTAGGGAAATCAATATATATTAGATATTTATTTAATAATTTATGTAATTACATTAAATTTAAATGACTTCCACCCCTTACTTCAATAAAATGCAGGGGGGGGTATTGCCAAATTTTCAAATCTGACATGTGAAATGGATGACTTAGAAAAATTTTGGTGATACCCACCCCTTGCTTCAATAAAATGCAGGGGAGAGTATTGCCAATTTTTTAAAACAGATATAGAATTTTTTTTGACTTGTAAATATTTTGGTGAAAATTTTTTGGTGATACCCGTCCCTTACTTCAATAAAATCTATGGGGGGTTTTGCCAAAATTTCTTATAAGACTTGTGAAATTCTTGACATGTAAGAATTTTGGGGATACCAGTAACATGCAGGGGGTATTAAAGCCAAAGTTTCATATAAGACTTTCAAGATTCATGACATGAAAGAATTTTGGTGATACCCACCCCTTACTTCGAAAAAATCCAGGGGTGAGGGATCGTCAAATTTTCAAAGGAGACATGAAAATTTTATTTAAAAAAAGAATATTTAACATTAAAATACAAAAATTCAAGTAATGATTGATAGAGTAATGAAATACAGGAAATTATTGAAAATTTTATGTACAAATAAATATGAACAGTTGAAGTGTGAGAGAAATAAAACAAACTAGTCATCCAACAATTTCTTTAAATGTTCAATTTCCTCAACAGATTTATTAGCTTTAACACATTCTATCAAGAAATCTTTCTTTTTGGAATTTTCTTCATGATCAAACTTATATTTTATCTACTCTAATAGGTATTGATGTTCGAGTTTTTTCTCCTCTTTTTTTGATCTTTCAATACTTAGAGTTAACTCAAACTTCTTCTCCTCCAAATCTTGGGCCCAACCATCCTTCCGTAAAGAGAGCTCGTACTTCCTCTCCTCCAAATCATGGGCCCGATCATCCTTCCGTAAAGAGAGCTGGTACTTCCTCTCCTCCAAATCTTGGTCCTGATCATCCTTCCGTAAAGAGAGCTCTTACTTCCTCTCTTCCAAATCTTGTAGCCTATCATCCCTCCTTAAAGAGAGCTCATATTTCTTCTTTTCAAAGCTTAGAGTCTCTTTAGCAATTTTTACTTGTTCTAGAGTGATAATAAAAATTAATATAAAGTGGAAGAAAAGTAGAGTAAAGTAATAAGAGGTATGGTATCACTTACCAGCATCACGTTTCTCTAAAAATTGTTCCATAGACAAAAAAGGGGTTTGTGATGAAGTATCACTTTTTTATCTTGTTTGTGAGTGGAAATTTAGACTACCTGAAGCCCTATGCTTCTTGTTCAAGGTCATATTTTCCTCCTCATCATTGTCACTACCTTCAGACTTAGTTGATTGAGGATCCTGGGTTTGTTCATCAGCCTTTTAAGAAATAAGAAAAAGATAAGTAAATAAAAAATAGAAATGATAAGTTAAAAGAAAAAATAAACAGACCTGAGTTAGATTTGGTTGGGTTAAATCACCTATAGGATCTACAGAAAGGCTATCTAGATATGTGTCATTCAAATGAGGGGAGGCTTGAGTGGAGGAAGAGGATGGGAATAGAATTGCTTCAACATCATGTTCGGAGATAGGATCTTCACCATCCAACATGTTTACAGGATTAACATCGGCTTGCTCTCCAAAAATTTCATCCATCTCTTTAAAGTAAGGACATAAAGAATCAGGTTTATTGTCTGTGGATTTTATACCTTTAGTTATATCAATGTCGGTAACCCCAAAACCAGTGGAAGATGAAAGAGCCTTTGCCTTCTTGTATTTGGCTCGGTAATGCTTGAAGCGTTCAGACATCTGTTTAGGCAAAAGATCAATCCTTCCCTTGGTCTTATTCCGTAATTCATTTGCCATTAAAAGATAACCATTAACTTTTGATGCTGGGGGCCCTCCTACTTTAGTTGAATACTCAGTACCAAAACAAGAATCATAGTTAGATTTGGTTTTCAGCCAGTTGATAAGAATGAGATGATAATCTTTTTTTAATTGAACGGTCTTAGATTTCTTGGCTGAGCGGGGGAAAGAGGGAGTAGTGGGATTTGAAGAACAACTCAGTGATGGCTGCCTTTGAGAAGATCTAGGACAACGAGGCATGCTAAAATATAAATGAAGATGAAAAGGAGCAGAAAAAAGCAGATGAGATGGTGAGGGGTTCTGAGTGGATAGAATGGACAGGATGGGATGAGAATGTGAGTTTGTAGCAAGGTAGAAGCCATATCCAGAGAGTAGTCCAAGATGTGGTTATGGCAGAAAGTAGGTCAAGATGTAGTTATGACAGAAAGCTGTCCAAGATGTGGTTATGAAAAATTGAGTAAAAAAATGTCGGATAAGAGGTGAACATTTACACGTAAAGTGTCTAATAAACCAATTATTAGCAAAAATAATTGCGGAAGATAATTGGGGTATGCAGATTATTTTCCAACATTAATTTAATTGCGGATTGGTCAACATTGATACCCCCTATTATTCAAATAATGAATATTTTCTTCCAGCATTAAAATTTCCTGGTGAGATTCATATGAAATATTGCTGGCACAATCACTTGAAGTATCATCCAGTGCAACTGTGTCATCAGCATTTTCCTCTTTTTGTTCATCAAGATTTATTTTCTTGTCACATACATGGCCTTTCTCCCAAGGATTTCCACATTTAAAGCAAGTGTTTGTTGCATACTTTTTAGGTGCAAAAGGGGAAGAAGGTTCACCAACTTTTTCAGGAGTTTTCTGTTGGTAATTAGAGGTTTTCTCCAATGAAGTTCCAGGAATGAATATTCTAGAATCATACTTGATATTTAAAAGGACCTCATTACAAGTATTAATAAAAGAAGAAGGTTCTCTTGAGAACTCAGTCCTAGCAACTATTAAGTCTCTCAGAGACATAGGCAATTTATAGAGGATCCTGACCTTCCATAATTCAAAATCCATATCTGTGTCCATTTCCCTCAGGATCTTCACAAGTTTCATCAGGAACTCAATAGGTTTTTCAGTAGAAGAAGAGCTATACCTAGCTTCCTCATACTTCCTTTGTTGAGCTAACGTAAAATTGGAACCACCAAATTGTGCTTTAATTAATTTCTTCCAATCCTCCCAAGAGTAGTCATTTTTATCTAAAAGGACAGATTCACACCACATCCGGGCTACATTTGTAAATAATGAAATTTATTTTGACACAAATTCTTCTTCTGGAATTTTGTAAGAATTATTCAGATTATCAATCCTGCAAATAAATTGCTGCCAACAGAGGATGAATTACCATCAAATGTTGGATATTGGTCAAGTTTTTTCCAATTATTTTGATTTGAAGCAGACTCCTTATTACAAGCTTATTTCTGAGTTAGAAGAAGCTTTAACTTCTCTAATTTGACAGTAATCTCATTTTTTTACCCTTCTGTAGATGAACAAGGTGCATCATCAATTTTTGATGGAAACTAAAGAATATCTACTGGCATTTCTGGCACTGGTTTTACTTTAGATGAACCAGGGACAGGTACAATTGCGGTATCCTGTGCAACAGGTTTTTTCAAAGAAATTTCAGAATACTTTTGGTCATGTACCAATGAATTCAACTTCTCTTCAATGTTTGTTAGCCTAGTATTCACTCTTCAAATACTAGATAATGTCTCATTGATAGTTGCAAAAGATAATTGGTTTTTATTTTTCAGAGATGAATAATGGTCACTTAGTCTCTTTAAGTTCAACTTATGTCCCTCTAGTTCCTGGAAACAGATAGACACAGTGTCTTGTAACTTAGACAAATCATTTTTGATATTTTTCTACAAAGAAACTTTCCTCTCATGAGTTACTTTGTACTTATAAAAATCATCAGAAACTTTCTGTAATTCAATTCTCACTGATTGGTACCCTTTTTCAGTTAACAAACTATTAAATTTTTGAGTCCATTGCATGTTGTTCATTATATGATTATTTTAGCAATAATATCTCTCAAATATTCATTATTAATGGTAGCTACATCTAGAGTATTTCTTAATAAGGAAACAGAGTAATTTTCCAGATTCTCATAAAATTCAGGATCAAGTGTTTCATAAATAATAGCCATATCAGGATTTATCATTGAATTAGCAATCAATACCAAAGGATTAGTTACATTAGAATATTGAGCAATATGTCTAATACAGCCAGCCTCTACTGGTCTCAATGTATCATCTCCTCTTCCAGAATTACCTGAAGGAACTGAATCAGTAACAAGAAAGGGTACTTAAGATTCAATAGAGGGGCTTACCATAGCTTTGGCAAGAATTGTAGTTTATTGTTTTTACTCTTTCTTCCTCCTTGGTAGGAATGAGGTGGGTTTGGGTTGAGCTGATGGGGCCTGGAAGGGCCTGCCTGAGGTGCTTGCTGTTTTTGTTGTTGTTGTTGGGCCTGGAGGTAGTCCCATTTCAATTTTTAAGCTTCCACCTTTTCCTGTTGTTGAGGAGCCAATTGTGGAAGGGCTTTTTTTGCTTGAGGAGGTTTCCTCTTCTCTTGAAGAAAGATTTTATATTTCTTACCTTTTCTTATATAATTTCTACTTTTGATTTTAGTTTGAGGTTCTCTGCCCTCAACACCTTGATGTGAGTGGAGAGGTTTCTCACTTGCTGCTGCAAGGGCATCTTTTTTATCTTGAATCCACTTGGAAGCTCTTCTGGGGGCTTTTGATCCAGAGAAGTCTTTTCCACTTTTATCTCTATTTCTTACATTTCCACATCCTGATTAGTCCAAAAATTGATTAATTTGAGCAAGCTTTGTAGTTGAAGGAGAACCTACAGAAGTCTCATCATAATCAATCAAGTCTAGCTCCTCATCACGGCCAGCAGAAGCACTTTGATCAGAATTTGTTGTATATAAATGAACTGAGAGAAAGAAATATTAAAATTTAATCAGTTATTATTTAACTTTGTTGAAAGAAAAATAAAGGAAAAAATAAAAATATTTCAGGTATACAATCAATTATCAGGATTATTTAATCAACTGGAAAGATGAAAATATAATATTTATCAGGACAAAAAATCAACTGAATTAATTATAACAATTTTTAATCAAACTACTTAATATATTTATATTTTATTACCAGGATTTAAAATAAATCCACTGAACTAATCAAGTAATTTAATAATTATCAGGACAAAAAGTCAACTGGAATAATTAATACAAGTCTCAATTAGTTATTAATTTATGTTGATATAAAATTATCAGGACTATGAGTCAACTGAAATTTTTATTACCAGGACTTTAATGTCAACTGAATTTATTTATTATAATTAATTTAGGTAATTTATATATTTATTATTTCACTTCCAGGACAATTTTCAACTGAAACAATAAAATAAAATTTTAATTTAAAGGACAATTGTTAAAGGAAATAATTAAAATAATAACTTAATTAATTAGAATAATTTTATTACTTTTAGGACTAAGAACAGTATTGCTCTATCTTGGTAAACTAGAAAAAAAATTTAAAATTTTTTTATTATTATTTACCAGGCACCTCCCCCTGTAATGTGAACAAATCAATGCCACTACAGAGTGCTGAGTAAAAAGATATATGTGAAAGATGAAATAAGCAGAGTTAAACCTACAGATAGTAGCTGGTATAGTCACTACAATTATATAGGACAAATAAACCTATATAAAACTTAGATTGGGGGTGAGGTTTGATTCCCAGTTGTGGAAAAAAAGGTAAATCAGGTGCCTGATGACATCTGTCGTTTTCAGTCATCCAGCAAGACTTATTGGTCCTCATAGTCAAAGGTCCCCCAGTTGCCAGAATCAAGATAACAATTTCTTGATGAAAATTTGGAAAGGCTCCCAGATGTCAAGGGGTCCTTTTGGTCTAGAAGATTTTATGGTGGTCCAAATGGCGGTGAAGGTTGGTAAATCAAGAATTTAAATCAAGGCACGTAGATTTTTATCTTTTATGTTGTATTACTCAATTTAAAAGGTATGAAGGGGATTATTATTATTACGTTTTGGTATAAGAATTAAGATATTGTAATTACTACAGCAACAGAGGTATTAATAAACTATAATAATTGATTGTATATAATAAAATTGTAAGTGATAAAAGAACGAGAAAAAACAACCAAAATGGGAGGCTTTATATAGGCAAAAAGAAGAGAAACCACAAAGTTAAATATTCTATATACAGGAGTATGAGAGAAAATAATATTCCAGAATAAAATATTTCAAATATTAAGGTTGTTCTATAAAGAATGTATCAATATACTGTATTTACTGTTTATTCCAAATTATTTGATTTATTTCAAAGATCCCGTAAATGTCACCTTTAAATAAATAATTTGAATGTTATTTTTTAGTATTGATAAATTTTTATTTCACCTCTCACCTGTCTTGAAGACATTGTTAGGGAATAGAAATATGAGAGACATTAAATTTAAATATTTACTTGATTTACTTATACCAATTAATGAAATTATTGTAAGCAAGTTATAAAGTAAATAGAATAAGAATGAAGGCATGGCTCCAACTTTGTATATAATTAATTATTTACTGGGTAAGTCTAGTAGCCTGGCCGAGAGCTTATTTTAAATTAAAGGACACCTTGAACCATGTACTTGCTCAGTAGAAACTTATAAAAATGATCACAAATCACTATCAGATAAAAATCAACATCTGCACAAACTTATTAATGAATTAAAGCCTTTTATAGATGAAAACACTTCATTAAAAATGATAATAAGCTTATACACAGTGAATTGAGAAAATTGAAAATTTATTTCCAAGATTTGAGTAACAAATGCTTAGTGGAGGAAGATAGAAATGTTCTGTCTCTTGCAAGAATTAATGATAAACCATCCTATATTCCTAATTTAAGAATAAAATAATCTGATCTTGAGGAAATATTATCTACATTACTGGTAATTCCTGATAAGAATTTTGATGTAGTGAGAAATACTACTCAAACTTCTGCAAAATATAATAATAAACAGCCTGAACAAAGCAGCTCTTCTCTCCCTTGTAATGTGGCAATTAAGCAATCTGACAATGATTCTGTCAGCCAGGCTATTCCAGGAGTCCAGTAAATGATATATAAATTATAAAACCTTAAAGAGTGGGTAAGACTTGTATTTAATGAATATAACTTAATATTTTATTGCAAAATGAAATTATATAAGAATTTTATTATATACAAGTGTTACATTAAATTTATTGATTATATATATTTTTATATACAATTAAATTGAGCATAATATAATATATTCTACAAATAATGGCGCATTTTTATGTATTTAATAATTATAAATTTATATTTAATTAATTAAAAAACATATATTATAATTACAAGTGTAAAATTGATTTATAATATATTTAAATTAATTACTTAAATTTATATATTAAATAATACCTCTCATATGATACTAAACAATAATTAAGGACGCTTCTTTTGACCCTTAATTGTGTTAGAAAAAACAAATAAATTAATTTGGACTAAATTGAGATTAATTGCTTGTTTTGTTGCATCAAATTATTTTTTGTTTCACTTAAAATGTCCTTTAATCAGAATGTACCATCTGTTTGGAATTATATTTCTCATAGTTCCTATGTTTCCAATCTTGTTTAGTTATTCACTATTGTCACTTACTGATTTGGGAATTAATGGCGGGGAAATTGGATTCTTAATTGGGGTTTTAATTAATTGTTTCATGTTTTTCTCTATATTGTTATGTTTCATTTACTCTTTTGATATATTTGTTTTATTCCATTCTAATCATTGTATTTACACATATAGTAGCGCTTCAGTGGACCCATTGCCTATAAAAGGGCCTTGGATAATCCCCTGTAGCCTCATCACTTATTACACACTCAACAAATTAAATAACCATTTTATTACATTTATATTTTTTTTATTAGTAATACAAATCCAATTTAAATTCTATACAACAAATCAAAGGTTGCTTTAAGTCTAATAGTAATTAAAATTGTTTGCTGCGCAGTACCCTTACATTTAATAATATTATTATTAATAAAATCTAAGTTTTTGTCACCTCTCAAAGTTGCTCACCGTTGTCTCCCTCTCAAATAAAATATATATATATATATTTGGTTTATTTCTTTATTTTCCTTTGTCCTCCTCCTTCTCTCCTCCTTTTTCTCCTATTTTTCTTACCTCTTCTAGACGACTGACCGACAACTGGTGACCTTTCCAAATGACGACGACAATCGAGCCTGGCGACGAACAACAAAACGCATGGACCACCTAGCAAAAAGAAACTTTTGCCGCGACTGTGTTTCAAACTTGGGTTCGACATCTTAGGTTTATATAATATTAATTTTTATATTATTTTGAAGTGATTTTTCAATCACTATAGTAAGTTCACCTTTGCGACTCTCACTCTTATTACTATATTTTTATTGCAATAACAGTGATTGTGGCTTAATTGCTGATTCACTGAGTGTAAGTGTTCAATTTTTAAAATTTTTTTTTCCTAGTTGACCATTATAGAGTGTTAAATCCTCTTAGTCCTAGAAGAATTGACATTTTTTAATACAAAGTTTAATTATTAATTTAATTTTTTTTTATTAATTATTGTTAATTTTGGTTGACTTTAAAGTACATTGTGCTTAGTCCCAAATATATTGCCATATTTAATATTGGTAATTAATTGGTTGAATTAACTTGATTGTTATTCCCAATTCAACCTTGCAATCCATTTTTTTTAAATTAATTTTTTTTAATTATTACTTATATTGAAAATTATTTTTTCTATAATTTAATTAATAAAATTTTTTATTATTATTTGGAGCAATTATTGACTAACTTTTATTATTTTTTTATAAAATAAAAAGTAAATTATAAATCTTCCCACTAGTATGTCCAACAATTTGGCAGAAAAAATGGATAACATGCAAGTGGATGAAATAGAAATTGACTATGATGCTGACACTGTAAGTTCTTCTAAAGTTGGTCATAAAAAATCTTATGCTAACACAAAGAATTCACATACTGCAGGATGTGGAAATGACAGGAAATGCAAACAAACCAAACCCCCTTCCCCCAGTACCACAGAAGGAAGTAAAGCCTCTAGTGCCTCAAGAAGGTCTTCCAAAAGGCTTCAAAATAAAAAATCTTCCTCTGCCACAACAAATCAGCAACCTATCCAGTCATATAAAAGAGTTGAAGACAGAAAATATGATGTACAAAGCAAAGGTAGACACATTGTGGGATCAGTTCCAAAAACTCAGGAACCAGATTCAGGCCCAGGCCCCTCCTCAGTTGCCTCCCAATCAGCCTCAGTTTCAGGCTCAACCTTCACAGCCACCCAGCTCAACCATCCAAAATCCAAATACTATGGAAGTAGAGCAATGGAAATGGGATTATCTAATGAGTCACTACCAACAGAATGTGCAAGA
Organism: Hemileia vastatrix; assembly: GCA_030280995.1. Lineage (NCBI taxonomy): Eukaryota > Fungi > Basidiomycota > Pucciniomycetes > Pucciniales > Zaghouaniaceae > Hemileia > Hemileia vastatrix. The sequence goes on along the minus strand of JASXTE010000009.1, from coordinate 30,289,577 downwards.
CCCTCCTCATCATCAGCCTGGCCCATCCAGAACACCCAATTTCCATCCACCTCCTCATCCCTACCAACAAGGCAGGAGAAAGAAGGCCCAAGCACAATCCCAAACCCAGTCCCAGGGGAAGTTTCCTCCTCTGCCATGGTAAGTAATTTGGTTGATAGTCACTTGGGTATGTTTTCTAATAAATCTTCTTCTGCAGGTAATATTATTGAACATGGTGAAAGAACAGTTAAACCTGTTAAAAGACAGCTTCCTGTAACTAGTAGCCCTATTGATGTAATTAGCAAATTGTCATTTGATGAACCTTTACATTTAACTTCTACATCTTTAATTAATCCTTCTCTTGCAATTAAAAATGATTCTGTTCCCCCTGAAATCTATACCTTAATTGAAAAAACTTCTGAGGAAATATTGAAAGATACCCTTGATTTTAATATTGTAAAAGACAAACATGTGAGAGATGTGTTAATCCATGAAAATGATAGATTAAATAATTTACACTTGCAATGTAAAGTGAGTTCTTCTGTACAAGATACAGCTTATTTGAAAATCAAAGAAACCTTGAATATTGTTCTTAGTCAACAAAAACAAATAAGAAGTGACCATAGAGCTATCTCAGATAGAAATATCAGTCTACATAAGACCTTGAGTGAATTGAAACCCCTTATTGAGGAAAATTATTCATTCAAAAATGAAATAAAATCTCTGCAAAATGAGTTTAAGAAGCTAAAAAATGATTTCCATGCACTAAGTACCAAACACTCCGTTTCTGAGGACAGAAATGTTCTATCTCTTGCAAAAGTAAATGACCAGATGTCTGAAATTCCAAGAATAAGAAACTATGTGTCTGTCCTACAGGAAACGTTCTCAACCTTAAACACCAATAATGAATTAAATGAGATTTCTGTAAATAAGCTGCATAAAAATAAAGGGAAAAGACCTGAGAAAAGTTCATCCTTTCTTCCTCATATTTCAACCATTAAACAAACTGACAATGAGTCGGTAAAATCTTTTGCTACTAGCAAAAAATCTTGTGATGGTCATGCACCAGCTGTTTCTGTAAATAATGAAATTTCTGAACACCTGGCTAAACTTTAGGAATTATTAATAATGAATAATTCAAACCAAAAAGTGGACCATCCCAGTAGTCAGAAAAATTGGCCTAAGTTAGACCAATATCCTACCTTTGATGGTGATTCTTCCTCTGATTGGCAACACTTTATCCAGAGAATTGATAATTTAAAGAGATCTTATAAACTACCTGATGAAGAAATTGTTTCTAAGCTAATTTCTTTATTTTCCAATGTAGCCTTGATGTGGTATGAATCTGTCCTTTTAGATAACAATCATTATACATGGAATGATTGGAAATCCTTGATTGAGAATCAGTTTGGTGGTTCAAAATTCAGGTTAGCTCAGCAGAGACTGTATGAGAATACTAGATATGTATCCTCCTCTGTTGAAAAGCCCATTGTTTTTCTGATGAAAATAACTAAAATCCTTAGAGCAATTGATCCAAAGTTAGATTATGATATTTGGAGAGATAAAATCTTGTATAAATTACCAAATTCTCTTAGGGATTTGATTGTTGCTAGAACTGAGCATGTAAGGGAAAATTCTTCTTTCATTAATATCTGTAATGAAGTACTACTCAACCATAGATATGAACCAAAGAATTACCTTAGTAAATCTTATAATGATCAGAATAAACCTTCTATAAAGCTCCCAGAAAAATTTGGTAAACCCTCTGCCCCAGTTGCACCTAAAAAATATGCAACAAATACTTGTTATAAATGTAACAAACCGTGGCAGAAGGGTCATGTTTGTGACAAGAAAATTCATCTTGTTGAACAAAATGAAGACACTGATGAAGTTGAACTTGATGTCAATAATTCTTCCAGTGACTGTGAAAGTAATATCTCCTATGACAATGAATCTGTTAAAGATGTTTTAATGTTGGAACATGATGTCCATTATTTAAATAATATATCTGAAGATTGTGTATTGAATTTATCTTCAGTAGAAAATGCTGAGATAATTAAAGATATTACTAACAATTCTATTCCTATATCCCCTTTAAAGGCACCTGTTATCATTAATGGTAAAAATGTTGATGTAGTTCTTGATTCTGGTGCTGGAGGAAGTGTAGTATCTGAAAAAGCTTTGGCTTCAGTGGATAAGGAATATTTGAGTAAATTATTGCCTATAACTTCTGAAAAATGGAGAGGGTATGGTTCTACCTTATTTCCTATTGGCAAATACAAATCCTCTGTATTTTTCAAATATAATGGTGGTTTTGTCAGAGCTATTTGTGAGTTTGTTGTCATGAAAAATGATGATTTGAGCAATTGGTTTATTATGGGAAATGATATTTTAACCATGTTTGGTGTGAAACTGGACCCAGCAAATAATTTCTTTACCTTAGGAATGAATGGGAAACGAAAATTCAAAATTTCTTCTCCTAGACCTTCTGGGCATTTGTTGAAATCTTGTAACTCACTGACCCAATGTAAAGGTAGACCAACAACTGAAATGGATGATTTATTACATGAAATAAATACTGCTTCTTTTGGTGATCAGTTGACTTGTGAACAAAAAGATTCTATTGTTGCCTCTATTACCTCTTTCCCTATGGCTTTTGCTCATGGGTCTCATGTCTTGGGAATTGTTCAGGAAGAAATGATGATTACCTTATCCTGTAATTTGAGTGATATTCCTCCTACCCTTAAGAAAAAACCATATCCTTCTTCTCCATCAAAAAGAAAAGATATTGAAGATAATATTGAAACATTATTGAAAATGAATATTATTGAGAAAGTGGATGTCACCCCCAAATATTGTGTCATCTCCCCAGTCTTAATTTCTTATGAAAAATATAAAGCTAGATTATGTGGAGATTACAGAGCTTTAAATACTTATACTGTTGATGATATTTATCCTTTACCCAGAATTAATTCAATACATGCTACCTTGCAAGGTGCAAAATTTATTAGTTGTCTGGATGGTAATAAAGGTTATCATCAAGTTCCAGTTGAGAAAAATTCTCAAAATTTTTTGCTTATTGCTACTCATATGGGAATATATAAGTATGTTAGGATGCCATTTGGCCCTAAAAATGCTCCTTCAGTTTTCCAGAAGGTCATGGATAACACTTTCCATCAAGAAATTATTGAAGGTTGGCTCATGGTTTATATTGATGATATTATTGTTTTTTCTAAAACTTTTGATGAACATATAATTCACTTGAATAGAGTTTTCCAAAAAATGGATGAAATCAATATGACCTTATCTTTAAAAAAGTGTAAATTTGGTTTTCAATCTTTGAAAGTCCTTGGCCATGTTGTGTCAGGCTTACAAATTTGTGTAGAGCATAATAAAGTTGCTGCCATTCAAAATGTGAAAGCACCAACTTCTGTAAGAGAAATCCAAAGTTTTTTGGGTATGTGTGGCTATTATAGACAATATATTAAAAACTATCAGGTCATAGCCTTGCCTCTTACAAAACTAACCAGAAAAGATGTTGCTTTTCTCTGGAATAATGACTGTCAGAAAGCTTTTAATACATTGAAAAGTTGCTTAATGACAGCCCCTATATTGGCTCTTCCAGATTTTAACAAGCCATTTGTACTTTATACAGATGCTAGCTTTATTGGTCTGGGTGCTGCCCTTCACCAAAAGCAAATTATTAATGATAAATCCTCAGAGGTTGTAATTTGTTATATTTCAAGAACCTTAAGAAATAGTGAATTGAAATATGGTGCCACTCAATTGGAGTGCTTAGCAGTTGTTTGGGCTCTTGAGAAACTTCATTACTACTTGGATGACCAAAAATTTGAGTTGGTAACTGACTGTAGTGCTGTGAAATCTCTCTTAAACCTCAAAACACCTAACAGACATATGTTCAGGTGGCAACTTGCTGTTCAAGAATACAGAAGAAGGATGACTATTATCCATAGAGCTGGAAATGTTCATTCTAATGTTGATATGCTCTCCAGATTGCCTCTGCCAAATAATGCCTCCAATCCTGCTTATGTACCTGAAGATGATACTGCTCATATACATGGTATATTTATAGTTGATATGGAAGAAGAGTTATTACAGTTAATACTGGATTCATATGATAAAGATTCTGACTTAAATAAATTAGTTACTATTTTGAATGATCCTAAGAATGCTTCAATTCAAGCATTAAGAAAAACTCTTCCTGCAAAGTACCAAAATTCTTTAAGTAAAGGAAAGTTTTCTATTGAAGATGGTTATATATATTATAGAAGGAAGCTTACCAATGTAATTGTTATTCCTCCTTCAATGAAAGAGACTATCCTCAAACTTTGTCATGATGACATATTAGCTGGTCATTTTGATCTTGAAAAAACATTGATTAGAATCAAAAACACTGCATGGTGGGCTAATATGTCTGAAGACACAAAATTATATGTTGAATCTTGTGATTCCTGCCAAAAATCTAAAAGGTTAACAGGTAAGAGAGCAGGGTTATTACAACATATTGAAGCACCTAGTGCTCCCTGGCAAATCATTAATATGGATTTTGTCACTGGTCTTCCTGTTGCAGGTAAAGACAGCTTTAACTCTTGTTGGGTAATAGTGGATAGATTCACTAAAATGTGCAAATTTATTCCAACCCACAAAGATGTATCCACCAAAGAATGAGCTTTCTTATGGTGGTCTTACATGTTTAATATTATTGGTTTTCCAAAAGCCATTATCTCTGATAGGGATCCAAAATTTAATTCTGAGTTTTGGACCTCATTGATGGATATTTGTGGCTGTGAGTTAAAATTGTCTACAGCTCACCATCCTCAGACTGATGGTCTAGCTGAAAGAATGATTCAAACTCTGGAAGATATGATTAGAAGGTATTGTGCCTTTGGTTTAGAATATAAAGACAATGACAGATTTACTCATGATTGGGTCACTCTTTTGCCTGGTCTTGAATTTGCATATAATAGCACTGTTCATTCTGTCACTGAGAAAAAGCCTTTTGAGCTTTGGTTAGGTTATGTCCCAAACACTCCTGCTCAGATTCTCAATAATAAATTACCTAAGTTGGAACTACACCCTGGTGTAAAATCTTTTATGCAAATGCAACAGCTATGCAGAAAACATGCTCAAAGTTGTATTGATAAAGCATTTGAATATGAAAAGAAAAGATGGGATAAATCCCATAAAGAATACACATTTAACAAGGGTGATGAAGTGTTGATCTCTACTGTCCATTTCAATTTACAGGGTAACCACAAATTAAAAGATCCTTTTGTAGGACCATTTGTTGTTAAAAGAATGGTTGATGATAATGCAGTAGAAGTTGTATTGTATTCTCCATATGATAGGAAACATCCTGTCTTTCCCATTTCTTTGCTTAAACCTTATACTTCCAACAGTGACTTATTTCCAAAAAGAAGAGGAAGACCTAAGAAGAACCCTCAGGAAGTCACAGAAACAGCAGAAATTGATAAAATTCTCAATGATAGAATTATCACTTCTGAGAGAGGTACTGAATATTTATTGAGATATAAGAACAAATCATCTGAACATGATGCATGGATACCTGGCAAGGAAATTTCAAATCTGCCTGCTCTGTTGAAAAAATACAAAAAGAAAAAATCTTAGCATTTTTTTTATTGTTTTTTTTAGAGTGAGGGAGTGTCAGCCAGGCTATTCCAGGAGTCCAGTAAATGATATATAAATTATAAAACCTTAAAGAGTGGGTAAGACTTGTATTTAATGAATATAACTTAATATTTTATTGCATAATGAAATTATATAAGAATTTTATTATATACAAGTGTTACATTAAATTTATTGATTATATATATTTTTATATACAATTAAATTGAGCATAATATAATATATTCTACAAATAATGGCGCATTTTTATGTATTTAATAATTATAAATTTATATTTAATTAATTAAAAAACATATATTATAATTACAAGTGTAAAATTGATTTATAATATATTTAAATTAATTACTTAAATTTATATATTAAATAATACCTCTCATATGATACTAAACAATAATTAAGGACGCTTCTTTTGACCCTTAATTGTGTTAGAAAAAACAAATAAATTAATTTGGACTAAATTGAGATTAATTGCTTGTTTTGTTGCGTCAAATTATTTTTTGTTTCACTTAAAATGTCCTTTAATCAGAATGTACCATCTGTTTGGAATTATATTTCTCATAGTTCCTATGTTTCCAATCTTGTTTAGTTATTCACTATTGTCACTTACTGATTTGGGAATTAATGGCGGGGAAATTGGATTCTTAATTGGGGTTTTAATTAATTGTTTCATGTTTTTCTCTATATTGTTATGTTTCATTTACTCTTTTGATATATTTGTTTTATTCCATTCTAATCATTGTATTTACACATATAGTAGCGCTTCAGTGGACCCATTGCCTATAAAAGGGCCTTGGATAATCCCCTGTAGCCTCATCACTTATTACACACTCAACAAATTAAATAGGGGGTGTCAGTTCTGGCAAATCCGCACTTAACTTAAGTGCGGATTTCAAACCAAATCAGCACTTACAAATCAGCACTTAAATTTTGCAAAAAAGTCACTTATTTCAAAAAAGGGTGTCAGTTATGACCTCAAATCAGCACTTTTTTCCTGTTTTTTTTCACAACCACATTTGGCCACTAAACATCCCTTCCTTTCTTACCCCATCCCTGTCACATGTGACACACTGACCTTCCTCGCTACCTACCCATCAATCCTCGGCACACACCCCTTCCTGACATTTTCAATATTTTGACCAGGCATGTTTACATTCTTTTTTACTTATTTCTTCTACTTCTTAATCTTTTTTCTATGGGTGTCAGTTCTGACCTCAAATCAGCACTTTTTTCGTGATTTTTTTTTCAAAACCACATGTTGGCCACATCATCCCTTTCTTTCCCATACCATTTTGTACTCTCCAAATGTCCTCTTTGTGTACTTCATTCACTTGGGTTGGTATTTTGGTTTGTTGCATATTCATTTTTGTTGGAATTTACGGTGAATTTTTTTTTTTTGGATGGCTCATTGGTTTTCTTTCACCAGCTCAACATGAAATCGCATATTTTCTGAAATCGCATATTTTGTCAGTGATTTTTTTTTCATTCATCCCTCATATCCTTTTCCTATTCTCCTCCAACATCCCTCAAACAACTTGGTTTCATTCATTTTGTCATCTCATCTCTCCAGGTAAGTCACTTTATTCTTTTTTTTTGATTTTTTGATTACTAATTATAATTTTTTTTTTGTTTTTTTCTGTTTATTTTATTTTTTTTATCTAAATTTTTTTTGTAAGTGGTTATTTTGGATTTCAATGTTATAATTAACCTTTTTTTCACTCCCTCTTTACTTTCTTTTTTAGCTCCATCACCCTACTCTTCATCCCTCCTTGGCATGGTCATTATCCCCCCTTTCCCTTATTTCACTTTTTTTTGGCTCCATTTCATTGAAACACATACATTGCACATTCTTTATGCATTTCACTTACTCCATATTCAATTTCCCCACAATTCCAACATCAATCTTTCTCACTCTATTTTTCCTACTTTTCAATCAAGGTAAGTTTCATCTCCTTTTTTTCATGCCTATATGATATCTCATTCCTTTTATGAAAAGTTCATACTTAAATATATGTATGACTCTTATCTGGATAACAGTGAACTTATAAAACTCCTTTTGATCTCATCTTCATTACCACTTTTCAAGTTTTTGTAAAATTTTGAAAATCAGACTCGGAATTAGGGTTAGGTTTATTCAAATCTAATGTTCTTTTTACTGAAGATTCTCCTGAAGGCTACCTTTCATTTCCCACAAACAGATTTGAATTTGATTCAGTGGTTGCTGAGATATTGACCGTTAAAGTTGAGCCTTTTTTTTCCCAATTTAAATTTTTATTTCATTTTTTTATGTAACAAATTAGGGTTAGGTTTATTTAAATCACATGTCCTTTAACTGAAGATTCTACTAAAGAATATCTTTCATTTCCCTCAAACAGGTCTGAATTAGGTTCAGTGGTTGCTGAGATTTTGACCTTTGAAGTTGAGCCTTTTTTCCAAATTTCACATGTCTTATTTCACATTTTTATATTGCATATTTAGAGGATAAGGATTCTGAAACTCTTATATGATTATTATCTAGGCATATATTCGTTGCTCAAGAATATCACTAAAGCTCAAAAAGATGAAGATTTTCGCTTATGGGACACTCTACCTTCCTTTAACTCTTTTCTTGATCTTCGACTCAAAAAGCACTGTAATAAAGCATTTGAAAAAAATCATGAACTTGCAACCAAAGTTGGAATACCGAATTGGTGTGACTCCGAATGGGAAGATATCAGCCACGGATATCTTTTATTTTCTAATGTTATTATCACTTATTCTGGATTTCACAATAAAATTCACACTGATACCAAGGACACCAATTTTCTTACTTTTGGTATATTCTCATATATCAAACGGATTACTGGCCAACCAATACCATCTCCAGCTAAAATCAAATGACATGGTTTATATTTTCCAGACCACCGGTGCATCATTGATTTTGGTTTGGGAAATGGTATCATCGAAACTATTTGGAATTCTTCTAAGGATAATCATCAAACAACCAAAGCCCTTCCTGGTTTGGAATCCTGTCAACATTTAACACATTTTGGTTGCTCATTTAAAATCAGTCATAAGTTAATTCAAAGAATCAATAAGGTAATGAAAGAAGGTAAGGTTAATCAATTTAAAAAACTTTATTTAGATCCAAAAAGTATGGGGATTAGAGTTGTCATCGAAAATTTTAAATTTTTTCGTAAATTTTTAATAAATATTTTTTATGTATCAATTTCCTCAACTAAAGTAATGGGCCCACGACCTTGTGTTGTATATATGGTAATCATGATAACATTTATTTGTTTCATGGGGTTCCTCTAGCCTATACCTGTGGAAAGTCCCAAACTTTTGTTTCTAGATTTGATCTGCATTTTGGCTTAAGTGATTGTCATTACTTTAAACTAGGGAAATTGATATATATTAGATATTTATTTAATAATTTACGTAATTATATTAAATTTAGATGACTTCCACCACTTACTTCAATAAAATGCAGGGGAGGGTATTGCCAAATTTTCAAATCTGACATGTGAATTTGATGACTTAGAAAAATTTTGTTGATATCAACCCCTTGCTTCAATAAAATGCAGGGGAAAGTATTGCCAATTTTTTAAAACAGATATAGAATTTTTTGACTTGTAAATATTTTTGTGAAAATTTTTGACGAGAATGTGAAAGAAATTGTTTCCACCTTGAGCAGGTTTCTGGCTCAAAGGAATAGCAGTACCATCAACAAAACCAATACATCCTGGGAGGCCCTCTGCTTGCATAACCTGAGATGATTCAAGTCGCTCTTCTTTTGTTGGCCAGGTGAGAAGTTGAGATTACAAGGAGTTGATGGCAGTGACACATTGTTTGGTATAAGTGTTAATTGAACCATACCCTAAATCAAAGACATTTTCTAAACGTTTCAAAGCGGCTCCATTACCATTTGAACCCAAATGACATAGTGTGATGGCCAATTGAATTGAAGGATGTTGTTGTTCTTTTTGAGAATTATTGTGAAATATGGGATTATCCTGAATAAGCTCAAGCAATTTAAGGAAACATTCCTGAGAAGTCCTGAACAGCTCTCTGAAACTGGGTGTAGATAGTTTAAGAAGTGTTTGGATGGTGTACATGGGGGTATGAAGTACTTGAGGCTTTCTGGGAAGAAGGTAACGTTTCGTGGCCATTTTTGATAAAAAGACAAAATCTTCCTCTAGATCAGAATCAGAATCGCAATCAGAGTCCAAGAGCAGTTCAAGAGCCATGAAAGTCATTGCTTTATGTAATTTATCACAATTTGAAAGTGAGGAAGGCATAACTCTTATATGATATGATATGAAGATGTAAGTGATGTACGATGTTTTGAGTTATGAAGTGTTATGCTGCGGAGTGCTGCGTATGAATGGGATGATGCTGACAAATCAGTGAAATGGGAGTTGATGGTGAAATCAGCACTTTTGGTTGAGAAAGTGCGGATTTGAGTGAAATAAGTGACTTATTTCATTTTGAAATCCACCAGTATTGGGGCTAGTGTGTTTTGGAAATCCGCACTTATTTAAGTGCGGATTTAGTAAAATTTAAGTGCGGATTTGTAAGTGCGGATTTGCCAGAACTGACACCCCCTAATAACCATTTTATTACGTTTATATTTTTTTATTAGTAATACAAATCTAATTTAAATTCTATACAACAAATCAAAGGTTGCTTTAAGTCTAATAGTAATTAAAATTGTTTGCTGCGCAGTACCTTTACATTTAATAATATTATTATTAATAAAATCTAAGTTTTTGTCACCTCTCAAAGTTGCTCACCGTTGTCTCCCTCTCAAATAAAATATATATATATATTTGGTTTATTTCTTTATTTTCCTTTGTCCTCCTCCTTCTCTCCTCCTTTTTCTCCTATTTTTCTTACCTCTTCTAGATGACTGACCGACAGATTCTATAAAATCTGTTGTAACCAATAAAAAATATTTTAATACTCACAGTGAGGCAGCTTCTTCTGTGAATAATAAAATTTCTGAACACCTTTCCAGGCTTCAAGAATTGATTACAATGAATAATTTCACCCTTTGAGTTTAACAGCCTAGTAGCAATAAGAATTTGCCTAAATTTGATTATTGTCCCACCTTTGAAGGTAATTCTTCATCTGATTGGAAGAGCTTTATTAATATTATTGATAATTTAACAAATTCTTATAAATTTCCAGATGAAGAAATAGTTTCTAAATTTATTTCTTTATTTTCCAATGTAGCCTCAATGTGGTATGAATCTGTGTTATTGGAAAATCAACACTATACATGGAGGGAGTGGAAAACATTGATTTAAAATCAATTTGGCAGTTCAAAATTCAGATTAGTTCAAAAAAAGATTATATGAAAACGCTATATATGCATCCTCATCTGCTGAAAATTCTATTGTTTTCATCATGAAAATAACTAAAGTTCTTAGAGCTATGGATCCAAAAATGCAATATGATACTTGGAGTGACAAAATTCTCTATAAATTACCAAATTCCTCAGAGATTTGATTGTTGCAAGGACTGAGAATGTTCGAGAGAATTCTTCTTTTATTAATATCTGTAATGAAGTACTACTAAACCATAGATATGAACCAATGGATTATCCCTTGAAATCTTATCATGATCAGCATAAAAATACATCAAAACTCCCTGAAAAAATTGGTAAAACCTCTGCCCCAGTTGCACCAAAGAAATATGCAAAAAGTACTTATTTTAAGTGTAACAAGTCATGGAAGAAGGGTCATGTTTGTGACAAGAAAATTCATCTTGTTGAACAACCTGATGAGACTGAAAATACTCCAGTTGACCTTGATAATTTCTCCAGTGACTTTGATAGTGATATCTCTTATGAAAATGATTCTTCTCAGGGAGTTCCATTGTTTGAAAAAGATATCCAATATTTAGATAACATGTCTGAAAATTTTAATTTTGATTTATCTTCAGTAGAGAATTCTGATTTATTAGAGATATTACTGAAATTTCAGTATTAATATCCCCCTTAAAAGCACCAGTTATCATTAATGGTAAGAATTTTGAAGTTGTTCTTGACTCTGATTCTGGAGAAAGTGTGGTGTCAGCCAGGCTATTCCAGGAGTCCATTAAATGATATGTAACTTATAAAACCTGAAAGAGTGGGTAAGAATTGTATTTAATGAATATAAATTATTATTTTATTGCATAATAAAATTATATAAGTATTTTATTATATACAAGTGTTATATTAATTTTATTGGTTATATAAATTTTTATATACATTTAAATTGAACAAAATATAATATATTCTACAAATAATGGCACATTTTTATGTTACTTAATAATTATAAATTTATATTTAATTAATTGAAAAAACATATATTATAATTATAAGTGTAAAATTGACTTATAATATATGTAAATTAATTATTTAAATTTATATATTAAATAAACACCTTTCATATAATACTAAAAAATAATTAATGATGCTTCTTTTTACCCTTAATTGTTTCAGGAAAAACCAATTAATTAATTTATACTAAATTGAGATTAATTACATGTTTTGTTGTGTCAAAGTATTTTTTGTTTCACTTAAAATATCCTTAAATCAGACTGTACTATCTGTTTGGAATTATTTTTCTCATAGTTCCTATGTTCCAATCTTGTTTAGTTATTCACTATTTTTACTTACTGATTTGGGAATTAATGGCGGGAAAATTGGATTCTTAATTGGGGTTTTAATTATTTGTTTCATGTTTTTCTCTACATTGTTATGTTTCATTTACTCTTTGATATATTTGTTTTATTCTATTCTAACTATAGTATTTACAAACATAGTGGCGCTTCAGAGGACCCATTGCCTATAAAAGGGCCTTGGATAATCCCCTGTAGGATCATCACTTACTATACACTCAACAATTTAAAAGATAATTTTATCACGTTTATTATTATTTTTATTAGTACTACCATCTAATTAAAAATTCTCAATAACAAATTAAAGGTTGCCTTAAGTCTGATAGGAATTATATTGTTTGCTGCGCAGAACTCTTACTTAAATAATATTAATATTAAATAAAACCTCAAATCGTTCATCTCCCAACTCACTCGTCGTTGTTTCATTTTAAATAAATTATTTTTATTACTACTTTTATTTTTCTATTTACCTTTAGTATTTGTTTCTCTTCTTTTTTGTCCCTTTTCTTTCCCTCTTCTAGACAACTGACCGACATGTGGTGTCTGAAAAAGCACTGGCTTCAGTTGATAAAGATTACCATGATAAATTATTACCTACTACATCTAAAAAATAGAGAGGTTATGGTTCTTCTTTATGTCCTGTTGGAAAATACAAGACCACTGTGTTCTTTAAGTATAATGGTGGTTTGGTCAGAGCTATCTGTGAATTTTTTGTGATGAAAAATGATAATTTAAGAAAATAGTTTATAATGGGAAATGAAATATTAACCATGTTTGGTATCAAATTTGATTTAGAAAATAATTTTTTCACCTTGGGCTTAAATGGAAAAAGAAAATTTAAAATTTCTTCCTCTAAATAACCTTCTGCACACTTGTTAAATTCTTGTAATTCATAAATTCAATGTAAAGGTAGATCAACTGAAAAAATTGATATATTATTGTCTGAAATAAACAATGGTTCATTTGGTGACCACTTAACTAGTGAGCAGAAATAATCAATAGTTTCTTTAATTACATCTTTTACTATGGATTTTGCTCATGGCTCCCATGAATTAGGAGCTTTTAAGGATGAAATTAAAATTTCTTTATCCTTTAACTTGTGTGATATCCCTCCTAGCCTTAAAAAACCATACCCTGCTTCTTCCACAAAGAGAAAGGATATTGAGGATAATATTTCAACCCTTTTAAAAATGAATATTATTGAGAAGGTGGATGTTACACCAAAATATTGTGTCATCTCCCAAGTATTAATCTTATATGAAAAAGATAAAGCTATATTTCATGGAGACTATAGAGCATTAAATACTTATACAGTGGACTATATTTATCCTTTACCCAGAATAAACTCAATAGGGGGTGTCAGTTCTGTCAAATCTGCACTTATCTAAGTGTGGATTTATGAAACACACTAGCCCCAACACTGGTGGATTTCAAAAGTGAAATAAGTCACTTATTTCACCCAAACCAGAACTTTCTCAACCAAAAGTTCTGGGTTCACCATTCTGCACATCTCATTCATATGCAACACTCCACAGCATAACACTTCTCATTCACACACAGCACTCTGCAGCATAACACTTCATATCTCTTAACCTCATGCATCATCTTCATTTTTCTACCAAATAAGAGTCATGCCTTCCTCACTCTCAGATTTTTTTGGTGGTTTTTATTGTTGCTAATTATTGTTTAATTGTAATTCTAATTTTTTTTGGCATCTTTAAGTCCTTTTTTTTGGTTTTCAAGGTTAGACTAATTTTTTTTTGTTTTTATCTTTTTTTATCTTTTTTTTCTCTCCATCTCCTCCCATTCCCCCCTCCTTTTCCGCCTCAAACCCTCCCATTCCCCCTGCTTGGCCACCTCAAAAACCCCCCTCCACCTCCCCAGGTCCCCCACGCTCCCCCCACCTCCCCACTCCGTTGACTTAGCTGTATTTAGAAAAGCAAATTTGTGGTGTGACCAGAAAATTATTTTGTTGATGATGATGGTGAATGGATAGAAATTAACATGGTGGTGATTTTAGAGTTCAGTAAGGACTAATGGTGTTAAAAGATTCAGATGATATAACAAATATTGATAAGACCAAAAGTAACTACTAATGTCCTTCCCCAACCATAACCCGAAAAAACAAATAATCAATTAAAAAAGTCAATTTGTTTTTTAATGTCCTCATAGGTTTGGCCGTTTTTTATACATTCCGTAATAATTTATTTTTTTTTAATTTTCTTGCTTTTCCAATTCATGACTTTTCATTTCTCTTTGAAATTCATGGTCTTTTGACTTCTCTGAGAAAAGATAAACTCTTTCCATCTCCTCTGAATTAAATCTGGCCTTTTCAAAATTAGATTGAAGCAAAAAAAAAATTTCCTCCAAATCTAAGGCCTGTTGATCTTTCATTAGCATGTGATCAATCTTCATCTTCTCAAAGTCAAGGGCATTTTTGGCAATACTGGATTTTTCTATGAAACGTGAGTTGAAAAAAACAATAAATAGGGTATTGAATAAGATATATAGTGAATGATTCTTACTTATATCTTTTTTCTCACAATAATCATCAAGCAAAGCCAAAAATATGGATGAAGTATTACCACCTTTTTAAAAGATGGTTCAAGTTTTTTAATGTTGAAGCTCAATGCTTTAGTTTGGAATTTGAGCTAGAGGGTTCTGGAAGTTTGTCTAAGGCAGCTTCCAAAGCAGGATTCTCATTTGTGGGATTGATAATTTTTTGTGGAATTTTGTTTGAGTAGGAGTAGGAGGAGACTAGAAAAGAAATAAGGAAAGAGGAATTTGAGAATAAACTAAGAAAAAAGAAAAAGTAAATATACATCAAATAATTGGGGCTCTGACGACTCAGATCTGCTCCGAGATAATTGTTCTTTCTGATAGTCAGGATCATCTTCAGCTGAGCTATGGTGAGAGGCTTCAGGGGATTGATCTCCTTCAATTAAAGGTGTGTCAGGAGGATTATAGGAAGGTCTGGATCCAGAGGGTACATCCTTGGTAGTATTGTGTAGAAACAAAGGGTTGAAATCAACTCAGGAACCAAAAAGAATATCCATTTCCTCATAGTAAGACATATGACATTGAGCTTTTTGGAAACAGTAGTAATTCAAATCTCTAAATACTCATCATCATCACCAAAGCCAGTGGAAGTAGATGTAAAATGAGCCTTTTTATATTTTGATTGATAACTTTTGAATCTCTCCTTCATTTGCTTATGAGTGATTTCAATTCTCCCTTTTATTTTTTTCTTTACTTCATTTGCCATCAACAAGAAGTCATTGACCTTTGATAAAGGTGGACATCCAATAGAGGTGGCCTTCTCACATCCAAAACATGCATCCTAATTTGATTTAATTTTGAGAAAGTTGATGATGATGAAATACTCATCCTTTTTTAGCTTTCCAGACTTTGGTCTCTCAGGTGAAGGGCTTGCATTTTGAGGAGAATTTTGTGATGAATAATGTTTTTTAGATGCCTTTTGAGTGTTGTGTTTTCTGAGAGGCATTACAAAACTGGTATGTTGCAAGAAAAAAAATTAAGAGGTTGAAATAAAAAAAACAAGGGAAAAAACATGCCTAGTTAAAATTTTGCAATAAAATGTTTCAGATCTCAGTGAGAGGTATGTGCTGAGGATGGATGAGGGGATGGAGATCAGTGTGTCACATGTGACAGGGATGGCATGGGCAAGGAAGGGATGTTGTGGCCAACATGTGGTTATGAAAAAAAATCATGAAAAAAGTGCTTATTTGAGGCCAGAACTGACACCCATTAGTGAAATAAGTGACTTTTTTGTAAAATTTAAGTGCTGGTTTGTAAGTTCTGGTTTTTAAGTGCTGATTTGTGTTGAAATCTGCACTTAAGTTAAGTGCTGATTTAGGTTGAAATCCGCACCTAAGTTAAATGTGGATTTTCCAGAACTGACACCCCCTAATACATGCTGCCTTACAAGGTGCAAAATTTATTAGTTGTCTTGGTGGTAATAAAGGATATCAATAAATTCCTGTAGAAAAGAGCTCTCAGAGTTTCTTACTTATTGCAACTCATATGGGAATATTTAAGTATATAAGGATGCCTTTTGGCCTAAAAAATGCCCCTTCATTTTTTAAAAAAGTGATATAATTCTTTTAATCAAGAAATAATTGAAGTGTGGTTAATGCTCTATATTGATGACATACACTATGCAATATAGGGGGTGGACTTGTTAGCAAGTCCTCAACCTGAACTGAGATGGAACTCAGATGGAACTCAGACAGAACTCATACTGAACCCAAACTGAACTCTACTTGAACAACCACCTAAAACTGTTCTTCTGAGTGGTGTTAATTCCTGATTGTATGGTTCCTTTATCAATAATTCAATGTGTTTTCAATCTGTGGTGAGTTTGGGTCCAAGGTTGCAGACTTGCTAGCAAGTCCACCCCCCATATTGTGTGGTGATAATAGTTTTTTTGCAAAAACCTTTGATAAGAGTATTAACCACTTAAATAGGGTTTTTCAAAAAATGGATGACATTAACATGACCTTATCTTTAAAAAAGTTTAAATTTGGTTTTCAATCCTTGAAAGTCTTGGGTCATTTTGTGTCAGGTTTTTAAATCTGTGTAGATCAAAACAAAGTTTCTGTGATTCAGAATGTGAAAGCACCAACTTCTGTGGGAGAAATTCAATGTTTTTTGTGAATTTGTGGCTATTATAGACAAGATATAAAGAATTATCAATTAATAGCTTTACCTCTTACAAAATTAACCAGAAAAGATGTGGCTTTTATCTGGAATGATGACTCACAGAAAGCTTTTAATATATTGAAAAAATTGTTTAATGAATGCCCCAATCTTGGCCCTCCCTGACTTCAACAAACCTTTTTTACTCTACACAGATGCTAGTTTTTTTGGACTGGGAGCATCCCTCAACCAGAATAAATTATTAATGATAAAAATTTAGAAGTAGTGATTTTTTATATTTCAAAAACCCTGAGAAACAGTGAATTGAAAAATGGTTCCATTCAATTAGAGTGTTTAGAAATTTTATGGGCCCTAGAGAAGCTTCACTATTACCTGGATGACCAAAAATTTGAATTGGTTACTGACTGTAGTGAAGTCAAATTCCTCTTTGACCTAAAAACACCAAACAGACATATGTTTAGGTGGTAACTTGCCATTCAAGAGTACAGAGGTAGAATGAAAATTATTCAAAGGGCTGGAAAGGCTCATTCCAATGTGGATATTCTTTCTAGATTATCTCTTTGAAATGATGACTCCAATCCAGTTTATTTACCTGAAGATGATACAATTCATATACATGGTATATACATTGTTGATATGGAAGAGGAGTTAATAAAATTAATTCTGGATTCATATGAAAAAGATTCTGATTTTAATAAATTAGTTACAATATTTAATGATCCAAAGAATTTTTCAATTCCAGAATTAGTAAATTCTATCCCTGAAATGTACCAAAATTCTTTGAATAAAGGAAATTTTTACATTGAAGATGGTTATATTTATCATAGGAGAAAACTTACTAATGTCATTATGATTCCTCTTTCCATGAAAGAAAACATCCTAAAACTTTGTCATGATGACATATTGGCAGGTCATTTTAATCTTGAAAAGACAATGATCAGAGTTAAAAACACTGAATGGTAGGCTAATATGTTTGAGTACACAAAATTATATGTTGAATCTTGTGATTCTTTCCAAAAATCTAAAAGATAACAGGTAAGAGAGCAGGTTTATTGCAAAATATTGAAGTGCCTAATGCTCAATGGAAAATCATTAATATGGATTTTGTCACTGGTTTTCCTGTATCAGGTAAAGACAGTAATAATTCTTGTTGGTTAATAGTGGATTGATTAACCAAAATGTGCAAATTTATTCCCACCCATAAGAATGTATCCACAAAAGATTTAGCTTTCTTATGTTGGTCATGCATGTTCAATATTGTTGGATTTCCCAAAGCCATTATCTCTGAAAGAAACCCTAAGTTTACATCTGAATTTTGGATTTCTTTGATGGATTTATGTGGCTGAGTTAAAACTATCTACTACTCACCATCCCCAAACTGATTTTCTAGCTGAAAGAATGATTTAAACTCTTGATGATATGATTAGAAGTTATTGTGCCTTTGGATTAGAATATAAAGACAATGACATATTTACTCATGACTGGTTTACTCTATTACCAGGTCTTGAATTTGCTTATAAAATCACTGTTCACTCTTTCACTGAGAAAAACTTTTTGAGCTTTGGCTAGGTTATGTCCCTAACACTCCTGCTTAAATTCTCAATAATAAATTAACAAAGTTGGAACTACACCCTGGTTTAAAATCTTTTGTGAAAATGCAGCAGCTATGCAGAAAGCATGCTCAGAGTGGTATTGATAAAGCATTTGAATATGAAAAAAAGAGATGGGATAAATCCCATAAAGAATACACATTAAACAAGGGTGATGAAGTATTGATATTTACTTTCCATTTCAATTTACAGGGTAATAACAAATTAAGATATCCTTTTGTGGGACCATTTTTTGTTGAAAGAATGGTTGGAGAAAACACAGTAGAAGTTGTATTATATTCTCCATATGATAGAAAACATCTTTTTTTCTCCATTTCCCTAATTAAAACTTATACTTCCAAATGTGACTTATTTCACAAAATCAAGAGAAGACCTAAGAAAAATCCTCAGGAGGTCACAGAAACTTCAGAAATTGATAAAATTCTCAATGATAAAATTATCACTTCTGAAAAGGGTATTGGATATTTATTGAGATATATGAATAAGTCATCTGAGCATGATTCATGGATGCCTGAAAAAGAAATATCTAACCTTCCTACTCTGTTAAAAAAGTATAAAATGAAAAAATATAAGCATTTTTTTATTATTTATTTAGAATGAGGGATTGTCATACAGGCTGTACCAGGAGACCAGTAATTGTTATGATAATTTATTGGGTAAAAAGGAGGGCAAAAAATTATGTATCTTATTTAAATTAATTAATTTTATATTTCAAAATGAAATCATATTAATATCTTATTAAATATAATTAAAATAAGTGTTATAATATTTTTATTATTATATAAATTTTATATACATATAAATAAAGATAAAATGTATTCTATTCTATAAAATATTGGCACATTTTTTATGTGCTTAATGTTTATGAGTTAATACTTAATTAACTCATATTATAATAATAAGTAAATTCAACTTATAATTTATTTATTTATTTACATCAAATATTTAAACCCTTATATCAATAATTTTTTGGAACTTTTTTGACCCTTAATTGTGTCAGAGAGATTATTATATAAGTTAAAACACTTAATTAATAAAAAAAATCAAAATTCTCACTCTAAATTAGTAATCTCATTGAATTAAGTATTTTTTAACTCAAAATAGTTATTACACTAATAAAATAGTTTAAAACAATTATTTTTCCTGTTTTATACCAAAATAATTACTAAAAATATTTATTAGTATGTTGTTTGAAGTGTCATTTAAAATGGTTAATATTTAAATAATATTAAAACGTGTTTTAAATTTAATTAAGATGTTTGTATATGTCTCAAGCTTATTTAATTACTCACTAATTTAATTATAACTTTTTGGGTTAAAATTGGTGGAGAAAATAGTCTCTTACTTATGTGTTTAGTTATTTTTTTCATGTTTTTCCCTTAATGTTTGTGTTACACTTATTTTTATCTTTTACTTTTGTTTTACTTTACTCATACTTTGTATATAAACCTTTGTGGTGCTTCAGAGGGCCCCTTGCCTATATAAAGGCCTTGGATAATCCCCTTTAGCCCATCACTTAAATTATTTTTTATTATTTTTAACTCATTATTTTTTGTTTTATTGTGGCATTAAAACTTCCCCTTATATTCTAAATAAAATGAAATTGAAGGTTGCTTTAAGATTTTTTAATAATCGGTTGTTGATATTTAAGTGG
Source organism: Hemileia vastatrix (assembly GCA_030280995.1). Classification (NCBI taxonomy): domain Eukaryota; kingdom Fungi; phylum Basidiomycota; class Pucciniomycetes; order Pucciniales; family Zaghouaniaceae; genus Hemileia; species Hemileia vastatrix. The sequence continues at coordinate 30,269,339 of JASXTE010000009.1, read as the reverse complement.
AGAAATAAACAGAAACTTACTATTAAATATTCCACTACCAGGCCATTAAATTGTGTAATCCCAAATTTCAGTTATTATCTTGTTAATGTCATAATTATTTTCCTCCCTCATTACCCTTACAATCATAATTTAATAGTTTTTGTTTCTTTTATTTCCTTCTTCTTTCTTATCTTCTTCTTCTTCCTATTCTTTGCCTCCTTCTTCTATACAAAACAGCCAATATTTAGTCTGAGATTTTCCCTTGATTGAAGCCCAGTGTGTCATACATTGAGCACAAGTTGATCCAACAAAACCCTAATCTAATCCCTCATTGAGCACACAATGAGCACAGATTGGTTTAACTTGAGCATTGTGTATGTGTACTCAACGTGCATTATTCATACATAGTAAATATTCAAAATTCATACATATTCAGTATCTTTTATGCATGCATATTTTGTATACATTCTTCATGCATTATGAAGAAAGCATAAGCATGAATATTGAATATTTAATATTGCATATCACATTTTGCATACTACATAGTACATAGTACATATTGCATATTGAATATTCATGGTAGCATAACGTTTAATGAATAATGAATGTTGCATATTACTTGATGCATATTACTTTTTTAAAAATGCATAATACATAATGAATAATACATGATGCATTTTATACTTTGCAAGTTAAATATTGCATGTTGCATATTTCATTTGCATATTGAATATTGCATATTTCATATTGTATATTTCATATAGATGCATAATGCATATGCAAAATGAAATCTTCATCTACATGCAATCTAAAATTTAACATAATATCAAAAAAAGTAAAAAATAAATCATGTGACCTTTAATTTAGAAAACAGATAAGAAAAATGATGATATTCAGTTTTTATACAGTAGCCTTAGCTTTTTTCACATAATTAGAAAATATGACATGAAGAACTTTATTTAAAAAAACCATATCTTCAGTTAGAAATTCTTCATCACATTTAAATAATAAATTTCAACTATAAGCATTATCTATGTAACTTGACATATGGTTGACTTAATGTAAAATATGCATACCCTTAGTATTTTACTTTATTATTCTCCATCTAATTTTTATTTTCAGATAAAAGCTTATGAGGAAAAAAAATTGTAAGAGATATCTATATTTTATCATGTCTGAGTGCCTCAAATTCAATGTGCAGAATTGTGTTGAATATTCATTTGTTGTATTCAACTCTAGTTTTGGGGGTTGAATGCAAAATGAGATTTACAACTGGGATGAAAAAAATTTGGAATGCAATATGAAAATGAATACTGCATAATTAACAGTGGCATTCTAAACTTGCAATTTCACCAATAGCTTTTCATACTCAACTAGTAGTATGGGCAATGGAAGAATTGGTCAAGCAACAACAACAAACATGTTTGCACTCATTTTTGAACAGAAGGTATTATAAATGCAGAACCATGGAGGGTGCCCATAATTTACTATTATTCCTTAATTTTATAGAATAGTTTTTATTATTCAAAATTACTTTTAGCTAGAGAGTAAGTGCTCTAGCGATGCCAGAATCTATTCTCAATAATAATGTTACTCTTTAAAATTATTGAATATTTTTGTATATGAAGATTCGATTATGGTGAATTTTTATTTTAGCTCTATTTTATGACCACCATTAATTAAAAAAATACCTGATTAAATTTAATTCTAGTCAGGAAAAAAATGTAATGATGGTAGTAAATAACTTTTATTATAAGGGAAGGTTGGATTAATTTTTGTATTTCCTAATGACTGAAAATTTTCATTCACAAATTTTCCAGTCAGTAACTCATTAAATAATATTGATAATAGATGATATTTATGAGTGTTACTCTAAAGCAAATTTTGGATTGTGGATTTTGTTTTCAATGAAAACCCTTAACATATTTTTAATATTGTTATGATTGGTTAACCAATGGTCTGAACACTGGTAAAAGACATTTCAGTATATGCTAGTGCTTAAGTATGATTTAATAGTAAATACTAATGTTCCTACTACTTAATATTAAAATATTTATTTATTACACTTCAGGGAAAGACTAATAAAACTCTTATACTCAATTGTGAACTCACAATATGTGAATCACTGTGGATTAGTGATGGAAAATAGACTAATAAAAAAGTTATAGCTAATATAAAGATAATATAAATTTATAGTAGATTTAAAATATATTTTTATATGCTAATACTTTTTTAATAAAGCTTATTTGATTTGTAGTAATTTAGTGATGGCCAATAACCCACCAAATCCTCCTTTACTTATACCAAAATCCAATGGAGTGCACAGATCTTCAATCCAGATGATGTTGCTTCTATCCCTGGAAATTGAAGCACTGTGAGGCCCCATTGCCTCACCATAGCATCCACTTCAAGCAGTTTAAACACCCAGACCTCCAGTGAAGGCCCTCCATCACAATTGATGATTTCATACACCCATACCAAAAATAGAGAAAACAGATAAATGCAGATACCATAAAGAAACAGGTAAAATAACTCAACCAAAGTGAATAAAGTAAGACCCAAAGCATATAAAGGAACCAAATTGACTTTCCAAGCCTCCAATAACATCCCCAAGACTCCATATCAACCCAGCAATTATATCCCAACCCATAAATTCATGAAAATCCATTAAAGGAAGTAGATTAAGTTTTCCAAACTGGATGTATGCGCCTAAAAAAGGTTTATATGATTTTTTAGCTATGGTGAGTCCATTTAATATGTGCATATGACCTAAAATATGCTGATAAATAAAACGTGTAGGCTATTTAGAGTGTAAAACCCGCCTTAAGACTCATATATACATAATATAACTACATATTCAACTTAACATGAGGTTTATGCATGTATATAAGCTTATGCATATCTATAATTACTTAATATTACTTAAGATAAGTATATTATGACTACATTGGCACCTAGATAAGTATTATGGGGCTATGGATAAGCTATTTAAACCTATACAACTCATATAATAGTGTAATAAATATATACTAAAGCATAATAACCATATATATAAGTATTATAACCACAATTTTAACATATAATTTTAATTCAATTAAGGTTAACTTATTTTAAACATAAAAAGTACTAAGTCCTGGGGATACCTAGGCTGACACCCCCTCACCCAAAAAACAATAAAAAAAATTTTAAGACATTTTAATTAATAAGTAAGGAGTGAATAGAAGGATAATTTTTTAAAATTTCTATAATACATATACTGAATTTTCAACAGTATTATTTGGTTTTAATTTTTTTCAAGAGATTTTTAAGATCAGATATTTCATTTTCTGGAATCCACTGGTCATATTCACTTGATTCATTTTCAAAACTGAATAGATACACAACTCCCTTTTCTTTTGCAAGGTATCTATTTTTAAATATTTTTTCAATTTCTGCCTTTTCAACTATTTCTTCAGGTTGCTGTTTATGCATTCCTGATCTTCTTGGAAATTGAGCCATATTAATAGAATGGTGTGGTTTTATAAGAGAATTAGGGAATACTGGATTTTTGCTATCATATGGTGCATATAATATAACTTTAACAGCATTATTACCAAACATATTTTTCACTAAAAATGGTACAATGAATGGTTCTTTCAATTTTTAATTACCATTCAAGTTGAAATGTAGTGTAGAAATAAGGACTTCATCACCCTTTTCAAACATTTTCTCTTTATGAGCTTTATCCCATCTTTTCCTCTCATACTCAAATGCCTTATTAATACATTTGTGAGCATTCTTTCTGAATATTTGTTGCATTTGAAGAAAAGACTTTGTACCTGGATGGATATCCAATCTTGTTAACTTATTAAGTGTTTTGCCAGGTGTATTAGGTACATAACCCAACCATAACTAAATTGGCTTTTTTCTAGTGACAGAATATACTGTACTATTGTATGTAAACTCTAAACCAGGTATATGGGTTACCCAATCATGAGTAAACTTTTTATTGACTTTAAAATTAAGACCAAAAGCAAAATATCTTCTTATCATATCTCCTAAAGTTTGTATCATTCTTTCTTCCAGCCCATCAGTTTGTGGATGGTGTGCTGTAGAAAGTTTTAATTGACAACCTGAAACATCCATAAAGGATTTCCAGAACTCAGAAGTAAACTTTGCATTTCTATCTGAAACTGTTGCTTTAGTGAATCCTGCTATATTTAACATCTGTGTCAACCATAAGAGAGCTAAGTCATTTTCAGAGACCAGTTTGTGGGTTAGAATAAATTCACACATTTTTATTAAAATATCTAAAATTACACAGCAGAAGTTATAACTCTTATGCCCTTCTATTAGCAATTCTTTTACAGAGTTTATGTTAACTATTTCAAATGAAGCTTTTGGCTGCTCAATCTTTTGTTACAAAACAGCTCTTTCCTCAAGGTAATAATGTAGCTTCTCAAGAGCCCATACTACTTCCAAAAACTCAAGTTGAGTAGCACCATTGTTCAATTCACCACTTCTTAGAGTTTTTTAAATATAGCAAATAATTACTTCTTACATTTATCCTTCAATAAGTTGTTTTTGATGAAAAGCAGAACCCAAATCAATAAAACTTGCATCAGTATACAAGACAAAAGGTAGTTTGAAATCTGGTAATCCCAAGATTGGAGCTGTCATCAAAAATTCTTTCAACTTACCCCAAGCTTTTTGTCTTTCATTGTTCCAAATGAAAGCTTCTTCTTTCTTTATCAGTGTGGTCAATGGTTCAGAAATAAATTAATGGTTCTTTATATTTTTTCTATAATAACCACACATACCAAGAAAAGATTTTACATCCTTTACATTTTGAGGAATTCCAATATTCTTGATTTCTGCCACCTTATTTTTGTCTACACATATTTTTAAGCCAGATACAATATGACCAAGCACTTTTAAAGACTCAAAACTTCTAATTTTTTAATGAAAGGGTCATTTTTATTTCATCCATCTTCTGAAATACCTTCTTTAAAGTATTTGGTGTTCTTAATATGTCTTAGAGAACACTATGATGTCATCAATGTATACGATTAACCATCCCTCAATCATTTCATTATGGAATGTTATATCCATTAATTTCTGAGATACTGAAGGAGCATTTTTTGGTCCAAATGGCATCCTGACATATTTACAAATTCCATATGTGTTGTTATCAATAAAAAGATCTGTGAGTTCTTTTCAGCTGTAATTTGATGGTACCCTTTATTTCCATCTAGGAAGTTGATGTACTTAGGACCTTTATGGGTAGCATGTATAGAAGCAATCCTTGGAAAGGGGTTATTATCATCTACTTTAAATGTATTTATTTCTCCATAGTCACTGAACAGTCATGCTTTATCTTGTTCATAAGAAATTAACACTGGTAATATCACACAATATTTTGGTTTAGTTTCAGCCTTTTCAATAATTTTCATGTCTAAAAACATCTTAATATTATCTTCTATGTCTTTCCTCTTCATTGGTGAAGCAGGATATAGTTTCTTTTTAAGACTAGCAGGAATATTATCCATTTCACAGGTCAAACTAATCATCATCTCCTGATATTTCACAAGGCCAATTTCATTGGTTCAATGTGAAAAATCCATTGGAAATTCCTTAATTAAGTCAAAAATTTTTTTTTTCTCAGCTTCACTTATTTGAGTGCCAAATGATCCTTTTAAAATTTCTGTTTCCAAAATTTCCACCTCACTGATTTCTCTTCTGTTTGTAAAGAATGTCTATTACTAACTCAATGTTCAAGACTGTGTTAAAAGAATTTATTTTAAATGTTTTTTTACCATTCATACCAATTGTAAAGCTATTATTGGCAGTGTCTAGTTTTACACTAAAATTTGTCAGAAGATCATTACAAATGATAAAACAGCTACTACAATTAGTATTACCCATTACTAAAAATTCACAAGTTACTGTAACATAACCATGTTGATATTTCAAGAAATCAGCAGCTTTGTATTTACCAATGGGGTGTAGTACTTATCCAAACTGTCAGTGTATGCTAGTATCTAAGTATGATTTAATATTAAATATTAATGGTTCAACTACTTATCAATAAAATATTTAGTGATTGAACCTCAGGGGAAGACCAATGAAATAGTTATGCTCAGTATTAATTCACAATATTTGGATCGGTGCATGTAAGTGGTAGAAAATAGGTTAATAAAATATAGTTATAGCTAATATAAAGATAATATCGATTTATAAATGCTATATAATATATTTTTATATGATAATAATTGTTTTATAATGTTATTTTGAATTGTAGTAAGTAAGTGATTTCCAATAACCCATCAAATCCTCCCTTACTTATACCAAAATCCACTGGAGTGCACAGACCTTCAATCCAGATGATGTCACTTCTCTCCCCAGAAATTACAGCACTGTGAGGGCCCATAACCTTCCCATGGATTCCACTTCAAGCAGTTTCAAAACCTAGACCTTCAGTAAGTACCTTCCATAATAATTAATGGTATCATAAATCCATACCATAAATAGAGAAAACAGATAAAAGCAGATACCATAAAGAAACAGGTAAAATAACTCATCCAAAGAGTATATAATGAAACCCAAAACATATAAAGGAACCAAATCAGCTTTCCAAGCCCCAAATAGCATCTTCTAGAATTCATATTAACCCAGTAATAATATCCCAACCCATAAATCTGTGAAAATCCATCAAAGGAAGCAGATGAAGTTGTCCAAACTGGATATATGCGTCTGAAAAAGGTGTATATTCTTATTTAGGCATTTTGAGTCAATTGAATACATTGTGGTACAAATCTTGCAGTAATGTAGCAAAATTTGCAGGAGGGAAGAGAAAGGGCTCAGTTCTCAAAGGTGCAACAAAGGGGTTGTCAGGTAGGATGGTTACGGAAGCGCAAATAAGGGATATTCAAAGCGCAGGTAAAGTTAGACTCTCTGTGCACAATTTTTTTGTGTATTATAGAATTATAAGCCATGGCAAAAAAAGGTTAGGGTACGTACATAATGGGCTAAAGGACAAGGAAATATGGTATGTATTTTCAAGAAGTCATGGGCAGTGCTAGATGTATGATATGGACTTATGAGGCAGCAATAGAGGTTGCATGGAAATTTATGCTTAAGTTAGAAGAGATGCTTTTGGGAGAATCTGTTCCCACCCATGAATATGAAAAAAGTGTTAGAAAAATAAGTAGAAGCGCTAGGAAGACAAAAGGCTTTACAATTAATACTCAAGAAAAGGATAAGAAAGATTGGATTTGAGATAGGAAATTCATTCTCTTAAGTGCAAAGGGTTTCACAATTAGTGGATACTTGTGTCACCAGTGTGGTTCATTGCAATAGGTATGAAAGGAAGTGAAGTACCTATTATTTAGTGAGGGATCTTAAGAAGTATCTTTGAGATATTTTGATTCCGTTTGATATACTTGTATTAGCGCTGAACTATTGTAGGAAAACCTGTTGGGCAAGGAAAAATAGGAAAGGGGCACTGAAGATACAAATGTATATAAGTACTCACTTGTAAATAGTAGAAGTTTGTGTGGGTGGGTGGGTGGGTGTAAGCTATTAATTAATAGATAAAAAGATATATTTCATTTTTTTGTACATATTGGGTGTGCATACCAGAAGTAGCACTGTAGAGTTATGTTATTGCTACAGTAAAGATAGTATTAGATAAAGCGCTTCAATAGGGAGTGACTGAGAATACTAGCGCTTACTTAGAAGAGATATAGCCAAGAGTTTGATTACTTATATCAAAATATATTTATCTTTTATCCCCTTTATTATTATTAACTGTCATTTTAGCTCCCCCTCCACACCCAGAATAAATAAACAGACTTACAATACATGATTTCACTGTCTTTAAATATTAGAGTGGCAGGCACTTCTTTTTAAAGTTATATTTAGGAAGGAGAACCAACCCATCTTGGAATTGTGTCTATAGATTAGTATTGAAGAACTCTTTCTTTTCTTAAATTGGTGTCCCAACAGTGGCAGCCAGATTTTAAGTACAGCTATTATTTTCATGTTGTTTTTTATTAGGGTTTTGTCAAAGAGGGCTTAATCAATCCGGCGCTTCAGTGGAAGAGCCGTAGGGTCTACAATTAGTGGAACAAAAGCTGTTATCAGAGGATAGCATAAGGCTGTATTAAATAGGAATATAGTCAATATAAGCTTTTAGTGCTAATTTTTTTGTTGTTTATAATTATAGTAGTTAAAAAGGTAGAATAGATTCTACAGCTACTATGTCTAAAGTCACTCAGGAGAGGGCAAAGTCGCCCAATTCTATGGTGTCAATACTGCCTAGGGGTTCAACAATTATTAGGTTTAAAGATGAAAGCTTGCAATTTACCATGATTAACACTCAAACGTTTTTGAGGAGGTTTGAACAAGCAGCAGAAGTACATGGGGCATCAGATTTTTATATGGTGCATCAAGTGTTATTTTTTGTTGCAAATTAATGTAAAGACAGACTAGAAGAACTGGATGGTCAAGAGAAAAGCAAGTGGATGGCATTAAAAGTGCAAATGTTAAAAGGATGGCCTAAACTTACAGAATAAATTAGGTACATAATTAAAGACCTGGATGTCTTGGTGAATAAGGAAAAGGCTAGAGGGGGTATCAGAGACCCTAAAAATTTTAAAAATTTCCAACAAGAATTTGATCAGGTGGTGGATTATTTGGTCAGTAACAAGGACTTTAGTGATACTAGTGCGTCATTACCTTGGTTTTGTGAGTGGCTAGCACCTGAGGTCAAAAATTGTGGAAAAAGGTACCTTGATAATGAAGGGAAACTGGTCAGAAAGAGGAATGGTGACTATAAGTATCCAGGGTTGGAGGAAGTGGAAATGGCTGTAGAAGCAGAAATGAAGCTGAGCTGGGTAGAGCCCCAAGCTGCTAGGGTTTCTTTAGAGGATGTAGAGGTTATAGATGTTTGCCTAGCACTAGATCACCTTCTTCCAGGACAACTCCAAAAGTTAAAGTGACATCACAGGATTTAAATTCTGTAATGGCAAGAACTGAAGAGTTGGTGAAGAAGTTGAGCAAAGTGGCTAAACCTAAGCCCCAATTTACTCTTAAAAAATTGTGGTTTTCTTCAATGGTATTTTATTACTGTGGTAAGGAAGCTCATACAAGGATGAGGTGTAATTCCCTTTAAAAGAATAAAGAAGATAAAGCTGTTTTTGAAGAGGGTACAGGGCTGATGCTAGAGGATTGAACAAAACTTTTCATGGATAAGGATTGAGGGATGCAAGAAAAGGTCATAAATCATATTAATTAAAATTCTATGGAGGGAAAGTCAAGTAAGGGCAAGGATACTGAAGCTAAAGAGAAAGGTAAGGACGCAAAATAAGTTAATTTTGCAGTTACTTGAACAGTTTTTGATTTTAAAGTAAAAGAAGGAGCAGTTGCTGCACCACTTACTGCAGCACGTTTGGAAGTGTTTGCAGCAAAGCACAAGAAAATGGCCCCACCAACTATTATTAGACCAAGAAGAGCTGGTGCTATATATGCAAATCCAGAGGCTATGGAGGAAGTATGGTATACTACAAGGGAGAATACACCTGCTCCTATGGAGGATATTTAAATGGATAGTGTGGATTCTGTTGGGTATGGTATGGATTATCAGTCAGAAGAGTAATCTGAAATGATGGAGGACCCAGAGGTAGTTCAGAAAAGAGAAGTACCTGCTGAAAGAATGCCCGGAGAGAGGCATAATACTCTGAAGAACCCACCTGGAAGAGCAAAAGCTGGTGCAAAGGTGACTCAACCTAAGTGGAGGATGCAACTCCCAGTTAATGATGATTTTCCCAAGGCAGCTGAGGATTTAGTTGGGCAGTGTTTAAAAACTATGGTTTTGGCTCCATTGGGGGTACTGACAGCAGCAGTGCCAGACACAGAAAATGGAATTGTTGAATAGTGCAGGAAGAAAAAGGTTGCTAATTGCACTGAGTTTGATGTAGGAGAGAAGTTATTTCAGCTAGTTGTGGGATTTCCTAGGGCGCCACATTATGCAGGTCCTTTTGGGTATTTGACAATTACTGTAAGTGGTAAGCAGCTTAGAGCATTAGTTGACACAGGTTTGCAAATCAATGTGGTTTCAGTGGATGATTCTGTGGAGCTAGGTCTTCCAGTAAAAGATGGTGAAGGTACTTTCTCAGAAACTGGTGGAGGCAGGTTACCTGTTATAGGGGTAGCAGAGTATGTGCGCACTAGAGTAGCGGGAGAAACAAGGGATATACATTTTTATGTTCCAATGGGTGTAGTTAAACCAGTTTTAGGCACACCATTTTTAATGGATTATTCTGAAACTATTGATTATTTTTTGAATAAAACTATTGGAATTAGGATTATGGGTGATGATGGTATTTTGGTGACAGCAGTCTTAGTAGTGCCAAAGGATAGTGGCTGGGAAACTAAGTACTCTGGAGCTGCAAGGTTGGAGAAAGAAAGATAGATTTATGAGGAAGTCTCAGATTATGAAATGGGGCAACTGCTAGGAAGGTGCCAGAATTTTTATTAGGGACTGGCATTTTAGGTGTTACTATCTCCCAAGATGAGAGGAACCTGAATATTGACCAGTCAGTCCAACAAGAGGGGATACATAAAGCAGTACTTTATAGGTTTCTTGGTTATACTAAATTAGAATGTATTATACATAGGCTTTTTAATATCTTTTATTATGAATTTTGTTATACTTATATTAAAAAGAAAAGACAAACACAGGATGTAGGTAAAACCAGTAGTTATATCAGGAAGGGTTTGATTTTAAGTAATGAAGGAAAAATAGAGGTCAGCATTAGAAGTTTAGGAAGGAAAGAGAAGAAACAATCATACTCTAAAGAAACCGCTTCCACAACAGGCTTTTAAGAAGAAAAATGGAATGATGCCATTCTCAGTTCAGCATTGGAAACTCTTGGCTCCAGTAAGTACAGCTCTCACAGCAGGAACAGCAGCAGTATTAGTTTTCTGCATGTCAAAAAATTAACAAATGGAATTGGCAATATTTTTTTTGGTGTCCATAATGAAGAGAAGTTATATATAAAAAAAAGGGGAAAAAAACTAGTATGGAAGATAGAGTGAAACTAGAAGTTGAAGGAATAGAAGAAGATGGAATGAGAAAAAGGGCAAGATATGCACCTGGCTTTATAGCGCCTGGGGACAGTTGCAAGTAGAGGGAGACTGTGGTACACATCTCGCAGTAAAGTGGAAATATTTTCAGGAGTGCAGCAAAGGGGCTCAGTTCTCAAAGGTTCAAAAAAGGGGTTGTCAGGTAGGATGGTTACGGAAGTTAAACTAAGGGATATTCAAAGCGCAGGGGAAGTTAGACTCTCCATGTACTCTTTTTTTGTGTATAATGGAATTATAATCCGTGGAGAGAAAAAAGGTTAGGGTAAGTACATAATGGGATAAAGGACAAGGAAATATGGTATGTACTTTCAAGAAGTCATGGGCAGTGCTAGATGTATGATATGGACTTATGAGGTGGCAATAGAGGTGGAGTGGAAATTTACGCTTAAGTTAGGATAAATGCTTTTGAGAGAAGCTGTTCCCGCCCATGAAGATGGAAAACAAGTTATAAAAATAAGTAGAAGTGCTAGAAAGACAAAAGTCTTTACAATTAGCTCTCAAGAAAAATGATAAGAAAGATAGGACTAGAGATAGGAAAGTCATTTGCTGAAGCACAAAGGGTTTCAAAGTTAGTAAATACTTGTGTCACCAGCATGGGTTATTGCAATAGGTAAGAAAGGCAGTGCAGAACCTATTATTTAGTGAGGGATCTTAAGAAGTATCTTTGAGATATTTAAATACTGTTTGATATACTTGTATTAGTGCTGAACTTGAGTAGGAGAACCTGTAGGGCAAGGAAACATAGGAAAGGGGCGCTGATCATACAAATGTGTATAAGTACTCACTTGTAAATAGTAGAAGTGTGTGTATGTGTGTGTAAGTTAGTAATTAATAGATAAAAAGATATATTTTATTTTTTTGTGCACATTGGTTATGCATACCAGAAGTAGAGCTGTAGAGTTATTTGATTTCTACAGTTAGGATAGTATTAGATAGAGCGCTTCAAGAGGGAGTGACTGAGAATACTAGCACTTACTGATAATACATCTTGCTGAAAGTTTGATTGCTTATATTAAAATATATTTATCTTTTATCCCCTTTATTATTATTAACTGTCATTATAGTTCCACCTCCACACCCAGAATAAATAACCAGACTTACAATATGTGCTTTCACTGTCTTTAAATATCAAAGTGGCAGGCACTTATTTTTAAAGTTATGTTTAGGAAGAAGAAACAACCCATCTTGGAATTGTGTCTATAGCTTAGTATTATAGAACTTTTTCTTGTCTACAACGTCTATATGACCTAAAACAAGCACAAACATTAAACTTATAGGTTATTTAGAGGTTAAAACCTGCTTATAGACCTATATATACATAATATAACTACATATATCACTGAATATGAGGTTTATGTATACATATAAGCTTATGTATGACTCTAATTACTTAATATCACTTAATATAAGTAAATTATGACCCCATTAGCACCTTAATATGTATTATAGGGCTATTGATAAGCAATTTAAACTTATATAAGTCATTTAATAGTATAATAAATATATATATAAGCATAATAACCATATATATAAGTTTTATGACTATAATCTTTACTTATAAGCTTAATGTAATTGTGGTTATTTTATTTTAGGAATAAGGGGAGAGGGAGGGGAGGGGTAAGCAGTGGAGGTGAGAGGGGGGGAGTATTGTAAAAGGGGGGAAAGAGGTGTCTGAAGGGGGTAAAAGGCGCCTCAAGGGGGGGGAAGGGGGGGTAAAGAGGTTTTGAGGAGATCAAGAAGGGGGAGGGGGGTTTGAGGACACCAAAAAGTGGGTAATGAGGCAGGAATGGATGGGTAATATGGTAGTTTGTAAAAGATAATTTTCATTATTTTTATTAACATTATTTTATTATTTTTTGTTTTTTTTTTACAGAATATTATAAAAAAAAATTTTTACAGTTTTCGCTGATTCAAAAATAAATTTGGTGTGTTTATAACTTTGAATTTTTTTTGGGGGAATAATTTTTCTAATACAATATTTTTTTTTTGCTTTAAATTTTTTATTATAATTTATTTTTATCATTTTTTTTCTAGGACTTTAGTTGGTATATCTAACACCAAATAACATTAAAATTCATTTTTTTGGGAAATAATTTTTCTGATGTTTGTTTTTATTTTTTATGTTTTTTTGTTTCAATTATTTTTCAAGGACAGTTTCATTAATTGATTTCCTTTCAAAAAACAATTATTTGTATTAATTTTTATCAATAAAATTTATAAGGTTGAATAAACAAACTATATTTTGTGAGTTTAATTTTTTTGGTTTTTGACACAAATTTTTTTTGTTCAGAGAAAATAATTTCTATTGTGTCAGAATCACCTCTTACTTCTATATCATCATGCTCTTTATCATCTTTATCATCTTTTTTCAAATTCAACTTCATTTCAATCATCATCAAAAATATCAAAAAAAATAATGTTAAAAGTAAGCAGAATAAAAGACAATTAAAAAAGAAAACTCATGTGGATTGCTTATTTTTGCCATATATCAAATATCTAGTACTATAAAACTAGAGTGGATCAAAAAAGTTCTTATCCAAATGAGTTACCAGAAGATTTAATATATTTAACCAAATCAGGAGACAATGAAATTAAAGCAGCTATCAGTAATGCTTTTAAAACTCAATTTATTTCTGAAAATCATTCTTTTAATGGTTTAAAAGATGAAACCTTTAATCAACTATCCAATCTCATAATAACACTATACCAAATGGCTTTGGTTTGCTTACCAATAAGGAATACAAATTTGTTGGGTGGTATTATGATTGGATTTGGTTGGAGGCCAGGATTTGTTAAAGTCTATTCTCTTGGTATGTCTGATAATATATTTTTCTTTCTTAAAATCATGTCACTAATTTTTTTTCCATAGGCATCTATTCTTTACTTTATAATTAATTAAAAGCTGAAAAAGATGATGATTTTTGCTTATGGGACACCTTACCTTCTTTCAATACTTTTATTGCTCTTTGCCTCAAAAAACTCTGCAATAAAGCTTCTGAAAAGAATCAACAACTTGCTACCAAAGTTGGAATACCAAATTGGTGTGACTCTGAATGGGCAGAAATTAGAAACAAATATCTTTTATTTTCAAATGTTATTATTAATCATTTAGGATTCCACAATAAGATTCATATTGATAGGAATGATGCCAATCATCTTTTCTAATTTTCTCATATATCAATCTGATAACTGGCCAACCAATACCATCTCCAGCTAAAATCAAAGGGAATGGCTTATATTTTCTAGACCATCAGTGCATAATTGATTTTTGTTTGGGAAATGGTGTGATTGAAACAATTTGGAACTCTTCTGAGGATAATCACCAAGCAATAAAAAGCTCCCCCTGGTTTGAAATCTTGTCATGACTTAACTCATTTTGGCTGCTCCCTCAAAATTAGTCAAAAACTAATTCAACAAATCAAAAAGGTAAAAAAAGAAGGTAAAAGTAATAAATTGAAAAAAAATTTAAGTAGATATTAAAAGTATGGGGATTAGTAAAGTCATCAAATATTTTTTATTCTTTCATAAATTTTTAATAATTAAATCTGATATTTCAGTTTACTAAACTAAAGTAATGGGCCAACAACCTTGTGTTGTATAAATGGGAATCATGTTAACATTAATTTGCTTCATGGGTTTCATCTTGCCTATACCTATGGAAAGTCCCAAACTTAGTTTCTAGACTTACTCTGCATTTTGGCTTGAGGAATTTTCATTACTTTAAAACTAGTAAATTTGATATATTTTATTTATTTATTTATTTATGGAACTATATTAAATTTTAGTGATTTTCACCCCTTACTTCAATAAAATGTAGGGGAAGGTATTGCCAAATTTTCAAATCTGACATGTGAAATTGATGACTTGGAAAAATTTTGGTGATACTCACCCCTTGCTTCAATAAAATGCAGGGGAGGGTATCACCAAATTTTTGAAACAGATATAGAGTTTTTTTGACTTAGCTGTATTTAGAAAAGTAAATATAATGATTTGAATTTAAAGAAGAAAAAATGTATGAGTTTTTCAAATTTTTGCAAAAAAAAATCATCTAGAATCAAGACCTTTAAAAAGTCAGCACGTATGAAATTATCACCAATAAAAATAAAATAAAACAAAATTAATTTAACCAAAAAAACAAATAATCTAAAATGTTGCTATAAAATGTTTCAAATCTTGGTGAGGAGTGTGCGCTGAGGATTTAATATTAGCTTTAATGCATTCTATCAAGAAAACTTTGTAAACAAAATAAAAAAATTAGTTATCAAACATTTTTATTAAACATTCAATTTCCTCAATAGATTTATTAGCTTTAACACATTCTCTCAAGAAATCTTTCATTTTTGAACCATCTTCAAGTTGATACTTGAGTTTCATTTGATCCAATAGGAAATTGTACTCAAGAGACTTCTCCTCCTTCTTTATCTTGAATTTCTTCTCCTCCAATTCATGTGCCCTCTTATCCCTCTTCAAAGAAAGCTCAAATTTCTTCTCCTCCAAGTCATGTGCCCTCTCATCCCTCTGTAAAGAAAGCTCAAATTTCTTCTCCTCCAATTCTTGTGCCCTATCATCTCTTTTTAAAGAGAGCTTTTATTGTTTCTTTTGAAAGTTGAGAGTATCTCTTTCAACTTCAACTTTACCTAGAGTGAAAAGGAATATTAACAAAAGAAAAGAAAATTTCTCTTAATTATTAAGAGGTATGCTTTCACTTACCAAATTCCCGCTTCTCCAGAGAAATCATCAATGGAAGAAAAAGGGGTTTGGGAAAAACTATCCCTGTTTTGCTTTCTATGACTGTTGAAATTCAAAGAAGTTGATTGTCTTTGTTTTTTTTGGAGGTAAAATTTCCCTCTTCATCATTGATGCTAGCTGCAGACTCACTTTCTTGAGGATCCTGGGTTTGTTCATTAGCCTTTTTAGAAATAAAAAAAATAAAACAACTAGACAAGAAATAAAAACTTGCTGGAGTGGGATCATGTTGGTTTATATCACCATAAGGATCTATTGGAAGGCTATCTAGATTTGTTCAATTTAGAGCAGGGGAGGCTTGAGTGGAGGAAGAGGATAGGAAAAGATTTCTTTTGACATCATGTTCAGAGATAGCATCTTCACCATCCAACATGTTGGAAGGATTAACATCAGCTCGCTCTTTAAAAATAGCATCCATCTCTTTAAAGTATGGACATAGAGATTCAAGTTTATCATCTATGGATTTTATGCCCTTACTGATATTGATGTCAGTAATACCAAAACCAGTAGAAAATGAAAGAGTCTTTGCCTTCTTGTATTTGGCTCGGTAATGGTTGAAACATTCAGACATCTTTTAGGCAAAAGATCAATCCTTCCCTTTGTCTTATTTCATAATTCATTGGCCATTAGAAGATAGCCATTGACTTTTGATGCAGGGGGTCATCCTACTTTAGTTGCATTCTTAGTACCAAAACAAGAATAATAATTAGTTTTTATTTTCAGCCAGTTGATAAGTATGGGATGATCATCTTTTTTTAGTTGAACAGTCTTTGATTTCTCAGCTGAGCGGGGGAAAGAGGCAGTAATGGGATTTGAAGAATAACTGGGGGAAGGCTGCCTTTGAGAAGATCTATGATGATGGGGCATGTTGAGATTTTTGAAGATGAAAAGGAGAAGAAAAAAACAGATGATACGGGGAGGGGTTTTGAATGGAAATGAATAGACAGGATGGGAGTGTGCAGCAAGGTAGGGAGGCTGGCACATCCAGAAAGTTGTCCAAGATGTGGTTATGAAAAATTGAGGATTAAAATGTCAGATAGAGGTGAACATTGACATGTAAAAGGTCTAATAACCCAATTATTAGCAAAAATAATTGCAGAAGATAACTGGGGTATAATGATTTTTATCCACAATTAATTTAATTGCAGATTGGTCAACATTGATACCCCCTAATATTTTGTGCTTTTTAACTAAGCCCCTATTTTTCGGCATTTGCGCCGGTGCCCTAACTGACCCTGAACAACACTGGGCTGTGCGTCAGCTGTTCAAAGCCCAGTTACGTACAGCAGCCCCCACCAGCAATTTTGATTTCACACTAAATCCCACTAAGAGAACGGGTTACATACACTACAATAAATATTCGTTTCGTCTTGGGCGCAACAATGGCGCAACGATTACACAACAGTTAAGTAACAATTATTTTTGGCACTTAAAGGTCTTAGGTCGGTCTTAGGTGCAAAAAACAATTGTTTCGTAACTGTTGTGTAATTGTTGCGCCCCATGGCGAAACAAACATGTGCTGTAGTGATATTCTGATTCCACATTGAATTTTATGCAGATCATGGTTCACGTATGGTTGTTCAATTTGAATATGTTCTGACTTGAAATTCAAATTATGGATAGCTGCGCAGCATAAATTACAAGTTTCAACTTACCCGAAGGACACATTGCATTGGGGTATGAGCCTTAAAGCAGCGATAACTTTTGGACATTATTCGGAGATTCGTGTATTGATAATAATTGGTAGCCTGAATTTGCACATCTCCCGAATTAATTTGGAATGAGGCAACGGCCATCGGAACGCGCGGATCATATTACAGCTAAACCGAAAAAGCTTGCAGTTTTCTTGCCACTTATTCCCAGCCAAAAGCCCCCCAAACATGTTCTTTTGGCAGGGAATCGGAGACGAGAAACCCGCAAGCTTTTCAGATTTTGCTGTAAGTAGAGCGTCCATGATTTCAAATTTGAAAGTGCCCAAAGATTGGATCAACATTCATATGTTTATTATCAGTGGTCAAGATGTTCTAATTTCACTTTTCCTTCTTGAAACTCTTACCTCTTCATTTTGATTCATAAAAGACCAACATGAAACCATCTCGCCTCCGCCTCATTATTTCATCCTGAAGCGCGTTTGTTTCTAAGTATAATGCCTATATAAATCTTGAGACAAGCCTTAGAATCCAGAAAGATTTGGACGTGAAGAGACTTATCGCCCTTGATATTTTCCTACCTACATAGTTATAAATTGGTGGATTTTTTTATTTTTGAGCATGGTATTCCCAGGCAATGTTTTTATGAGCTTTTTCGCATTCTTTTATTAGAAGGGATTTGGACTTCGGGTAAATCAAACCTCCCTTTTTATAAGGATGTTTTTCCATAATGAGTTGATTATATCTGTGATATTCCCAAAAACTGGCCTTATTAGGCTTTAGACCTCCAGGATTTTCTTAAATATAATAAGCAAAATTGGTTTTTGTGATTGCAGAATTCTAGTTTTTTTGTCTATTCCCAAATTTGGTATTCCCTAATATCTGCAACTTACTTTTGTGTCGTTCTGCGGACATTATTTCATGGCTTTGAATGTAGCAAGTTAATTATTATTCAAGAGCTTCAACTATATTTCTTAAACTTCTTTTTTTTTTTTTTTGAAAAGTATAAACGCTGCAATCATTCGCATGTTTGCTCCTCAGTTTTCTCTTTTTTTGGAAGTTCTGCTATTTAATTTGACTGCGTATTACCCAAATTTTATTTGAACTGGAAAATTTATAAGATTGTTATTTCAAGTAAAAGGGAAAACTGCTTATGGATTTACTTCTTTTACTTCAAAATTTAAAATTATATATTTTAATAGTGTTAACAATACTTTTGCTTTCTTCGAATGTTTTCTCTGCTAGAAATTTGATATCTAGACAAGTCACGGATGGAGCAAGGGCACCTAATATAGATGACACTCCAGTATCTGGTCCAATAGTTCACTTAACCTCCACGCAGCCGTGGTGGGTGAGAGACCGATACCAACAAGACCATATTCGATATCACTGGTTAGTCTCAAATGAATTACCAATCCGCTCATTCGTACTTATACTATAAAATATAGATGCTAAGGTAAACTTAAAAAAATAGAGAATTGATTAGAAATGAACTAAGCATCCTTCTTTACGCTTTTGCAGCTATTTATCTATGGCTGCTTATGGGGATTTTGAAAAAACATGTCCACCAGCATTCGCTATTCAAGGCAACACCTTCACAATTCTAGAGACATTTAACACATCCAATGGCCAAGCAGGCTTTACAGCACTTGTACCCTTGATGGATAAAGTTGTTATTGTTTTCAGAGGCTACACTTCTTCGGAAGCGTTATCATGGGATCCTGTTCCCATTACTTTTGCCAACAGTGTTGGACCCACAAACTGCCATGGCTGTACGACCGGGGCAGGAGTTTTAGCCCTGTACAACGCAGCTCGTGAAGCAACTAACAATTGGGCGAAAGCAAAAGAAACTGTGGCTGCCACAGGCCACCAATTCAGCATTACTGGTCATGGAATCGGTGGAAGTGTTGCTCAGTTGGCTGCGATGGATCTTGGATCTCAATCTTTAGTTCATTATTCTCATTCCCAAGGAGCGTAAGTTAACTTCTAGTTCCATGTAAAGAGCTCCATTTTTTAATGAATTTCATTCTTCATTAATTAATGGAAATTTGGGTGATTATGCAGGCCCAGAACAATGAATGTGGCTGCTGCTGAGTATATGCAAAACTTGTTCCAAGGAGAATCCGGACAGCATGTAATAGCAAATAACGATTTTTTTCCATGGATTGTACCAAGATCAGAGAACTATCAAAGGATTTCCACTGGAATATGGATTTATGGAAACAAAACTCAATTTCTTGTTAATTGCGACTTCTTTCCGGAGAGCCCGACTTGTCTAGGAAATGGAACTAGTATAATAGATCACTTGTAAGCCATTCAGCAGTAGCTATGATTGAAGTGTTGTAACTCTTCAGTCCACATGATTATTTTTCAAAGTAATTCTTGGAGCTTACTTATCCTTTCTTAATTAAAAATAACCTTGAATACTCAAAAAAAAAGTTATTACTTCACTCAAATGGGTTCCTGTGGACAGGCAGATAAGGGATTTTAGTGATTTGCGGCAGATGCGGGTTGGAAGGTTTTGAAAAAAAAAATTCGATAAACACTTTTAAACCCAGTTTTTTTTTCACGTATGAGAAAAATTTATACTCCTAGCATCGCTACCATCCTTTAAGTCTTCTCTTCCTTTTTGGTTTAAATTTTAAAAGCACCTCGTATTATTCTATAAAAAATATATTTATATATTAACGTAATCTCAGTGTGAGTAGCATGTGCTTTGTTATTAGTTTATGGCGAAAATTAATCAATAGCTATAATTGTTGTATTTAATCACTATTATCAGTCAAATATATCACATACTAAAGTTTAACACACTACGCACCAAGTAAGATATCCCTGATGGGGATATCCAGCGCGAGTTGGGGATATAGTAGGGAGGGACATAAGGATAGAAAAATAGGGGGTATCAAAGTTAGAAATTTGTAATTATTTATAAGGTATTTCACAACACAAAAAGAAAGACACAAACTTGACATTAATTCTCAGTAAAAAGGTGTTTTGGGGACACAACATGGCATATTTTAAGAAATGGTCATGGTTCCTTTGGTGGAAAAAAGAGGTATTTTGAAATAGAAGATTTCTAACTTTGATACCCCCTAATATGTGTAATAAAAATATGTGTAAGGAAAATATATGCGAAATAAATATGTGAGAAAAAGAAGTGTAAGAAAAATATCTTGCAACCATGGAAATTTTTTTTCTCAAAAAAAAGATTTTTTATTTCATTCTTTATTTTTGATAAGATTAGATACCAGGTAAGTTAGATGTTAGGACGCAATGAATGGCAAGGGCACAGGGACAGGAGAATTGTTACCTGATAAGATTAGACACCAGGTAAGTTAGATGTTAGGACACAATGAATCGCAAGGACATGGGGACAGATGGAAATGGACAGAAGACTTATAAGCAGACAAGAGTATGATAAAGCAATGTTTAACTATAATTAAATAAGATAAGGACAAAGAGAATGGATGGGGAAACGAGTGATAGTTTCCTCATCCATATATGCTCTATGTGGTATCATCAAGTTAGGTTAGAAATTGTATGTAAATAGAAATATATTTATATATATATATATGTATTAGTATGTAGAATCTACTTGGGAATATAATCTCAACACCCTCCCGTGCTCAAGACAGCAATGGCGAGAGGTTTAATGAGTGTAGAAATTCATGATGCTTGGGTCTAGGTAAGGATTTAGTTAAAATATCAGCAATCATTTGAGTAGAGGGGATTTAGTCAATAGAAAAATCCCCATTTGTTACTTTCTCACACAAACAACACACTTTGGTATTTCTGTGTCTGGTGCAATGTTGATAAAGGGGGTTGAGAGCCAGATTGATACCGCCTTGATTATTGCCATTGAAAATTGACTTATTGGAGGTGATGGAAAAATCATTGAATAACTCCTTAGTCCAAAGAAGATCTTGACCGCATTCAATCATGGTGTAATACTCAGACTCAGAAGTTGAAAGAGAAATGGATTGTTGTTTGCATGAGCGCCAGCTGATTAAGCCCAGATGAAAGATGAGTGTTCTGGAGTTGGATTGGATTCTTCTGACTTGTTATAGTCAGCTTCCGCAAAACCAATCAATGAACCTAGTTTGGAACCAGGAACATTGCCTAAGGTTAGTTGAAAGTTTTTGGTCAATTTGAGGTATTGTAAGATGTGAAAGAAGGATTGAATTTGCTGATTGGTAGGCTCATTTAGGCATTGCACAAGGGTAGAAGTAGTGTAGGCTAAATCAGGGCAAGCATAAAGTACAAAATAGTTAAGGAGACCAACAGCTTGTCTATAATTGAATATATGGGTCAGTTCATTTGAGGTACATTTGGTGAAATGTGAGTTTGGGACTAAAGGAGTAGTAACAGTTCAACAATCTTGATAATTAAATTCAGTGAGTAATTTTGTAATGTATAATTCTTGTGATAGGTTGATGGTTCTATTTGTTTGATCTCTAAGTACCTTCATGCCAAGGACCCAGTTTAGTTCTCCTTGGTCCTCCATATCAAAGACTTGTGAAATTTTTCTTTTGAACTCATGTACTGAAGGTCCTGCAATGATCAAGCCGTCCACATGTATGAATACATAGCATGGAAGAGTATTATCATCATTGATAAAGAGACAAGGATCAGCCTTGCTTTGTCTGAAGCCAATGTTGGTGAAAAATCCAGATAGTTTGTGGTAACAACATCTGGGACTTTGTTTCAGTCCATATAATGATTTATTTAAATGCAGACAGAGATCTTGATTCTTTGGTGAGTAACCACTAGGAAATCTAAGATATATGTCTTTGTCTGGTTCTCCATGAAGGAAAGTTGACTTAACATCCATTTGATGAAGTTCCCAGTCTTTGTAAGCAGCAAGTCCCAGTAAGAAGCATAAGGTATTTAATCTTCCAGTTGGTGTGTAAGTTTCATTATATTCAATTCCTACAATTTGAGAAGAGCCTTGAATGCAAAGTCTTGCCTTGTATTTGACTATATTACCTCTTGAGTCTTTTTTTCTTTTAAAGGTCTAAGTGGTACCCAATAGATGATTATTTAAAGGCAAAGGAGTTTCTTCCCAGGCATCATGCTTATTGATGCTTGATAGTTCATTTTCTATGGCTTTAAGCCATTCATTGCTCTCAGGGGAATTAATAGCTTCATAAAAGCTCTTGGGTTAGTCAAAGGGTGTTACTACCATATTCATGGAGTTCACTCTTCTTTTTGAAGTTAATATATTTGATGGGTCAATAGAAGAATGAATTTCTTGGGCAGGTTGGATATCCCTCTCAATGTAGGCATAGTGCTTGGGAGCTAGTGGAGGCTCAATAGATGTTTTGGGTAGAGAGATAGATGGAGATATTGTAGGTTTGATAGGTATATCTGAGTAGGTGGAAGTTGAGTGATTGTCCACAGGTTCATTTTCAGGGATAGAATGTTTGAGAGACCTGGATGATGGGATGGAAAGATATTCTGTGTCATGTAATATAAGAGTTTCAGAAGTATGACCCTTGGAAATTTGATGAGCTAGTTTGAAAGTATTCAAAAATTTTACATTGTGAGTGATTAATATGGTGTCAGTGCTGGGTGAATAGAATCTGTAATTAATGTGACCCTCACATTAACCATGGAAGATTCCTTCTTCACCACTAACATCAAACTTTCCATTTTGTTTATACATTTCTTGATAGTAGATCACATCAGATCCAAAGGGAAAGAGTTTATAAGTAATTCTAACTTTACTGTTGAACCAAACATCCCAAGGGGTTTTATTATCTGAGATTTCTGAGGTGGGTAAAATATTAAGTAAAAAGGTAGCAGTGTTACCGGCTTCAGCCCACCAGTGGACATCCAGGCCTGACTCTATTAGGAGGCATTTAGCCTTTTCAACAATGGATTGGTTTCCCCGTTCAGCTATAGGATTTGGTTGAGGTGAGTAAGGAGTGTTTTGAAGGTGCATTTTGCCTTTATTTTTAAGGATATTTTTCATAGAGTTTCTTTTAAACTCTCCTCCATTGTCTGATATTAGACATTTGATATATTGTGAAAGCTGGTTTTCAACCAATAACCAATGTTCACAAAAGACTTCATAAGTTTCTGACTTGAGACTCAGGAATTAGGTGTGATGATAACAAGAGTTTCCATTGACTATTTGAAAGAAATAGGACTTTCCTCCATTTGATTCAGGGGTAATAGGGCGGCATAAATCCATATGAATGATGTCCAAGGGATTTTATAGGATAGGAAAAGTACCAGAATATGGTAACACATGAGACTTAGCTAATGTACATGTTTTACAACTGAAATTAAGGAAATTAAAACCTGGATATAATTTTTCCATGGTTTGATTAATCAGGTTTCCATATTTATGATGTAAAAGTTGAAGATTTTATGATTGTTTTAAGTAAAATTATAAATTGAAAGATCGTTCAGTGGAAATGTGATAATTACCCTGCTTATGGAACACTAAATATGAGTGATATTATTTTTCTCTATTTTTAAAATTCTTTCCTCTTTAATCAAGCTCCAGTCATCAAGGAAAAGTTTAATAGCAGCTATTAACTTAGCTTTTACAGTGGGTACATAAAGTGCTCTTTTGATGTTAAAAATATGACCAGATGATGAGGTAAAATTTACTTTGCCTTGTCCAAGGGCTAATAACTCATCCCCATTTTCCATAGATATACTTAGTTTTGACGGTTCATAAATTGAGAAAAATTGAAGGGAGTTTAAAATTGAGAAGGAAGCACCACTGTCCAGGATGCCATGATTTAGGGGTATATCAGAGAATACTGATAGGGGCTTTCCATTGTTATTGTCCCTCTTTTCTCTTTCCGTGTTTTGTTTTAAAAATTCATCTTTCTTTTTGGGGTGTAGTTGAAAAAAAGATGCCTCTGAGAGTGGTGCCAGATGATTGTGTTTGCCTTTCAGGAAATTTTTTTTTGTTTTAGAGTCTGTAGCTGAAACTGTCAGGCTGAGGTCAAGTACAAAGACGTGAACTAGCTTGAATGGTAAGATGTCTAGAAGATTTTAATGGTCCTATATGAATACTGTAGTACAAATCCAACAAGTAGTAAAATATAATCAAAAATAAAGGTCTCAGTAATAAAATTCTCACTATTCTTATATGTGGCTTACAATCTTTTTAGCTGGTAGAAAAATAGATTTAATAATTCAGATACTATTTCAAAAGTCTTGTAGAAGTACTAATTGAGATGTATTGTAATTTATTTGGCTATATTGGTTAAATTGTAATGATAAAGAATGAAGAAATACAACCAAAAACCCTCCTCTTTTTATACACAATGAGTTCCCCAATGATTCCCTTGATGTACCACCCAATACACATTTAATGACTCCTCTAAGCAACTAATAGACATGCCCATCAACTATCCCAGTAATCCATGACATAATTAGAAGAGTAACAACCGTCAAAATCCTGTATTAATAAGGAAAATCCATCAAAATTAAGAAATAAGATAAAAAGAGAATATATGCGTAATAAACAATAATATAAAAGTCTAAAGGGGAATGTTTATGGTTAATAATAGCTTAATAATAAGGGAGATTCACTGTAGAAATAATGGGGCTAATCCTGACATTATACTTCGTGAAATTCCCATTCAACAATACCCAATATTGACTGAGAAACCACCCAAAAACTCAAAAAAGAGCGTGAGATGTGGGGTAACTACATGCAGTCCTTGGCAGGCGCTTGCACGGGTAAATCCTTGACTAAATTTAGGCGAATTTAAGCGTGGTGATGAAATAAGACGCCAAGAGTAAGGTTATTAATGAAATTAGTGCATATAAACAAGGTCAATGCATTATTAATTAAGCTAGGACACTAAATAAGCGCCTGTCGCCTATTTTAGTGTGTTTCCCCACAGTGGGCATAGAATTTGGGGTAACTATAGTTTGAAAAAGCTAAATTTTCTAAAAATGAAGCTATTCACATGGGAAAAAAGCAGGCAGTATGTGGCCAGTACACAGAAGCCATTTCTGGCATAAAAAACACCAAATTTGAAAAGTGTTATATTTATACATTTATATAGCCAAATAAATAGTCCTAAATAAGACAAATTGATCTGTCAAAGTGCAATTTTGATATTCTCAAATTTATGGCGCATATAGTCAACTTTTAAGTGAAATAAAGCGCATTTCTTGTTTTTTGCATAAAACAGTGAAAATAACAGCTTTAAGTGTACTTAAAAATTATTTAGCCTTATACTTAAGGTTCTTAAGATTACCCTAAAATATTCCAACTTAATATTTAGTACATAAGACTTATAAAAGGTGGATATATGCGTGTATATAAGGTGTTATAATGGCATATTTTGTATATTATCGTAATTTTACTTATGTATATTGTTTGTGTACTATTAATTATTATTCCCATGTATAGTTTATGTGTTTAACATAACATATAAGTACTTTTTATTCAGTCCTGGATATATACAGGCTGACACTTGCCCACCCAAAAAAAACAATAAAAAAAATGATATGTTATACATTTTTATTTATTTATTTGTTTAATTTTCAGGTATTCAGATTAATTCTGTAGCATTAAAGATTATACTTTATAGAAATAAAACATAATAAAATATTATGAGCACTGGTATTTTAACCCCTCATCTGGTTGGACAGATATTTATTTCTGTTTAAATTTTTTAAGAAGGGTGGATAAATTAGAAATTTCTTTTTCAGGTATCCATTTATCAAATTCATTTGATTTCCCTTTAAATCTTAATAAATACTCAGTTCCTTTTTCTTTAGTAAGGATTCTTTTCTTGAGTAATTTTTCAATCTCTTCTTTTTCCACAATTTATTTAGGTTGCTTTTTAGGCCTTCCCCTTCTTTTTGGAAATAAGTCAGGATAATTTGCATGGTAAGGTTTCAATAATGAGATAGGGAAAACTGGATGTTTCCTATCATATGGAGCATATAATATGACTTCCACTGCATTATTACCAACCATTTTACTTACTACAAAAGGTCCTACAAAGGGATCCTTTAATTTAACATTACCTTGTAAGTTAAAATGTAGTGTTGATATAAGGACTTCTTCTCCCTTTTTGAATTCAAATTCTTTATGAGATTTATCCCACCTTTTCTTTTCATATTAAAATACTTTTTGGATGCATTATTCTGCATGCTTTCTACACATTTGTTGCATATGAATAAAGGATTTAGTACCAGGGTGTATATCTAACCTTGGTAATTTATTTAAACAATTTACTGGAGTATTTGGTACATATCCCAGCCAGAGTTCAAATGGTTTCTTCTCTGTTACAGAATGAGTTGTGCTGTTATAAGCAAATTCAAGGCCAGGAATTTATGTTACCCAGTCATGTGTGAATTTCTCATTGTCTTTGTATTCTAATCCAAAGGCACAATATCTTCTGATAATGTCTTCTAGAGTTTGTATTGTTCTCTCAGCCAGCCCATAAGTTTGTGGATGATGTTCTGTAGACAATTTCAATTGACAACCTGATACTTCCATCAAAGATGTCCAGAACTCTGAAGTGAATTTAGGGTCTCTCTCAGAGATTATGGCTTTAGGGAACCTGGCAGTATTCATCATCTGAGTCCACCATAGTAGTGCCAAGTCTTTTGCAGATACCTCCTTATGGGTAGGGATAAATTTACACATTTTTGTTAATCTATCTACTATTACCCAGCAAGAATTGAAACTTTCATTTCCTGCTAATGGCAAGCCAGTTACAAAATCCATTTTTATAATTTCCCATGGAGCTTTTGGCTGCTCTATTTGTTGCAACAACCCAGCTCTCTTCCCAGTTAATCTTTTAGATTTCTGAAAAGAGTCACATGTCTCAATGTATTTTTGTACATCTTCTTTCATTTTTATCCACCAGCCTGTGTTTTTAACTCTAGTTAATGTTTTGTTAAAGCCAAAATGACCAGCTAAGATGTCATCATGAATAGTACTTAAAATTAACTCTTTTATAGAAGGTTGTATCACTATTACATTACTTAACTTTTTCCTGTAATATATATATCCATCTTCAATTGAAAGTTTACCTTTTTCCAACGCATTTCTATACTTTGGAGGCAAGGTTTTAATTAATGCACTCATGGAGGCATTTGTTGGATCATTTAGAATGGTAGATAGTTTAGTCAAATCTTTATCAGATGAATAATTTTCCAATATAGTTTGCATAAATTCTTCCTCTAAATCCACTATATAAATCCCAAATATATGTATAACCTCATTTTCAGGTACATAAGCTGGGTTGTCAGCATCATTTGGAAAAGGACTTCTGGATAATAAATCCACATTAGAATGCAATTTTCCTGCTCTGTGAGTGATTTTCATTCTTCCTCTGTACTCTTCTACAGCTAGTTGCCATCTAAACATGTGCCTATTAGGGGTTTTCATGTTAAGTAATGATTTTACTGCACTGCAATCTGTTATAAGTTCAAACTTCTGGTCTCCCAGATAGTAATGAAGTTTTTCCAAAGCCCACACCACGGCTAAACATTCTAGCTGTGTGGCACCATACCTTAATTCTGTTTTTCTTAAGGTTCTGGATATATAACAGATGAATACTTCAGATAATTTTCCATTAATTATCTGTTTCTGCTGTAAAGTAGCACCTAATCCTATGAAGCTTGCATTAGTGTACTAGATAAAAGGTAGTGTGAAATCTGGCAGTCCCAATATTGGAGCTGACATTAAAAATTCCTTTAATTTATTAAAGGCATGTTGTCTTTCATTATTACAAATGAAAGCTTCATTTTTCCTGATCAATGTTGTTAAAGGAGCTGCAATGGATTAGTAATTTTTAATATACTGTCTATAATATCCACACATACCCAAAAAACTTTGAACCTCTTTTACATTTTTAGGTATACCAATGTTTTTAATTGCTGCCACCTTATTCTGGTCAACACAAATTTGTAATCCAGATACAACATGTCCAAGTACTTTCAGGGATTGAAATCTAAACTTACATTTCTTTAATGCAATTGTCATTTTTATCTCATCCATCTTTTGAAAGACTCTTTCCAGGTGATTTAAATGTTCATAATATGTTTTTGAAAACACTATGATGTCATCAATATAAACCAAAAGCCATCCTTCAACCATTTCCTGATGGAAAACACTATCAATTAATCTTTGGAAGACTGAAGGCACATTTTTGGGCCAAATGGCATTCTCACATACTTAAATATACCCATATGTGTGGTTATTAATAAGTAATTTTGAGAATTCTTTTCTACAGGAATCTGGTGGTAACCCTTGTTTCCATCCAGACAGGAAATATATTTTTCTCCTTGTAAGGTAGCATGGATAGAAGCTATCCTTGGTAGAGGGTAAATATCATCTACAGTGTATGTATTCAGAGCTCTATAATCACTGCATAATCTTGCCTTATCTTTTTCATAAGAGATTAATACTGGTGAAATAACACAATACTTAGGTGTTGTGTCTACTTTTTCAACAATACCCATTTCTAACAACATTTTTATGTTGTCTTCAATATCTTTCCTTTTTGCAGGAGAAGCTGGGTAAGGTTTCTTTTTCAAGCTGCCAGGAATATTATCCAAATCACAACTTAAAGAGATTTTCATCTCATGGTCTTTGACCAATCCTAGTTCATTTGAACCATGAGCTAATTCAATAGGATATGATTTAATCAATCTCAAAATATTTTCTTCTTCAATTGTTGATAGTTGACGAGTGAAAGAGGCCTTTTGGATTTCATTATCCAATTCAACTATTTCAGTTGTGGTTCTTCCACCTTGCAGTTGTTCTTCTCTAGGAGAAATGGCATACACTGATTTTTCAGAACATATTTTAAATTTTCTCTTACCATTCACGCCTATAGTGAAGCAACTGTTTGCAGGATCTAGTTTAATGCCAAATTTTGTCAATAAGTCATTGAAATTAATAAGCCAATCACTGCAATTATTATTATCCATTACAACAAATTCACACACTGCTCTTACATATCCATTACTATACTTAAAGAATACATCAGTTTTGTATTTGCCAATTGGATTTAAAACTGAATCAAAACCCCTCCAGTTCTTTGTCTGTACAGGTTATAGTTTTTCCATATACTTACCGTCAAGTTTAATTAATGTATTAATAGAAACTACACTACCTGCAGACCTTTTAGGCTAGAATATGGGTTTGCCTGAATCAGATGGATAGAAGTCGAGAGTTAGATCAACAAAGTTATAAAAGATATGCTGCCACAAATATATGAAAAAGTACCTGAATCAGATGGATAGAAGTCGAGAGTTAGATCAACAAAGTTATAAAAGATATGCCGCCACAACTGTTAATGAGTAGATAAAGAAAAAGTAAGTAAAAGAGGTCAACTGTCTGAATCGACAGAAAAGAATAAAAGAGAGAAACAAAACGATTAAAAAGTAACAAAACGTCTCTCCCTTTTATAGTGCATAGGGCGACATACAATATACGAATCAGGTACGGAATCAAATGAAAGAAAATATAGGTACATAGAATAATGAATAAAGCTTAGTAACTAATGAACGGAACCATATTTAATCTAATACCCCCACATGCTCAATGCTGCAAGTCAGTTAAACCAATAATTTTACAAAAATCTAAATGCTTTTGACGTGAAAGAGATTTTGTCAAAAGATCTGCTACCATATCTGAGGTTGAAATATAGTTTACACTGATTTTATTTAAGTCTACAAGTTCCCTTAGCCAATGCAGTCGCATGTTGATGTGTCTAGTTCTGTGTTGATACAATGGATTTTTAACAAGGGCAATAGCTCCTTGATTATCGTTGAAGATGATGGGAGATTGATGAGGAATATTTAAGTCAGTAAACAACTGAATGAACCACTCGGCATCTTGGCCAGCTTCCGACATCGCACGGTATTTGGCTTCAGTTGTGGATAAAGCAACTACTTGTTGCTTACTTGAACGCCAACCTAACAAACCGTTGCTCATTATCAAAGAACCAGAGGTTGACTTACATCCCAAAGAAGAACCCCAATCTTCGTCTGCATAGCCACAGATGTCAGGTTGTTGTTCAGAGCTACCTAGGGTAAGACCATAATTGGATGTTTTACGAAGATATCGTAGGACATGTTTGAAATGTTGAATATGATCATTTGAGGGTGAGTTTAAGAATTGGGATAGAGTACTTGCGGCATAGGCCAAGTCAGGTCTAGTACAAGAGACCAAGTAATTGAGAAGACCAATTGCCCGTCTATAATTAAATTCTGGGGTTGGGTCATTAGGTGATTTCGAGGTTAATTTAGCATTGGGAACTAAAGGTGTAGAGGCAGGTCGACAATCAAGCATGTTATATTCTTTTAGCATATTGTTGATGTACAAAGGTTGAGATAGGTAAAACTCCTTCTTTTCTCGATTACGTGATATTTTCATCCCCAAGATCCAGGAGATTTCTCCTTGGTCGTCCATTTCAAATTGGTCTTTGAGAGCTTGCTTGACAGAGTTGATATTCTTTCCGCAAATGACTAAGTCATCGACATGACAAAAGATATGACATGGATTATTGGTAGATTTGTTGGAGAATAGGCAAGGGTCAGCACGATTTGGATAAAAATCAATGGAAATGAAGAAGTCTTTGAGTTTCTTGTACCAACACCTAGGACTTTGCTTCAAGCCATAAAGTGATTTTTCAAGTTTTAAGCATGAGTCGGGCGGTTTTGGACCAACAAAACCCTCAGGAAAGCGAATATAGACGTCTTCTTCTGGAACCCCATGAAGGAAAGCTGTTTTAACATCCATTTGGTGAACCTCAAAATTGTTGCATGCCGAAAGACTTAAGAGAGTACGAAGTGAGGCAAGGCAACCAGTGGGCGCAAATGTGTCATTATAGTCGATGCCTTCAGTTTGAGCATATCCTTGCACGCAGAGTCTTGCCTTATATCGTGAGAGATTTCCATCACTGTCGAGTTTCTTTTTGAATACCCACACAGTTCCTAGAAGATTTCTCCCTTTTGGAATGGGCACGGTTTTCCAGACTTTATGATTGTTGATGCTTGTAAGTTCTGACTGTATGGCATTTATCCATTGTGACGAGTCATCACTTTTCATTGCTTGAGAAAAATGTCGTGGTACATCATCTTCTTGAACTACTAAATTGCACAAATTTTTGTTCCTTCTAGAGTGAGTTAGAATATTTTCAGGATTTACATCACTACTGATGTGTCTTGGTGCA
The DNA here is from genome assembly GCA_030280995.1 of Hemileia vastatrix. Classification (NCBI taxonomy): domain Eukaryota; kingdom Fungi; phylum Basidiomycota; class Pucciniomycetes; order Pucciniales; family Zaghouaniaceae; genus Hemileia; species Hemileia vastatrix. Next base: position 30,237,655 of record JASXTE010000009.1, on the reverse strand, counting down.
GGTGTATCTTTATTAATCCAGGTGTAAGTTTTTCCAGAAGGAGGAATAGAAGTTGTTGGAATAGAAGTATCAATAGTTTTGAGGTTTTATACGGAGGAAGAAACTTCTTCTGACAGGACTTGGTTAGGTGATGGGCTACTGGTGATCAGATCTGGGATTATAGGAAATTCCGGAAATGGAACTATGGTAGATTTTGCAGTGGTTAAATTATTTGCCATAGAGAATGATTCATCCAAGAACCTGACATCATGGGTGACGATGAATTGATCCAGTTTAGGTGAGTAAATTTTATAATTGTGGTGTCCATCAGCATACCCTATAAAAATGCCACATTCACCAACTGGGTCAAATTTTGATGTTCGCCTTTGCTTAGGTATGTTGTAAACGACATCACAACCAAATGGATGAAGCTTACCATAGGTAATTTTGACTTTTGAGTCCCACAACTCCAAAGGAATTTTGTTGTTAATTGCAGATGAAGGCGTGCGATTTAGTAAATAGTTAGCAGTGTTTATGGCTTCACCCCACCACGAACCATCAAGACCGCAGGTGAATAAAAGTGCTCGTGCTTTTTCAACCAATGTCCTGTTACCCCTTTCAGCAAATGGATTTTGTTGAGGCGTGTATGGAGCAGTTTTCAACAATTCTACGCCCTTTTCATTGAATAAGTCGTCAAAAGAACTGTTAATAAATTCACCCCCATTGTCAGTTACCACAATTTTTACTTTCTTCTTGGTTTTGTTTTCAGCCAAGTTAATGAAGGACTTGAAGCGATTGAAAGTTTCAGATTTTAAAGAAAGGAAGTATATGAAACGGTACCTGGAAAAACCATCAACTATTTGCAGGAAGTATTTGCTGCCTCCTCTAGAGATGGGTGTTATTGGTCCACATAGGTCCATGTGAATTACGCCAAGAACTGAATCAGGTTCTGGAAATTTTCCTGAAAATGGTAATCGATGGGACTTTGAGGTAAGACAAGGAATACATTCTAGATTTGAGAAGTTGTGGTTGGGATACATAAGTCTAGCGGTTGCATTGTTTGGGTGACTGCAAGCGTTATGTAGTTTGAGTAGAGATTTTGTCGAAATAATTGAATTGGCATTCCCAGAGAAGGTGAGAGGAAGTGATAAAACATTATCGACAAGGGAGCATTCAATGACAAACTTGTTGTTGTTGTCGAAAATTTTGGCACTATTGCCACAACCCACAATGGAGAAATTTTGACGAAGAAACCATGCAGCCGAAATGAGATTTGTTTGGACTTCAGGGACAAATAAGGCGTTAGCGATGGGAAAATGTTTTTGATTGAGTAGAAGATCGACAGTTCCAGAACCCTGAGCAAGGATGACCTGACCATTAGCCGTAATCAGAGATTTTGAGGAGGGTTGAAGTGATGAGAAGAATCTTCTGTCATTAAAAAGAGTGTAGGAGGCACCACTGTCAAGAATTGCAGTGTGGTTGATAGGAGAGAGAACGGCCAGAGCTTTTCCTTCTCGTTGTTCTCGTTCCCTTTTTCTCTTGTAAAAATCTTCCCTTTTCTCAGGATACAGTTGAAAACATGATGCCTCAGAGTGAGGAGCAAGTGGGTTATGTTTTCCATTTGAGCAGAACTGCTTCGTTTTAACATTGAAGGCTACACTAGATTTGGAGGGTTCAGATTTTCGTCGACGATAGTCTTTTTCGAGTTCAGATAAGACTTCTTCGATGGAAGGCGTTTTCTTAGTGACCTTTATATTTGTGAAAATGAGATGAGAGACATTTCTGTAGGATTCTGGAAGTAGGTGGAGTATGTAGAAGGCGATGATCGTGGAAAGTACTTCCCCAGTAAATAATGAAGGAGATACTTCATTCAATAGTTTGAGAGTTGACCGGAAATCCCTGATGGCGACTGAGATATCTGAATCATCAAAATGAATATTGAAGAGATCTGCTATAACACTAGCACAGTTTTCTGCAGATGTCGAGGCATAGTGTTCACGGATTTGTTCCCACAGTTCAGCTGGCTCAAAAATGGATTCGTCGCGGACAAAACGGGTGTGATTTTCGGAATCTAAAAACATTCTTAGTATCATGGCGGTCTGTTTTTTGCGAAAATTGAAGGTTTCAAGAGCAGTAGGTTCAGTGGGTGTGATAAGAGATTTGTTCAAGAATTTATCAAGGTTTCGAATTCCTAAGGCATAGAACATTTGATTTTTCCATGTTGTGAAATTCTTGTTGTTTAAGATTTCGACTCCTTTGATCTCTGAATAAGGATTCGACTCCATGTTGTTCCAAATTACAGGAGTAGATGGTGCCATAGAGATGAGAAGTCGAGAGACTGTGTCAGCTGATGATTCAGACTGAGCAGATTCTGAATTCGTAGGTGATGATGCCACTTTGATTCTAGAAGATTAGTAGAGCGCTGGGCCCATAACCTTTTAGGCTAGAATATGGGTTTGCCTGAATCAGATGGATAGAAGTCGAGAGTTAGATCAACAAAGTTATAAAAGATATGCCGCCACAAATATATGAAAAAGTACCTGAATCAGATGGATAGAAGTCGAGAGTTAGATCAACAAAGTTATAAAAGATATGCCGCCACAACTGTTAATGAGTAGATAAAGAAAAAGTAAGTAAAAGAGGTCAACTGTCTGAATCGACAGAAAAGAATAAAAGAGAGAAACAAAACGATTAAAAAGTAACAAAACGTCTCTCCCTTTTATAGTGCATAGGGCGACATACAATATACAAATCAGGTACGGAATCAAATGAAAGAAAATATAGGTACATAGAATAATGAATAAAGCTTAGTAACTAATGAACGGAACCATATTTAATCTAATAAGACCCAGTGTCAAGAATGGAATTCATTTCTCTTCCACATATAATAACAGGTGCTCTGATAGGTGTTATTTTGTAAGTATCATGAGACACATCTTTAATTATTTCAGCTTCTTCAATGGAAGTTAAAGATGTATATTTATGAGGTATAGCATTATTCAGGAATATAAATCCTGCTCTAATACAAATATCTCATGTTCATCGTCACTGAAAGAAATGTTACTTTTACAATCCTCACTGGATTCCATGTTCTCATCTTCATGATTACTTGGTTCAGAATTTTGTGAGTTTTCAATAACATTAATTCTTTTCTTACACATGTAACCCTTAATAAACCAATCACTACAATTATTATTATCCATTACTACAAATTCACACACTGCTCTAACATATCCATTATTATATTTAAAGAATACAGTAGTTTTGTATTTTCCAATTGGATTTAATACTGAACCAAAACCTCTCCAGTTCTTTGTGTGAACAGGTTCTAGTTTTTGCTGGTACTTACTATCAAGTTCATTAATTTCTTAATTGAAACTACACTACCTGAAGCCCCAGTGTCAAGAATGGAATTCATTTCTTTTTCACATATAATAGCAGGTGCTCTGATAGGTGTTATTTTATAATTATCATGAGTTACATCTTTAATTATTTCAGCTTCCTCAATGGAAGTTAAAGATGTGTCTGTATGAGGTATAGCATGATTCAGGAACATAATATCCTGTTCTAATACAAATATCTCATTTTCATCATCACTGTAAGATATGTTACTTTTGCAATCCTCACTGGATTCCACACTCTCATCTTCATGATTACTTGGTTCAGAATTCTGTGAGGTTTCAATAACATTTATTCTCTTCTTACACGTGTGACCCTTTACCCAAGGTTCATTACATTTGTAACAAGTGTTATTCTCCTGTCTCTTAGGGAAAAGGGGAGCTGAAGGTTTTTTCTTCTCCACTTGAAATTTACTTGTAGTAGGTTTTACCATGTCAACACTTTGTCTGTAATTGCTATACTTGGTTTCATACTTGTAGTTTAATGATATCTCATTGTATATATTAATGAATCCAGAGGTATCTCTGATAGTTTCAGTTCTAGCTACAATAATGTCTCTAACTGATATAGGCAACTTGTATATTATCTTTTCTTTCCACTCTTCATAATCCATTTTTGGATCCATGGCTTTCAAGATTTTTATTATATTCATTAAAAATACCATGGGTTTATCTCCAGCATTTTGATTATATCTGTCTTTTTCATACAATCTTTGTTGAGTGATTCTAATTTTTGGGCCACCAAATTGCCTTTCAATTAGTGCCTTCCATTCATTCCAGGAGTAATTAATTCCCTCACTCAAAACAGATTTAAACCATAATAAGGCCACATCTGTAAATAAAGATATTAACTTTGAAGTAATTTCTTCATCAGGTAATTTGTATAAAAATTTTAAGTTATCAATTCTTTGTATGAATTTCTGCCAATCAGATTTTGAATCCCTGTCAAAAGAAGGGTACTGATCTAACTTAGGCCAGTTCTTTTGGTTAGTTCTTGCTTACCTAACCTGAGGAATATTCAGTAATTCACTTACTTTGGAAAGATGATCATTTATTTTATCTTTTACTGATTTACTGTTCTCAGAGCCCATGACACTATGTTCATGTTCCATCATTGGTGTTTCATTTGCGTGTTTCATGAAAACAGGTACTCTTGCCACATAAGAAGTGTTATCTCTTATTTTTTCACTATTTTTCAATATGTTTTCTACTTCTATTTCTACTCTTTGTAACCTATACTTTATTACAGGTACATGAGTCAGAGTATTATTTATATTTGAAAAAGATAATTTAACACGTCCCTCAATGGTAGCCATAACATTCTGAGTATGTTCTAATTTACTTTCTAAATTTCTAATCTCAGAATTCAATCTTTTATTCTCATTGATTAATTCATCATTTGAATTTTCAATAATTTTTAATTTATTGGCTGTAGTACTCAATGACTGTGTTAACTGTAATAATACATTTTCTGTATTATTGTTTTATTCTTTTGAGAACTCTTCGAATTTTTCAATTCTCAATAATAATTTACTTATTATTTTTGATTCCATTGGATTCTCTTTCAAAAAATATTCTATTTTTTTTTGTGTCCAACTCAGAAGACTCATCATTTGATTCCATTTTTATATTAATAGCATTATCCTGGTGATTAATAAAACTATTTACATTGTCCTCATGCAAAGACAAGTTTAACAATTTTTTTCAAATGAATAATCCTTTAAATCATTATCAATAATATCCAATACTTCCTTATCAATCTCATTACCTATAAGTAATTCATTTTCAGGTTGATACAATTGATTATGAGGAGTTGGATGACTTACCAAGGTCTTAGCCCACTTCCCCTGCCTCTCCTTGCCTTTCCCCTGTAAGGGTTGCTGCTGGAGCCCTGCTGTTGAGGATTGTTGTAATTTTGGGTGTACCAATCCCATTTCCATTTGCTTACTGTTATTTTTTGATCCTCCTCTTGGGCTGGAGGTGTTGCCACAGAATTGGTGGGTGCCACTGTTTGTGGTTGAGCCTTTATGCCCACTAGAGCTTGGTTGACTTCTATAAAATCTTGAGCTGCTCTTTTCTCCAGGTTGTTGATCTGGTCCACTATATTGTTGACTCTTATTGTCAAGGTATTCAATAGGGTGGATAGGGAGTGAATTTGTTCTTATAATGTATTTTTTATTTTCTTTATTGAAACTTGCTTTAAAAGCCTTTCCCTTTCCTCCAGAGACATAGGCCAAGTGTTGTTTATTATGGGAGAGTCCTTGCCCTCTATTTGAATTTCCTGTAACAGGTCTTTCAGCTCTAGGTCTTAAGTTATAAGGCTTTGCCTTATTACTTACAATGTCATTGTTGTCACACATTTTTACGTGGAATTTTTTCTAAAGAATTGAAAGTTTAGATATGAAAACTTCAAAAGGAGTTTTATCAGTATTTACCAATACCACTAAAGACAATTTTATTGCTTACTTATTGGTATGAAGTGAATTTCTAAGTGCCAAAAGTCAAATATGCTTTTTAAGTGGTCACTTGATTTAACTGGTCTACAATATGTAGCCATGTTTTTATATTTAAAAAGAAAACAACTGTTAGTAAGGTTCTTTTTCAAATATAAATGAATTTTACAAACCAATAGAAAGGGATTAAAATTCCTGTTAAAAGAAAACAATTAATCAGCTTAATTGGTTATCATCTGCAAAGATCACAAATTTAATTGGTCTATTGACAGACTCCCACTAAGAACAATTATATGTTAAATTAGTGGTAAAATTGTTGATTCAATATCACAATTTTATTATATAACAGGGCATCTTTTTCTGAAATCACTATATAAGTGAGCCCAACCTGTTGTAATTATCCAAATATTTCTATAGGGATTTTATTTACGTGTACCTTCTTTGAAATTTTTACTTACTGGATTATAACAGAATTCTTGAGGAAAGGTCCCCAATTTTCAGGCTGAGATCAAGTAAAAAGACGTGAACTAGCTTAAATGGTCAGTTTTCTAGAAGATTTTAATGGTCCTATATGAATACTGTAGTACAAATCCAACAAGTAGTAAAATATAATCAAAAATAAAGGTCTCAGTAATAAAATTCTCACTATTCTTATATGTGGCTTACAATCTTTTTAGTTGGTAGAAATATAGATTTAATAATTCAGATACTATTTCAAAAGTCTTGTAAAAGTACTAATTGAGATGTATTGTAATTTATTTGGTTATATTGGTTAAATTGTAATGATAAAGAATGAAGAAATACAACCAAAAACCCTCCTCCTTTTATACACAATGAGTTCCCCAATGATTCCCTTGATGTACCACCCAATACACATTTAATGACGCCTCTAAACAACTAATAGACATGCCCATCAACTATCCCAGTAATCCATGACATAATTAGAAGAGTAACAACCGTCAAAATCCTGTATTAATAAGGAAAATCCATCAAAATTAAGAAATAAGATAAAAAGAGAATATATGCGTAATAAACAATAATATAAAAGTCTAAAGGGGAATGTTTATGGTTAATAATAGCTTAATAATAAGGGAGATTCACTGTAGAAATAATGGGGCTAATCCTGACATTATACTACGTGAAATTCCCATTCAACAATACCCAATATTGACTGAGAAACCACCCAAAAACTCAAAAAAGAGCGTGAGATGTGGGGTAACTACATGCAGTCCTTGGCAGGCGCTTGCACGGGTAAATCCTTGACTAAATTTAGGCGAATTTAAGCGTGGTGATGAAATAAGACGCCAAGAGTAAGGTTATTAATGAAATTAGTGCATATAAACAAGGTCAATGCATTATTAATTAAGCTAGGACACTAAATAAGCGCCTGTCGCCTATTTTAGTGTGTTTCCCCACAGTGGGCGTAGAATGTGGGGTAATTATAGTGTGAAAAAGCTAACTTTTATAAAAATGAAGCTATTCACACGGGAAAAAAGCAGGCAGTATGTGGCCAGTACACAGAAGCCATTTCTGGCATAAAAAATACCAAATTTGAAAAGTGTTATTTTTATGCATTTAAATAGCCAAATCAATAGTCCTTAATGAGAAAAATTGATCTGTTGAAGCGCAATTTTGATATTCTCAAATTTATGGCGCGTATAGTCAACTTTTAAGTGAAATAAAGCACATTTCCTGTTTTTTGCATAAAACAGTGAAAATAACAGCTTTAAGTGTACTTAAAAATTATGTAGCCTTATACTTAGGGTTCTTAAGAATACCCTAACATATTCCAGCTAAATATTAAGTACATAAGACTTATAAAAGGTGGATATATGCGTGTATATAAGGTGTTATAATGGCATATTTTGTATATTATCATAATTTTACTTATGTATATTGTTTGTGTACTAATAATTACTATTCCCATGTATAGTTCATGTGTTTAACATAACTTATAAGTACTTTTTACTCAGTCCTGGAGATATAAAGGCTGACAGAAACTGTCCCAGAGGTGGTATTGGTAAAATTGAGTGTCTTTCTCTTAATAAATTCTGCTTCAATGTTGGCAAGGATACTTTGAATTGTTGCTTGTAAATTAGTAATATCATATTTACTTAATATGATGGAGCAAAAGGTTTGATAGTATTTGGGTATGAGATTGAGTACATAGTTGTCCATGATGTATGACAAGATGTTTTCCTTAAATAGATCTGGAGAAATGTCTTGTAGAATCTAAATTGTGCTTCAAAATTGTCCATAGCCTCTAGAATATTATTTTCAGGAAACTTGATCTTGAATAATTTATTTAAATTTTATGAGCAGTTTTGACTGGATTTAAAAGCATAATGATCCTTTTTATGTGTCAATAAAGCAGCAGGTTCAACAGTGTCATCATCAATAATAAATTTATTCTGATTAGGCTGATCCATGAACATTTTAATAATTGTTTTAGTTTGGCATTGTTGCATGTTAAATATTGAGAGTAGTTCTGGATTGGTGGGTACAGGGCAATCCTCACTGAGGAACTGGTCCAGATTTTGAACAGTGAGTGCATATTTTAGGTCTGTATTCAAATAAATTTAGCTTTTATTGTTTTAGTTTTTTATTCCTTTATTTCTTAATAATTGGATGAATCTTGGAGGTAAGAGAAATCAGGATGTGGAGTGGAAGTTGATTAAGCCATAGCAGTATAGATAGAAGATGATTCTGGATCAGGTGATTTCCCCAGGGAAGATGGTGTATCAGGAGTTTCGAGCTTTGCTTAAAGTTTCAGGGGTGCTGGGCCCATAACCCTGATAGTATTAGACACCAGGTAAGTTAGATGTTAGGACAAAATAAATGGCAAGGACATAGGGACAGATGGAAATGGACAGAAGACTTATAAGTGGACATGAGTATGATAAATCAATGGCTAATTATAATAAAATAAGATAAGGACAAAGAGAATGGATATATCAGCTATTGCTTTTGTAGAGCATACATAAATTGTTACCTGATAAGATTAGACACCAGGTAAGTTAGATGTTACAACACAACGAATGGCAAGGACACAGTGACAGATGGAAATGGACAGAAGACTTATAAGCGGACAAGAGTAAGATAAAACAATGGTTAACTATAATTAAATAAGATAAGGACAAAGAGAATGGATGGGGAAAAAAGTGATAGTTTCCTCATCCATATATGCTCTTTGTGGTATCATCAAGTTATGTTGGAAATTGTATGTAAATATAAATACATATATATATATATATATATGTAATAGTATGTAGAATCTACTTGGGAATATAATCTCAAAACTTTTTATATTTTTCTGTTTTTTTACAAATGTTTTTTAAAAAAAAAAAAAATTTCATGGTTGCAAATGATTTTTCTTACACTCATTTTTCTCACACTTATTTCTCTTGCACTTACTTTTCTAACACATATTTTTCTGTCTTTATGTCACTCTCTACAATATCCCCAACTTTTTCATGAATATCCCCATTGGGGATATCTTACTTGGAGCGTAGTGACAATACTTGTGTAAGTTTTCCTAGCTGACCATAATCAATCATGTTTATCATACTCAATAGATAAAGATTTTTAATCAATTTTTTTTTCTGAATGAGCAGTCAAGCAGTTAAATGAATGAATCATCTGAATAAAAAGAAAAAGAAAATAAAACTGAATTCCAGAATTTTGAATAATTTAAGAATCACATGCACCCTCCTCTGGAGTAGAATTGACCAATTTGGAAGATATTGAGAACATTTTTAAAAAGACTTAAAAGCTAGAAAAATAATTAAAACTTTTGGTGAGATTAATTACACTTTTAATATTTTATTTGCTTTGAATGAGTTAAAAAGATAAAGGTAAAGAAGAAAATATAAAAGCAAATTAAATTTTTAAGGATTAACATAAGATTTTCATTATCAAAATTAACCAAATTTTACTTCCTCAGGGAAAGATCAAGTGAAAAGCATGTATGATACTGTGAGATAGTTTGAAAGCACAAATATTAGGGGGTGTCAGTTCTGGAAAATCCGCACTTACAAATCCGCACTTAAATTTGACCAAATCCGCACTTAAATAAGTGCGGATTTCCAAAACACACTAGCCCCAATACTGGTGGATTTCAAAATGAAATAAGTCACTTATTTGACTCAAATCCGCACTTTCTCAACCAAAAGTGCTAATTTCACCATCAAGTCTCATTTCACTGATTTGTCAGCATCATCCCATTCATACGCAGCACTCCACAGCATAACACTTCATAACTCAAAACATCGTACATCACTTACATCTTCATATCATATCATATAAGAGTTATGTCTTCCTCACTTTCAAATCATGATAAATTACATAAAGCAATGACTTTCATGGCTCTTGAACTGCTCTTGGACTCTGATTGCAATTCTGATTCTGATCTAGAAGAATATTTTGTCTTTTTATCAAAAATGGCCACGAAAAGTTACCTTCTTCCCAGAAAGCCTCAAGTACTTCATACCCCCAAGTACACCATCCAAACACTTCTTAAACTATCTACACCCAGTTTTAGACAGCTGTTCAGGACTTCTCAGGAATGTTTCCTTAAATTTCTTGAGCTTATTCAGGATCACCCCATATTTCACAATAATTCTCAAAAAGAACAACAACATCCTTCAATTCAATTGGCCATCACACTATGTCATTTGGGTTCAAATGGTAATGGAGCCGCTTTGAAACGTTTATAAAATGTCTTTGATTTAGGGTATGGTTCAGTTAACACTTATACCAAACAATGTATCACTGCCATCAACTCCTTGTAATCTCAACTTCTCACCTGGCCAACAAAAGAAGAGCGACTTGAATCATCTCAGGTTATGCAAGCAGAGGGCTTCCCAGGATGTATTGGTTTAGTTGATGGTACTGCTATTCCTTTGAGCCAGAAACCTGCTCAAGGTGGAAACAATTACTTTCACATTCTCGTCAAAAATTTTCACCAAAATATTTACAAGTCAAAAAAATTCTATATCTGTTTTAAAAAATTGGCAATACTCTCCCCTGCATTTTATTGAAGCAAGGCGTGGATATCACCAAAATATTTCTAAGTCATCAATTTCACATGTCAGATTTGAAAATTTGGCAATACCCCCCCCCTGCATTTTATTGAAGTAAGTGGTGGAAGTCATCTAAATTTAATATAATTACGTAAATTATTAAATAAATATCTAATATATATCACTTTTCCTAGTTTAAAGTAATGACAATCCCTCAAGCCAAAATGCAGACCAAGTCTAGAAACAAAAGTTTGGGACTTTCCACAGGTATAGGCTAGAGGAACCCCATGAAACAAATAAATGTTATCATGATTACCATTTATACAACACAAGGTCATGGGCCCATTACTTTAGTTGAGAAAATTGATACATAAAAAACATTTATTAAAAATTTACGAAAAAATATAAAATTTTTGATGACAACTCTAATCCCCATACTTTTTGGATCTAAATAAAGTTTTTTTAAATCGATTAACTTTACCTTCTTTCTTTACCTTATTGATTCTTTGAATCAACTTATTACTGATTTGAAATGAGCAACCAAAATGTGCTAAATCTTGACAGGATTCCAAACCAGGAGGAGATTTGGTCGTTTGATTATTATCCTTAGAAGAATTCCAAATAGTTTTGATGATACCATTTCCCAAACCAAAATCAATGATGCACCGGTGGTCTGGAAAATATAAACCATGTCATTTGATTTTAGCTGGAGATGGTATTGGTTGGCCAGTAATTGGTTTGATATATGAGAATATACCAAAAGTAAGAAAATTGGTGTCCTTGGTATCGGTGTGAATTTTATTGTGAAATCCAGAATGAGTGATAATAACATTGGAAAATAAAAGATATTCGTGGCTGATATCTTCCCATTTGGAGTCACACCAATTTGGTATTCCAACTTTGGTTGCAAGTTCATGATTTTTTTCAAATGCTTTATTACAGTGCTTTTTGAGTCAAAGAGCAAGAAAAGAGTTAAAGGAAGGTAGAGTGTCCCATAAGCAAAAATCTTCATCTTTTTGAGCTTTAGTGATATTCTTGAGCAACAAATACATGCCTATATAATTGAAATGCCTAGATAATAATCATATAAGAGTTTCAGAATCCTTATCCTCTAAATATGCAATATAAAAATGTGAAATAAGACAAGTGAAATTTGGAAAAAAGGCTCAACTTCAAAGGTCAAAATCTCAGCAACCAATGAACCTAATTCAAACCTGTTTGAGGTAAATGAAAGATATGCTTTATTAGAATCTTCAGTTAAAGGATATGTGATTTAAATAAACCTAACCCTAATTTGTTACATAAAAAATGAAATAAAAATTTAAATTGGGAAAAAAAGGCTCAACTTTAACGGTCACTATCTCAGCAACCACTGAATCAAATTCAAATCTGTGTGTGGGAAATGAAAGGTAGCCTTCAGGAGAATCTCCAGTAAAAAGAACATTAGATTTGAATAAACCTAACCCTAATTCCTAGTCTGATTTCCAAAATTTTACAAAAACTTGAAAAGTGGTAATGAAGATGAGATCAAAAGGAGTTTTATAAGTTCACTGTTATCCAGATAAGAGTCATACATATATTTAAGATTTAAGTATGAAGTTTTCATAAAAGGAATGAGATATCATATAGGCATGAAAAAAAGGAGATGAAACTTACCTTGATTGAAAAGTAGGAAAAATAGAGTGAGAAAGATTGATGTTGGAATTGTGGGGAAATTGAATATGGAGTAAGTGAAATGCATAAAGAATGTGCAATGTATGTGTTTCAATGAAATGGAGCCAAAAAAAAGTGAAATAAGGGAAAGGGGGGATAATGACCATGCCAAGGAGAGATGAAGAGTAGAGTGATGGAGCTAAAAAAGAAAGTAAAGAGGGAGAGAAAAAAAAGGTTAATTATACCATTGAAATCCAAAATAACCACTTACAAAAAAAATAAAATAAACAGAAAAAAACAAAAAAAATTATAATAGTAATCAAAAAATCAAAAAAAAGAATAAAGTGACTTACCTGGAGAGATGAGATGACAAAATGAATGAAACCAAATTGTTTGAGGGATGTTGGAGGAGAATAGGAAAAGGATATGAGGGATGAATGAAAAAAAAAATCACTGACAAAATATGTGATTTCAGAAAATATGCGATTTCATGTTGAGCTGGTGAAAGAAAACCAATGAGCCATCCAAAAAAAAAAAATTCACCGTAAATTCCAAAAAAAAAATGAATATGCAACAAACCAAAATACCAACCCAAGTGAATGAAGTACACAAAGAGGACATTTGGAGAGTACAAAATGGTATGGGAATGAAAGGGATGATGTGGCCAACATGTGGTTTTGAAAAAAAAATCACGGAAAAAGTGCTGATTTGAGGTCAGAACTGACACCCATAGAAAAAAGATTAAGAAGTAGAAGAAATAAGTAAAAAAGAATGTAAACATGCCTGGTCAAAATATTGAAAATGTCAGGAAGGGGTGTGTGCCAAGGATTGATGGGTAGGTAGTGAGGAAGGTCAGTGTGTCACATGTGACAGGGATGGGGTAAGAAAGGAAGGGATGTTTTGTGGCCAAAATGTGGTTGTGAAAAAAAACGGGAAAAAAGTGCTGATTTGAGGTCATAACTGACACCATTTTTTGAAATAAGTGACTTTTTTGCAAAATTTAAGTGCTGATTTGGTTTGAAATCAGCACTTAAGTTAAGTGCGGATTTGCCAGAACTGACACCCCCTATTGAGTATTAAATGGTTTGTGGATAATTGGATATTTTAGTAGGGTGATAGAAATTGTATTAAAAAGCAATGTCTGATATCAACAAAGTCTTATATGTTTGATCTTATGGCCCATGCAAGATTCAGTAACACCTCTATTTGAAGAGAAACCTGAAGCAAAACTGTGGCTGGCCGGAATCAAACCGACATTTCCTCAGAATTAATTTCAATTACAAACCATTGCAAGCTTCTACCACAACGAGGTTTCCTAACTGCTAGAAGATAGCCACTTGTGGAGCGGTAAAGCTAAGTAAGGATTTAATTCATAAATTTTGATGCTATAATTTATTATATAAATACCTTAGTGCCCTAAAATTTCTAAAAAATAGGAAATTGTTCATGCAATGTGCGAGGCTGCTGTCCGTCTGTGTAGCAAGCTTGTTATCCTATAGTTGTTATGGGGAAAGTGCGTTACTGGTGAATTTTTGTAGTGAAAATTGTTGTAACTTTACATTAGAATGGCGGAAAGGACACAATAGCTTTGATCAGATTACAACATTTTATTCATACTTCTCAGTATAATTATCTTTTATTTATTATTTTTCTTATAATTGATTAGCTTACAGGATCGCACGTCCCTCAGGGCGCAAAACTGATCAGAGCACTTTTTCCCTTACTGCCAAATTCAAAACGGTTGGTGCAGTTTTGCAAAAAGAATCAAAACATTTAGACAGAATGCTTGACATTTGACAGAGAAACTGGAAATTTTTCGGTGAAGGGAGGCTATGTTTGCTGTCAAATGTCAATTGAGCTGACCAGAAGTTTTGAATTTTTCCGTAAAACTGCACCAACCGTTTTGAATATGGCTGTATCTATATACAGCTATTTGGAAAAACCTTGCTCCTTTTTTGTTCCTCATCCCTTGCCAAAAGCGGCTTAAACTCATTTTTTTGGCGGGGAGTGGAAGGCAAAAACACCGCAAGCTTTTCCCAAATAGCTATATTTGTCTTATTTTTCTGATCAGTCTTTTAAATACCTGATAAACCTATTTTCGTTTGATTGGTTTTTATTTTTTCAAGAATGAACAGTTTTATCGAGCGTAGCACTTTATATTTTTTTGATTTACTTTTCCATTTTGCGACATCTTCTGAAGTAGATTGAGATAGGAAAGACAAGTAGTAAGCAAGTAGGTAAGACCGGGAGGAATCTTATTCAATAGGCAGATAATGACATGACTTGACATTAAACTAATGATGGCTCATTTAATAGTAGTATCCTGTTTAAATTTTGTGTATACTTTACGAATCAGTAAGTATGCCCGAGATTGTTTTCACTCTTAATAGTCTATTCCATGCCCCCAGTTGCAGGCGATCCAAGTAATATATATATCCATATTTATATAATTTGATTGAAACTTTCAAAAGTCTGAAATTTCAAAATATCAAAGTAGAAGAGCATCTATATTCCTGGAAATGGTAATAATAATTCAAATAATAACAAGGAATCCTATATATCTTGAAAAATGAATCCGTGAGCTCAAGTTTGTATAGCAAGGGATAAATGTAGCTTGTCCAGAATTAAAACATCTGACCCCTGACACTCACGTGGATGCATATTAATACAAATATATTTCACCAGTTTCTTTACATTTCTCTCTTTAATTCATTCCTAGTGCTAAGCTTTTGCAAGCCACCATATAATCAAAAGAAAAATGACATTAAAATTTATAGTTAAGATTTTGGCTAGCTCCATGGGTATTTGAAAAACCTTATAAAATAATAAATGCATTTTATTAGTTAAACGCGCTTTGCCTCTCAATCGATAAATAGTGATATCTGCTGAAGTACCTAAGGAAAACAAAATACTATTAGCAACAAACTATGCATTAATTAAGGATGGATAAAACCTATAAAGAAATCATAATAATCTTGAGAAAGATGAACAGAGATGAAGAAAACAGTATCTAACATCCCCACATATATATGTATGATAGAATCTAACTCAAGATTAGCATGGACTCGATTGAATAGCACAGCAAAGAACACTAGTTAATGATGAGAGACATAAAATGGAAAAAGAACAAATTCATGACAGAATCATCAAGATCAAGCAATGATAAAAAATAACAAATATGTCACGTAGAATTAATAGAATATTACTCTAAGTGGGTCCTTGCGAGGAAACTCCCCTAATACCCTGATTTAAAGAAAACAAAACAAAATTGTAACAAAAGATAAAAAAAAGATAACAGAGAGAGAAAAATGAAAAGACAGAAAGATTTTTATTGAGAATTGAATCAAAACAGGGATAAAAATCTAGTCAAATCTGACAAGGCTTGTAGGACAAGGGTAAGGAAAACTGCAATGAAAAAATTGTTGCTGAAGAGGCTTGAAAAAATTAGCAGGAGATAATATTTTTTTTTGGCACTAAAGGCCCATGACCTATTGGTGGACAAGTGCTAGTTTTGGATTTGAATTTTTTATTACTCATTATTTTGATATTATTCTAAATTTATATACATTGTGAGACTGCAGTGTAGTTGAGACCTAACAGGTGTCAGCCTGTAGAACTCCGGAAAGAACTGGAGAACAGGGGACACCGCAACTACAGACTATAACACAAATGACTATGTACATAAGGTGCTTAAGCACATAACATCCCCCCCACATGGTCATTTAAACTATTCCAGTCTAATTATCCTCCACACATGTAATTAACCATCACAAAAACTAAGGAAAATGAAAATAAATTTAAAAGAGAAAAGAAAAAAAAAAGAGAAAAAAATATAAAAGAAAAGAAATAATCCCCCCATTCCACCATATTTTACCATACACAGCCATCTTTCCTTTTGTTGAAAGTCAGAGATGGGCCCAGTGCTTTGGTTAGAATATCAGCACACATTTTTGCAGTTGGAACCCAATCTAGAAAAGCTTTCTTAAGGAAGAGCTGTTCATTCACCAAGTAATAACACCTACTAATATGTCTTGTCCGCTTTTCACCAGGATTATTTTGTGCATTGGAGACAGCGCCTTTATTGGCACAATGGATCTTGACAGGTGGGAAGTAAGGGTATAGATCTTGAAGCAAATTTGAGATCCAAATTGCATCCTTCATTCCACTGCTAAGAGAAACATATTCAGCTGTCATAGATGAGTCTCTGACTGTCAGTTGATGTCTTGATGTCCATACAACAGGGAAGCCATTGAGTAGTAAAAGGTGACCCGATTGAGCTCTGGAAAACTCTTCATTGCTCTATGTGAAATCAGTGTAGAAGAACAATTCAAGGGGGCTGTCTCTGTCAGGATGAATGTGAAATGAAAGTTTAGTGGTGTACTGTACATAGTGTAATATGTGATTGAGTGCTGTCCAATGAGTAGCCATTGGTTTTGAAGAGAATCTAGCAAAGAAATTTACTGGGAAAGAAAGATCAGGCCTGGTTGCCACAGCTACATAGCTGAGAGCACCTAGAATAGAAAGATACTTGGTAGTGTCAATTGCGTCCTCATCATCTGTTGCCGTCCTGATTTTCAGTTGTTGAGGTAATGGGGATCTTGTTACTAGTCCTGAAGGATTGTGTTCTCTTAAAATCTTGTTAATAAGCTGAAAGCTGTTGAGATTAAAACCTTCAGGGACCTCTTCAATACCTACACCCACAATGCCATTCACCTTTTCATTCCATTTTACCTTCACAGATCCATCTAAACCATCATCCAGCTCCTTCAATACCTCCTCAATACTACCAGTCACAATTCCATCATCAACATGTATCCAAACCACACCCAAACAACCTTTCTTCCTTAAGACATAGAAACTTTTGTTGTATTAACTTGCTTTATATCATAAAGAGTCAAGTTTGTCAGCAATGTGCAACCACCAACATCTTGCTGCCTGTTTGGTGCCATATAGAGCTTTCTTCAGGTGGAGGGCACTGTCTTTATATTTCAGTTCATAACCTTCAGGAGGACATACCCATATAGCTTCATCAATTGGACTGTGAAGATAGGCTGCTGTGACATCAAAAGACTTTACAGGCCATTTGTGATAAGCTGAAAGAGTCAGGAGAACACACTGTGAGGCAAAAATCGCAGTGGGAGCAAAATTTTCAGTAAAGTCAATACCATATTGTTGAAGGAAACCTTTTGCTACTTAGTGTGCCTTGTGAGTTGGTGAGTATGAAGAAGGATTTTTGATGGTGAAAACCCATTTTGCATTGGTTATTTTACTGCCAGGTGGGACTTTTTCTTCATACCAGACACCCATGTTCTTCATGTTAGCTAGCTCTCTTCTGCATTCCAGTTCCCATTTTTGACGGTCAGGAGATAGCATGTCTTGTAGATGAGCTCTGGGGATAAAATCAGAGTGTGACAAACCTTTTTGGACAATCTCTGTAACAGCTTTTTCTTGTGACAGAAGTGCCTCTTCATCTTTGAATTTGCCTAATTTCAGATTGTTGAGAATAGACTGAAGAGAACCCTTTGATGGTGTTGTTGTTGGGGCTTGGAGAGCAGCATCATGATTGGGAAAGCAATCACCAGGAAAAACAGCCATGGTGGATTCAAAAAAGGTGTTTGAATCCTCATGCCAGGACAGCCAACCAGCATTGTTCAAGGAATAACCTACACACTTACAAATTAAAGCACGTTGATCTAGTTTTTGGTGTGTCTCCTTGTGAATATGGACAAATGCTGTTTCACCAAAAAATGCGAAAATTGGAATAGTTTGGAGTTGCATTATATATCAGCTGAATGGGAGTTTTGTCACCTGTTTTAACATTGGGAATCCGGTTGTGAACATGAGCCACCCACTTTTATTCCAAACCCCAGAATGATTTAGGTAGTTTTCTGGAAAGGAGTATGGTCCTTGCAATGTCACCAACTGTTCTGTTAAACCTTTCAGCTGTTCCATTCTGCTCTTGATGATGGGGGCATGTAACTTCATGAGTAGCACCAATGTTGGCCAAGATCTGAGCCATTTTATTGCTGTGCATCTCACCTCCATCAGTGCACAAAACCTGAAGCTTCCTCCCAGTTACATTTTCTAATTTTTTATAGAAAGAAACAAAACAAGAAGCTGCCTCAGATTTGGCATTCAGCAAAAATACATCACCTTAGGAAGTTGAGCTTTCTTTGAACATTGCAGCCCATCTAGCATTGTGAATAGTGGGATCCATGGGATCCATGGGACCAAAAAGATCTCCAACAATTAAACTCATTAAGGATTCTGGCTTTGATTCACAAGTGGCTGATGGTTTCCTAGTGCTTTTTGCAATTAAAAATTCTTCACAGTCAATCTTACCTGCAGGAATAGTTAATGGTAATCCAGTGCCCATACCAGCATTGATTATTTTTCTGATGGTTTCAACGCTGACATGTCCTAGTCTTCTATGCCAATCCATCAGGGAACCTTTGGTGGCAGGTGGACGGTTGATATGATGATTCTTCTTAACAGTGTGAAGTAATGAAGGGTGCAAGGAATAGCAATAAGAAGAAACATCATTTGAATTGAAAGTACTAACACTAATTACATCCAAGACCCATCTTCTTCTGGTATTCTCTACCCAACCAGTCATAATCAATTCCTCTTTCAGATAAATCCTTAAATTTTTATTTTCAGAACACAAACCAAAACAAAAACCACAGTTCACTAAATCAAATAAAGAAATAAGAGTAGTCTTAACATCTGGACAATAGAAGACATTGGTAATAGTGACTATTTTACTATCCCCTTTAATTTTTAAATCTCCTATGGCAGTGATGAAGGAAGAAGGACTGTTAGTGGCCACTTTGACTGAAATCTGCTTTTCAAGAAGTTTGAAATTTCTGAGAAGGCTCACATTGCCGGTGACATGATGAGTTGCTCCACTGTCCAAGATAGCATACTTATCAGCAATTGCATCAGGAGACAATTCAGAACCATTGAGATCAATTTTTTTAACCATTTCATATAGTGCTTCAATGTTTTGTTCAAAGATAGTGATTTCATTAGCTTCAATTTGAACATCTCTGGCACAAATGGAACCATGTTGAGGGCATTTGTATGGAATGTAGACTTTCTTGTTCCTTGAATTAGGATCAGAAGTAAACGCAATAGCACACTCCCGCATAATGTATAGTTTATCTGAGAAATTTGAAGAATGAGGGTTGTAAGGACATTGTGCCACAACATGAGCAGTGGAGTGGCATTCGTGACAATTAGGACATGCACCAGGAGGCCTGTAAGAGTCAGTCCTCCTCTGGGGTTGAGCGGCAGCATGAAAAGATGGTTTGACAGCAAGGGTAGCAGCAGGTGATGAAATTCCTTCTTGATCAGCTCTGTTTTGAGTGAGAGTTGGCATGAGTTGGAAAAAATCTTTGAAAGTAACAAATTTTGAGTCAGGGCAATTATCGAGAGCAACACATAGGTCAACATATAGATCATTGAGTGATGAAGGTAGTAAAGCATGGGACATTAGAGCTTTGAAAACTTTCTGATCAAACACAATTCCTTTCTGTTCAATGACATCAAAGTGTTTGTTGAAGGCTTCTAAATATTCAGCATGCAATGTAAATTGAGTTTGTTTCAAATTAATGAAGTTGCAGATAGCTGTCATGATTGATGTATGATTGGATCTAGTGAATTTGTTGGAAATGTGGAGATAGGTCTGACGTGCTTTCCAATCTGTTGAAATTTCATGGCGCAGAGAACTACAGATTGAGTGAACAAGGATAAGATGGGTGACTCTGTCTTCAAAATCATCAGGACCAGGTTCATCATTCATTGCGTAAGCTCTTGTGCCAATAAAATCTTTGATTAGAGCCATGACATTGCTGTGCCACTCATAGAAATTGCTACCTGATGTTTCAAGGCAGGGAATGGACTTGGTGAAATCAACAACATTTTTTAAAGTTTGCTGGCACTCTAACATTCCTATATGTTGTGTCAAATGTGGGGGAGCAGGGCGGCAGAAAGGAGAAATTGACCAGCCTTGTGCAGGCGGTGGTTGTGTGTTAGATTGCATAATGTTTGTAGAGGGGGAAGTTAGATTCAACAGAGATAGGTCCCCTATCGCACGGGTCAACTTGTTGATAGGGGTAGGGACAATAGGAGAGGGGGGGGCTTTAAGGTTAGTGGCAGGAGTTAGAGGAGAGGGGGGTTGTGTTTGTGTATAGGTTGCTTCCTCGTCCAAGTGAAGTGAGTGGGAGGGGGAAAGTGGCCGCGCGGGTGACTTGTGTGAGTGAGGTGAGGTGGAAGGTCACACGAGCGAGGGGCAAGTGATAGCCTTGCTTGACTCGGCTAGTAAGAGGGGGTGGATATCGCTAGGTTGTGAGAGGGGGTGGAGATTGCTAGGTTTGGGTGGTGAGGGATTTGCAGGTGGGGTATGTGGTATAGGTGTAAGCATCGGGGCGGGTGTAAACAATTTATGAGAGTGTGTAGTACGCGAGGTAGAGGGTAGGGGGTTGGTGGTGTCTAGTGGATGGATACCAATGCTCCGCAATTCGCGGTTGGAGATGGAGTGAGTTATTCAGGTAGTGATATTTTTTCCAGCGCAAGGACTAGGTACATCTTTTTCAGACATACGCTGGGGGTCTTTCAGCTACTAATGTTCCTAGTGTCGCTAACATTGTGGAGTTTTTTACGGCTAACATTTCAATGCCTGCGGGTACAGCCCATAACCTGTAGCACGGTGTCAGCCTGTAGAACTCCGGAAAGAACCGGAGAACAGGGGACACCACGACTACAGACTATAACACAAATGACTATGTACATAAGGTGCTTAAGCACATAAAAATTTTCACAGTATTTTTTCTAGGGAGAGTGTAAGTAACATCGCGAAAAAATTATACAAAACATGTTCAAAGCGGTTGCAAAAAAAAAAAAATAAAAAAAATAAAAAAAAGAAGAAAAAGAAAATAAAATAAAAAGAAAGACTTTTGACACTATCCTGAATGATTAATATTGACATCAAGAACTCATACATTTAAAACCAATAACACCAGAAAAAACACATTAGCGCCTGCTAGAAGGTTCCCATTCCAGACTAAGGTATGGTAGTTCAATTAGGGACAGGCATCTGTAAAGAGGCGCCAGCATTGTTTTTTCTAATGTAAGGGTCAAGAAAAGAAAGCCTTGATGAAATTTTAGCTATCAAACTTCAACAAAAATGTTTTTAGACTTTTCCAAATAAACAGTTCTAAGCGTAGAAGAAAACTACGAATGTCAAAGAAGGAAATAAAATACAAAATTTAGATCAATATCATAATTGAGCAAATGAGTATTCAGAAGTATCGGGCCGAGGCTTTAGAACACGACTTAAGCTCTGGGAGGAGATTTGCAATCTTTTTGAATTGCGATCTTGTTCGGAATTACTATGAGCCTTCATCCGTGCTTTTTCATATCTATTAAAATAAAAAGTAATTCCCAAAGTTTTAGCAAGCATCATTCCTATACTATGCCCAAATTTCCTTCAAAGGATAAAATTGGATAAGAGCTTACTTTTTGGTTGCAACTTGAATGAAATGTATTTTATCCCGATCTCCTGATTGAATTAAACGATGATGAAGTAGTTCAATATGACGAAACAAGATATAGGGTGATTCTAAAGTCGCTTTCAAAGCTGGATATTTTTTGGTAAACAAAACAAATGTTTCGAAAGCTTCGTCGACACCACCGAATCTATGGAACAAAACCCCCTAACCTTAGCTTGTCGAAACGTTTTAAGTAAAAATAAAATCAAGGAGCCCAAACCTAGCTAGTAATCTAATCCAACTTGCCCATAACTGACTAACTAGTCTGGACTCGACTGCTGGCACCAGCTCCATCTTTTGAAGGAAATCACTGGCTGACTGCCACTCTTTGAAGACTTCTTGGCCAATTTTTCCGGCCTTTGTAGGAGATCGAGCCTTTTCACATCTCTCCAGCATGAGTACGTAAGTCCACGTAACACGTGGGGCTTGACCGTATTTGGGAGTAGAAAGTGGGCAATGAGTTTCATCAACGTAAGTAGAATAGATAGAGTCGATGGTTCCATGGGCAGCGTGAACAGAGAGATACGACGAAAAAAGGATCGACAAACGCCGACGATCAGCAATATTGGAAGACGAAATAAATTGCTGGTGGGAGCTCTGAGTTTTAAGGTTTTTGACAAGCGCATGACTTTCTTTCAAAATTTCAGACGAACTTTGAGGGATATGAGCAATAAATTGATGGTCAACACTTCTTGAAGTGGCTGGCACGTCAAGAGAAGATGAAATTTTCAAGGGAGAATAGGATTTAGTAAAAGCTTTGTTATGGGGTGCGTGGGTGAGGGTGTTTGTTGATTTTGGACCAAGTATTTCAACCTTAAGCTGGGGTTTGTAAGCAGCATAAGTCTGTAATAAAAAGGTCAAAGCTTGGATGTCTAATGAGTGTATTGTGTGGGGTGAGACCGCATGGTCAATCATGACTTTCAAGTCTTTTAAAAGGAGGCCGTATAACCATTTCGCCCTTCTCAAATCGGCTACACGCTTAGCGCCTTCTAACAAAGCCACGTATGTATGGACGTTAGGGCGGAGACCATCATTGATAAGTCTATTCAACAAGCCAAGAGCTGCAAAGTACCATTTTTCTGCATCCATCCTTCGATTTTTTCCTATGGCAGGTCTTCTTGCTCTTGATAAGGCTCGAATCACGTGGTTGTACGTATCAATCGTAAGAGAAATTCCAGTTTGTTGAAGTTCAGTAAATAAATCAATAGATCTTTCTGGCTCTGGGCTTGCACCAGAAGCACATGCTTTCAATACCGCATTCCAAATCGATAGTGGTGGATTCGGATGTGCCAAAAGGCGCAATCGGTGGAATAGATCGATGGATTCAGATCGTCGGCGTGAGGTATAAGCCATGAAGTCGAATAATTGGAGATAAACTTCCACACAAGGTGGACATCCAGCTGATTCTAGGGAGCCGATGAATCGGTCAGCAAGCTGAATATTTTGAGTTGGTGAGGAAGACTGGCGATGCAAAACAGAATGAATCATTGCTTGTTGAGCCAATGGTAAAATAGTAAGGTTGACTAGAAATTATAAGAAATGGTGGTTAAGCTACTGGTCCTTCATGACAACTGATATATCAGTAAAACTGACATACACTGGACTGCCAATTGAATGATTTGTTTGAAAAAGTCGATTGAATGGATGGCGATATTGGCGTTGGCAGCGTACTTCATCAACTCATCAAAGGCGTTTTGGGTATCCAAAGTAAATTTTTTCATCAAACAAAGTAATCGTTGAATATCTAGCGTATCTTGATCTTGAGCCTAAAATAGTTTCATTTTCATGGTCAGTCCAACTTTTTGAAAGAGTCGAAATAATCGGGCGACGAACAGCTGAAATTATCATTCCTTTCCAATCTTCAGTGCTCATTACATCCATCACAGAAAAATTCACAGCGGATACATTTTCTTGGGTCGGCAAAAGCTCCAACTGCTTTAAAATAGCTTTCCTGATTCTTAAATCTCTTAAATCGGTTTCGCGATCAACCACACCTGAATCTTTAAATTGTGCGGATTCGCAATTAAAAGAAAGTGACCCTGAGGTTGAGATTTTTTTGACAATTGCTGCTAAACTGGATGCGCCTAGTTCTAGTTTTTCAGAATGAGCTTTTGAAATGAAGGGATCAATATCTGGCTTGATCGAAGAAGTAATAGAGGTGGTTGGATCGAAATTATAGGACATCAACACATCATAAAATTGATCAACTGAAGCGGTATCCAGTGGAATGGATGGATCCCCTTCTAACTCATTTGGTATGAAATCAGGTTCATGATGGGCAGATTGAGGGGCAGATTGAAGGGAAGAAGATGAGTGATAAATATTCCTGTTAAAATACGTAAGACATTTTGGTTTTATTTTTGAGTTCCTAAAGATATGGGACTGCGCCAGAAGAGAAAAGTGATGAAATCGTGTCATTGCCAGAAAAATTCATCAACTTTGCCGCCTGATAATTTTCAACGAAACAATATTTCATTGCATAATGCATTATCATAAAATGTCTTGCACATGGTGATCAAGTTGAGATGTGTGAACAACTATTTTGCGGTCGAATGAGCATTTCTTCAAATCTCCCCTGGCGACATCTCACAAGACAATTATTTTTTGCTACTTTATTCTTAAGCATACGAAATTCTATTCTCCATTTTTTTGTTTAATCCTCGCATGAGTTTTATTTATTTATTTTGAATTTTGACTTGGTTACATAAATGTTTATCTTACCATCACACATATTCAGCACAAAAAAATTGGAGGAAGTGGGGGGGAGGGGGGACTTGCTAGCAGGTGCCAGTTTTTTTTTCTGGTAACATCTGCTTGAAATCTTTAGCAATAAAACATTGGTTCATTTCTGGCGACTTGGTGAATGTAAAAGGAAATCGGACTGAAAAATTGAATTAGGAATAGGCAAGAATCTATGTGCACATCAAAAAATTTAAAAATTAAAAAAAAATTGAACAATAATTATGAGTTGTAACTTAAGATTGACTAAAAAGAATCTTTTTCACAGTTCACAGGAGGAAAACTTCATCAACTAGATGTCGTAAAGAATTGTCAGCCTAGGTATCCCCAGGACTGAGTAACTCTTATTGTTATGTATAGTATAATAGCTTAGAGCATCCACACTCGTTCGGTTGTGTAACTCCCGCTTACATGCATATTACTTCTGAGTTGCACAAATTTATGATATCATTCCACACTCATTTTTCGAAAAATTCACTATTTGCGAGTTACACGAAATATTATGGTAGCAGCGTCAGCGTTTCTTCCGGAGTGAACCACTATTTTCATTACTCACCTATGGTAGCAGCGTCAGCGTTTCTTCCGGAGTGAACCGGAGTTACATGCTTCCGCTGCACCATAGGATATACTACATACAATATGCATATAATCACTAAGCATATATCATTATATACATAATACCCCCCCTCTTTGTGATTTTCCCACAACGGTAAAAGGAATGTAAGAAATAGAGAAATAAAATATATATATGAAAAAAGAATAAAACACAATGACACAGAATTAGAAAACTCCCAGTAAAATTCTTTTCTCCTTCCAAATAGTTGGTCCCAGATTTTTTGTTAACAAATCTGCTACTTGGTTATTCGATGATACCCATTCAATTACTATTTCTTTCCTATGAACTTGTTCATTAACAAAATAGAAATCACGATCGACATGTCTACATCGTTTGTCTGAAGGGTTGTCTGTAGCTGCAACAATGGCTCCTTTATTATCACAGTAAAGAGTTGTTGGACCATGACACAGATCAACTTCACGCAGGAGGTTTCGTAACCATAGAGCTTGCCTTGTGGCATTTGACATTGCCATCAATTCCGAGTGGAGGGAAGCTGTTGCTACTCTTGACTGCCGTTTAGATTGCCATAGAATGAGGCAATTGTTGACTTGCAGAACATGACCACCAGTGGCTCTTGCAAATTCACCGCCCCATGTTGCATCACAGTAAACTTCAGTCGACGGAGTTGCTTTGATAGAAGGAAATAAATGAAATTTCATATCCTTGGTGTATTGCAAGTATCTCAGTAAATGATGTAGTGCATCCCATTCAGCTTTACCTGGTCTTGATGCATAATGTGCCAGGAAGTTGACGGGATACGCTAAATCAGGTCTGGATCCAGCAACAAGATAAGATAAAGAACCAATGATTGAAAGAAATTTGATCGCTTCTTGGGGAGGGTGCATTTTTTCCTTCAGAGATGTCAAAGAAAGACCCATCGGTAAAGGGGAGTAAGACATGAGACCAGTTGGGTTGTGTTCATTAAGAATTTTATTCACTAGAGCAGGTTGATGAATGATAAAACCTTCAGGACATCTTGAAACTGCCAAACCAACTATTGAAGAAATACCATTAGACCACTTCACTTTCAACTTTTCCCCCATATCCTCCTCTAAAACCTTTAAAACCGTTTCATCACTACCAACTACCACACCATCATCCACATGAATCCAGAGCATTCCCTTTGATCCATTCACTACGCAATATAGGGGGTGGACTTGCTAGCAAGTCCTCAACCTGAACTCAGATGGAACTCAGATGGAACTCAGACTGAACTCAGACTGAACCCATACTGAACTCTACTTGAACACCCACCTAAAACTGTTCTGCTGAGTGGTGTTCATCCCTGATTGTATGGTTCCTTTATCAATAGCTCAATGTGTGTTCAATCTATGGTGAGTTTGGGTCCAAGGTTGCGGACTTGCTAGCAAGTCCGCCCCCCATATTGTGTGGTGATTCTTAGTCAGTACATATACACTAGCATCTTGATTACTCGATCTATAACCTAAATCTGCCAGGATACCACTGAGGTGTTTCCACCAACATCTTGCTGCTTGCTTTGTTCCATATAATGCTTTTTTGAGTCTGCATACATGGTCGAGTTCGGCTGATTCAAAACCTTCAGATTGTTTTACATAGATTTCTTCACCAAGATCACTGTGAAGATAAGCTGCTGTAACGTCAAAAGTTTTGATTGGCCAATTGTAAGTAGCCGCAAGGGTAAGAATTAATCGTAGAGAAGCAAAAGTAGCTGTTGGTGCAAAAGTTTCTTTGAAATCGACTCCTTCAACCTGCTTGAAACCTTGAGCAACATATCGTGCTTTATGTTTGATGATTTTTCCATACTCATCTCTTTTCAAAGCAAACACCCATCTAGCACCAGTAACTGTTTTTCCTGGAGGAAGAGGCACAATATCCCACACTTTCATTTTTGACATGTTGTCCAATTCTTGATTACATGCCACCTTCCACTCAGCAGAATCTGGTCTCTTCATAGCTTGTTTGAAAGATCTGGGTACTTGGTCAGATAGTTCACTGGCATTTCTGTTAATGAAATCGACTAATACATCTTGTGCAGCTATAGTTTCTTCTGCTGTGAAATCGCCAAATGTTAAAGAGTTAAGAATGAAATTAAGATCACCTTTGGACGCAGATTTGGGTGAGTACGGTTTAATCAGAGAGTCTTCAGTAAAAGCTTCTCCTTCAGGTATGAACTTAGCCATGGCTGATTGTACAAAAGAATTTGTTTCAGGGTGCCAAAAAATCCAGCCTTTCCCACCATCAACAAAACCAACTACTCTACACCTCATAGCTCTTGGCTCCATTCTGGTTCGTTTTTCAGTTGGAATATGGACATATGCCCATTGGCCAAAAATTTTTATTGGAGAGAGATCCGCTGTTTTATTGAAAATGAGTTGATAAGGTGTGCTGTCAGTAACTCTAACATTTGGTAATCGATTATGAATATATGATGCCCAGCAATAAGCTAAGGTCCAAAAAGCAGAAGGTAGATTAGAAGCTAAAAGGATAGTGCGTGCAATTTCACCAATGGTTTGATTGAATCGTTCAGCCATTCCATTTTGTTCATGGTGATAAGGCATTGAGTGTTCATGAAGAGTACCTTGAGTCGATAAGAAATCAGAGAACTTTCTATTCATATACTCTTTACCATTGTCTGTACGTAGAATTTTGATGCGTTGATTGGTAACATTCTCCAATCTATTTTTGAAATTCAAAAAAGCTTCAAACACATCAGATTTCTTTCTCAGTATGAAAACTTCCCCATATGTTGAGAAAGATTCTCTGAAAGTTGCAACCCATATTTCTCCGTTATCAGTGATATCAACCATTGGACCAACAAGGTCAGAAACTACCAATTCCATCAGAGGATGATCTCTTTTGGCTGCCAGACAAGTGTTTTTCTTTTTACTCTTAGACACAGCACAGACATCACAATGTAACCTACATGAAGGGACATATGAAGGGGCATTGAGACATAGGCCTAGTTTGGCAATCTTTTTTAGAGTTCTAGTGCTGGTGTGTCCTAGACGACGGTGCCAATCCATGATAGAGTCGGGAACAGCTTTGGGATATGGGATGTTTGAGGTAGGAGATGGAACAAAAGGAGCAGGCAGGGTAGCAGAAGAAAGAGAATTAAAATAATTGATTTCAAAAGGATTACTGTCTAGATTACATGGATAAACCAGATCAACAGTCCATTTGCGTTCAGAACAGGAAATTGGAGCTATGAATAAAATTTTTTTGTTTTTTGAAATTATATAATCATTATTTTTATTGAGGGATAATGAAATACCATTCTGAAGAAGATCAAAAGGAGAAATAAGAGTAGATTTTGCCTTATCACAGTAGAAAACACCTTTGAGGGTGATCAATTCTTCTCCAGGTCCTTTGATCAAAAGATTGCCATAACCAGTAATAAAACAGCCACCAAATCAGTAGCTGTTTTTACCGGAATAGGTCTTTTCAAACTTTGAAAGTTAGAAAGAAGACGTACATCACCAGTGACATGATGAGTGGCACCTGAATCGAAAACAGCTTGAGATCCATCACCTCCTAGTTCAGCTTGCCATTCATCACTACCCAGTTCAAGTTCTTGAAGTGAAGTAGTCAGAATATCGAGAGCTTTACAGTCAATTTCATTCAATTTAACTTTTGAGGAGATTTGAGCCGGTTGTTTTCCTTTTTGGTCTCCCAAAGATCTACGTATTTGACCTATAGCTGCACAATTTCGTTGGCTTCTTGCTTCACGTTGTGCCCATAGTTCAGCATTGAACAAATTCCCATCAGGATTATAAGGACAGTTTGGTAAAAAATGTTCAGTTGATTTACATAGGTGACAAGAGTAATCTGGGAGTTTGTTGCCAGGGCGATAACTGTCCATTTTTCCTTTTCTAAAAGCTAGTGTAGAAGCCGAATCAGGGGAAATACTCATTTCAAAAGAGGTGGAGAGTGTTGGAGCACTGGGAGATGTGGAATTCGAAGTGTTTACAAAGGAGTTTTGCAATACATCCATCATTTGATCGAAAGATGGTTGAGATATATCAGGAAGTAGTTCAAAAAATCGGCTTGCTTCAGAAGATAGATATTTGACAGAGGATGGTAATAAAAGTTGAGTAAAAATTGCCATAATTTCATCGACACCAAAAATAAAACCAGAACGTTCAACTGCTTCGAAAATGGTTTTCACCTTTTCACCATGCGACATGACATCTGTAAAAGGAGTATTTTTTATTTTCAAAAGATCTTCAAACAATGAGATGCATGATGTATGAGATGCTTTATCAAACTTGTTGCTGAGGATTGAGAAAGCTTGATAGCAAGTGGTACCAAAATTTATAAAACCTTGAAGTTTTTCTTCAAGCGTGTAATATAAAATGTGCCAACTCATTTCATCTTCAAATTTTGATACGTCATCTGTTATTGCTGTTGAATTAGTGGTATACCTAGTTGTACGTACACGTATTTTTAAAAATAAATTTAAATTTTTGACCCAGATCTGCCAATTTGAACCATCTGTTTTTAATTTGGCCATGTTTTTTGTTTTGTGCACTATTTCCTCTATAATTTCTGCACAATCCTTTCCTTTATAAGTGTCTAGCTGTGTATCTGACCCATCTCCAGATTCCTCTGCCTCCAAATGGTCCGTTCCAGCGTTTCGCGACACCGTTGCACGCGGGGCAAAGTGCCTCGGTCGTCGCAAATGCAAACGCGACGATGATTGAGGCATTGGAATAGGGGTAGGGGAGGCTAAGTGAGGTAGTGTAAGGGGAGGGTGAGATAAGTGAAAGTGTGGGGGGTTGATCGTGAGTGTGTGGGGGCACTTGCTTGGTTATTGGCAATCGCTTGCGAGCGATTGTGGGACCTAGTCGCCTCGCTAGCGATAGGTGGCGAGGGTGAACGAGGCGGTCGTCAATCTGTCTCGGTAGGTGATTGACGATCTATTCGGGTAGAAAGAGGGGCTTGAGGTGAAGGTGAGCGGGGGGCTGGAGGAGAGGAGATTTGGCAGGCAGTGTTTGCGCTGCCAGTAGATGAAGTAGGGGAGGAAGGGGTACCCGAAAATGACCGGGAACGACGACATGAGCGGGTATTAACCGAGCCGGGGGTGATGTTCAGATTGCGCAATTCACGAGATAAAGGTGGATTTCGGTCGCGCGCAATTTTAGGGCGTTATTGGAAAGGGTTCGCTGGCTCAATCGGCATGTGCTAGATAGCCGAGAAATGATGAAAATGATTAATTTTCAAATAGACGTATTTAACGTGGGGCAAGCACGGGGAAAGTTGAATCTCGGGTATTATATAAAAAAAAATACTGCTAGTATTAATTATTTAGGGACGGCCCATAACCTATGGTAGCAGCGTCAGCGTTTCTTCCGGAGTGAACCGGAGTTACATGCTTCCGCTGCACCATAGGATATACTACATACAATATGCATATAATCACTAAGCATATATCATTATATACATAATAAATATTCATCACTCGTGTTTCTTGGTTTATTCAATAACATCACTGCTTCCACGGCACTAATTTCTTCCATCCCTCATTCTACCATACTCATTTTTCTTCACTCAACTGTTACATTTCCCTGATGATTTATTAGACATGAAAGAAGAAGATCTCCTTCTCACATATTTGTTAACTACTTATTGCAACAATCAATCATCTAATTCAACTACACCAAGACCAAAGAAAAAAATGATACAACAAGATCGTTACACTGGTAATGCACACTTAATGAAAGACTACTTTGGGCAAAACCCCGTTTACAACAATATTATTTTTGAGTGCCGATTTAGAATAAGCAAAGATCTATTTACAAAAATTGTTGAGGATCTACAGATGCACAATAAATATTGGGTTTTAAAATCTGTAAGTATAGTATTTTTTTAATAATATCCATCACACTTTTTCTCAATTTTTTACTAACTACATTACTACAGGATTGCTGCGGGAAACTTGGATTGACACCTCACCAAAAGCTAACTAGTGTACTTTGCCAGCTTACCTATGGGATTTTGGCTGACTCAACTGACAAGTATGTTCGCATAGCTGAAACCACTTCACTAAAGGCATTGAAAACTTTTGTTAAAGACATCATATCTTTATACAAAAGCAAGTATTTACAAGAACCAAACACTGTGGAGAAAACCAAGATTTTGAGGGAGTACAAAACAGGGGGTTTCTGGGATGTCTTGGCAGTATTGATGGGATGCACTGGGAGTGGAAAAATTGCCCCACAGCCTGGGCTGGTCAGTTCCAGGGGAAGTAAAAAACTCCAACAATGATATTGGAGGCTGTAGCAAGCAAAAACTTATGAAGTTGGCACAATTTCTTTGGATCACCTGGAGCTTTAAACGACATCAATGTTCTTCATCACAGCAACTTGTTTGATAAACTTTTGGGTGGTAGTCAAGATGGTGTAACATATAAAATAAATAATAGAATTTATAAAAATGGTTACTACCTTGCTGATGGTATTTTTCCACCATGGTCAACACTGGTCAAAACAATTTCTCATCCACAAGATGAGGAAAGCCAATATTACTCTAAATTACAAGAAAGTGCTAGAAAGGACATAGAACATGCTTTTGGGGTGTTGAAAAGTAGGTGGGGCATTCTAACCCAGCCATGTCATCTATGGCATATCAAAGAAGTGAAGGAGACAATGACCTGTTATATAATCTTACACAACATGGTAGTGGAAGCAAAATCAGAATCAGATCCTTACCTAAATGAACAATCCATTCAATGTCAACTTTTGACAAACCACCAAGATCCTTCTTTGACAAACAGCTTAGTGAATTTTATTCAGAACAGCCAGGAGATTCACAATTCCAACACACATTTTGAATTGCGAGAGAATCTGAAGAAACATATTTGGAAAAATAGATGAAGATTTGAATATATACAAAGGGAATAATTTATGATTACTAAATGTTTAAAACTATTGAGCAGTGCAACTAACCTAGCAATAGTATCAGGCCACCTGTTAGCAACATATATTTCAGAACAAGATAAGTAGTAATACAAATGTATCTATACCTTTTATTATATAAAATAGTCTTGGGATAAGTTTCCCAAGCCTTAACTATTGAGCAGCGCAACTAACCTATCACATGCGCACCCAATAGAATAACATGAGAATGTAACAGTGTAGTACTAAAAAATTATAAAAACTTGAGATAAATTTATATTATATATATAAAGCTTGTTAGCAAGTGACAGCCTTTTTTGTGGTTGGTGATAGCTTTGATGCAGACTTTATATATTTCTTGGCTTCCTTGAACAAGAATGTCTTGCCCAGGGAATACTATATGTCCAAAAAGCCTTTACCCAAGATTTTTACCACACCTGGGAGGGAGTTGCAAAAGATATTTGGTGCACCTCCAAACTTTTTTTTATGCATCATTGATGATTAGCAGTTATTTCTGAAACTTGTATTTTAACTTTAACTAAGTCTCTTTTTATTCCAAAATTCTCTGATTGTTTTATTTACAAGAACATAGTGGATTGAAAGCAACTTCAAAGCCTTATCAATATATTGTTCTTGTTGATGAGGGAAATTACAAGATATATATTTTATAATAATAGGGGGTATCAATGTTCAGGGATCCGCAATTAAATTAGTTGTGGATAAAAATCCTTATACCCCAATTATCTTCCGCAATTATTTTTGCTAATAATTGGGTTATTAGAAACTTTACATGTCAATGTTCACCTCTTATCTGACATTTTTCTACTCAATTTTTCATAACCACATCTCGGAAAACTTTCTGTCATAACCACATGTTGCACAACTTTATGCCATAACCACATCTTGGACTACTCTCTGGATATGCCTCATGGATGTGATGAGTTTGCTATCAGGAATTAGGAATGGAAATAGGGGTATAAGAGGCGGGATAATGCATTATTGTGGATTCCTTATCCACTAGCCCTGGGGCTAATGGATAAGAATCTTCTGCAATTAATAATGTCTGATCCTGGGAAAAAAAATTCCTGATCCCTAATTGCGGATCCCTGAACAAGTATACCCCCTAATATATAAAAATAAAAAAGAAGTGTGAGTTGAAAATAAAACTAAATATATGTAATACTTGTAAGACATTATGTAAATAATAATTAAAAAGAAGAAAGTTGAGTCAAAAGGGATGGAACAGACCAGTATGTATATTATTTCTGGGCCTCCTAGAAAGCTCAAAGTGTAGTCAGAAGAGCCATTTGCTGCTTGCCTGCAATAAAGAAAAAAAAAGAAAAAAAAGGGCAAGAGGAGAGAGGAGGGAAATATCTTACCAGTAATTAATTGGAAGAGCCATTTGGTGCTTGCCTGCAAGAAAGAAAAAAGTAAGAGGAAAAAAAAATAAATAGTAAGTAATTTCTCTCCTATTGCCTATTTTGTTTTTGTTTTTGTTTTTGTTTTTGTTTTTGTTTTTGTTTTTGTTTTTGTTTTTGTTTTTGTTTTTGTTTTTGTTTTTGTTTTTGTTTTTGTTTTTGTTTTTGTTTTTGTTTTTGTTTTTTTTTCTTGTAGGCATGCACCAAATGGCTCATCCAATTAATTTACTGGTAAGTTATTTCCCTCCTCTCTCCTCTTGCCTTTTTTTTCTTTTTTTTCTTTCTTGCAGGCAAGCAGCAAATGGCTTTTCCAACTACATTTTCACCTCACATACTCCACATGGTAACCCAAAAGCCCTTGCGGAAAATTGCTCTTCTGACTAATTAATGGTAAGTAATTTTACTCCTCTTCATACAAGTAATAAATATATTTAGTTTTATTTTTTACTCACACTTCTTTTTATTATTACTGCTCTTTCATATTCATTTTGACTCACTTTTATTTTTCTTTAAATCATTATATATATTTTAAAATTCACAAATAAAACAATAATTAACAAACTAAATCAAGAGTTACTCTTTTCAATCCACCTCTTTTTCATGTCCTCCTTCATTTTTTGTAAAAGCTCCAAGTCTTAATCAGTACAACAATTATTTTCTTTATGTAGTAGAAGTTGTTTCATATCATTACCTCTCATTTCACTTAGATTTTTC
Organism: Hemileia vastatrix; assembly: GCA_030280995.1. Lineage (NCBI taxonomy): Eukaryota > Fungi > Basidiomycota > Pucciniomycetes > Pucciniales > Zaghouaniaceae > Hemileia > Hemileia vastatrix. Next base: position 30,203,238 of record JASXTE010000009.1, on the reverse strand, counting down.
TCTTTGTCCAGTTGGAGGCGCTCTTTTTAAATTTAAAGTTTCTCTTTTGTAAGTAGAATTTTCTGTTTGCTAAGCTCATTTTGTTTTTCTTTTAACTTCATTGCTGATAATTGATTTTCTGCCATTTTACCCATTTGCAAAGCCAGGTTAGTTTGTTCCTCGAGATTGCTTTCTTCACTAATACAAAGTCCTTTTGAAGATTTTAGACCCAGAGGACATGGAGAAAAGGCTAATTGTGGGGCACCACTACGTGTTTCCACTTCTATGTCGCTGCTTGCCTCTTCTACACCATTGATATCACTTGAGTATTTGTTACTAGATTGAAGATCCTTACTTGTATTGAGTCTCAATTTAGTAACATGCCTAAGTTTGTCCCACACAGTCAAGCTTTTAAAAGATGATTTAGTTTCTTCTTGATAAAAAGATAGTGAAAGCCTCATCCAGTCACTGGGTGAGCTTCCACTAGGTGGGTTTCTTTCAATTGAGTTATAGATAGCGCTGAACTTCAAGGTGGATGTGTTAAGGGCTTGCCATCTAAGGCTGATTATTGAAAAGTAATAAGCAAGTTTTAGTAAAAATGTAAGTCTACAAATCAAATAAAACTTACTGGATTCTAATCTGTTCATGATCTCTATATTGTGTCATGCTATACTCATTAAAATGGCTTTTTATTTTCCTATAAAACATCTCCACAGATTGGTATGTAGAAAATTCTGGTTTCTTGCTAATAATAATCCAAGATATAGCGAGTTGTTCCTCCTCATGTTGAGACCAATTCTGTGACCGTTTTCTCTTATTTTCATATTTGCTGGAGCTTTGAGGTGTAGAAATAGTTTAGAAAGTACTATAATATACAAAAAGTGATAATTTTGGTGTGATGTGATGATAAGAAGTGAGAAAAGTTTTGTTCGGTAAGAAAATAGCGAGTAATGAAGTGTTTGGTAAGAGTGAAGATTTAATGAATTGGAGGTAGTGAGGTGTCGCAAGGTTGATCAAGTGAGATGAATTACTGAAAAAATGGGGGGGCAGAAAATGAGTTCCACTAATGATTCAATAATTTGTGGAAATATCCATGATTTACTGAAAAAATTACTGATTTAACCCTTTACCAAAAGACTGAAAATAGATGAGTGTGGACATTTAGCAGCTATTTTCTGCAAAATATGCATACCAAACAGGCTTACCAAAACAAGTGGAGATGCTCTTAGTGATTATTAAGTACATAAGTTGTATATAGTCTATGGTACAGCTGACATGTCTAACTCCGGTTCACTCTGGACAAAGCGCTGACACTGCTACCATAGGTTATGGGCTGTCCCTGACTCATTACTAGCAGTAATCCAATATTTTATTTTCCTGGAAATATTGTGTTACCCGTGCTTGCCTCACGGTAAACCTGTCTGATTCCTGTGTCACGCGCTATGGTAAGGTAAACTCTTACAGTCGCCTTGCTGTAAGCAGAATCCGGAGGAGATATGTGGATTTAGCTGAAAACCCCGTCCTTCCAATAAAAATAACAAAGTAGGTGTTCTAAATCACTAAGCTAACCAATCTACTTAGATCTGATTGATAAAAATAATGAAACTCTAAAATAATTAACGCTTATTGAGATTAAAAGAAAGTGGCTGTTGAGAAAGAAATACTGATAACAACAATTAAGGTGTACCAGTGAAAGATCTGAAAAGATTGACTTTTATGTTTTTATAATAATTTGAATTTTTATGAGACAGCAATAATCAAGTCCCAGCGATGAAGACCTTTCTAAAGATACCCTGTATGAAGTGTTATTTAAACTGTTAAATTGTATTTCTAAGATGTTATGTAAAAAATAATATTGTTATAAGGGTATTACAAGCTATTTTAATTTGTTGAGTAATAAAAAATGAGACTGTGGTGGTTAATGATTAAGCTGTATGATGTGTCCCCCCTCTCAATTTCGAGTTTGAGATGCGCTTAAGTATTCCTAGTCACGTGCCTAAGTTTTCCCCTCCAGAGCTCTTCCAGAGTCAATCCGGAGCCCGTATGGAGTCTGTACGGAGTCCGTACGGAGTCGAAACGGAGTCCGTCCGGACTTCCGGACTCAATTTAGAACCTTAAAACCATAATAAAAAATCTAGAAAAATTACACATAATAGGGCTACTTCCCCTTTACCTACCAAACTAATTTTCGTAGTCTGCGCAGCTCTAATTACCCCGTGAAAATTCATCAAAGTTAAGTAATTTTTGAAAACGTAAATATTTCTATAAAACTTTAAAATTCATTTAAAAATATAAGAAAAATAGTAAAAATTCTGGGAAAATTTCCCAAGGTTCTTGAGTGACTCGACTTGATACTTATAAATTTTTCAGACCGTAAAAAATAAGTTTTCTCCGTAAAATAAATTGTATTTGTATAGGCATTCGCTCGTGACCAATTTCTTCATATTTTAAACTCCAATAAATTAAATAAAACCCTTTTATATATAAAAAAATAATAACGCCAATCTTGCACGCCGTAATAACTCCATTTACATATTTAGGTGCCGTACTAAACTTTAGGCTACCACAGCGCCACATGACACTCGAGGAAAAAGCAACTCATTAAATCAATAATACAGAGGTCTAAATCCATACTCGAAGCGCAGAAAACAATTCTAAATAGCAACTGCGACTTTCCTTTGTGTACTCACTATTCAACTGCGCTAATCTAAACTTTAAATCTAAATTAGTCAATCTCTCAATAGTCTGTTTAGTCTTTTCTTTGCTAAGCAACCCACAGCGCAATAGTAAATGCAATATTCCACTAAAAGGTTTATTAAGTATCTGTGGGTTATTAACAGGGGTAATAAGCATGGACGGGATGGTTAGTGGAGGATTAAAGGGTTAACAGATGTTAGTGAGGAGGGTCCATGTGTAACAGGTGTATTTTTGGAGATCTGTGGTGTGCGGAATGATGGATGGGTATGAGGTCAATGCAAGGAGGAGTAATGGATATAAAAGGGGTTGAATTTTAGATCAATGTTTCTTTAGAATTAAATTATAAAACATATATATAGTTAATAGTGGTAAAGCTTCAGGTTAAATCATTATTATTGTACATTTCCTTATTTTCTCAGAAATCATTTCTAAAAAACTTAAATCTTTTATTATTGAGTTTCCAACCCTTTGTGAGATCCTAAGAATATTAATATTTCCTTTAAATTATATTAGAATTCTTATCGAACATATCTCAAAGCAGTAGCTCTTCCTTTGACTCATCTTCAAATCACTTCCTTGAATATTTCCTCTGTACAGCCAAGAAGTCTCTAAACTCCTCCCTCCATCTAACTTAAAGGAACACCCTCAACCTTGTGTGTAGGTCGTCCGGTGACAGTATAATTTAATTCTCCATAGTTCTCATTCTTTGCACTACTACGTCCTTTTTCATGTGTCTCTAAATTTTTTAAAATGGCACCTGTTCAAGGCACTCCTCCAACGGGCGCTACTACTAGGGCTCGCGCCAGAGGCAGGCCAACAGCCACATGGCCTGTTTCCTGAAATCACTCCCTGGAACCTCTTGACCTTAGGGAACGGGGACACTCAGTCCAATCTGTAGAAGACATCCTCCAGAATTTTGATGATTCTAGCAAGGAAGAAGAAGGAGAGGATAAGATGCATAAGGCACCATCTGCCCCTGCTACTCACCCTTTTGGTCAACCTTCTGAACCTAGATCATCTAATTCTCTGTAAGACTTCATGAGACTTTTCATGAAAACCCTTTCAAATCCAAAATCTTTGAAGGGATCAAAATTCAAAACTCCTTCCATGAAATCTCCTGATATATTTGATGGAGAACATCCAGACACATTGCGCCCCTTCTTGCAAACCTGAAAGCTCCTGTTCCATAACAACCAATCAAAGGTTGTTTATGCTTCTTCATTCCTAGCCTGAAAAGAAGCAAGGTGGTTTGAGCCTTATCTTCTCATGCTCTCTTCGACAGAAACCCACTTACTCATTAATAACTGGGAAATTTTTGAAGACCAACTTTTTACATTGTTTGGTGACCCTAATGAAACTTACAACATGGAAATTGAACTTGATTTCCTCTGCATAAGTGATAATGCTAAAGTCTCTGAATATATTTCGAACTTCAGAGCACTTCAAACTTGAGTAAGTTGGAATGATACTTCCCTCAAGTATCATTTCAAAAAGGGAATTCCTTCAAGGATTCTGGATCAAATAAATCTTCATGGTCAGAAGATGACTACTTTAATGGATTTAATGGATCAAACCCTCGAACTCGACGGTGTTTACCAAGGACAACTACAACATCGTCGATACGCCAACAAATCTCAAGGCCTAAATTTTTAATTGGGACCTTCTTCACACCCACGAAAAACTCAATCCTCCTTGACTAAATCCAAACCCAATAAGGGAAAGGACAAACCTTGACCAAAAAGCTCAACCCCAGGCAATATCAGTAAGGTACTGGATCCAAAAGGGGAACTTAAAGAAGCTGAGAGGAAGAGACAAGAAGATAATGGGTTATGTATGTATTGTGGGGGTAAGCACAAGCTAGAAGATTGTGTAAAGTTGAAGGAAAGAGAAGGTACTAGTTCAAGGTCAAAAAACTAGTAGATAGTTTACTTGTGTGCAAAGAATACTATCTTATCTCTCCCAGTGCACAGAACCTCCATGTCTTAAGGACTGTAGTTGCCTTAAACCGCTTAAGATTCATTCTTTTTAAGGAGGATACCCCCTTCAGTTGTCTTATAGACTCTGGAGCTTCAATTTCTTTTTTCAGTTTATCTTTTTCCGAGAAGTTAAAGCTTAAATTCACAGATATTGATTGAACTCCAATTTATTTGTTTGAATCAGAGGAACTCAAATATTGGGTAAGTAAGAAAGTTATATGGGTTTTCAACTTTCCAAATTTTCCCCCCTTCGAGTGGGAATTATCAGTCTTGGTCGCTTCAAGAATGGACGATACCAACCTTGTCCATGAATTTTTAATGCATTGGAATCCTGAAATTGATTGGTCACAGGGATTGATCACCCCATGCGCTAAGTATATTTCTGATTCTTCAATGCAGGTCAATAGGGAGTTAAACAAACCGCCTGACAATGTCCTGCTAGAGGAAAAATCTCTGCCGGATGACTTGCTAGCATCTGATCTTTCACTAAATGAGCAATTGGCTAACCCTTCTAGCTCAATGAATTCACTCAAAGAGGATTTAAATTACCTTGAAGTAGTCAAATTATGCTCTCTCAATTCTGGTCTTCCCTTGACAGATTTTCTCAAAGATGATGAGGATGACCAAATCAATGTTGAAGCCATTAAATCAACTCTACCAGAAATCTATCACAATTTCCTCAATGTTTTCTCAATCTGCAAGGCCAATAAGTTACCACCTCATCAACCCTACAACCATCAAATAGAGTTAATAGGTCCAGTACCTCCGGCAGGTCCTGTCTATTCTTTGTTGAAGGACAAATCTCAAGTTCTTTGAGACTACATTGCAGAGAATTTAGCCAAAGGTTTTATCAGAGCCAGTAAATCTCCAACCAGCTCCCCTGTTCTTTTTGTAAAGAAAAAAGATTGTAGTCTTAGGTTGTGTGTTGACTATAGAAAGCTCAACACAGTCACCAAGAAGAATGCATATCCCGTTCCTCCTATGTCATTGCTTCTTACCCTTTTTAACGGTGCTAATTTCATTTCTAAAATTGATCTTAGAGGCACTTATAATCTTATTCGCATTGCAGAAGGTCATGAACCACTGACTGCAATGCGCACTAGATTTGGTAGTTTTGAATATTTAGTCATGGCTTTTGGATTATGTAACACACAATCTACTTTTCAAACTTTTGTTAATGACATCTTTAAAGATGTTGTCAAACAATTTGTTGTCGTCTACTTAGACAATATTTTAATTTTCTCAAAGACACTAGATGAGCATATTCATCATGTTCGACAGGTTCTAAATCGCCTTTGAGATCATGGTCTCTATGCCAAGCACAATAAATGCGAATTCCATCTCAAATCTATTGATTTTTTGGGGTTTACGTTGTCACAGGGGGGAAAAAATGAGGACTTGTAGGCAAGTCGTTTTTTGTATTTCTGACTAACCTTGCTGTAACCTGGTTAGAACTTCAAGTGATCCATATTCAAAACTGCCTCTCATGAATCAGGGAGTGAAGTTTGAAGTCCATACTTTTTACTTTTATTAGTTAGCTCAATCACTGGCAGTAAATATTTGTATATATATTTATTGTCCACAAAAAATATACAACTCTAAAACCACATTAAAAATCAGAATATCTGCTGGCTATATTTTTTAATGATATCATACGACAAGTATTTGAGAAAACATTTGCAAAACCACTAGGATGTGTAGTTTTTGAAACATGACCAATAATTTCCTTGCTATTCATAACTACTTTTTTTGACCATTTATCATAACACCAAAAAACATTAAGCCCAGCTTTTAAATAAGGATTTTCAATTTTAGGATCCACAATGTCATATAAGCCAACTAAAATAAAATTTTGACCTGAAAATGTTGTTGACTGCCACATTTTCAATATAACCCCAACAACATTTCCTTTTGATGAATTTACCTCAACATTGCCATTTCCTTGATTTGTTGAATATAATGAGTAGTTTTTTCCATCCAGTAACAAGTTATCTAATTCAATAATTTGAGGTGATAGAATTTGAGATGAAACAGATGGTTGATTTTTCGTAAAAATACTGGAAAATATTTTTTTACCATCAATCATGTTGAGATACTCTATCCACAATTCATAGTCTTCACAAAGTAGTTGAGATGATTTTGAGGGAATTTTTCTTTCCTCTGAACTGAAGAAATTTTTCATTTCATTCTCAAATCGATCATTAGTTCTGTCCATTAATTATTGAAGCTGACCGGTAAAAATAAACCTTTTCATAATGGTCTTATCCATTTGATCTTTAAAAAAATGAAATTAATAAAGTTAAGTAGCTTTAATTAAGGAAAACATACATGTTTTCTTATTGGTTGGAATGGAGCTTAACATTCCATTTATACGCTTGTGGGCCCATGCTGCAGTTGATGGTTCTGGCCCAAATCTTCTCAGAACTTCAGGAAAATGTTGTGCTAAGTGGATGTTTGGCTTTATATTGATATCTGGCCAAAATTCCTTAAGACACTTCATATAATCTTTTAATTGACCTTGAAGAGATGAAATTTGAGCTTCACGTATCTCCAAGGAAGTCAGAATGTTGATTATTGAAACTAGCAGTGAAAGACATTTAATCAACTTCTTCTCTTGTGCTTCAGAATTTTCAATAGCCCAAACTGGTATAAAAGCTGCCACATAGTAAATTTTACATAGTACAAACCATTCAGCAGCTTTAAGATTTGTACCAGCCTCTCCTAGACTACTAGGAGCACAGGTTAGCCATGAAGGGGTCTTAGTATTGCGGATACAGGTTTGAACAATTAAAAATTCACTCGATCGTAGACACAAATTATCTGTTGATGCATCGAAGGCTAGATTTGTTCAGTGTATAGAATAATATCACAATATATTTTAGTATATTTGATTAAATTTTACCTTTTGAAATAGCTTATTAAAATTAAAAAACAGCTTTTAATTTCCCAATGAAATTTTAAGGAATTTATATGTACCTTGATATTGAGAGTCTTGAAAATTGCTATCTTCAACACCAAAAAATTATACAAAAAATTTGACATAAAAAATTTAATTTTATAAAAACCAAAAAAGAAATTTTATTATTTTATATTTTAAGAACAGTATATTTTTAATTTTACCTTCATTACCTCTGACTTACCCCTTTGAATCACTTATTTTAAACCTTTGAAGCCCCCCTTTAGCCCCTCTGTCACCCCCAGTGGGGCCCCCCTGGGGCCAACTGGGGGTGGAAAAGGGGCTTAAAAAGTGCCAGGAAAGGCTGCGCAAAGGTGTTTCTCTCTAGTAAAATTCTGTTTAACCCCTCATAGAAACATTTCTCAATTCCATAAACTTAAAATCCATAACTTTATATAAATATTATGTTTAATCTCTGCTTACTTTTTTTCTCTCTCCCCATGTTGCCAGTCAGGAAGTTATATATATGTTATTTCCCATCAAATATGTAGTAAAATGTAGTTGAAAAAAAATTTTTTTTTGTTGATTTAGTCCTATGAAACTCCCCAATTACTCACTTTTCACATTGAAAAAAGAATTACCTATGTACTTATTCCAAAGTCATCACATGTCCCAGTTCCCTTATACATGGTTTGATGGACCATAATGTTTAAATTATGGTGCATTAAACCTTTTTTTAAACGCACATTCTCTGATCCCATGAAAAAAAATCCCACAATTATTTTATTTTCATGGGATCACGGTATTTTAACTCATGTATTTTTGCTATATTAATCAAACATTCAATTTCTTATGGCTCATTTTTGAGCCAGGATTGGTGCCTGCTACTTAGTCACGTGCAGCAAAGTATTGCTGTGACACTTTGCTGCATGTGACCAGCAGCTAGCCAACAAAGGCTGGGTCAAATGAACCATATCTGTTTTATGATATGGTCCATTTGACCTGGCCACCTAAACCATTACTTGTCACGTGCAGCAAAGTATTGCAGCAATACTTTGCTGTACTTGACCTTTTTTTTTTCCTCGCCTTGGCTTGGTCAGATAGACCATAACTTAATGTTATGGTCTATCCGACCATAGCCAGGGAGAAGGCGCTGTCATGTGCAGCTAACTGTCGCTGCGAATCTTTGCTGCACGTGATCAGCCTTCTCCTATGCCCCCTTGGGCAGATGGACCATAGTATCAAAGTACTATGGTCTATCTGACCCAGGGTGTGGCCAGAGAGGGCTGGTCATGTGCAGCAAAGAGTTTCAGCAACAGTTCGCTGAAGGTGACAGCGCCTAATCTATATCTATATTAAAAGTGCAAACACTTTTCAGTTTTATTATTAATCTTACAAAACAAAACAAAAAAATAAAAAATAAAACTTCTGAAGTAGGAGAAATAATGATATCAAAAAATTGATACTATCATTTGACTAAGGAAACATAAAAAATTTCTAACCTTTTGACATTAGCTGAAGGCAAATTGTCTAGATTAGAATAAGAAAATTAATCTTGATCAAAATTATAAAATAGCTCTTTGATTATGCTTGCTAGTTTGCAATTTGAAAACACTTCATATATTACTTAACACCAAATAAACTTTAGAAAAGATGTGGACATGGTCATTTTTATGGCTCAGATATAGTAAATTCAGTGCACAAGAATCTCTACCTTAATATATGTAATCTATTTGTTTAATGAAAAATCAATAATAGTGCAAAATACATTATGACAGGTTATAATATTTAACTTTTTTTTCTAATAAATCATAGCATGGCACTTTTTCCTGTTATTGGTCTTTTGATAGAAATAATTTGTGATTTTCATGAAGAAAGATCAGAATATTATTTGAACTTGTCTGAAATTTGATGATATCTGTTTTTTAGAGTCTCAAAGATTTTTCCATTCCAAAATCTGCATCCAAGAAAAAAAGTTTGGTTGTAGAGATTTCCCATAAATTATCAGATATTGATAACAAATTATACACCTATATCTAGACATCAAATTTAGCATCAAGAGATTACTCCACAGATTACTCCAGGAAACCTGAAAAATGACTCGCCTACAAGTCCTCATTTTTTTCCCCCTGTGTTTCCACTGATGGTTTATTCATGGATGACAAAAAGGTCCAAAAAGTCCTGGAATGGCCTGAGCCCAAAACGGTTAAATCCCTCCAAGGATTTTTGGGTTTTGCTAATTTCTATAGAAGATTTATTAAAGATTACTCTAAAACTATTTTCAATCTTACTTCTCTTCTGAGAAAAGATATTCCTTTTGTTTTTACTTCTACAGCACAAAAGGAATTCAAAGCATTGAAGACTGCGTTCACCACAGCTTGGATCCTTCAACACTTTGATCTTTCTGCTTTGAAAATAGTCAAGACAGACGCTAGCAATTATGCTATTGCAGGGGTCATTTCTCAATTCAATCCTGAAACAAAATTGTTTCATCCTGTTGCTTTTGAGTCACACAAACTCATTGCGGCAGAATTAAATTATGAAATTCATGACAAAGAGCTTTTAGATATTATTCATTGTCTTAAAAAATGGCGCTCTTTTCTTCTCAGCCTAGCTAGTCCTTTTCAAATCCTGACTGACCATAATGCTTTGAAATAATTTATTTCTTCCAAAGTGTTAACCAGGCGTCAAGCCAGGTGGGCTGAATTTCTGTCTGAATTTCCTTTTTCTATTTCCTATTGCCCAGGTAAGAGCTGTATTGTCCTAGATATCCTGTCACGTTGGGAAGACATTTACCCACAGAGGGGGACGCATTTGCTGACAAGAACCCAGCAAATTTGAAATCAATCTTCAACAAATCAATGTTAACAAATCATCAACTTAATTTGATGACAATTCAATCTTTTCAAAATCCACTATCCAACATCCTCAAATCTCAGTTGAAGGACAATTATTGTTTAGGGTTAAAAGACAAAATACTCTTGTGTCACTGGAAAACCTAGGCACAAGGTCGAGGGTGTTCCTGGAAGTGAGATGGAGGGAGGAGTTTAGAAACTTCTTTGATGCACAGAGAAAATTTTTGAGGAAGTGATTCGAAGATGACTCGAAGGAAGAGCTACTGCTTCAAGATATGTTCGAGAAGAATTCTAATATAATTTAAAGGTAATATCAAAATTCTTAAAATCTCACAAAGGGTTTGAAACTCAATAATCAAAGATTTAGGATTTAGAAATGATTACTGAGAAAATAAGCAAAGATACATTAATAATAGGGGGTATCAATGTTGACTGATCCGCAATTAAATTAATTGCGGATAAAAATCCTTATACCCCAATTATCTTCTGCAATTATTTTTGCTAATAATTGGGTTATTAGACACTTTACGTGTCAATGTTCACCTCTTATCTGACATTTTTCTACTCAATTTTTCATAACCACATCTTGGACAACTTTCTGTCATAACCACATGTTGCACAACTTTCTGCCATAACCACACCTTGGACTACTCTCTGGATATGCCTCATGGATGTGATGAGTTTGGGATCAGGAATTAGAAATGGAAATTGGGGTATAAGAGGCGGGATAATGCATTATCATGGATTCATTATCCACTAGCCCCAGGGCTAGTGGATAAGAATCTTCCACAATTAATAATGTCTGATCCTGGAGAAAAAAATTCCTGATCCCTAATTGCAAATCCCTGAACATTGATACCCCCTAATGATTTAACCTAAAGCATTTACCACTATTAAATATATATACGTTTTATAATTTAATTCTAAAGAAAGTCAAACCAAAACCCAACCCCTTTTGTATCCTTTTCTCCTCCTCACATTGACCTCATACCCATCTACTATTCCGCACACCACAGACCATTAAAAAATACACCCGTTACACCTGGAACCTCCTCACTAACATCCTTCAACCCTTTAATCCTCCACTAACCATTCCTTCCATTCTCACTACCCCTTTTAATAATCCACAGACATTTCATAAACCTTTTAGCGTACTACTACATTGACTATTGCGCGGTGCGCCGCTTATTGAGAAAAAGACTGAGACACACTATTGAGAGATTGACTAATTTAGATTTAGAGTTTAGACTAGCGCGATCATATAGTGAGTACAAAAAGGAAAGTCGCAGTTGCTATGTAGAATTTCTTTCTGCACTTCGAGTAAGGATTTAGAACTCTGTATTATTGATTTAATGAGCTGATATTGCCTCAAGTGTCACGTGGCATGTGACATCTCAAAGCAAGGTTCTAAAAGATTTAGTATTGAATCAGGTCTATTAGTTTTCAAATGTAGAGTAGTCATACCCAACAAAAATGAAATAAAATTATGGATTTTCAACAGTCAACATGATTCTCCATTATCTGGTCATTTTGGGGTTGATAAAACCTACCAGTTAATAGTGAGGGATTTCTTCTGGCCAGGAATGACCAGAGAAATAAAGGACTATATAAGAGCTTGTTACAAATGTAATAGGAATAAGGCTCCCCGTCACCGAAATCATGGGTTGCTTCAACCGCTTCTTATTCCCTCTAAACCTTGGGAATCTTTATTGATGGATTTTATTTCTCAACTTCCTCTCTCTAATAATTTTGATGCTATATTAGTAATATTAGATAGATTTTCAAAGATGTCTATTTTCATTAAAACCACTACTACTGCTACAGCAGAATATTTGTCAAAGTTGTTTTTAGAATATGTATTTTCCAAACATGGCTTACCTAATGATATTATTTCAGATAGAGGCTCATTGTTTGTATCCACATTCTGGACTCAATTGTGTCGACAACTTAATATCACAAGGAATCTCTCCACGGCCTATCATCCTGAAACCAATGGGCAAACGGAAAGGGTCAACCAAATCCTCAAACAATACCTTCAAATGTATGTCAGTTATCAACAAGACAATTGGACCACATGGTTACCATTGGCCTAATTTGCTTATAATAACTCGACTCATTCTTCGACATGACAATCTCCCTTCAAAACTGTTTATGGAAGACATCCATGATTCAACTCAATCCATGTAGGAACCAGTCATCCTACGGAACATTATCTTTGAACCATATCATGACTCCAAGAAGAACTTAAATCAAACTTGGAATTAGCAATTCGAAGGTACAAGGAACAGGCCAACAAACATCGACAATCTGATCCTTCATTTAAACCAGGCGACAAAGTATGGCTCAATGCACAAAACATTACAATGACTCGACCATCAAAGAAACTGGCCAAAAAATGCTTGAGACCATTTGAAATTGTCTCCGAAGTCTCTAAAACTGCATTTCAACTCAAGCTACCTCCTAAATGGCAGGCTATTCACCCTGTTTTTCACGTATCTCTCCTGGAATTGGCTCAAGAAACATACCCGGGCAGGAACCAACCTCCTCCAGAACCGGTCAAAGTAGAAGACCATCTAGAGTGAGAAGTAAGCCCTATCCTTGATTCAAGAATGTGCAAGGGGAAACTTCAATACCTCGTGGAATGGGAAGGCTTCCTGGATGACTCAGACAAAACATCCTGGGAACCAGCCATCAATGTTTCTAACGCCCCTGAACTCCTAAAATCTTTTCATCTTAAATATCTTTTAAAACCAAAACCTTAGAACTCTCTTTTATTTTTCTCTTCTCTTCTTTTTTTTCTTTTCTTTCTCTTTTCTTTCTTTTCTTAAAATTCTAAAACTTCTTCACTTCTAAAAAATCCTTACTTTGTTTTCTCTTTTCTTCTTTCTTCTTTTCAAAAGCTTTTTCAACCTTCTTTAAAAATAAATAAATAAACTAAATAAATAAAATAAAATAAAATAAATTAAATTAAAATTAAAAAGTTAAATTAAAAATAAAATAAAATAAAATAATAAAAATAAAGTCTTAAAATTCATCAAAACAAAATCTTAAAAAAAAAAATCAATAATTCCTTTAATTTTTTTTCTTTCTTTTTCTCCTTTCAAAATTTTTTCTTTTTTTTCAAAAAATAAATTTTATTTCTTTTTCTTTTCCCTTAATTCTTTTTCTTAAAACTATCAAAATTTTTCACAAACTCAATATGACAATCTTTCTCAAACTTCACTTCAACCTTTAAATCTCTCTTTTAAAATTCTTCAAAAAAATTACTTCTTTCTTTCAAATTATTTTTTCAAAAATATTTTTTCTTTCTTTTCAAATAACCAAAATTCCTCAAAAGAAAACTTCAATAAATAAACTTTCATGAATGACAAATTTTTCTCTCATTAAATTTTCATTTCAAACAAAATTGTTTCAATCAACTATTTTTTTTTCTTCTTACTTAAATTTTTTCTTTCTTTTCAAAACTTAAAACTAAAATTTTCTCAGTTAATTTTTTTTTCTTTCTTTTTCTTTTTCTTTTTCAAAATCTTATAAAATATATATTAAAATTTCAATTAAAACAACAAAATAAAACAAATAAATAAATACGCAAATTGCTTTCTACTTTTTTCCTTCCCTCTTTCTTTCTTTTTTCTCTTTCCATTTCAAATTTTCTCCTGTATTTTCTCCCAAACCAATTTCTTCATTTTTTCCAATACCACCCTTATTTCCTTCCTGAATTTTTCAAATACCTCCTCCTCTCCTACCGGTACCACTTCTCCAATCTCCAGTAATTCTTCAGCCACATTGAGGGAGGTGGCATCAACAATCTTGTCGATCTCATCACTTAAATTTTTGATTAATCGATCTCGTCAACCCTGCCGAGGTTTCTTCAACCATACCTGGTCAAGGGTTTCCTTGTTATCCTCCCTTGAATCAACTGCTGGTTGACTTGCGTCAATTGGAAGCAATGGCGCAGCTTCCACAATTAGAGCTTCCCCGATGACATCTAAATTTTAAAAACATAGAGTCATCAGTAACAGAATCTTGAAACAAGAAAAGGCAGACTTACTTCAAAAACCGGGTCAGGCTCTAAAAATAGCATTGGGGTGACCTATACTGTCACTTCCTTCTCCTATTCATCATCTTTGATGATCATCTGCAGCTTCTTTGGAGTCCGGTTTGAGATGGGAACTTCATCCTCATCCTCTTCAACCAGTTCATCCACCTCCTCTTCCACCCCTTTTTTTTTACCTGTGACCTGGGTTACCCAAGTCGCCATGGTATCCTCAGCCTCTTCCTCAACTTCTTCTACCAAACAATCCTCCCCGACCAACATGTCCCAAATGTCTTTGACCACCTCTTTGGTCTTTGGGATTACCCGGTACTTAGTCTTGGTAAATCTTTGCTTGATGTCCTCATTTTTTGTGAGAGCATCACATGACACCTGTCTCCAGCGGCGAAACTCGCATTTCTGGAAAGGACCTCGTGTGGCCGTGCTTTCAATGCAAAATACTCCATTGATTTGCAGGCCATGCATGCTTGGTAATATTGCCGTGTAACAATTCCACCATCCGCTTTGGGGTGTGGAGGTGTGGGAGTTGGAGTAGGGCAGTTCGACATAATACAAGAAAAAAATAATAATTAATAAAAGAAGGAGTCAGAGAAAGTAGTGTGGGAAGAATGTGTCTCACGCTCAACGGAGCTTGCCTTTTATACCCGGGCATCTGTCACGCGCCACGTGACACTCGAGGCAAAAGCAGCTCATTAAATCAATAATACAGAGGTCTAAATCCATACTCGAAGCGCAGAAAACAATTCTACATAGCAACTGCGACTTTCCTTTGTGTACTCACTATTCAACCGCACTAATCTAAACTTTAAATCTAAATTAGTCAATCTCTCAATAGTGTGTTTAGTCTTTTCTTTGCTAAGCAAAGCACAGCAAAATAGTTAATGCAATATTCAGCTAAAAGGTTTATTAAGTATCTGTGGGTTATTAACAGGGGTAATAAGCATGGACGGGATGGTTAGTGGAGGATTAAAGGGTTAACAGATGTAAGTGAGGAGAGTCCAGGTGTAATGGGTGTATTTTTGGAGGTCTGTGGTGTGCGGAATGATGGATGGGTATGAGGTCAATGCGAGGAGGAGTAATGGATATAAAAGGGGTTGGATTTTGGATCAATGTTTCTTTAGAATTAAATTATAAAACGTATATATAGTTAATAGTGGTAAAGCTTCAGGTTAAATCATTATTATTGTACATTTCCTTATTTTCTCAGAAATCATTTCTAAAAAACTTAAATCTTTTATTATTGAGTTTCCAACCCTTTGTGAGATCCTAAGAATATTAATATTTCCTTTAAATTATATTAGAATTCTTATCGAACATATCTCAAAGCAGTAGCTCTTCCTTTGACTCATCTTCAAATCACTTCCTTGAATATTTCCTCTGTACTTCAAAGAAGTCTCTAAACTCCTCCCTCCATCTCACTTCCAGGAACACCCTCAACCTTGTGTGTAAGTCGTCCGGTGACAACCTGGTGTTGAGATTACTCCACCATTTTGGTTTTCTAATCCATGCCAAACTCTCCTGAACTTTCAAATCCTTTTCAGTAGAAACCTTGTTTAGCTTGCAATCGTCAACAACATCTTGTGAGAGAAATAAAAAATTTAACCCCATCCACTTTTAATACCTGTGCAAGACACCATTTGCGTTTGTTTTTGGGAAATCTCTCCTTGCCTGTCTCCTCTACGGAGAGCAGGAGCACTGCTTGTTTTGCATCTTTGCCTCCTTCTTGGCAACTTCCTGCAGAACACCTCCCACTCCCTCCCCCAACCCTTTGTCCTACATCCTGCACTTCCCTATCTACCTCTACCTCACGTAATCAGGAAGCGAATGTGCCTTGCAATTACCCCCCTCATCTCCATAGACAAAGTAGACAAAATCCTCCTCCCTCTATGACTTTGTGAAGCAACATAGGTTTGCATTCACCACAACCGAGACACCATCACCAGCATGCCTCATTGTTGCGTAATGTGGAACCAGTCATGTGCATTGTTCTAACCAAGACTCCTCTCTTAGTAGTGATGATTTTTTGTCTGATAATGATAATACATCTTTTGAAACTTACAAAGGACGTGACTGTGCCAAAGTCATTGACAAAATAGGACAGAGAACCAATAAGTTGTCAAAACTAAAGGCTCATGGTAGTAGCTGGCAAATTTGGGTAAAAAATATCAACACTTTTTTAACATGCCATGTCCTTTCTACTAAGTATATTTCAAATGATGATTCTATAACAAATGATATATCAAGATTTAAAGATGAGATGAGCTGGAATGCAATCTACAACACAATTGACAATAAGCTTCAAGCGTTCATTGACGTTGGCATTACAAGCTTTAAAGCATTCTCTATTTTTAGTTACAAATTTGATAAAGCATTCCACACTGATTGCATGGCTCTTTTTAACAATCTTTTCAATGTTAAACACTCTCCTTTCACAAAAGTCATTGAACATGGGGAAAAAGTGAAATTAATCTTAGAGGCAGTTAAGCATTCAGGTTTTGTTTTTGGTTTTGACAAAATGGCAGAAGTTTTTACTCAATTCTTATTACCATCATCAGCTAGTAATCTTGCAACTGAAGCAAATTATTATTTTGATTTATGAAAAGACATTTTTCAACCCACCTTTGAAGAAATGATAGATTTTCTTCAAAATTTGTTTATCAATTCATCCGAATCTTCCTCTTCCAATGCTCCTATCCTTTCAACAGCTTTTGAACTGGCAACTGATCCTGATTCCGTTTCATCATTGACTTTTTAAAAAGGCCACATAGACAGTTACCGCCCTGGAAATAAAAAACCTGAATACTCCTGTTTTTACTGCAAGTACTCTGAAAATTTCCAAAACACTTATCCATATTATCCCAACAGTAAAAGATTTAATGTGGCAGTTTGGGGTCAACGTGAGGCTTTTGCTCATGATAATAAGGACACTATGAATCTTATCTGTAGTTTGCTGAACACTAAAAAGGGAAAACAACCAGCTCAAAGTTCCTCAAAACCCCATTTAAACAGCATCAGCTGTAACATGCTAGATGTTCTCACTACTGATTTAAAAGAAAGGAATTTCGGTACTTATTGCTGGACTGAAGAGCAAGACAGTAAATATTTTCAAGGCATTTTTGATTCTAGTGCCACACATCATGTCACTGGTGATGTACGTCTTCTCTCTGACTTTAAAAATTTGAACACTCCTATTCCAGTCAAAACTGCAACTGACTCTGGTTCTGCTTTCCTTACTGGTCATGGAAATATGTTCATTAAAGGTTGTGATGGAGAATTAGTAACAATTAAAGTTGTTTTCTATTGTGATAGGGCAAAATCTACTCTTATTTCTCCTTCTGATCTTTTAGATAATGGCATTTCTCTTTCTTTTAATCAAAATCATGATTATGTTATTTCAAAAAAAATTATTTCTAGCTCTTAAATCTTATTCTGGTCAAAAATGGATGGTTGATCTAGTTTATCCTTGTGCACTAGAGACCAATGTTTTTGAAATGAATTATTTAAACTCTTTATAATCTTCTACCTATCCTGCCCCCTTTGTTCTCTCACCCCCTTCAAAAATTCCTTATCCAACTGCAGTTCCTGACTCAATCATGGATTGGAATTGCTGTCTTGGACACACGAGCACCAGGGTTTTAAGAAGAATTTTCAAAAAAGGTCTTTGAAAAATGCACCATCTTATGTCCCTTCATGCAGATTACACTGTGATATTTGTGCTGTGTCAAAAAGCATAAGGAGAAACACGTGCAAGGCATTCAAGAGCACCCATGAGCTCATGGATCTGGTGGTTTCTTATTTACTAGGGTCCATGGTTGATGTCACTGATAGAGGTGAAGTTTATGTGGCTACTTTCAGAGAATCCTTCTCAACTTATGGGGAGGTTTTTGTTCTAAAAAAGAAGTTGGATGTTTTTAATGCTTTTATTAACTTCAAAACTCATTTAGAAAACATCACTAATCAACGTTTCAAAATACTCAGAGCTGAAAATGGCAAAGAGTACATGAACAAAAAATTCTCTGAATACCTCTCCCAACATGGTATCCTTCATGAACACTCTATGCCTTATCACCATGAACAAAATGGAATGGCTGAAAGATGCAACAAAAATATTGGTGAAATTGCTAGAAAAATCTTTCTTGCTTCAAATCTGCCTTCTACTTTCTGGACTTTTGCTTAATGTTGGGCTTCTTTTATTCAAAATAAATTACCAAATGTTAGAGTTACTGACAGTACCCCATACCAAATCATTTTCAGCAAAAAAGAGGACTCGTCACCTGTCAAAATTTTTGGTCAGTGGGCATATGTGCACATTCCAACTAAAAAAAGAACAAGAATGAAGGTAAAAGCTATGTTTTTCAGGGTTGTTGGTTTTATTGATGGTGGTAAAGGTTGGATTTTTTGGAATCCAGAGTCTTATTCTTTTATTCAGTCAGCAATGGCAAATTTCATCCCTGAAGGAGAAGAGGACAATTCCAAGACACACTGTTTCACATCCAACCACATCTCAATTTAAAGGTGATCTAGCATTTATTTTGAATCAACTTAAATTTGGTGATTTTACAGCAGAAGAAAATATTGCTGCACAAGATGTTAAGGTTGATTTAATTAACAATAATGCTTATGAACTTTCTGACTGACTACCTTGGACTTTCAAGCAAGCTATGAAACACCCAGATGCTGTTGAATTGAAGTCAGCTTGTCTTCAAGAATTAGACAACATGTCTAACCTGAAGTTGTGGGATATTGTTCCACTTCTTCCTGGAAAAACTATTACAGGTGCTCACTGAGTTTTTACCTTAAAAAGGGATGAATTTGGAAATATCATCAAACACAAGGCAAGATATTTAGCTCAGGGTTTCAATCAAATTGAAGGTAATGATTTTAAAGACACTTTTGCTCCCACAGCTACCTTTTCATCTCTACCTCTGATTCTCACTCTAGCTGCTACCTACAACTGGAAGATCAGAGCTTTTGATGTTACTGCAGGCTATCTTCATAGTAATCTTGAAGAGGAAATCTACATCAAGAAGCCTGAGGGTTTTGAATCTGCTAATACAACTCATTTCTTCAAACTTTAGAAAGCACTATATGGTGCTAAGCAAGCAGCCAGGTGTTGGTGGAAAAATCTCAGCAACATTCTGGCAAAGCTGGGGTACAGATCAAGAAATCAAGATGCAAGTGTATATGTACTAGCAAAAGAGGGTTCAAAGGGAACGTTGTGGATTCCTGTGGATGATGGTGTGGTGGTAGGGAGTAGTGATATGGTTATAAGGGATTTGGAAATGGATATGGGTAGTAGTTTAAAGGTAAAATGGTCTGATGGTATCTCTTCTACTGTTGGTCTAGCTGTTTCACAATGTTCCAAAGGTTTTACTATTCATCAAAAAGCTCTTGTCAATAAAATTTTAAATTAACACAATCCTACTGGTCTCAGCTCTCACTCACCCTTACCAATGGGTCTTTCTTTTGTATCTTTAAAGGAAAAATCTCATTCTCCACTGGAACCTCTCAAATTTCTGTCTATTATTGGTTCTTTATCATATATATTGTAGCCAGATCAAGGCCTGATTTGGTGTATCCTGTCAACTTCCTGGCAAGTTATGCATCAAGACCAGGTAAAGCTGAATGGGATGCCCTTAATCATTTGCTGAGATATCTACAATTTACCAAGGACATGAAATTTCATCTTTTCCTAACATTCAACACTGATCCTTCAACTGAAGTCTATTGCAATGCTACTTGTGGTGGTGAATTTGCCAGGACTACAGGTGGTCATGTTCTTCAAATAAACAACTGTCTTATCTTATAACAATTAAAGCGTCAATCACAAGTGGCCACAGCTTTACTTCACTCAGAATTAATGGCAATGTCAAATGCAACATGTCAAGCTCTTTGGATGCGTAACCTTCTACATTAAGTGGATTTGTGCCATGGTCCAACAACTCTTTATTGGGACAAAGAGGTGAAATTGTAGTGGCTCCTGATAACCCCTCTGACAAGCGTTGTTGTCATGCTGACAGAGATTTCTACTTTCTGAATGAGCAAGTTCATCAACGTAAACCTGACATTAAATGGGTTTCAGCTAAAGATCAGGTGGCAGATTTGTTGACAAAGAATTTGGGGCCAAATGTTTGGAAGGAGAAGAGATTTTTATTAGGGGTTTTATAGTTTCTATATTTTCTATATTTTCTTTTCTTTTTATTTACTTTCAATTTTTATACTTGTTTTAGCTTATGATGGTTATAGGGAAATCACTAAGAGGGGGGGTGTTATGTATAGTATAATAGCTTAGTGATTATTAAGTAAATAAGTTGTATATAGTCTATGGTACAGCTGACACCTCTAACTCCGGTTCACTCCAGAAAAAGCTCTGACACTGCTACCATAGGTGAGAAATGATAACTATGGGTTCGCTCCACAAAAAGCGCTGACACTGCTACCATACTTATGTTTAAAATAAGATAACCTGAATTACATTAAGATTATAACTTAAAAATAAGGCTAAAATACTTATATATATGGTTATAATACATATATATATAATTATTACACTATTATTGTTATGGTTTTACAATACCATGTACTTAGCTAGTCTCTCATCAGTATATAGTGTAGCCTCCCAGTACATTATAGAACTTTACCTGGTTCTGCAAGGCATCATTCACAACAGGTTATGGGCCATCTTTCTTGTGGAGAACCCTTTGTAGAACCCCGTTCATTGCAACAATAATACAATTTCCCTCCTCCTCATGGTGTATGGGTGCCATATTCTCAATTCTACTCTCAAAACAGTGTCACCACGGGAAATCTAGGGGTGAATTTCTAGCAATCCCCTCTCTTGAAATTTAGAGTGTCCCTTAATTATGCCAGGTTTATGAATACTTTATAAACATAAGTAAATTAGAGTTAGATTTACATTCATTCTCAGATTGGTCCAAAAATGAACCTCAATTGATCTCAAGTTATGCATAAGTTGATCAACTATAACCATGATTCTATCCTTCATTGAGCACACATTGAGCACACATTGATACAACATAAGCTTTTGAATATACAATATTATTATCAATTTAGAGGAAAAAAATTATTCCTTAACATACCTAATCATTACTTAACATTCAAAAGATAAACCATAAAATTATGAAAGTAAATTTAATTTAAAATAATAATATATTTTACTACATAATTGTAACAATAGATAAATTTAGAAAAATTTTTGATCACAAATATTAATAGCTATAGGGATTGAAATAACTAATGCCATTCCTATTTTCAAATTTTAAAAAGATTATAGTCACTTCTCACTTCTAATCTATTAAGTCTTTGCAAAACTAAATCTTGTATAATTTTTAAAATTTTACCTAAAATATAAGACCTACAGGCTATTGAAAATAAAATCTTCAGTTACTCAACTAAAAGAAATATTTATATTTATATAAAAATAAAAATAGTCCTTAAAGTGTATAACTTGAATGGTTGTTATTGAAATTAATATGCAAGTTTTCCGATTTAAATATTTAATGCATATATAAATCACTTTCCCAAGTTTTGGTATGAGTACATGTGAAATAGTAACTGCATTTAAAAGTGGAAACCAATATAATGACAAAAATATTTACAAAATACATTTCAATTTAATATTTATCCGTAAAAAATTTTTAAAGCAATATTTTATTCATCTTCTTAAGGATCTCTTCCTCCTCCTCTACCCATCTAATTTTTAATAGGGGGTCTCAAACTTGAACAAATATGCCTGGTGGATTTCATTTAAAAACCACCACATAAAAACACCATGAAACATGACTGATTTGGTACATGAGATCTTAAAAATGGGGTCAAATATGTCCTACTTTAGTGAAAATTTTCCAACCACAGCACAGCCAACCAATCTACAGATCCTTCTAATTCACCACATATCACATTTTTCCCCTCCCACTTTTTTAATACAAATTTTTACACATGGTGCCCCAGTAAATTTTGAGCTTTTCATTACTTTATTTATCAACAATTCCTGAACAAATTTATATCCTCAAAACTTAGTCATCATTCCAAGAACACTACAAAATTTTCAACACAACCCTTTTAAATCCTTTTTTCATGCTCTCAAAATTATCAAGTTGCGTGTACTCTCCACTTGGGTTTGTTTTATTTTTGCATATTGACTATTATTTTGAATTTTAACTGAAAGCATAATTTTTCCCTTCCTGATTCATTTTGGTTAATCATCTCAACATGAAGTTGGATATTTCAGAAATTACATAATTTTTCATTCTTTCTCTTTTTCAATGATCCTTCATATCCTTTTATTCATCTTCTCTCACTTCCTTAACTCTTATTCTATTTCTTTTATCCATCACTTCCTGAACTTCTATCTGGTCCTTTTACATCTTATCAGGTAAGTCATCCTCCCACCATCTTTTTTTCAATTTTGACTGATGTTCTTTTTCTGAATTTGTTTTTGTTATTGTTTCTATTTCTTTTTTTTTCTCAAATCAAATTTCCACTTTTAAGAAGGTTTTACAGAAGCCTAGCTCTCATATCCACCACACAACATCTGTTTTGGCTCACTGGTTTTTGAGATATTTATCATCCACTTGGCTCAAACTTCCATCAACTTTATTTTAATCTTCTCAAGTAGGTCTTACTCTGGAACAAATATAATACTTATAAAAACATAGGTAGCTAAAATAGATCTTTTTAGACCATTAATAATACCTGGCTTTAAATTTTATAACCCTTTTTTTATTTTCTTTTAAGTCAAAAATAAAAGGTCAGACATAGGGTTAGGGTTTTTTAAATGACATATCCTTTTGTTGGAAGAATATCAAGAATCATGGATTTTATTTCCAGAAAATGGTGTTGAATTTGGTACAGTGGTTGCTGAGATAACTGCTTTCAAAGTTGAATCTTGTTTCATGGACTAATTTACATTTTTTAAGTTCAATGTTGCATAATGTGCATATAGGTCTTATGCAATCTATTTCAAATAATACTTCAGGCTTTTGGATCTGATTTTATCAGCTAAATATCAATTTTGAATGAGTCCTTTTAATTTTGTAATTTTATTTTATGAGGATGAATATTAACATTTGCTAGATTTTGGCTCATTCAAATCTTACATTATTATGATTACAGGTTCTCTATAGGCATGAATTTCATTTCCAGAAAGCATAATCAATTTTTGCTCAGAAATTTCTGAGATATCTACTTTTAAAGTTGAGTCTTTTTATGTAAACTAATTTACATTTTTGAATTTTGATATTCCATAATATGCATGTTTTTTCTGATACTTTTCATGGTACCACTCCCAAGGTATGTCTATTCCTCAACTGTTTTTTATCATTTGTTTCCTCAATTTTTCTTCTTAATAAATCATTTTTTTCCCTGATTTGTTGATGTTTTAAATTTCTTTCAGGAGATGGCATCATTAAATCTATTTGGAACTCTTCTCAGCATAATCATCAATCAAAAATCCAAGAGATAATCATCATAATACCAAGGAAACTCCTTGTTTGATATCTTGTAAAAAGTGTTATCATTTTTTTGGAATCTTGTGAAACACTTACTCATTTTGGTTTTTCATTCCAAATCAACCAAAGTCTGATAAACCAGGTAAGTAAAGCAAGGGGGAAGGGCCCTATTTATATTAAATCTTTAGGGAGGGGGTCCAAATATGGTAATTAGAAGATTTTCAATTTTTTTTATTTTTATTTCATAAATTTTTAAATTATAAATTATTAAATATAATCAATCAAATAAAACTTTTGTGCAATTGAGACTTGCTGCTGTATAAATTTTTTCATTTAATTATTTATTTGTATTGAATGGATGAGTTTTCAATACATTGCTTGTCATATGATTTATTTGGCTTTGGTCACATCTGAAATCATTAGTAGGTGGAATTGTGAATCCCATTACTTTTACTTGGCTGATTAAATTTTTTAATTGATTTATTTAAGAATTTATGAAATTAAAATGAAAATTTGGTAATCTTTACCCCCTCCCACAGTAAATTGCAGGGGGAGGAATTGTGATTTTTTTTTCTTACATAAAAATTTTTTTTGACATGAAAAAATGGCAATCTCCATCCCCTCCCACAGTAAAATTCAGGATGAGGTATTGCCATTTTTTTTTCAGACATAAAAAATTTTTTTGACATGAAAAAAATGGCAATCACCACCCCCTAATATAGTGAAACGCAGGGGAGGGTATTGCTGAATTTCTAGATTTAGAAAAATAAAACTTGTTAAGTTATGTATCTTGTGCACAAGGGTTGGTTAATGAAGCTGTTGAAAAACCATATTTAACCAAATTATTAATAGAAATCCCGAATGAAATTTAGTCATGTAGATATGGAGAGAAACATTACTTTTAATTTAAATACAAAACATTTAATCAACTGGAATCCTAAAATTTAGCAAGAGTAGACACATGCAATGTATATAAGAGAGATTCAAAGCATTTTTTTACAATCAAAATATTTATTTCCATCTCTGATCTGGAAGAGATTTTCAAGATGGGTAAATGTGAAACCATTTCAATTTGAACTAAAATGACAAAGTGCAACACAGATTTGAATAGGAGAATCTCTTTATGGAAAACAAGAATCATTTCTGAAAATTGAGTGATCTTTTATCAGTTCAAGTAACTGAGAAATCCAGGCAAGGTTGTGCCAAATATCTGTTTAAAGCTAATTTCAGGAATGCTTTAAAGAACATAAAGGTTAAATTGTGGTGGGTGTTGTATGGAAAGTGTTCTGGAATATAAGTAGTGATTATTCAGCATGTCACAAATGTAAGCCAAGTTAATTCCGGCATTGGAGTTGGCATCTGAGTTAACCAATAGATCCAGGGCTAGAGTGGTAGCAGTTATTTCTAGTTTACAATGGACTGAAAGAGGAATTTTGTCAATGGTGATGAATAATAAGGGTGAGTGTATGATGAAGTGGATGCTTAAGTGGTGGAAAGTCACGTTTTTCACATGTTGAATAATAAGCCCTTAAGAACTAGGTGAAAAAGAATCTAAGGAGATGGCTTGTCTGTACCTAGTGCTGACTAATCAAGATGAAGGAGAGAAGTTTTTTGATGGCTTTTTCTTCCCAAAAGAAGGTGTTTTTGAGGTCAAACACACAATCAAAATTCACCTGTCTAGGGCAGGTGTACTTCATTTTCTGATGGGGTGTTTGGTAATTTTTTTATGGTGTGATTATGTGGATTATTTGATCAATTTTGAGACCCCCTAATTTACTCCATCACATCTTATTTTCATAGAAAATATCTATTGTTTTAGAACTCTCCTTATCAGAAATGGCCCATTTTATTTTTAAGCTATTAATCCCTTCATCAATCCTCTACCTCATAATTCATAATGTATCAAAGAATATGCATTTTATATTTCTTCTAAACTTTTTTACAAGATTTCAAATGTCAGATAACACTATGAGCCAGGGGGAGCCTGGCTGGTAATAATTTAAAAAAACAAAAAAAATAACCCGAGCCACTTCCTGTGGCTCGGGATTGAAAAATAAAAAAAATAAAAAGAATTGCTTCCAGCTTTAAGCTGGAAGCATTTAATAAAAATGAAAAAAAATGACCAAAGCCACTAAAAGTGGCTTTATTCAAATTTATAATACATCTTGCAGGCAGTTTAAAACTGCCTGAAAGATGTTGTGTTTAAAAGCAAGCAAAGTTGCATGCAGAAACTTTGCTTGCTTTTTTTATATATATTAATGACTTGCAGCCAGTATAAAACTGGCTGCAAGTCTTTTTTTAAAGCAACCAAAGTTGCTTGTAGCAACATTGGTTGCAATAATATCTTATTCATCTCCCAGCTGGATAACACTGGCTGGGAGGTATTAAGGTGATTGAGCAGCCAATGTTTCTTTAAGCAACATTGGCTGCTTAAATATTTACTACCAGCCAGGCTCCCCCTGGCTGGTAATTATTTAAAATAAATTTTTAAAAAAATAACCCGAGCCACAGGAAGTGGCTCAGAATTGTAAAAAGAAAAAAAAATTACTGCCAGCATTTAAAAAAATTAAAAAAAAGACTAAAGTCACTAAAAGTGGCTTTGGTCAAATTTATAATACATCTTGCAGGAAGTTTAGAGCTGCCTGAAAGATGTTGGGTTTAAAAGCAAGCGAAGTTGCATGCAGAAACTTCTCTTGCTTTTTTTTTATATTAATGACTTTCAGCCAGTATAAAACTGGCTGCAAGTCTTTTTTTGAAGCAACCAAAGTCGCTTGTAGTGACTTTGGTTGCAATAATATTTTATTCATCCCCAGCCAGACAACACTGGCTGGGAGGTTTTAAGGTGATCGAGCAACCAATTTTGCTTTAAGAAACATTGGCTGCTTAAAATATTTACTACCAGCAAGGGGTAGCCTGGCTGGTAATTATTTAAAATAAAGTAAAAAAAAATAACCCAAGCCACAGGAAGTGGCTTGGGATTGAAAAAAAACTTTGCTGCCAGCGTTTAATAAAAAATATGAAAAAAATGACCAAAGCCACTAAAAGTGGCTTTGGCCAATTTTATAATATATCTTGCAGGCAGTTTAAAACTGCCTGCAAGATGTTGTGTTTAAAAGCGAGAAAAGTTGCATGCAGAAACTTTGCTCCCTTTTTTTTATATATTAATGACTTGTAGCCAGTATAAAACTGGCTGCAAGTCTTTTTTTAAGGCAACCAAAGTTGCTTGTAGTGACTTTGGTTGCAAACTGTTTTTTTCATCTCCCAACCAGATAACACTGGCTGGGAGGTTTTAAGGTGAGATTTGAGCAGCCAATGTTGCTTTAAGCAACATTGGCTACTATAGAAAATAAACTACCAGCCAGGGGGAGACTGGCTGGTTTGAATTAATAAGAATGAAGATGAGATGAGATATTGAAATTTTCGCTACTCTTTTACATGCCATTTGGCATTAAATTTTTGACAGTGTGAAATGTAAATGTGCATAATAAAAAATCAAAGCCAGAAAAAGAGGTATTGGATAATTTTAAATGCCAAAACTTATATAACCAGTTAGAAGATATTTGAAATATCAGAATACTGATTTTGTGTGCAGACTTTTTTGCAGAAATATATACTTGGTTGTTAACTCTTTTGTAGCCAAATGTCAACTTAGTGGCAAAAAAAATAATAAGTGAAAAAAAAGGTGTCCATAACAGCTGAAGATTAGTTTTACAACCTTATGTGAACAAATGATATGGATAAGTGGATTGAATTTGAAAAATAAGTGAAAATAAATATTAATTGCATCCGTGTTAAACAAGCTGAGGCTTTGTTCCTCGAATTATACGTTGTGAAACCCTATAAAAATAAGCTTTAAAAACAATATGTAAGTTTTAATTAAAAGCATGCAAAAATGTTTTTTCATCATTTGTACAATATATTGCTGTGTAAAAACCTGTTTCATATATGCCTTATGAAAGTCACTGCATTCCATGCAACCGGCTCATAACTGTAAGCAAATTTTCATCCAAGTGGTAAATTTTCTACTTCTCTCCTTCCACTTACAAGAGACAGGTTATTAAAATAATTAGATTTTCATCTGTTTCACTTAAGAGTTTTTTATTTTGGTTTGACCCTTATACTTGTTTCTTAAGTAAAAATATTAATTTCACTTTAAATATCTGTTCAACTTTTAGGGAATCCATTTTTCTCAATCATTAGTTTTGCCACCAAAGTAACTTATTTACAGATTACTAACGTGGATTGTTGGTCTTTTAGTCTCATTTTAAATCTCTTTAAAAATAAAAAAAATAGAACTGATGATTTTTTTAACTCTTGGCAGCTTGATCTCTAACTTGTCATAGTATAATCAAAAAGCTAATTTTTGGTCAGCATCCAAATTTTATATTGGTTTGTCTTTCTCTTTTCATCTTTTTCATTCAATAAAAATAATACTTATTTTTCTACAATAATCTATTCCTAAAAATCTAAATCAACAGATTAGTTGTCCATTTATTGATCAATCAAATTCCACCCAAGATTTTTTTTAAAACTTCAAGTAAGAATATCTTTTTTCACTATTTCATTTTTAAAGTTTTTATTATTCTCAATCATTATATATTAAATAATAATAAAAAATAAAATTTTATAGTATCCACATGTGTATGGGATCAATTTTTTTCTACATATCAATAATTTATTGTATTGTCCTCCTGTAATTCTATTAATGTTAGAGGTATAGTTGATTCTTGTTTAAGGAAACTATACCTTTCAACATTATAAATTATGGATATCACGCGGTTTGATATATTCTTGATATATGGAGAAAAATTAAATAAAGAATCATCACATACTTATGTATTATTGCTGTGTTTATTGTAAGAATTGGGCGTTGGATTTAAGCTTCACATTTAATTGTTTATGTTTAGGGTATAGTTGAATCTCGTGTGCCCAATGCATACGGCATAATACTATACTTGTAAGCAATTAAATGAAGCTTTAATACCAAATACTTGATTAATATTTTAAATGCAGCTAATACTCATGTTTTCTACATGCACATTGGATATGATTTTTTATTTATTATTAAGAATATATAATGATTATTTTTGGAGGTATTAATTTTTACAATTGCATTCTTTTGTACTTTTTTTATTTAATTTTGAATTAAATTAATTTCTTATCCACTACACTACAAGATGCAGGCTTCACAAAGTTTGTTTATAAAGAAAAATCACCGCTGAGGAAAAAAATCAAACAAAAAGCATGCAAAAAACATCAAGAATGCATTACTTATTGTTGAAAATTACAGTATTGAGACAGATGAAAAGAGGGCAAAATATTTTTCTAGGAGTTTTGTAAAAAATTTAGTTAATACAGAACGGTATTTTACTTCTAATTCTAGCTGTTATATTTTCCATTCAATCCGCTCCTCAATTCCAAGTGTTATAGTGAAAACATTTTCTATTGAAGATCTCATTTGATTGAACATGCTTGAAGCAAAAATTTAGTGCATCAAAGACTTTTTGTATTTGAAAACATGGAGTTCTACAAAATAAAGCTCATAAAAATGTTGGTGGATTTGGTAATATGTTTGTTGGTGGTTGGTGTTTAGATAGGAAAAAGTATCTATTAATTTGAATGTATTATATAGTTTTATTTATGAATAGTTTTAATCTATTATTATTTTAATTACTTTTATAGGTAAATATGCTTCTAAGCCCTTAGATTTGGCAGAGTATGATCGTTGCATGAAGCAAATAGAGTTATTCTTTAAATTTTTTTTCAAAATATATCTAATGTTAAGTATCAAGAAGCAGTAAAACTCTGTCAAAAGCTTGGGATTCCTGGGTTTGGAGAAAATGTTGATGATCAAGAAATTGAACCATTTTCTGGCAATGTTACTTGGACAACAGGCTCAAATGAAAACAGGTTTTTAAATAGTCCTCACTGTGACTCAGACCGTAGCTAGTATACATTTGGACTTTTCATGCCTAAAGGCACTGAGAAAAATTCTCTTCATCAATCTTATGAATCAAATCAACCACGTCAAAAAGGTGGAGAGCTTCATTTTCCTGAAATAGCTTGCAAAGTAGACATGGAGGCCACTAATGGCATCACAGCGATTCTATGGCCAGCAAACCTTCTTAATCATTTCACTTCACGATGTTATGAAATTGGTGGATTCACTAGCGTTGGCTCTTCTATTCAAGTTAGTACAAGACTTTTCAATACATTTAAGAAACTCCAAGAGTTTGAAATAGATATTTCTGAGTACTTTAATATAAATGAAGAGTTAGAAAGATGTAATTTTCTTATCATGAAACTTTCTAAGTACAATGAAAAGACTGATTTAACAAAAAAAAAAGTTAGTAAATTACTATATATTTAATGTTACTAAGGATATTCAAAAATTAAATACAGAAAAAGATTCTGATATACATGTTAATTAAAAATGAAAAGACCATTAAGTAGTGATAGGTAAGAATGTGATTTTATTGTACAGGTATAGTTTTAGTTTAGTGGTAGAATGATATATTTAAACACACGTCTATAAAACCTTTTTATGAAGCTGATGATTATGTATAATCTAGTGAAAAACCTAAAACAATAAAAGTATGAAAAAAAATGGATGTAAAAATTGAAAAATCATATTACAATAAAAACTTATCATTGCTACATGTAAAATAAAATAAAATATATTTAAATATAAGAAACAAAATATAGCTTTGTAACTTGCTTAATTATTGCAAACGGAAACTAAAAAGATACAATATTTTTAGTTTCTGTCCTAAAAGATCATATGCATCAATATAAATAGATCTGTACTATAAATATTGTTTTTAAAAATATTAAAAATTTGCTAATTTTTGAAATAAGATTTTTCTTATTAATAACTAAATAAAACCATGCATAATTCTATTCTTATTTAACTAAAAAGAAAAAAAAATTAATGGACAATTTAATATTAATTTTTTTCTTTGAGTAATTCATTATTCACTTTCATATCTAACTTGAATTAATTTAGTGGCATTTTTCAATCTTAAATTTACTGAAATTTTTACACTACTGTGACTTATGATTTTTTTTGATAAATTGAATATTTTTCATCACATAATTATATTTTAGTAAAGCATATAACTTCAAAAGTAGAAGTGAAATAATTAATAAAAGAAATGAGATATCTTTATAATGAAGAATCTATCAATCAATTTAGATCTCCAATAAAAATAAATTCTAATTTTGAAATTTACCTTGTAGAAGAGGAATATTTAATTAATATAAATTTAAATTTCCTTGTATATCTTGACTTAGCCTTCATCATCTATCTTTAATTAAGGCGCAGAATTCAAAAAGCAGAATTATATGATGATATTTCTATATATCTATTTGAATTTTTTTTTTAAATTCATAAAACCAAGTATGTAAAATAGAAACTACTACATTATTTTTAAGTAAATTTTATTATACTATAATAAAATATTAATAATTATAAAAGGGCTTTTACTCTTTTCAGAGAGTGGACCTCAATATATTTTAAGATAATTATAACACAATCAAATTGAAATTTGTTTTAAAGTGTTTTAATATTTATCCATTGAAATAATTTTAAGAGATGTGGAAGAATTTTTCTTTTTTCTTGGAGTTGAATAAATCTTAAAAACCAAGAAAAATATTGTAGATTTATTTTTATTGAACTTGATCTATTAAGGTAGATGTAAGTAGAATTTGATTCATATGAAATTTTAGAAGAAAAATAAAATTTCAATAACTTATTATTGACATTTAAGGATGAACAAGAAGGATGGCAATCTAAAAAGGGTTTGTTTTAATATTTACAGAAATAATATTTTTAAATTCTTAATAAGGAGTACCCAAGTTGCTTTACTTTATTTTTTTGCTTTCATAGAAAAAATTAAATATCTTTTTTTCCAAATTATTGAACGAAATTTGATATCTATACATGAATATGTAAGTGTAAAAAATAATCAATATAAAATATGAATCAAAATACAGCAAGCTAAATTATAGATCATCAAAATGTAGAGTAAATATTGTTTTTCAAAATAATTGACACTGATAAAAAGATATTTTTTAAATTTAACTAGTTTTTCAAAGACACTTTAATATGATTTCATACCAAAATGATGGCTTCTCATTATTTAAATGTCTAGATAGTATTTTATCATGGTACATATATATGTTACTATTATTAAATGAATTGAAAATTATTTCCAGGAGTTTTTCATAGAGAATACTTAGTATAATTAAGATAATTATGCACCTAGAAATTATAGAAATTAGATTAAGAAAAGTCTACTTAAGAAAAAGCTTTGATGAATTGTGAGCAAAAATTCATTACACTTAATATTTTTAACTTTTTAACATGCTGAAAAGAATTGATAGAAAACTGTTCCAATTTTTTGTAATAATTATCTTAAAATTTGCGACAAATGCCAAGATGTATTGCCATCTTATAGAAACATATAGTGTTATGAGAAAAATGACTTATAATGTATTCTTAATTTTTTTTCAAATTTTTGATCCATCATGATTTTGAGTTACGATTATTGCAATAATATTTAATGAATAGCAAAAAGGTGTAAGAAATTTATACAATAATATTTATTGATAGTTTAAGTATCTTTATTCAGATTCGGTAATAAATCTCACATAAATAAATAATTTGAGTTACACAAGAAAATGTAGCAATATGATAAAGTATATATTTACATGAAGTAGGATTATGTATTAATTACGTCAAAAATAGAGAAAAATGAAGAATTCGGCTTAATATGACTCCAATAATCAAGAAAATCAGCTGCCATTGCTTTAGCAATATGGCACATGGTGGGAGTATTAAAATTAAGTGGAATAGGCCCAGAATTACCTATTAAGGGTTTGATAATATTAAAGATATAAAAATTAAGGATTTTCCAGATTTTTTCAACGCCCGGAATATTATTATCACAGTATTTTCTAAGGAGGCCGAGTTGTGTTATGAATTATAAACAGTCTGAAGCTGACACAAGCCGGTGGTCCTGTGAGGAAAGAAATAATCCACAAACACCATCAACCAAGTAAAAAGTAAATGATTGATATTTATAGTGTGCATATTCTTGATTCATCTTCTGAATAGAATCATTATGAGACTCATCAAATTTCTGCATATCTGTTTTTATTATTCCTTGAGCATTGTCACCGGACGACCTACGCACAAGGTCGAGGATGTTCCTGAAAGTGAGATGAGGGATTTAGAAACTTCTTTGAAGCACAGAGGAATGATTCGAGGAAGTGATTCGAAGGTCACTTGAAGTAAGAGCTACAGGTTCGAGGTATGTTCGAGAAGAATTATAAGATAGTTTCAAAGGTAATAGGAATTCTTAAGATCTCACGAAGGGTTGGAGACTCAATAATCAAAGTTTTAGGATTTAGAAATGATTTATTGAGAAAATAAAAGAAAGATACAATAACAATGATTTAACTTAAAGACTTTACCACTATTAAATGTAAATATGTTTTTTTATAATTTTATTCTAAGGAATATCGAGCCAAATACCCAACCCTTTTATATCCTTTATTCCTCCTCGCATTGACCTCCCTCTCATTGCACCATTCCCATACCATTGACCATTACTAACATACACTTAGACCCTCTTCGCTAATATCTGTCCATGGTCAATTTACCCCTTTTAATTAATTAACAAATTTTTAATGAAAACTACTAATGTACTATTAGGTTGATCCTAGCGCTGTACATTGCTTATTGAAAAATGAGACTAAGGCACACTATTGAGAGATTGACTAATTTAGATTTAGAGTTTAGGCTAGCGCAGTTGAACAGTAAGTACACAAAGGGGAATCGCAGTTGCTATGGAGAATTGCTTTCTGCGCTTCGAGTATAGATTTAGAACTCGATATTATTGATTTAATGAGTTGCTTTTGCCTCGAGTGTCACGTGGCGCGTGACAAACATCGTTGTTTCTTGCTTTCAGCTTGAGTTATATTTGCAGCAGCCTCTCTAGATTTTAAAATAATTATTGAAATAATTACGTCAATTATTATGTTTTTCTAAATTGGAACAGGGGAGTGATTGAAAAATTTGCAGCAATTAACTGTGATGTTGAGCTGTCAAACATATTGGGAACTTTGCTTTTCAGATGTGTAAGGTGGGCTAGAATATGTAGGGCACGTTCAATAGGACAATCTGGATTGAAGTCAGATTCTTTAGCAGGAAGGGTAAACTCTTGAGAAGCAAGATAAAGAGATGATGCAATGAGGGATGCCCAAAAATAATGCTGGTGAGCACTTGGGCTAACTAGTCTTGATAGCATGCATATCATCGATGATTCAGGGTGATCATTCTTCTTAAACAGAGAAAGATTAATTGAGTTTGGTTCTTCAGAGTTACAAAAATTTTCCAAATTTCCAAAGTTCAAATTATTGACCACCCAGATCTGCAAAGTGTCAACATTAGGAAAATACAAAGCTAAAAAAATAACAAAACAATTAGTTATCATAAAATAAATTAACCAACTTAAAGTAAGTGATACATACAGAGTTCATTAATTTTTGTAAGCATTTCGTCATGAGCAGATTTCATCCATAGAAAATTGAATTTGGGGGAAGTTTTTTGTGGCTTTTCAAGATAAGCAGACAAACGGATTTCAAGTAAGTGATCAATTTCTGGCCATGCCCTAAGTACCTTATGACCATTGATTCTACCATCAAAAAATCGATGAATTTCAGCTATTTACTTCTGTAATTTTGAGTTTCCAATCGTTGTTGGAGTATAAGGAAGGGAGTTATTAGCAATTTTTATCAATGATGATAGATACCGTAGGATTTTGGGAATTTCAATTTTAGATTTTGAAGATACG
Organism: Hemileia vastatrix; assembly: GCA_030280995.1. NCBI lineage: Eukaryota > Fungi > Basidiomycota > Pucciniomycetes > Pucciniales > Zaghouaniaceae > Hemileia > Hemileia vastatrix. The sequence continues at coordinate 30,168,452 of JASXTE010000009.1, read as the reverse complement.
GCAACTATAAGCTGTTTCTTTGAACTTGAAGTATTTTTGTGTGGCTGGCTAGTTTGATTTATTTCTTCATTGGGGTTTTTCTCAACCTCACCAGCAGAAGTAGCTTCATCATCTTTTTGAGTTAGAGAAGCTTCATATTTTGAAACTTCATCATCTTCTTCTTCTTCTACTTCTTCTTCATTAGAGCAAGATTTGCTATTAGTTGATGCTTTGGATTGATTGTCGTTTTTAGAGCTGGATCAAAAGATAAGAAAAAGATAAGAAATAATAAATAAGAAAGTAAACAATTTGGAGATAGCTTTAAACACTAATATAAAATTGATTGCTATATTACTCATGAAAGAAATTACATACCCTTTCGACACATTTTGGCTAGTTTGTTTTGATTTTTGAGATGCTGAGTAAGAGGAATCCTTGGCAGGAGGAGTTTTAGTAGCACTGACAAAACTAGAGCCCCTAGAAAGTCTCATTCTTTTTGAATGTCAAAGAACAGTCTTATCTCCCCCTCAGGATGTTGATGCATAGCCTTCAGTGTCAGGTATTTCATAATCATCATCATCTTTGATGATAATGACATCCTCAGGAGGAATGATACCTTTTTCATAAGATGAATTTGAATAGGTTTTAAAGAAAAAGGGTTGATAATCTATCCTTCTGAGTTCAAAGAATTTAATATAAAATAATTACTTACATTTTTCTAGGTCATCAATGTATTCAAGCACACTGTTGTAGGCATTCAAAATATAAGATGGCAAAGGCTTCTTGCTAAGAGTTGACATTAGTTCTTCAGTTTTTCCTTTAGCAAATTCAAGTATCTTGCCATATTGAGATTGGGTAATTTCAGTCCTTTCATTTGCAAGAGAAGGGGGGTTTGGAGACATGCCTAGAGGTGGTTGTTTCTTGAGTGTGAAGGATTCGAATTGAGGATGCTGATGAGATTTTGTCAAATAACTACTTGGTGCCAATATATCAAATATATTAATGGAAAAAAAAGTTAGTCTAAGAAGATATAAGAGATAAAGCAATAGATCTTACATAAAGGAAGTGTCTGTTTATCACAAGGCGTTTTAATGACTTATTACTTGAAAAAAAAGAAAAATTCTTAAATCAAGGTAATAAAGAAATAAAAAATATATATTACTATTTGTATTTTCAAGATTTACTAACACAGATAAATGTGATAACCAAAAGATAATAGTAGTAAAATTGAGAGAAAAAAACAAATTGAGAAATGTGGTACAAAACAAGAGGGCTTATATATTACCAGAAGCAGGTTTTTGATAGAGGTTCTTTTACAATGGCATCAATCTAGCAAGAATATTGGAAAATATTCTAATTATAATAATGGGGTTAATAGTAAAAGGGAAGTAACTAGACATAAACATTGGGGGCTTAAAAGTATGACAAACAAAGAAAATGTCCAATTTACAATTTGATAATCGCAAAGGGTATAGTTGAGAATGTAAGTTTAACTAATTTAAATATTTAAATTAATTTGTAAATATTGACATCATTCAATATGACAAAGGGATCTATTATTGGAAATTTTGGCATCTTTATGTGTTATAAAAAATAGGGGACAAAAACAAAGGAAAAAGATAATTTAAAAAAAGGGGATAAAAAAAGTTAAAACTAAATAGTATTATATAAAATTATTAAAAAAAATTAATTTATTCTATGATAGGAGCTCGTTTGTGCTGCGCTGACACCCCCTGGCACAAACCTAGTCTAAACTTAGTTAAAAATAAATTGATATAATAAATTGGAAATAGAAACACTTAAGAATCTTACCATATGAATAAAGTATAAAGTATTTGAAATTATTGCCATATAAAATCCAATAACCAAGTACCAAAGTCGCAATTTTTTAAAAGTATTTTACAGATTTGTACAAGGTTACGTACTGTAAACATCATTCAATAGTAATTGATGAACATTTTCCACTGAGATAACTAAGTTGAAAAAGAAAATAGATAATGGATATATGTTTCTTAATTGAGCTATTATTGAATAAGAACAGTCAAAAAAATATAGCAGGATTAATCAGGGTATTTTTTACATTGATGTAAAGCTAGGTTGATAAAATAGTAAAAACCTTTAAATCAGGACTAAAAAAATAATCAAGTCAAAATGGAATATTAGGAATAGGTGTTATAAAAATTATAACCAATATCTTATAAATATTAAGGGAAATAAATTACTAGTAACCACAAAAAATATTGTACTCTTTTACCTTAAAATGGAAATATCAACTACTCATAATATACTCAAAACAAATACCAATAGCTAAAGGTTTCCCTCTTTACCAAAAGACAATGGTAATGAATAAGTAGACAATTGAATCCATCAAACTGTTTTGAGTAAAGTGTCCAGAACAAGTTTGGCCAAACTTGTGCTGTACACTTTTATGAGGAAAACATCACTTCTCTTAAAAAAACATGCACCTTACCAACTTGAAATTAGAAAAGTGTCCAGCATAAGTTCGGCTGAACTTGTGCTGGACACTTTGGTCATGGACAGTAACTTATTACTTCAAGGAAATTAAAAAAAATTAGGCTATAACATGAAGATATTTGATGGCATCAATTTTTTTTTTTTTGGTAAAAGTGTCCAGCACAAGTTTGGCTGAACTTGTGCTGGACACTTTTATGAGGAACACCTCACTCCTCTTAAAAAAACATGCACCTTACCAAATTAAAATTGGAAAAGTGTCCAGCACAAGTTTGGCCGAACTTATTCTGGACACTTTGGCCAAGACCAGTGACTAAAAATTTCAAGGAAAACCAAAAATCAATAGGCTATAAAAGGAAGTTAATCGATTGCATCAATATTTTTTTTGGTAAAAGTGTCCAGCAAAAGTTCAGCTGAACTTATGCTTGACAATTATCCAATTTAAAGTTGGTAAGGAGCATGTTATTTTAAGAGAAGTGAGGTGTTACTCATAAAACTGTCCAGCACAAGTTCGGCAAAACTTGTGCTGGACACTTTTCCAAAAAAAAAAAATTGATGCCATCAAATATCTTCATTTTCTAGCCTAATTTTTTTTAATTTCCTTGAAGTAATAAGTTACTGTCCATGACCAAAGTGTCCAGCACAAGTTTGGCTGAACTTAAGCTGGACACTTTTCTAATTTGGAGTTGGTAAGGTGCATGTTTTTTTTTATAGAAGTGAGGTGTTCCTTATAAAAGTGTCCAGCACAAGTTCGGCCAAACTTGTGCTGGACACTTTTACCAAAAAAAAAAATTGATGCCATCAAATATCTTCATTTTCTAGCCTAATTTTATTTAATATAATTTAAGTAATAAGTTACTGTCCATGACCAAAGTGTCCAGCACAAGTTCAGCCAAACTTGTGCTGGATATTTTTATAAGGAAAACCTCACTTCTCTTCATAAAACATGCACCTTTCCAACTTCAAATTGGAAAAGTGTCCAGCATAAGTTTGGCAAAACTTGTGCTGGACACTCTGACCAAGACAAGTGACTAAAAATTGCAAGGAAAACCAAAAAAAAATGGCCCATGTAATTAAGATAATTGATGGCATCAAATTTTTTTTTGGTAAATATGTCCATCATAAGTTTGGCCAAACTTATGCTGGACATGTTTATAATTTGAAATTGGTAAGGTGTATTTTTTTTAAGAGAAGTGAGATGTTCATCATAAAAGTGTCCAGCGCGAGTTTGGCCAAACTTGTGCTGGACACTTTTACCAAAAAAAAAAAAATTGATGCTATCAAATATCTTCATGTTATAGCCTAAATTTATTTAATTTCCTTGAAGTAATAAGTTACTGTCCATGACCAAAGTGTCGAGAACAAGTTTGGCCAAACTAATTCTGGACACTTTTCTAATTTGAAGCTGGTAAGGTGCATGTTTTTTTAAGAGAAGTGAGGTTTTACTTATAAAAGTGTTCAGCATAGGTTCAGCCAAACTTGTGCTGGACACTTTGGTCATGGACAGTAACTTTTTACTTCAAGGAAATTAAATAAAATAAGGCTATAACATGAAGATATTTGATGGCATCAATTTTTTTTTATGGTAAAAGTGTCCTGCACAAGTTTGGCTGAGCTTGTGCTGGACACTTTTATGAGGAACATCTCACTTCTCTTAAAAAACATACACCTTATTAACTTCAAATTATAAAAGTGCCCAGCACAATTTTGGCCGAACTTGTGCTGGATATATTTACCAAAAAACAATTTGATGCCATCAATTATCTTAATTATATGTGCCATTTTTTTTGGTTTTCCTTGCAATTTTTAGTCACTGGTCTTGGCCAAAGTGTCCACCACAAGTTTGGCCAAACTTATGCTGGACCCTTTTCCAATTTGAAGTTGGTAAGGTGCATTTTTTATTAAGAGAAGTGAGGTTTTCCTTATAAAAGTGTCCAGCACATGTTTGGCTAAACTTGTGCTGGACACTTTGGTCAAGGACAGTAACTTATTACTTAAAGGAAATTAAAAAAAATTAGGCTATAACATGAAGATATTTGATGGCATCAATTTTTTTTTTTGGTAAAAGTGTCCAGCACAAGTTTGTCCGAACTTGTGCTGGACACTTTAATGAGGAACACCTCACTTCTCTTAAAAAAACATGCACCTTACCAAATTCAAATTTTAAAAGTGCCCAGCATAAGTTCGGCCAAACTTGTGCTGGACATATTTAGCAAAAAACAATTTGAAGCCATCAATTATCTTAATTATATGGGCCATTTTTTTGGTTTTCCTTGCGATTTTTAGTCATTGGTCTTGGCCAAAGTGTCCAGCACAAGTTCTGCCAAACTTGTACTTGACACATAGCACAATACTTAAATTCTACTGAAGTATGTTTATCAATTACATGTTATTAAAGTCTCTTTTATTTATTTAAGGCATGAAAACCAAATATAAATTGATGATTTTTTGTTTTTAATGACTAATAATTTTCAATTATTGTTTCTAAAAGTGAAGTTTAAAAAAAATTTCTTAAGATCCTTGTGAAAATGAATTCCCATTGGTTGAATGCTTTAATTTTTTGTATATATTTTGTTTATTAACTATGCTAATGGATTATTGAGTGCTTTTAATGATGTTTCTTTTTTGGTTAGGGATGGTGTTCACTTTCATAAATTTTTTCACATGTGCATTTTTATACTAATCATTGGTGGCATTTATCCAATAAAAAAAATTATAATTATTGAAAAACAGGTATTTTAAATTGAAATTTAGAGTCTTACTCTATTCTTGTTTTAGTCTTTAATTTGATCTTGTCGTAAGTATCTGAGAAGAGATTCAATTTAATTTATTTAAAGTTCATATATTGTGCATAAAAAAAATTCACATTTATTTAATCAAAACGTTTATTATGTCTTAAAGTTTTACAAAAATATATATCTGTTTTTCTATCCTCAATAATTTTAAAATTGTTAATTCTTTTGCTTTCTTTTATCTTATAATCAATTGGAATTTTTTATAAGAAAGAATAATAATGTTATATTTAAAAAAAGATTACTATCACTCTATATACATGGTTACGAGTGGGGTAAAAAAGTTAAGGTGCTGCTGCTCAATCTAGTGCTTCATTAACTTTGGTGAAATCTATATCTTCTTGAACCTCAAGTAACTCCCTCTCATTAACCAACAAATTTGCTAAATATCCAGGTGAATAGCAGTTTTTTGGCAGAAATTTGGGCACATTCAATATACCATCTGTTGAAGATGTCTTTTTAGTTGAGCAAGCATAAAGTTTCTTTATTGAAGCCTTTTCAACATTTGAATGGGCTATCTTTTTAGTCAAGTTGTCCATTTTATCTAAAATTTCATCCAGTTTTGGATTTCTCCATCCAGGCACTACTTGTTTAGGATGATTCTCTTCTGGATTGGGTGGGGCTTCTTCTAAATAAGACATGAGACTTGTATCATGAAAAAGTGCTACAAAGCCTGGCTGATCAAAGAAATTTTTTCTTGCCATGTCGTAGCGGTTTTTTGAAATCTAAAATCAAATCAAATTAGTAATAGACTTTCTTTAGTTATTGTGCTTTGAATAAATAACTTTGTTTGATAATGCTTTATCTGTGCTCTTGATCTCTTTTCCTTTATACTTGCCTCAATCACCTCACAGTTTTGACCAGCCACCTTTCAAATCTCCATTCCCTTTTTGACCACCCATTGCTCAACAATGATTGGTATAAACCTGAGTTTTACTGAATTAATATTTTTCAATGTTGAGAGCCACTTAGTACAATGGTCTGATACTACACTCCCCATTACTTGATTCCATAGTGACTCAGAAAAATTTTGACAGTTCCAATCAAAATTGAGTTGACAAAATCCTTTCTCTTGAAGCTCTTGTTCCAAATTTTGTCTTACAGAGATTGGTACAGCAGCTCCTACCTTTAGTCCTCGGGGCTCAGGTGTTGAAATAAAAGTTGGTAGATGAATTTTGGAACGTATGAATATAGCAGTATTTGTTAAAATAAATTGACAATCAGCAGCTGAATTTGCCTGTGGTGCGTTTTGAACCTGTTTTAATGCTGCTTCAATTGTCAATAGCTTGTACTCATGCCAATTTTTCCAATCTGTAAGTTCTTCATTTGAGGGGCCTTTCGGAAACTCAGATACATTAATGGGTCCACCAAGACAGAACTTCAAAAAGTGATAGATATTTCGGTTAATAGAATCTGAGCTCCTTGGTACATCACAACTTGTAACTATGCTTCTAACCATTCACAAGTTTTGGTCATTTTGAAGTGACTCAGCATCAAGTATTCTGTGCTGATCAGTAGCTCAAATTATAAGAGAGGGATTAACTGCAAATTTTTGAAAATAAAAATTGGTAAACCTATTTTAAAACATAAAAGCATGTTGAAAAAGTTTACTCACAAGGTCCACTGGTACTGGCTGCTGGGTTAGTAGAAGTGGATCCCCCACCGCTTCCAAGAAACTGATTCAACAACATACTAGCCCAATCATTACTTACACTTTCTGCTTGCTGCTGAAAATTACCAGGTGCGGATTGACCATCTCACCACGCAATATAGGGGGAGGACTTGCTAGCAAGTCCGCAACTTGAAGTCAGATGGAAATCAGATGGAACTCAGACTGAAGTAATACTGAACTTTCACTTGAAGTATCACACAAATAACAATGGATCTATATTGAAAACATAGTGAAAGTGTGAGGATAACTGAATGGAAGCCAGAAAAAATCATTCCATGAGTCTACTCAATGCAAAGTATTTTTTGAAACAGCTTATTAAAATAATACTTTATTAAATTAATTTGATCAATAAAAATTGATTGACAATATTGCAATTCTTAAATACAATAATTTTATTAAAAAATTTCAGATTACATATAAAAAAAATCAGTGACTTTTTCTATTACTTACAACTGTTTTTACAGAATTGAAAACTATGTTTCAGCTAATATTTTATGGAAGTGAACTCTGTTCTTCGCCCGAAGAACAGAGTTCATCCTCCTATTTTCACACTCTGTTTGCACCAATCTCCATCCCTTTCAATTCTATCAACACATGCTTGTCTTCCCTTCCCATGCCTTTCGCTATCCTCCCAGCCCCATTGTATGCCATCCTCTTTTGATCCCCATTTCACCCCTCTCAACCTCTCCCAGACCCTTTTCTTCATTTAAAATGCCTCGGAACCCTTAATCTTCCCTTCCAACTCTTTCCCAACCTTTTCGCTACCCCATACACCCTTCCTCACCCCTCTCTCCAGCCTTTCCAGCCCTTGTAGCCCCATTTGTGTTCACATGAGCTTCAAGGTGTGTTCAAAGTAAATTCAATACTTCTTCATGATGGTTTCATCACTTCCTCAATGTGTGCTCAAAAAGATATGAATTAGGGTTCAAGGTTGCGGACTTGCTAGCAAGTCCGCCCCCCATATTGCGTGGTGTCTGTATTTGTGATATTAGAAGAGCAATCAGTTGATCAAATTTGGGGATCTGATGAAGACTGAGGAGGAGTTTAGGGTTTACCTGGATTTTCACTAGGTCTTTCAGGGGGAGCAGGGCCCAATGGGGGCATTCTAAGATTTTGAGGGGGAGAATTATTTTGCACTCCAACATTACTTTCTAATGGAGGATCAACCTGTATGGCATCACCAGTATTAGGCATTCTGTGCTTTATAAAAATAAAAAATAAAAAAAATTATTAACTTTCAGAATATAGAAAAGATAATATTAAAGAGAAATTAGTTATACATTTTAATTGTGAGTTTAATGAATAAAATATTCAAGTGAAAAAATTAGTGGAAAACTCAGTTTTATTGGCTTGAAAAATATGGTCCTTAGATTTTTCAACCCTTGTTCTGAACTATTTATAATATTTTTCAAGTATAGGTAAACTTTGTATAGTAAATTGAATTCCTTTTAGTTGGAATTATATTTACAATAAAATGTCACCCTTTAATAGAAGGGTTTCTAAACCGTAATGAATGCCCTTTTTATTGTTTTCTTAAACATTTAGGCAAAATCTCAAAAAAATTTATTTATTCATCTTGCATCTAGCTGTTCCAAAGATCTATTACAAACTTTCTGAATCCTCCAAATTCTTACCAATCCTAAATAATTTCAAAAATATTAACAAAAATAAAATGTCCATGTTGTTTAATTTTTTACTTACTAGTGTCTGAAGTGCAACAGAAGTGATAACATTGTACTTTATTCCAAACATTCCCCTTTGGTGCTGTAAAGTGGCAGTGTGGTACGCGCCTTGCAAGTAGCATAATTTTAGACCAATCAGCGGGCGTAGTCCAGGAAGAACAAAGGAAGTTAGCGCAGTAGGTAGTGCTAAAATATAATATGTATTTGTGTGTTTCAAAGAAAAAAGGAAATGGAAGCGCGGAAAAGGATTAAGGGTCGGTGCACTTGGATTTTTCAGCAAGATGTGCCACACAATAGGGAATTGTGTGTTATTGATTTAGGACTGTGAAGCACTAAACAATATGGATTTGGACTTTCCAATAATTATGTGTTACACATTAAGGAAAGAGTTATGGCTTAAGGATGACTCAAGTGCATAGTATACTGTACCATGGCTAGTTGGGTAACTTACTGAAACAGGTAATAAGGGAGGCTAACTAGTTAAGTGAATTGTTAGGACTATGAGCTTAGTATTAAAGAAAGGAGAGTGGGGACTCAATCAAAAAACTACCCAAGGATCAAGGCAACTAGGATCAACATTAGAATGGGTCAAACCTGGAAATAGCACTGAAACAAAAACAAAGGTATAGTCAAAAGCGCTTATGTGGAGTATGAGTGAAACAAGTTAATACTAGCGTTAGTAATCATAGGGTATGTTTTAGGCGCCGTAGTTGTTAAAAGAAGTGTACGTAGTTTACTAATAGATTTGTTATTGTTTTACTAATGTGGCGCTAGAGCCAGCGCTGGAGATCCACTAGGGAACTGTGTCTTGAGTACTGGAAAAATATGAAAAGGAGGACTATTTGATAAAGATAGGGAGTCTTGCAGTAAGTAAAATATATAGAGAGATATAGAATAGTAAATTAGAGATATTTCTGAATCTTTTATCATTTGTGCATCTGTGTGTGTATTAATATAGCATAAGTGAAAGAGCACAACATAGAGGGAATATATAGATTTAGTAGGATTGACTATTATTAGAGTTATTTTATTGCTATAATAAGGCATATTCAAAGAGAGCACTTCAAGAGGGAGTAGCTGTGGATATTAGCACTTATTAAGAATAGAAATATCCACATAGTAATACTTGTTTTTCCTGATCTCTAAAACTCATCTCTCATCTTATAAACTTTTTAATCAAATATTAGTGTTACACATTATTGCGCTGTCTTTAGAAATAAGAGTGGCAGGCGCTTCTTTTTAGAAATTGAAGAGGAGAACCAACCCATCTTGCATTGTGTCTACTGCTTAGTACTTTAGAACAGTCTACAGCGACATGTCCAATAATTGAATCTTGATTTATCACAATTTGTGTTGCTTTTTCTACTCTTACTAAACAGCAATGCACTTGTGGAAACGCCTCATAGGGATCCTTTTTTGTATCTTCTGGTATAAGCTCTTTAAATGGACTAACAATTAGATAGACTTTTTCATTATCGTCCTTTGAACTAAAAAGCTGATCAATATGCTCAAACTGACTATCTTTTCAAAATTAGTAGAATTCAATGGTAGAATTCCCAGGATTCTGGTCATGAGTCATATGACGCTTTCCATGGACCAATATGCTTGCTATATTTTAAACTACCCTGTCTCCTACCTTCTCTGATGGTAACAAAGCCCGTTATGGTAAGGTAAACTCTTACAGTCGCCTTGCTGTAAGCAGAATCGGGAGGAGATGTGTGGATTTAGCTGAAAACCCCGTCCTTCCAATAAAAATAACAAAATGGGAATTCTAAATCACTAAGCTAACCAGTCTACTTGGTTCTGATTGTTTAAAAAAAATGAAACTCTAAAATATTTAACGCTTATTGAGATTTAAAGAAAGTGGCTGTTGAGAAAGAAATACTGAATACAACAATTAAGGTGTACCAGTGAAAGATCTGAAAAGATTGACTTTTATGTTTTTATAATAATTTGAATTTTTATGAAACAGCAATAATCAAGTCCCAGTAATGAAGACCTTTCTAAAGATACCCTGTATGAAGTGTGATTTAAATTGTTGAGTAGTATTTCTAAAATGGTATATATAAAATATAAAGTTATAAGGGTATTACAATTTTATTTAATTTGTTGAGTAATAAAAAATGAGACTGTGGTGGTTAAAGATTAAGCTGTATGTTGTATCCCCCTCCCTCAATTTCGAGTTTGAGAGGCTCTTAAGTATACCTAGTCACGTGCCTAAGGTTTCCCCTCCAGAGCTCACCCAGAGTCAATCCGGAGCCCGTACGGAGTCAAAACGGAGTCCGAACGGAGTCCGTACGGAGTCGAAGCGGAGTCCAAACGGAGTACGTCTGGACTCAATTAGAACCTTTAAAACTATAATAAAAAATCTAGAAAAATTACACATAACAGAGCCACTTCCCCTTTACATTCCAAACTAATTTATGTAGTCTGCGCAGCTCTAATTACCCTGTGAAAATTCATCAAAGTTAAGTAATTTCTAAAATGTAAATATTTCTATAAAACTTTAAAATTCATTTAAAAATATAAGAAAAATAGTAAAAATTCTGGGAAAATTTCCCAAGGTTCTTGAGTGACTCGACTTGATACTAATAAGCTTTTCAGACCGTAAAAATAATTTTTCTCCGTAAAATAAATTGTTTTCGTGTAGGCATTTGCTCTTGACCAATTTCTTCATATTTATAACTCAAATAAATTAAATAAAACCCTTTTATAAAAAAAATAATAACACCAATCTTGCACACCGTAATAACTCCATTTACGTACTTAGGTGCCATACTAAACTTTAGGCTACCACATCCTCCCTCCAATTGAGAATGTCCCCATTCGTAAAACTTTGCATAAGTGATTGAGCAATTCCAAAAGAATTATCTTTTCTAATAAAATAATTTGATAAATTTGTTTTAGCTGGTCTTCTTTTAATTCTTTATAATAAAAAATGTTGTTTCTCCTTCTCTGGCTTGATATAACATAAAATAAAATAAAATAAATCTTGTGATGATTCCACTACTGAGATCAAGGTTTGAATCCCTTCAGACTCCCATTAACCAGTCTTCCTTCTTGTCACAGCATTGAGAGAGTGGATCTTCCTATGAGCCGAATACTCCTGATTCCAACCTCATAGGGCCCCCCACTGAGCCGAATTCTATGATTCCAATCTCGCCATAAGGTCCTCCAAGCTTCACACCAAAAAAATGGCCTAACTATGAGGCACTAAAAAAAACATTCCCTAAAATCCAACTACCATCCTAACTTCTGATTCCTTCATCACAATTTTCAAACTTTGCTATACAGCAAACCCATAAAATACTTTTGCCAGGCTTCCAATAATAATATTAACTTTAAACCATGTTAAAGCGCCACAAATTTCACCTAATTAATCATTATGCTTTCTTTAGCATCATCACCACCTAAAATTTTAACATTCTAAAGCTTATCAGCACCCAATTTCAGAAATAATTGAACAACCAGTTTAGAGTCTTAGTGGACAGTGATAAATTAAAAGATTGAAGTGAGTTATCCAAACAAGATTGACATTCCAATTTAAAGTCTTGGTGGACCAAACATATAATCAAATGCCAGTTTATGGTCTTGGTGGACCAAAGATCGTTTAAATGCATAAATAACTTGAAATATTCCTAAGTAAGGCCTAGGCTTGACCAAAGATTGAATAAACTTGATAATCCAGTTTAATGTCATAGTGGACCAAAAATTTGATTGACAAGTAATCCAGTATAAGGCCATAGTGGTCCAATGAATGTTGAATTATCCTGCAGATATTAATTTTCCAGTTTAAAGTCATAGTGGACTAAACAATGAATGAACTACCAGTTTAAAGTCATGGTGGACCAAACATTTAATCAATAAGAAATCCAGTTTAAGGTCATGGTGGACCCAACAGCTTGATAACAGTCCAGTTTAAGGTCTTGGTGGACCTAACATTTGATAACACTCCAGTTTAAGGTCTTGGTGGACCTAACATTTAATTGATAAAATTAAAAATTAAAAAAATCCGTCTCCCAAAAATATCCATAAAATCTTGAACATCCTTTAAATTAAGTTTAAATTCTTGAAGGACTAATAGCTCCAATATAAAATCTTTAATGACAGTCTTGAAAATTAGCCAGTTTAAAGTCTTGGAGGACTAACAGCTCCAAAATTTGTATAAAACCATTAAGGAAAGTCTTGAACAGTAGCCAGTTTAAAGTCTTGGAGGACTAACAGATCCAAAATATGTATAAAAACTTTAAAGAACGTCTTGAACAGTAGCCAGTTTAAAGTCTTGGAGGACTAACAGATCCAAAATATGTATAAAAACCTTAAAGAACGTCTTGAACAGTAGCCAGTTTAAAGTCTTGGAGGACTAACAGATATCTTGAAGTAAAATCCCATAAGTATTGAGTTCCCCTAGACCCTGTTTCCTGTCTAAACTATATGAATAAACTAAAAAGAATAGTGACTGAAAAATAAAACTAAGAAATATAAAATTTTTTATTTAATTAATTAATTTTTTATTTTATTATTTTATTTTTATTTTATTTTTATTTTATTTTTATTTTATTTTTATTTTATTTTTATTTTATTTTTATTTTATTTTTATTTTATTTTTATTTTATTTTTATTTTATTTTTATTTTATTTTTATTTTATTTTTATTTTATTTTTATTTTATTTTATTTTTATTTATCTATTTTATTTTTTTATTTTTTTATTTTATTTTTATTTTATTTTTATTTTTATTTTTATTTTTATTTTATTTATTTTATTTTGTTTATTTTTAATTTTAATTTTTTTTTCTTTTAATTTAAAATAAATGATTTTAGAAAAGATAGTTTTAAAATAAAAGTTAAAATTTAATTTTTAAAGAAAGATAAAAAAAGTAATAAAAAATTTAAAATAAAATTTTAAAAGATGCCCCCCGGCCATTTGATGAGCCGTACCCTTGACATCATACCCACATCCAAGTGCAACTTGATGTGGTTACACAATTTTGAGAAATTGAAAAGAAAAGAAAATAAATGAAAGTTTTTAGAAGATAATTTTTATAATGATGATCACTGGGTGGGCTCCCTCCAATTTATAAAAATGATTAGAGACCACCAGTGAGCATCACCTTTACAATAATTCATAATATATATTAAAGTAAAGAAATCACAATCTAACATAAAAAAAATCAAAAACAAAATAAAATAAAAGAATCTTGAATCCAGCGTTGAGAGCGGTGTCTCTTGATTTGTTCCAGTTTATAGTCTTAGTGGACTTCCTATAATTAAAAGACAAAGCCAGGATTCAACTAGAAACAGGGAAAATTTTGGAAACGAACATTATGGGGTAATTGTGTATAGAGCAGCCAGCCCATCAATTACCCCCACACTTGCCAATATTAAATTAAGAAGGTTCCCCTGTGAACACTTCTTCCAATAAATTTTAAAAATTTTCCAACACTATCTTCACCCATATTTTCAGAATTTTAAGTTTTTGAAAATTTCAAAGAAGGTCTTCTTGAATTTCGTTAAGTTTCATCATAGTTTTGTTGCCCATATACAGTGTAACAATAGTCAAGTATTTTTGATAAAAAAGAAGATAGTTTATCCTCATTGCGGAGGTTGATAAGATTTTTATAAACATCATAGTTTATCCTCATTGCAGAGGAATCCATAAAATTTCATAAATGTCATAGTTTATCCTCATTGCGGAGGTATTCTTCGGCACTCATTGTGCCTCTAGGATAGAACCGTTTCACTTGATCGGCCGCTACCCTCTTCTTCAATACTACTCCATCCAACTCTTCTAGCACATATGAACCGCCAGAAACTTGCTCCTTGATTTTATACGGTCCATTCCACCTATCTGCAAACATCTTTCCCCACTGACTTTCCAAACTCCTATTATACACCAAGACCATATCTCCTGGGTTCAAAGGTTTCCTTAATCAATGTGCCAACCGCTCATCCCAATATCTAACTGATTGGTTTCTGATCTTCATCATCCGCGAATATGCCTTTTCTAAATATTCTTCTTTCTTTTCTAGCTGCATCATTCTTGCACACCATAATTCTTCAGTAGTTTTGACCGTGTCCCAGTCAACTCCAAGATATGATTCAGCTTCTAAATCAACCGGTAAAACTGCTTTCTGTCCAAAAACAAGTTCATAAGGTGAAAATCCAGTCGTCCTTTTGGCAGTGATTTGATCAGCAAATAAAACTAAAGGTAAATAGTGCCTCCACTTTTTGGCACTTGTCCCACACATTTTAACTAAAGCATCCTTGATAACTTGATGCCCACTTTCAACCATGTCTTCAGCTTCAGGATAATATGGGGTCGCTACCCTAACCTTTGATCCAACTTTCAATACAGCCTCTTTAAACTCTGTCCCAAATTCAGGACCTCCATCTACCGTCACCAACTTCATCACCCCATACCTATATACCCAATTATTCAAAAAAAATTCTGCCGAATTTTTGGCAGTTAAATTAATAAGAGGTGCTGCCTCTACCCAACCAGATAAATCATCTCTTGCCACAATTAAATATTTATACCATCCCTCTTTTATATGAACGGCATCTAAACTAACTCTCCCAAAGAGCGTATATTCACCGGTTGCGCGTCCAGGTTCTTTTGCCCTTAAATAACTTCGTCTTTGACATTCTTCGCATGACTGAACCCACTGTTTAACAGCCATCTTCATGCCAGGCCACCAAAATTGATCAGAAATTCTTCTAAACGTTTCTCCAACGCCTCTATGCCCGAGATATTCATGCATTGATTTCAAAACTAATTCTTGCCCCTTCTGTTGAGTTATAACTACTTGAGGATTTGGATACCTTCTCCTCATTAAAAGTCGACCAGATAGGTAAAACGTAGTTGACTTCCTCTTGATAGCCACCCATTTAACGTCTTCACAATCTTCTGGCCTCTCTAAAGTCAACAAATATTTGACTAACAAAAAATAAAAACCAGTCTGACCCCAGACTTCATCTTGAAAATCGATTAATATAACATCAATAGGGACTTCTCTATCACCAATATCACCTGCACATGAATGAGCCAATAATCGTTGACCTCTAAATAAATCTTTAATTGAGCTATGTTGACGTTGTTCTTCTGAACCTTTGGATCCTTTGTAAACCGTATTCAAAAATACCTCTTTCTCTTTATCCACCCTTTTATTTAAATTCTCTAATTCTCCAACATATACACCATTCCTTAATTTACTACTATCCCACACTACCAATCAATCTTCCTCTACATACACCACATCTTCTTCTACCTCCTTTCTACCGAATTTATCTACACCTTTTCCAACACCTTTATTAACATAAAAACTATTTTCCAGTTTATCCTCTTGGTGGAGGTCATCATTACCATAATCTAAACACAATAGTCCTGCCAGTTTAACCTCATGGGGGAGGTATGGAAAGTCTTCAGCTCCTTTAGTGCTGGCTTTGATAATAGGTATATCTTCATCGAACTCTTCTGAGTCTGAATCTTCTTCAGTGGGTGGTCTCCTTGATAAACCATCTGGCATAGTAAAAGTCTTGCCAGGCTTATGAACTAAATCAAACAAAAAATGTTGAATAAAAGCTACCCATCTTGTCATGGGTGCCTTCGGTAAACTTGGGGAATTAATCATCTGGATTAACGATTTCGCATCCACTTGCAACTCAAAATTTTGCCCCCACAAAATATGCTAAAGTTTCTTCAGTATTTTCGCCACACCACATAGTTCCAATTTTGGTTGAGAATATCTTGATTCGACCTCAGTAAATACTACTGATTCATACCTAACTGGCCTGATGTAACCAGCTTTATCCATCTGAGACAAAACCGCCCCAGCTGCAAGCTGACTTGAATCAACTGCTAAATAAATTCTACCAGCATCTTTTCCATAATCCAACTTGTGCAGGACTAAATCCTTCCCCACAACCTCCTTTAACTTCACAAACGCCTTCTCACACTCTTCATCCCACTCCCAGTCTGCATCCTTTCTCGTTAACCGTCTCAATGGAGCTGCCAATGAAGAAAAGTCCTTTATAAACATTCTAACATATACGCAAACGCCTAAAAACCCTCTAACTTCGGTCATATTCTTGGGCCTTGGCCAGGACTGAATTTTGTTAACTTTCTTCTTGGACATAATCCTACCCTCTCTACATACTACATGGCCTAATATTTCTAAGGCTGGCACACAACATGAAAATTTTGAACCTGAAATAGTTAAACCAGCCTCTTCAATTCGAAACAAGATTCTTTCTAATGTAATTGCAAACTCCCAAATGAATTTGCGTATCCCGGGATTCTCTTCCAACACCTGGTTATCATAGTTGGTTGTTGGTCCCTTAATTCCTCCATCATCTATAAAGATTCCAGCATATTGTGGAATTTTGTCTTGAAGGATCCAAGCCATCTGAGCTTGATAAACTGCAACCAAATTTGTTGCTCCTTGAGGTAATCTTGTTAACTGTAAACGTCCAAGTGGTGTATCGAATGTAGTGAGAGGCCTTGAGTCCGGATGTAACTCACTCTCATCATATCCACCCATAATATCTCCAAAACCATAACACACTCTCCCTGCAAACGCTTCAACAAACTCCTCAGCACTAGGTGGTATCCCCGCATCCTTTATTGTAACCCTATTTAATTCCCTAAGATCATGAACAACTATAAGCTTGCCATTTGGTTTCTTGATACAAAATACCGGACTAGAATAACTTGACGTTGATTGCTCATACAGTCCAGTGCGTATCCGTTCTCTGACAACTTCAATATAGGCTTATTTTAATGCAGCCGGAATAGGAATTGGTTTCTGCTGCCACGGTTCATGACATACCACAGGAATCTTGTAAGACTCCCCATAGGAATGCTTCAACACACCCCTCTCCTCTTCTACAAAAGCAATGGCCTTCTCTCGCTTGACCATCACATCCAACAACAACTTCTTCTCTTCTCCAGACAACCAACCATCAGGTCCAAAATTAACAACACCCAGTCTCTCAAAAGTGATTCTTGACGTCTCAGAAAATTCAGGCGGATTCTTTACCAAGAGACTTTCATAAGGATCTCTTGATAACCTTGGTCTTCTCAAGGGTGGATTTAATTTGGCAGGTAGCGGTTCATTAATAGGTCGAACTTTATTTGCTACTTTCTTATATTTGGCTGCTTCCACATCTAAATAAACTTGAGGTAAAATATTTACTTTTGTATCGCCATTGAAAATTTCCTCAAATAAATCTTCTTCATCGTCAGAATTGGAATAAGAAAAATAAGAAAAATATTTTATTTCATTTTTAAATTTTACCCTTTTCTCCTTTCCCTTGTCTAATTTATAAACAGATTTTCCAACACCTTTGCTTCCCTTATCCAACAGTAAATCACCCGTAAAGAAAGTTGGAAGTTTAACCTCTTGCTGGAGAACCGAAATTGAATTTTCACAAAAATTATTTTTTTGAGTTTTAATTATACTGAGATTTTTTATTGGATTTTGATGTGATTTTTGCAGTTTACCCTCTTGCTGGAGGTCCAAAATAGAAGTAGATACTTGCAGTTTAGCCTCTTGCTGGAGGTCATCAAACATACCCTTCCAATTTTTATCCAACCTAATTTGGCCCATTTTGCCTTTTTTACCATTTTTAAATTTAATAGAAAAACAGGGTAAATCCAATAAACATATAGAAAAGTCCATAACGTATTTGCACTCCAAAGTAATATTAACAGAAAATAATTGAGAATCCACTTGAATTATCTCCATGTGAGCTGACCTATTGCAATCCGGGATCTCATCCTGAGGAGAGATTACAACATTAGAGTGATCAGCCCCAGCTACCCCAAAAAATGAGGGCATCCATCCCTTTCCAA
Organism: Hemileia vastatrix; assembly: GCA_030280995.1. NCBI lineage: Eukaryota > Fungi > Basidiomycota > Pucciniomycetes > Pucciniales > Zaghouaniaceae > Hemileia > Hemileia vastatrix. The sequence continues at coordinate 30,150,001 of JASXTE010000009.1, read as the reverse complement.
CAAACATGATTCACCAGAAGCCGTCCGTTTAATATGCCGCTTCTTGGTGCATACACAACACTGGCACAGAGTAGTAATCCCTGGCCGTGTTTCCCAACCTTCATCTCCAGGAGGCGCTAATCGCATATGTAACCTCCGCATATCTTCACCAGTGATTTCCAAACTAATCCCCATGCCAGCTTGATACCCTATCCTGGCCTCAAAATCCATCAAAAAAGGACCACCAAGAACAGTTTTGACTGCTCTGGCCACATAAAAGTGAACCTTACCAACAGATCCACCAATGCCTAACCGGACATGCTCAGCTGTACCCATCAGCTCTGTTGCATGCCCTCCGATGCCTCTGAGGTTTCCCCCAGTTCCACTTTTAATTGGCAAGCCTATACTCGTCGCTTGCTCCAATGAAATTAAATTAATTTGAGACCCTGAATTGACCAAGGCCTTTACTTCTTTACCGTTAAGAGTTACCACCAGGTAACCCAGGGGAGTGGAAAAATGTGTATCTACATCTTCCCCAAACTTTTCAGCACTTTCACAAATATATTCCACCTCTCCAGTGGAAACCCGATGCCTCGTCAAATGCTTCTTTTGCTTTTCAGCAAGCGCCGGACTAATCTTAAATAACTCCCCCAAAGATAAGGGAATCTGCAGTTGATTCACCCTATTCAAAACTGCGTCCATCACATTGGCTTGACCAGAAACTACTGGCCACTCATACTGGACCTTTGATTTAACAACCTTGGCCCTGGGTACCTCTTGAGGTCCAACCAAGCCATCTTCACCTCCCATAATAACATCTTCACATTCTATAACCCTTACTCCGTCACTAGCTTCTTGCACTAATCCTGATCCATCGCTAGTCCTTCTTACTCCCTCCATTGGGATAGGACCGCTAAAACTTGGTCTGGGTAGAGACTCCAACGGTACGTCCTCCTCAGAATCTGAATCATCCTCTGGCATAGGCTCACCATTTAAATCAAACTTGCCATAACTAGGGGGCCCCATATCAGCAATCCCCTTCTGCATTTTATATAATTTGTCCTTAGAGTAAGGGTTCAATTTGTTGGCGGCAGTTTGAGAACTAGAATTCTTGTCCTTAGAGTAAGGGTTCACTTTGTTATTGGCCTTGCCAGGATTAGCCCTCAGTTGGCTCTGAATGCTACTCTTCGCCTTAGTAGCAGCTGCTCTTCTAGCAGAATTAACATCGTATTTGCCAGCCATACAGCTACCCTCCACCTGGGCAACCGTCGCCAGCTCTAAACCACCAAAAGAAGTAGAAAATGTGGCTTTACTGACCTCTTTCTCCTTGCCCTTGTCAGCTTTACCACCATTACCATTACCATTTTTGCCACTCTTGGCATTAACATCTTCATCAGTCACCTCTTCAAATCTGGCTCCCCTTTCAGCCGTTAAACTTCTTCTGACCAAATCAGAAGGAGACTGTCCATCACTGGGCTTGATGAACGAACCATCAGGAAATTTATAAGCTTTACCATCAAATAAAACTTGCTCAGCATCCATATCCTTATCAAGAGCAAAACAAACTGTTGCTCTGTGCCCTCTCCTATTACAATAGGAGCACACCTTTGGCTCATCGTAGCCACCTCTATATCCATTACCACCATTCCCACCATTTCTCCCATTGCCTGGGAAGCGGTTACCATTGTTATTGCCATTATAATTTTGACGTTCATACCCTCTAGACTGATAAGAAGTTGACATTGACGAAGAAGCAATTGGGGCCTTGTTAGCCTTCTGGGTTTCTTGAACAAATATTTTTAACTGTTTAGTTAAATCGGCCAAATGATCGACCATCTCATTATCTACATTTCCCTCCACTTTAGCAGCAGGTAATCCCATTTGTGCCTTCTTGGCCTCCTGAGCTTTGACCATAATATTTTTGTTTTCGGCCAAAACTTCGCTAACCTTGCTAACATATTGAGTGCAGGACTCTTGATATTTGTCCAATGCTAACAACTTGAGATGGGCCTGAATGTTCTCTTTGATAACCTCCAGAGCCGACAGTTTTTGCTCACCATTAGGCAGTTCCTTCATCAAATCTTTTCTTGAAAGATCCTTCAAGACGTCCATTTGAATATCCCTGCTGCATGCTGTCCAAAACAAATCTTTTGCTTGATTCTCATGCACTAACTCATCCACCAATATGAGATATTCCACCACTTCATCAAACTGAACACAGAGCTTTTTGAAGTCAGCCATAGAAGAAACTCCACCTTTTGCTTGCCAATCTCCAACAATTTTATTGAGGTCCATCATAGTAAACCTAACACCCCATCTATCAACCATAGCTTTAGAAAGCTTAACCCAATCCTTGTCCTTAAATACCTGCATAGCAATAACCTCTTTTTCCACCTCCCTATCAGCAATAAAAAACCTAACTTGCTTCACCATATCCACATGAAAAGCACCATCAACAGCAGCAGCAGCTTCATACCTGCTAATGAACCATTTAACCTCCTCCCCATCAAACTTTGGGCCATCCCAAGAAACAATCCTAACTGAGGGAGTAAGAGGGTTAGAAGATCCAGAAGCAACAGCAGAAGAAGACATCCCCAATAAGTAATGAAAAGCGTTAACAATCGATAAAATAACAAGCCTCTTGCAGGCCAATATCAAAAATCCAATTAGGGTTCCAGAAAATATGCCTCTTGCAGGCTAAGAACGTTCTTGATCCAAGTAAGTCTTTAAAGAAAGCTAGAGAAATCGAAACCCATGTTGGGTGCCCACTATGGTAAGGTAAACTCTTACAGTTGCCTTGCTGTAAGCAGAATCCGGAGGAGATGTGTGGATTTAGCTGAAAACCCCATCCTTCCAATAAAAATAACAAAATGGGAATTCTAAATCACTAAGCTAACCAGTCTACTTGGTTCTGATTGTTAAAAAAAATGAACCTCTAAAATATTTAACGCTTATTGAGATTTAAAGAAAGTGGCTGTTGAGAAAGAAATACTGAATACAACAATTAAGGTGTACCAGTGAAAGATCTGAAAAGATTGACTTTTATGTTTTTATAATAATTTGAATTTTTATGAGACAGCAATAATCAAGTCCCAGTAATGAAGACCTTTCTAAAGATACCCTGTATGAAGTGTGATTTAAATTGTTGAGTAGTATTTCTAAAATGGTATATATAAAATATAAAGTTATAAGGGTATTACAATTTTATTTAATTTGTTGAGTAATAAAAAATGAGACTGTGGTGGTTAAAGATTAAGCTGTATGTTGTATCCCCCTCCCTCAATTTCGAGTTTGAGAGGCTCTTAAGTATACCTAGTCACGTGCCTAAGTTTTCCCCTCCAGAGCTCACCCAGAGTCAATCCGGAGCCCGTACAGAGTCCGTACGGAGTCGAAGCGGAGTCCAAACGGAGTCCGTCCGGACTCAATTAGAACCTTTAAAACTATAATAAAAAATCTAGAAAAATTACACATAATAGAGCCACTTCCCCTTTACATTCCAAACTAATTTTTGTAGTCTGCGCAGCTCTAATTACCCCGTGAAAATTCATTAAAGTTAAGTAATTTCCAAAACGTAAATATTTCTATAAAACTTTAAAATTCATTTAAAAATATAAGAAAAATATCAAAAATTCTGGGAAAATATCCCAAGGTTCTTGAGTGACTCGACTTGATACTAATAAACTTTTCAGACCGTAAAAATAAGTTTTCTCCATAAAATAAATTGTTTTCGTGTAGGCATTTGCTCTTGACCAATTTCTTCATATTTATAACTCAAATAAATTAAATAAAACCCTTTTATAAAAAAAATAATAACACCAATCTTGCACACCGTAATAACTCTATTTACGTACTTAGGTGCCATACTAAACTTTAGGCTACCACACCATTTAGATGTCTCTTTTCTTAAGGGTGCCCTTACCCATTTTGTAAATAATGCCTCAGTTAAATGGAAATGTCTTTTTTTTGTATCATGCTCAATTTTTTTAATATTAGATCCATACTGAGCATCATATTCAGCTTCACCTAGTTCCAATACCCTAGACTTCCGATGCCAGTGCTTGAGCATGGTCTGTGGTATTTCTTCTATGTTCAATAAAAATAAATTAGCTCATTTGCATTTTTAAGCACCCAATTACCAAACTAAATACCTGGATGATGATTGTTTGGAATTTCCGATAATGTACCTTTAACCCTTTCAGCAGCCCAAGTAGCCATACCTACGGGTGGACCAAAATGTTTAATCATTTCTGGAAAATGTTGAGTGAAATGAAGATTTGGCTTAAAGCTGATATTTTTCCAACCTTCTTCCAAGCAGTTACGATACTCAAATAACAGTTGTTTTAATTCATCAAATTCATTGGCAGACACATTTTTTAAAGTCAAAAAGTTGGTAATTGAACTTAAAGTGGTGAGTGATTTGAGAAGATAATATTCTCTAGGTTTGTGGTCTGACATCACAAAAGTCTCGGCTTGATTTATTTTTTCTACCCAAAGGGGGATAAGTGACAAAGGAAAGTAAACAGTATAAAGTACATGCCACTCTGCAGCTTTGAGAGAACCTGACTTTTTAGATCATACTTGTTTTGGAACTCATGAAATCTAGGAAGGTTTTTTTGTTTGCTCTATCACATTCCACACTGCCTCTAGCTCAGTGGCTGACAATCGTGGATTTCTAGTTCTTTTTCTTTCTTTATCTTTGCCCTTCTTTTTATCTTCCTTACTTCTAATTGTCTCAACGGATGAATTAGATCTTTCACTTTCAGATATACTGATACTTTTTTGCCTTAAGTTATAGGTTGAATTTCAACTTCCACTTTCAGAAGCATGTTTGGAGCCAAACTCTAAGGTTTGAAAGTGATGTTCAGAACTTGATGACTTTGTCTGGCTTTTTGATCCTTTCCATTCAGCTCCTCCACTATCCATTCTAAGATATGTTTGTGATGGTCTTGTTGTACTTGTATATGGTACTCTTATTTGCTGTCCCACTGGTTCAATATTACCGGCATCAGTGCTGATTAAGCTGCTTCTACGTTTTTTATATTTCTTATTTAGAAATATATCAGAATGTGCATCATCATCCTCTCTTCTTACATCCCAATTTTTTTCCTTTGTCAGCTTTTTTTCTAGGTCAATTGAGGCATTTTGTATTAGATAAAAAGTTAGACTGTGATCTTTAAGATTTCCAAGAATGTGTGAATGCATCAACTCAATTGAGCAATATTCCATAAGATTCCAATATACAAGGTTATTTAGCTTGCTCCATCAAACCCCATGACTCCTAAAAATAGATACCCGCTCCCAATGTGACAGACACTTTTTCCACTTCTCTGCCCAGTGCATATGATCCTCATGAGTACATAAGGAAAATTTTTCGACTTGATGCTCACCAATTTCATCTTTTGAAATATGACAGACAGAGCCAAACTTAGTGGCTGAGTGACTTGCAAAACCAGTAATCTTTTGCATTGCTGGAATGTCTCCTATTAAAGAGAATAATGCAGCCCTTATTTTTCAGCCTTGTGGATAGTGAGGTATTTTTTCAATAAATATGCCATCCCATAGAGTCTTTAGTTCATCAACAAGAGGCTTCAGAAGATGATTTATTTGTTCACTTGCTGGCTCAGTTGGACCAGGAATAATAGCATACAAAAATAGATTTTCAGTTTTGTATCAATCTTCTGTAGGAAAGTTCATACACACCAACAAGATATTACCCACAGATTTCTGATGACCTCCAATAAAATTTCCACACGGCCTAAACCAGTCAACATATAAACTAAACATTAAATTACCTTGTGTTTTTGTATATCCATTGACACTTCTACTTTGAGTTGTAGCAATATCTGGAAAATTATTCCATACAAAACCATCATATACATCTTTCATGACATCCCTTTCCATGTTTTCTAGAAAATAATTTTTTTTCTCAATCAGCATCTTGAATTTGATTAGTTTAAGCTTTCCTGAAAGCCATTAAACCAAACTGTTTTGATGAAATGTTTTACGGGGATGGTAGATTGCTTCTTCTTGTTTGTACTTAGCCAAATACAAACTTTCATCACAATTGACAGTTTCTTCTCTCTGTCCTAAATCTTTCAAATAGCGCTTTGAAGATGAATAAAAAGGTTGAGTACAAGATAAGATAGATGGTTGGTGTTTGGGGATATACTCATAAAGAGCAAAGCACTTAGCACAGCATGTCTTGGTGACAAATAATGGATTGAGTTGCAATTGACTAAAAACTGTCTCTATAGAAAGGGGAATCAGGCTGATGATTCTGCTAGCATCTAGTTTACCTATGTCAATAAGAAGTTTGAGTTTGTTGACTTTATCATGCAAAAATTCAGCATAACCTTCTTTGCTTAAATGATGGATAAGAGAAAGTTTTGCTGCTTGCCACATTATCTTTTGGCTATAAAGCTCTTCCAAATTCAAATTGTTTGACCGTGGTAGAGATTGAATTGTTTCCAAAATAGGCTGCCCCTAAGCAAAGAAAAAATAGAGATTAATTGAAACATAATTTCTTTTTATCTATCAATTATTTATATCTTACAAGATATTGGATTTTGGATCCTAAGTTAGGTGAAGCGCTGGATGTACCAACCATCTGTGCTTTGCGATTTCTTTCCTCTTCATGTTTGGAGTATGACTGAGATGTTTTGAAAGCTACACCAACTTCAAAGCTTCAAAATGAGGTCTTATTCTTTCTTGATGAACATCCAAGATCTTCACATTTACAAACGCAAAAAAATGGTGGCATTTTAAGACTTCTGGATATAAGAAATATGTTACTGGATGGTAGCAATTGAACAAACTATTTATTTATTGTGAAGCACTTACTAAAATAAGCTAATTTTTATGTCTCAAGAAGTTTATCAACAATTTGGTTACCATGGATTTCTTTGAATGCTTGTTTCATGCAGATCAACCATGCATTAAGTAGGTATCCATACTGTGCATCAGCAAAATGTTTCAGACTTGCTACATTTTACAATGTTGCATACATGTTTATCAAACAGCTTATTTTGCACAAAGCATAATACTATAAGAGAATACAAATTAATCAAATTTTTAAATATAGGAGAAACTATGATATAACTTGAATTAAAATAATACCATTTAATTTATAATAATAAAGTTATTTAAGTGTTGCCATTTTTTTTCTACAATCACCTGCATTAATAAAATTCTGCCAAGTAACAAAAATTTTTTCACTAATAATCACTATAAGATATAAAAAAACTTATAATATTTATTTTTCACAATATAGAATTACAGTCTGAAAAATAAATATTTTTTCAACAAAATATATTATTTTAAAATTTTCAAATCTAAGAGGTCATCAAAGTAAAGCTTCCAGAATCCAAAAAAAAGAATTTTCAAATTAAGTTGCTTATTCCAAACTCTGAAAAATTGGTATAGTTTCTGAGTAATCTTGGTAAAAAATATATATACATACTAATCAGGTGTTAATATAAATTTTTAAAATAAGTTTGTCAGCACAATCAACAAGCTCAAATAAGGTCATTTTTTGCATTAAAATATTATCAAAATAAGTTGAAAAATCAAAATGATTCTGCATTATATTTTTACCCGTTTATCATGCAATAATTATCTATTACAGCTGAGTTATTTACTTTTGAATTAATTATGAACATATATAGGTATCCATATTTTATAGAGAAAGATATTCATGAGAAAGCTCACCTGTCCGTCCACCCAAATTTTCATTATTAATTATTTCCAAAAAAAAAATTATTATAGTAGTGTTTTGTTGCCATATCCTTTCAAAATTTTATATTTTGTTCATTTTGCTTTTCATAATGTATATGATGAGCTCTAGTTGTTCTTATTTTCCTCATGGAAAAATACCTACTAATACCCATGTATTCAATAAAAGATTCAATGAGATACTCCCTCAATCAACTTCTCATTTTTTCAGGTCTATTTACAATTTCTGTTGTGTGCTTTTGAATATTTGACCTCAGTATAATAAATGGAAGCTGAACCCCACCAAAGAAAAACTACATAGGTTTTCATTGTTCAATATAAGCTCTCTCAACATTGATATTGATTTTCCATATCCTGAACAAAATTACCGTGTTTCTGAACAAATACCTGCTATATTCCACAATGATTTTATCCACTTTCTTCATCAATGCAACTTTCCTGGAAAAACGTTTGCTTGGAATCTTGATTCGTTTCACAAGTGGAATCAAGTTTTGGCAAAAATTATCATTAAGCACTGGGATAAAGCTTTGGAAAATAATTATTTGGTTTCCTATTAAATGGACTCTACTCATATTTCCTACCTAAATCAAATGGGTGTTCTTCACCGCTGGTTTATAGGTTATGCTGACAAATTACAACTCGGAAAAGATTCTGATAGTTTCTGTGAAATAGTTAAAATAAGAAAGTATAAATATAAAATAAAAAAGAAAGTAAGAACTAATATTTTTATCTTTTTTTTTACACAAGCTTATATAAATTTGACAATCTTTTTCAGAATTCTTTTAACCGAACTCACCTTCTTAAACAACTTCCAAGTGGTGAAACCTATGAGAATCTTTTCAAAAACGTCAAATGTTGCTCAGACACCAAAATTGATGATGAAGGTTCTTTTAAGCGGATTTTATTGCCATGGAGATCTGAAGAATTCTGCACACTTGCACAAAATCTCAACCAGAAACACATTCAAATCCAAGAAACTTCCTCTTATTCAGGAGAAATACTTAAGAACTTGGCATTATATGATAGATTAAATTTGGTATCCTCAATCAAGACTCACTTTAATTCTTTTCCAGTCCCCAGGGGTTTGCCAAGTGACTGCTATTCTTCATTATATATCGCTTCTCTTAATCCTCAACAATTAAGACTTCTTAATTGTCAAGCCCCAATAAACATTTCCTACATACTTGAACAAATTTTCAATTCTTATGTGAGTTATTGATGAATTCCTTAATCAATAATCAAGCAGACTCATATTCCTTGTTTCCAATGTTTGGGACACTTAACCTTAAAAAATTAGAACAGATAAATATTTTTAGCTATGATGAAGCTTTATATAAAGAAAATTTCACATACATTGATAGCTCAATCTTTTTTCTTTGTATCTTATAAATGCTGAATTCAATACTTCTGTTTACAAAATACTTGAGTACATGAACTTCATTTTGTTGGCCCATTATATACAGACAATCAACTGCTTGCTGTTCAACTGCTGGATTCCAATTAGGCTCCTGTTTCAATAATTTAAACAAATTCTCTTTTCAACCTTTTTTATTTCAATATAAGACTCTTTGACTTACCATTATATATACATTTTGTGCACACCTCAAGTCTATTCCAACTCCTGCAGCCTTGATTGTACCAAGAAAATCTTGACATCTTTCATCATTTTTGAATTTGTCCAGATTTTCATCTCTTTTTTTCATGCTCAACTTTCCTACAAGCTCTGTGTAGCTAATTCCATGGTCATATAAAGCCTTTTTTATACTGTTTCAATGGATAGAATATTGAAATGTCATTTAAGCTAAAAATATGTTATTGAGATAATTAATAGAATTCCTTACATTTCCAAAAAGTCCGCATATTCTGAAAATATAATAGCCTTGGGACAAATTATCCCCCTTTCTCCCCTAAAGAAAATTTCTAAATGACTGATTAGATGTATAATCTTTGCTGAATATTTCCATGTGAAAGGAAATGTTGGAGGTTGATCTGGGTTTTCGTAGACAGGGTGGTTACAAAATTGCCGTAAAATTGACAGTTCTAGGAGAAACTCAGCTGAGTCCCAAGGGAGGTTGGTGTTTCTAGAAGGCCCATTATACTCAGAAAAACGTTCTTGAAGCTTAATAAGTTTTGAGTTCCAAGGTTCTGATAATTCTACAGATATTCCTTGCTCAATTTTTTGGGGAAGTGATAAGATTGCTTCTTTAGTCCTCCGCAGACATATGACATTCATGAGAGTATTTATCGATTTTATTGAGCTAGAGCTTCCTCTATTTAAGCCATTCATAAGAAAATTAATACACAACCAGTTTTCTTGCCATCTTTCAACTCTGAGGAATGATATAAGGCTTTGAAGATCAATTGTCTGGTTCTGAAGTGGTGTCCCTGTCAAGCATAGTCAATACTCAGCCTCCAAGGCCAATATATTCTGATTCTTGTGCGACTGGGGATTCTTGATTAAAATTTTAAATTATGTTAAACATTTCATCAGCTTTTATAATATTATGTTCAAAATTTTTAGTAATTCAAATGAATGCTTACTGAGCCTCATCTAAAACTATTCTGTACCAAATGAGTTTATGAGTTACTGGCGGAATAGGTTGAGGAGCTTTCTTTGAAGAAGATGGACTTTCTGTCTGATAGGTAGTCAAAACAACTAGTTAGTTCTGAAGCCCCTCAAAATTAATTTTCTTTGAATACTTCCCATAAAGAACCTTGAAAGGTAGTGCATTATCTTCAAAGTGAATTCTTATTTCATTGACCCAGTTTGATAATGTTGTAAGTGGGAAAATGATGAGAGTTGCTGATGTCCTATCTTTCTCTTATCCACCACACAAGAGTTGGAGTTGTCTGGCTTCACTTTGAGTTGCAGTAATTAGGCCAAGAGTTGAGAGGGTTTTTCCAAAGCCCATATCATTAGCTAGAATTGAACCAGTTCCTTCAGAGGATAACTCTTCTTCAAGAAATTGTTCATAATAATTATTAAAACCTACTCTCAGCCAGCTGTTGTCTGCATGCCTCCACAGGTTTTCTAACTTTTCAGATAAGTTATTTTCATTGTCTATCATAAAATTGATAGCTTGAATCTGATGCCTTTTCAGAGTTGTTTTCATACCACGTATAGATAGATTTGACATTTGATTATCCCTTGTCCCAGAAATTTCAGAAGTTGTGTGAATACAAGAATGAGGAATATTGAAGAAGACGGTTGGATTGTAGTGTGGAATTGGTGTCAAATCAATTTGAAAATTTTGAAATACTTCTTTAGCCTGACTAACAAAATCAGTCAAACAAAAAAGGAGACCACAAACTCTATACTGCCTGTTTAAAAGTAGAACCAAGTAAGAGTAAAAAATAATAAGGTATTTGGGGATTTAAAGCCCTTTCCTTAGTTAAAATTTGAGATCCAGATCCAATTTCTCCAAGTAGTTGTCCAATTTGGCTGCTCTGTTAGTTAGAAAGATCACCAATAGGTTTTGTTTCTCCTTCTTTGAATAATCCAAAAACATGAACTAAAGATCTTCCTTGTTGCATAATAACTGGAGTGGATACTTCATCAAATACAGATCTTTCTATTGGAAAAATAGGTTTAAAATTTAAAGAGAATTGTCCAATGAATCTTAAATTTGACATTTTAATTAAATGAATTTTATGTTGATGGTGGTAGTTTTTAGAAAGAGAGGTTGAGAGAAAAGTTTTGAAAGAGAATAAAGTAGAGAATATATATAATATTGGATGAATATTCAAAATTGAATTTTTCATGTATGTTAATAATTAATGTTGACTCACATTTTAATAATAACTAAATACAGATAAATAATTAAAAAAAGTGCATTATTTTAGAGCCTAAGTTTTGTGCCAATATATTAAAATTAGTTTCTTTGATAGTGTAAATTTTTAAAAAAATACATTACTATTTTTTCCCCATATAATATATATATATATATATTCTCCTACATTAAATTTTTTGAACATTGTCTTATACTTTTTTATTCCAAGGAACAATGAGAAATTTCTATTGATAAGGGCTCAATATCAACTTTTGTCTAGAAAATTTAAAATTATGTGCAAATATTTTTACAGAGTTATATTTTTATTAATAAAATTTTTAAAAAGGACTTAAATAGTATTCTTTTTTATATATTTGTGGAAATAAAATTGATAATTGAAATAATCTTCCAGACCTAGTATACTATGTGTCATTTAAGATATTTCTACTAATATCAAACCTGACCTCCCAACATTAAATGGATCTATATATAAAATTTAATATTATGGTATTTTAAGTGTTGTGGCTCAACCTTTGCTCAAATTTGTTCCAACTGATGCTCAACTTAAATACAAAGCTCTTCTCAAGAAGGGATAAATTGAGGCTCAATTTAGGGCCAACTTTTTCTTTAAAATTTTTTCATATAATTTTAAAACAGTTTCCTGATTCTTTCAAAAAGAGGGAACTGCTAGCAGTTCACCACCTGATTTCCCGTGGTGTGTATGGGCGCTGTGCTTGCCTCAGCCAAAAAATGGCATTCTCCTCTCTAAAGTTGGTGTATGGGTGCCATCTTATCATCCTGCCTAACAAAGGCATCCACTCTGCTATGGTGTGTGAGGCATCTTCCCTCATCATGATTTGCAAGGATACAAGCAAAATTTTTTGCCACAAACTATTCTCAACACCCACCTTGTTAACCACCCCTTTCTCTAAATCTTGTACCTTTGCCACATGTTGGCCTCAAAAGGCAGCATTCCCCAAACCCCATTATCTCATTTCTCTGAAGTCACCAATCAATCAGAAGCAAGTGCAGAAATCTACTATTTTGCACACCACTCACAATTCCCTTCTTTCTCAATCCTCAGTTTTCATACCAAATATCTCAAATCTCAGTTCACTCTCACCTCACCTACTCCATCAAGTTTCTTATTTCCCTTCAATTTCTACTCCAATACTTAGTGATTTGTTGATGTCTTGATGGGGGGGATGTACAAATTTTTCTTATAAATTTTCTTTACTTTGATTAGGGGGTATCAAAGTTAGAAATTTTCCATTTCAAAATAAATATTTTTTCCGCCAAATCAACCATGATTATTTTTTAAGGTATGCCATCATGTACCCCCAAAACATCTTTTTACTGAGAATTAATGTCATGCTTGTGGATTTCTTTTTGTGCTGTGAAATAACTTTTAAGTAATTACAAATTTTTAACTTTGATACCCCCTATTAAATACTTTTAAACTAAAAACTGGTATAGTTTAGCCACTTAGTGTATTACCTTTTAACATTTTTAACACATCTTTTTTGAATAAGTTTACAATTATATTTCATTGTCACTCATTACAATATTTTTTTATTAGTGTAGTGTGATGTTTGTCTAACTAAGTAGGGTGGATTCTATGGTGTTACCATACTATGAAATTAGCTAGTCTCTCATCAGTATATAGTTCTTTGTCTGAGTACATTGGAGACCTTTCCCTGGTTCTGCAAGGCATCATTCTCTACAATTATATGACTTATAATAGTTTAAATAGCTTATCCATAGCCTAATAATACTTATTAAGGTGTTAATGGAGTCATAATATACTTAAATTAAGTGATATTAAGTAATTATAGACATACATAAGCTTATATATATACATAAACCTCATATTTGGTGAAATATGTAGTTATATTATGTATATTTAGGTCTATATGTGGGTTTCAACCTCTTAATAGCCTATAACCTTTATTTTTCTGCTTATTTTAGGTCATATGGACATATTAAGTGGACTCACAATTCCTACACAAGCATATACACCTTTTTCAGGTGCATATATCCAGTTTGGACAACTTAATCTGCTTCCTTTGATGGATTTTCACAGATTTATGGGTTGGGATATCATTAGTGGGTTAATATGGATGCTTTGGGATGTTTTTGGGGGCTTTTAAAGTTAATTTGGTTCCTTTATATGCTTTGTGTTTCATTATATACTCTTTGGATGGGTTATTTTACTTGTTTCTTTATGGTATCCACTTTTATCTGTTTATTCTATTTATGGTATGGGTCTGTGGCATCATTAATTGTGATGGAGGGTCATTACTGGAGGTCTGGGCTTTGAAACTGCTTGAAGTGGACGCCATGGGAAGGCGATGGGCCCTCACACTGCTGTAAATGCCAGTGATAGCAGTGACATCAACTGGATTGAAGGTCTGTGCACTCTGGTGGATTTTGGTATAAGTAAGGGAGGATTTGATGGGTTACTAGACATCACTTACTTACTAAACATCATTTAAACACTATAAAACAATTATTATCATATATAAATATATTATAAAGAATTTATAAATTGATATTATCTTTATATAAGCTATAACTATATTTTCTTGATCTATTTTCCACCACTAGCACACATAAAAATCCAAGTATTGTGAGTTTAAATTGAGAATAAATATTTTATTAGTATTCCCACGAGGCTTAATCACTAAATAATTTATTAATAATCAGTAGGACCATTAATATTTACTATTAAATCATATTTGGATACTAGCATACACTTACAAGAATCCTATAGTACTATCTATAGGCCCTGACCAAGGAAGTTAAAGAAAATTAAGAAAAAAAGACCCAGTCCTAATAGAAAATCAGTTGATATTGATTTTCTAAAGAAAATTAATAAGATTTTAAAAATAATCCTCCTAATAACCTTTTTGACCTCCCAGAAAGTGAAGAAAGTAGCCATTGGCAGACCACTGAAAACCAAGAACACCTGAAATGCAGATGAAATTCACACCAGGGAGAAATACATCAACAGTTCCTTGATTTCACTCCAAAATCAATTATAAAAGATGTAGGTTTGAAAAGCTACACTAGAAAAAAAACTTACAAGAGTTGAGATTACCAAAGAACTAACCTTGCACCCAAAGAACTTGACCAATGACTCTGTAACAAATGTTTGTCTTGTCTTGGGGCACAAAAATTATGCAACAGTTATTTAACAGTTTTTTTTAGTACTGAAAGGACTTAAGTGGGTCTAAAGTGCAAAAAGAAATTGTTTTTTAACTTTTGCATAGTTTTTGCACCCCATGGCAAAACAAAAATGTGTTGTAGTGTGAGGCAACAAAACAAGAGATAAAGAAACAAAAGTAAAGATACCAGCAGATTAGATGGTGGCTAAAATCACCACTGTATGTAACTCTATCTTCCCACACAACTGTACAGTGGCCTACCAAAAGTCTTTGAACAGCATTTTTATGCATTTTGCATATTTTTCACTGAAATTTCCTTCCATTTCACCATTCTGTTCATCTTCTTATGAACACCATTTACCAATCCTCATCCATTTTTCTCCTCAAGACTTTTTTTCCCACTCTTAACCTTTATCACAGCTTAATAATTCAAATCCAAACATTTTTCTTTCACATAAACACTTCAAAAGTCTTTGATGCATGCAAATAACCTTTTTTCATCTTACTCACACTCCTCCAAGCCTTATCCTACTTCAGATCCTCCTATACTCACTGATAGTGCTATTCCAAATCATTTTTTGGGTCATTTTTGCTTTTCAAGAGTAACTTTGAATAAAATTTGATTACTTGCTTGCTATGATTGGGAAATTTGTGAACCATGGCACTTAGAGGGAATAAAAACAAAAATTTGATTATCTTTTGCAATACTTTTTTTTTAACTTTTGCTTTTGATAAGTCATTCTGTGATATCTGGGATATGTCTGGATAAGTATTTCACCTGTCTAGAAAAATTTTTAGGTGTAGCTAAAAAAATTGCTTTTTGGATTTTAAATATTTCTTCATGTTATTTCAGCTATTTTGTATCTTTAGTTTTCCATATTGAATAGAAACTTTCTTTTTAGCCAGAATACAAAACTAGATGTTTTTCTGAGAAATATAGAGTGAGGTACATTAAAAAAAGGCCATCCACAGACTTTTGGTAGGGAACTGTACATAAAGTCCCCCAAACTTTACACACTAAAACAGATATTCTGCCTATAAAAATATATAAACAACCATGAAAACTACTTTTCAAGCTTGCTATTGCTAAATGAGGCAACACAGACTCCCTGCAAACACTCTACAAGGCATGAAAACACTGAAAATCACCAAAAAACCAGAAAAACATTAATGACTCCACTACTACACAAGTTAAAAATAAGAGAAAAATACCGAAATTCATAAAAAAAGTAGGAATATTCAATATAAAATCTTTGCAACCAATCCTGCAACATTTTCTGAACACCCTAAATGCCAAAAACACCAAGAAACACATAATGACCCAGCTGTGAAATCAGCACCAAATATGCAGAAAAAAGACACTATTCATGTTGATTTCCACAATTTTCAGTAGGTTTGGTGGTTTCTGTTTTTGGCCCTGTGAATGACTTTAATATTGACCGTATAAAAACTCTTTTTGAGAAAAGCATGTACCCTTTCTAATTAAACCCCCTTCATCACGCAATATAGGGGGTGGACTTGCTAGCACATCCTTAACCTGAACTCAGATGGAACTCAGACTGAACTCATACTGGACCCATACTGAAACCTACTTGAACACCCACCTAAAACTGCTCTGCTGAGTGGTTTTCATCCCTTATTGTATGGTTCCTTTATCAATACCTCAATGTGTGTTCAATATGTGGTGAGTTTGGGTCCAAGGTTGCGGACTTGCTAGCAAGTCCGCCCCCATATTTTGTGATGCTTCATGCTTACATTGAATTTTCAACTCCATTCACTTTTCTTGTTGGCCAGTTGTCTAGAAGATGAAGGAAAAATACCACAAAAGGAGGAAGAGAAGAAGAAAAAAGAGGAAAATAAGAATTGAAATAACCAACAACAAGAATTTAAAAGGAAAACAAAGATTTAAAGACAACTATTTGAAATAAGGTTTTATTTAAACAAGTAAGTAATTTTTTATCTCTCTTGCTATAATCAAAACAAAATATAACAGTTAAATGCTCTTAAAGCAACCTTATTTTTTGATATAATTCTGTATTTTATTCATATGTAGCAAACAGTAATAAAATTGTTTAGAAAAATATGCAAAACATAACAAAATTTTTAATTGATAAAATTCAAGGTAATGTAATACAAGGTGACTACAAGGTGAGAAACCAAAGCCTTTAAATAAGAAAATGAGGCCCTCTGAGACTTTACTAAGGGAACAAAAGAAAAGAAACAATTAAAATAAAGTCTTACAGAAAAATAAGGGTTCTATGTAACTATTTACAAAAACAGAACACAATAACCCAATGTATCCATCCCTTAAAGCCCTGTAACAATGTAAGAAATAAAATAGGATACTACTTTAATCAGTAACAAAAAAATAACTATAGTAGTTGCAAACATATTACATTTTATTGTATTGTAAAAAATCTAAATTTTCAATAAAACAAATATTTTTTATACTATTTGTGATGTACAATTTTTTATATCTAACTAATATGTCTTAAGGAAATATTGAGTAGGAAATTTAATCAGCTGTACTAGTATAATAAATATTGTAATTAAAAAAGTATTTTAATAAAATCATTTTTATTAGAATAAAACACATATATTTTAAAATAAAGGTTTTACCTGTTTAATGTATTTGTTTAATTAACTAATTAATTATTTTATTTTACTTTCACCATGGGAAATTAGGGGGTGAACTTCTACAGATCCCTCTCTTTGAAACTTTCAAAAAGAGGTTGTGAAAACATTGGGGAAATGTTGTGAAAGTGTTAGGAAATTTTTTTTAAATTATATGAAGAAATTTTGAGAAAAAAGTTGACCCTAAATTGAGCCTCAATTTATCCATTCTTGAGCAGAGCTTTGGATTCAAGTTTAGCATCAGTTGGACCAAATTTGAGCAATGGTTAAGCCACAACACTTTACATACCATAATATTCAATTTTATATCTAGATCCATTGAGTTTTGGGAGGTCATGTTTGATATTAGTAGAAATATCTTAAATGACATATAGTATACCAGGTCTGGAATATTATTTTAATTATCATTTTTATTTCTGAAAATATATAAAAAATCATACTATTTAAGTCTTTTATAAAAATTTTATTAATAAAAATATAACTCTGTAAAAATATTTGCACATAATTTAAATTTTCTACACAAAAGTTGATATTTAGCCCTTATCAATAAAAATTTCTTAATTTTCCTTGGAATAAAAAATATAAGACAATGTTCAAAAAATTTAATGTAGGAGAAAATATATATATATGTATTATAAGGGGAAAAAATAGTAATGTATTTTTTTAACATTTACACTATTAAAAAAACTAATTTTAATATATTGGCACAAAACTTAGGCTCTAAAATAATGCACTTCTTTCAGCTATCCATCTGTCTTTAGTTGCTATTAAAATGTGAGTCAACATTAATTATTAACATAGATGAAAAACTCAATCGTGAATATTGATCTAATATTATATATATTCTCCACTATATTCTATTTCAAAACTTTGCTCTCATCCTCCCTTTATTTAAACTAACACCATCACCATAAAATTCATTTAATTAAAGTGTTAAATTTAAGATGCATTGGACAATTCTCTTTAAATTTTAAACCTATTTTTCCAACAGAAAGATCAGTATTTGATGACGTATCCACTCCAGTAATTATGCAATGAGGAAGATCTTTAGATCATGTTTTTAGATTATTCAAAGAAGGAGAAGCAACACCTATTGGTGATTTTTCTAACAAAAAGAGCTGCCAAATTGGACAACTACTTGGAGAAATCAGATCTGGATCTCAAATCTTTTTTCTTCCACAATGAAAATATTTGATGTCATCAAATTTTTTTTTAGTAAAAGTGTCTAGCACAATTTCGGCCAAACTTGTGCTGGACACTTTTATGAGGAACAACTCACTTCTCTTAAAAAAATGCACCTAACCAACTTCATATAGCAAGTGTCTCCAGCACAAGTTTGGCAAAGCTTGTTCTGGACACTCTGGTCTTGTACAGTAGCTTATTAATTCAAGGAAATTAAAAAAATAGGCTAGAAAATGTAGATATTTGATGCCATCAAATTGTTTTTTGGTAAAAGTGTCCAGAACAAGCTTTCCTGAACTTGTTCTGGACATTTTTATGAGGAACATCTCACTTCACTTTAAAAAACATTCACCTAACCAACTTCATAAAGCAAAAGTGTCCAGCACAAGTTTGGCCGAACTTGTGCTGGACACTATTACCAAAAATAAATTTGATGCCATCAATTATGTTCCTTATATGGCCTATTTTTTTGGTTGTCCTTGAATTTTTTGTCACTGGTTTTGTCCAAAGTGTCCAGAACAAGTTCAGCCAAACTTGTGCTGGACACTTTTCCGATATGAAGTTGGTAAGGTGCATTTTTATTTAAGAGAAGTGAGGTGTTCCTCATAAAAGTGTCCAGCACAAGTTTGGCTGAACTTGTGCTGGAAAGTTTGGTCAAGACCAGTGACTAAAATTGCAAGGAAACCCCAAATAAATAGCCCATATAATGAAGATAATTGATGGCATCAAATTTTTTTTTGGTAAAAGTGTCCAGCACAAGTTTGGTCAAACTTGTGCTGGACACTTTTACCAAAAAGCATTTCTTCATTGATTTCCATAACAACCTTTCAAGTTATAAACTTTAAGGACTATTTTTATTTTTATTTAAATATAAATATTTTTTTAATTGAGTAACTGAAGATTTTTTTTTCAATAGCCTGTAGGTCATATATTTTAGGTAAAATAAAAAAAATTATACAAAAATTAGTTTTAAAAAGACTTAATAGATTTGAAGTGAGAAGTGACTATATTCTTTTTAAAATTAGAAAATAGGAATGGAATTAGTTATTTCAATCACTATAGTTATTAATATTTGTGATCAAAAATTTGCTAAATATATATATTGTTGCATTTATGTAGTAAAAGATATCATTATTGTAAATTAAATTTACTTTCATAATTTTATGGTTTATCTTTTGAATTCAAAGTAATTCTTAGGTATGTTAAGGAATAATTTTCATCCTCTAAATTGATAATTATATTGGATATTTAAAAGCTTATGTTGTATCAATGTGTGCTCAATGAAGGATAAAATCATGGTTATAGTTGATCAACTTATGCATAACTTGAGATCAATTGAGGTTCAATTTGGGACCAATCTGAGAATAAATTTAAATCTAACTCTAATTTACTTATGTTTATAAAGTATTCATAAACTTGCAATAATGAAGGGACACTCTAAAGTTCAGGAGAGGGGATTGCTAGCAGTTCACCCCTAGATTTCCCATGGTTTTAATTGATCAAATTGTGGGAAAAATGGAGCTCTCAATAAATTTATAATGTCTTTTTATTCTAATGATTTAATTTATATAACAATTAATTAATTACATTATAAGTTGATGTTTTTACTTATAGTATTTTGGAATTAATTAATTATAAATTTATAATTATTCAGTACATAAAAACATATTAATCTTTTTATAGAATATTGTTTTATTTTGTATTTAAATTTATATACATTATATATAACAATAAAATCAATATGAAAGTTTATTTAAAACATAATTTTGTATAATTTTATTTTTATATAATATTTTCATTTGTATATATTTAAATGCAGTTTTTTCATTATAATTTAGCATAAAATTTTACTTTCCTCTCAATATAGCCTGGCTGACATTCCCTCACTCTGAAAAAATTATTAAAAAAATGTTAAGATTTTTATTTTTATATTTCTTCAAAAGAGTAAAGAGGTTAGAAATTTCTTTTCCAGGTATCCAAGTATCATGCTCAGATGATTTATTTTTATATCTCAATAAGTATTCAGCACCTTTCTCATAAGTGATAATTATATCATTGAGAATTTTATCAATTTCTGAAGTTTCTGTGACTTCTTGAGGATTTTTCTTAGGCCTACCTTTTCTTTTAGGAAATAAGTCACTTTTGGAAGTATAAGTTTTTAGTAAGGAGATGGAGGAAACAAAATTTTTTCTATCATAGGGAGAATACAATACTAAATCTACTGCATTATCACCAACCATTCTTTTAACAACAAATGGTCCCACAAAAGGATCCTTTAGTTTTTTATTTCCTTGTAAATTGAAGTGGAATGTAGATATCAATAATTCATCACCCTTTTTAAATTTGTATTCCTTATGGGATTTATCCCATCTTTTGTTTTCATATTAAAATGCCTTATCAATACAACTTTGAGAATTTTTTCTGCATAGTTGTTGCATTCACATGAAAGATTTAAACCAGGGTGAAGCTCCAACTTTGGTAGTTTATTATTGATACTTTGAGCAGGAGTATTTGGGACATAACCTAGCCAGAGCTCAAAAGTTTTTCTTTCAGTGAAAGAATGTACAGTCACCTCCAGAAAGTGATTGTCACTCCTTTTTTTAAATTGCATTAATACTACTCATGCAATCAACAACAAGACATGCATACTGACTGAATAGGATCTCAAGAGCAATAATATAAAAAAAATAAGAAAGAATTTATAGTTTTTGAATGTTTTTGAATTTTCTGAGATGTCATTTTTGAAATCAGCCAGGAAATATCTAAAAAAATATGAGATTTGCTTCATTAGATAGCCCAGAGATGTTAGATAAATGTTTTGAAAACAAAATTGAGAAAAAATTATTAAAAAGAAAAATTACTGACCCAACTCCACCACCATGGGTTACCAGCAAGTAGAACTATCTCTAGATTCTATCACAGCTTTCATTTGGGATGGAATTAACTTGACAAGCTTTTCAAGCCTAGAAGATGAGAAATCTTTCCAAGTCTCTTGTAGGGCCTTGTGCATTTGTGCTATTTAATTTGGGTTATGATGGCAATGAATCCTGCATTTAAGCTCATGCCATACATTTTTGATAGGATTTAAATCAGGTGACTGTGGTGGCCAGTCATCTATCTTCTCTATATTTTGATTTGCTCAGAATTGCTTGGATATTAATGCTTTATGAACAGGAGCATTATCTTCCATCAAAATAAGTTTTAATTTTTGGTATTTTTTGGTGAGAAAAGGTAAAAGAGTTGTTTCATATACATTATGAATAAAGTTGGAAGCTTTTTGTTGATTTTGAGGAAGAAATACAAGAAGGAGTTTAGTTTTCCCAAAAAATGCACCTCGTACCATAGTTTAAGTGCATCCAATTTTAAAATTTGGCTGAAGAAAATCTTCAGAAAATTTGTTTTCAGCCTTTTGCCAAACCATTACTCTTGGCATCCATCCTATTTCAAAAGATTATTTATCAGACCAAATTACTCTTGACCAGTCTCTTACTGTCCAATTAGCATATTTTCAAGCAAATTCAAGCCATCGTGCCTTGTGAGTTTTTCTAAGAAAAGGTTTTTTAATGGATTTTTGATTTTTGAAACCAAGGTCATGAATAAACTTCCTGACACTATTACGAGAAACACTAGTTGCCAGACTGTTTCTAAATTAACTAAGTTCTCCTTTACAGTTTAAGCAAACAGTGTGCCCTAGTCTTTTCATCTTGTGAGGGCTTATTTTACAAGGGCAACCACTTTTCTTGGCTGACAAAACTGTCCCTCTAATGCAATACCTTGTGATTAATGATGCCACTGCTGTTTGGGTAAATCCTAATGTTTTGTAAATTTTCTCAAAGGTGGATTTAATTCAGCTGGTAGTGGTTCATTAGTTAGTCAGATTTTATTTGCTACCTTCTTTTATTTTTCTGCCTACACATCTACATTTTGATAAGCCCACAATCTGTAGTCTTTTATCACTTGTTAGCTCCTTACTGGCTGTTTTAGCATGAGGCATTGTCTGTCAAAATCATGAAAAATCATCATTGAAAATAAGTTTCACATAGCTTAATGAAAATGACATGAAACATTAATTTTAATATAGATTGTGATTTTTCATAAGGAAAATGTAAAAAACAATATGGAGAAAGTGGCGTAAAGGTGATATTGGTGGCAAGAATCATATTCAAAGTTTTTGTGGGAAAAGGGCTTAATGCATAAAAGTGACAATCACTTTCTGGAGGTGACTAAACAGTGCTATCATAAGCAAATTCAAGTCCTGGTAATATGGTATCCTGATCATGTTTAAATCTTTCATTGTTTTTATATTATAATCCAAAGTCATAATACCTTGTAATCATATCCTCTAGAGTTTGAATTATTCTCTCAGATAATCCATCAGTTTGAGGACGGTGAGCAGTAGATAATTTTATCTCACAGCCACATATATCCATTAAAGACATCGGAAATTCAGATGTAAATTTTGAATCTCTGTCAGAGATAATGGCTTTTGGGAAACCAATAATGTTAAACATGTGTGAAAACCATAATAAAGCTAAATCTTTGGTGGAGACATCTTTATGGGTGGAAATAAATTTGCACATTTTTTTGAATCTATCCACTATTAGCCAACAAAAATTATAGTTGTCTTTTCCTGCTACAGGAAGACCAGTGGAAAAATCCATATTAGGGGGTGTCAGTTCTGGCAAATCCGCACTTAAATTAAGTGCGGATTTCAAACCAAATCAGCACTTACAAATCAGCACTTAAATTTTGCAAAAAAGTCACTTATTTCAAAAAAGGGTGTCAGTTATGACCTCAAATCAGCACTTTTTTCCCGTTTTTTTTCACAACCACATTTTGGCCACAAAACATCCCTTTTTTTCTTACCCCATCCCTGTCACATGTGACACACTGACCTTCCTCGCTACCTACCCATCAATCCTCGGCACACACCCCTTCCTGACATTTTCAATATTTTGACCAGGCATGTTTACATTCTTTTTTACTTATTTCTTCTACTTTTTAATCTTTTTTCTTGTTATGTGCCAGTTTCATAATGCCTCCCAGACATTCCAAATCTCAAAAGGTAACTCAAAAATCTGCTTCGTCACAAAAGTCTCCTCGTAAAGCAAGCCCTACACCTGAAAAATCAAAGGCAGGTTCAGGTCAGCTTAAAAAGGATGATTATCTCATCATAATCAACTTCCTTAAAATAAAATCAAATTTTGAAGCATGTTTTGGATGTGAAAAGTCCACTCGTATTGGACGTCCACCTTCTTCAAAGGTTGATGGCTACTTGTTGATGGCCAATGAAGTAAGGAAGAAAACAAGGGGGAGAATCGATATCAATCCTAAACAAATGAAGGAGAGATTTAAGAGTTACCATTCAAAATATAAAAAGACTCATCATGCTGTAAATGAAACTGGCTTTGGTATTGACGATGATGATTTGGAGATTGGAATTACTACTGTTTCCGAAAAGCTCAATGTCATGTGTCCTTTCTATGAGGAAATGGATAATCTTTTTGGCACCCGAGTTGATGTAAACCCTTGGTTTCTACACGATACTACTAAGCATATACCCTCTGGATCCAAACCTTCCTATAATCCTCCCAACACACCTTTACTTGAAGAAGATCAATCCCCTCCACCTTCTAACCATAGTTCAGCTGAAGATGATCCCAACTATCAAGCAGAACAATTATATCGCAGAAGATCTGAATCCTCAGAGGCCCAAAATTTAAATGTATGTTTACTTTTTGTTTTTTCTTCAATTCTTCTCTGAACTTCTCTTTCTTTCTAGTCTCCTCCTACTCAAACTCAATCTCCATTAAATAATCTCAATTCTGGAAATGTGAATACCTCTTTAGAAGCTGCTTTAGAAGAACTTCCTGAAGCCTCTTGTTCAAACTCCAAACTAAAGCGTCGAGCCTCAACTTCAATGAACTTGAACCATCTATTAAAACGTGGTAATACTTCAGCAAGCTCATTTGGCTCCCTTGAGGATTATTTTGAAAAAAAAGATATAAGTAAGTTTTGTTTACTATATATCTTAATCATTAACTCATTTATTTATTTATTTCAATTTAATTTTCTCAGCGAAATCAACTATTGCAAATAATGCCCTTGACTTTGAGAAGATGAAGTTTGATCATATGCTAAGGAAAGATCAGCAAGCCTTAGATTTGGAAGAAAAAAAATTTGAGGTAGAGCAGATGAAAAGAGTAAATGACCGTCAATTTCAAAGAGAAATGGCTACTTGTGAATTGGAAAAACAAGAGAGTTTTAAAAAAAAGATTTCATTATGGAATGTGTTAAAAATGGCCAATCTTATGAGGACATTAAAAAATTACTTGACCTTTTCAATTGATAAATTGTTTTTCTAGTTAATTTAATTTTGGTAATATTTTCTTATATGCTGACTTATAAAAGGAAAAGAATATAGTACGTTATTTTTGACAAAAATTTGAATGTATAATAAAAATTTTCTATCTTTACTTTCTAGTCAATAAGTTTGCTTATCTAAATTTTTCTAAGTCATCAATTTCACATTTCAGATTTAAAAAATTGGCAATGCCCTCCCCTGCATTTTATTACAACAAGGGGTGGTTACCACCAAATTTTTCTAAGTCATCAATTTCACATGTCAGATTTAAAAAATTGGCAATACCCTCCCCTGCATTTTATTGAAACAAGGGGTGGGTACCACCAAATTTTTCTAAGTCATCAATTTCACATGTCAGATTTAAAAAATTGGCAATACCCCCCCCTGCATTTTATTGAAACAAGGGGTGGGTACCACCAAATTTTTCTAAGTCATCAATTTCACATGTCAGATTTAAAAAATTGGCAATACCCTCCCCTGCATTTTATTGAAGTAAAGGGTGAAAGTCATCAAAATTTAATATAATTACATAAATTAATTAATATATAAATAAGATATGTCAAGTATACTACTTTTAAAGTAATGACAATTCCTTAAGCCAAAATGCAGATCAAGTCTAGAAACTAGGTTCAATGCAAAGTATTTTTTGAAGCAACTTATTTAAATAATACTTTATTAAATTAAGTTGATCAATAAAGATTGATTGACAATATTGCAATTCTTAAATACAATAATTTTATTAAAAAATTTCAGATTACATATAAAAAAAATCAGTGACTTTTTCTATTACTTACAACTGTTTTTACAGAATTGAAAACTATGTTTCAGCTAATATTTTATGGAAGTGAACTCTGTTCTTCGCCCGAAGAACAGAGTTCATCCTCCTATTTTCACACTCTGTTTAAAAAGAATAAAATGACTTACCTGGAGAGATGAGTTGAGAAAAAAGAAATATAAGTGAATGGAAGTGAACTCTGTTCTTCGCCCGAAGAACAGAGTTCATCCTCCTATTTTCACACTCTGTTTAAAAAGAATAAAATGACTTACCTGGAGAGATGAGTTGAGAAAAAAGAAATATAAGTGAATGGAAGTGAACTCTGTTCTTCGCCCGAAGAACAGAGTTCATCCTCCTATTTTCACACTCTGTTTAAAAAGAATAAAATGACTTACCTGGAGAGATGAGTTGAGCAAAAAGAAATATAAGTGAATGGAAGTGAACTCTGTTCTTCGCCCGAAGAACAGAGTTCATCCTCCTATTTTCACACTCTGTTTAAAAAGAATAAAATGACTTACCTGGAGAGATGAGTTGAGAAAAAAGAAATATAAGTGAATGGAAGTGAACTCTGTTCTTCGCCCGAAGAACAGAGTTCATCCTCCTATTTTCACACTCTGTTTAAAAAGAATAAAATGACTTACCTGGAGAGATGAGTTGAGAAAAAAGAAATATAAGTGAATGGAAGTGAACTCTGTTCTTCGCCCGAAGAACAGAGTTCATCCTCCTATTTTCACACTCTGTTTAAAAAGAATAAAATGACTTACCTGGAGAGATGAGTTGAGAAAAAAGAAATATAAGTGAATGGAAGTGAACTCTGTTCTTCACCCGAAGAACAGAGTTCATCCTCCTATTTTCACACTCTGTTTAAAAAGAATAAAATGACTTACCTGGAGAGATGAGTTGAGAAAAAAGAAATATAAGTGAATGGAAGTGAACTCTGTTCTTTGCCCAAAGAACAGAGTTCATCCTCCTATTTTCACACTCTGTTTGCACCAATCTCCATCCCTTTCAATTCTATCAACACATGCTTGTCTTCCCTCCCCATGCCTTTCGCTATCCTCCCAGCCCCATTTTATGCCATCCTCTTTTGATCCCCATTTCACCCCTCTCAACCTCTCGGCGGACTTGCTAGCAAGTCCGCCCCCCATATTGCATGGTGTTAATGAACGATTAGCTGCAATCGTTCAATAACTTAACGATTCGTTAACGAATCGTTAAGTGAAGGTTAAGGGGGGGTAGGAGGGATATGAGGGAGGATTTGGGGGAGTTTTGAGGGGGATAGGAGGGGGGTTTGGAGGGGGGGTTTGGAGGGGGGGTTAGAGGCGGGTTTGGTGGGGATTTGGAGGGAGGATTTGGGGGATTTGGTGGGGGGTGGAGTGGAATGAGGGGAAGATATGAGGAGACCAAGAAGGGGGAGAAAGGGAGAGATGAGACCAAAGAGGGAGAAAAGGGAGGTTAGAGTGAGCCAAGGAGGGGGGAATGAGGCAGTCAAAGGGGGGAAAAGGGGGATGATTCCAAGGAGTTGATGGCAGTGATACATCGTTTGGTATAAGTGTTAACTGAACCATACCCTAAATCAAAGACATTTTCTAAACGTTTCAAAGCGGCTCCATTACCATTTGAACCCAAATGACATAGTGTGATGGCCAATTGAATTGAAGGATGTCGTTGTTCTTTTTGAGAATTATTGTGAAATATGGGATGATCCTGAATAAGCTCAAGCAATTTAAGGAAACATTCCTGAGAAGTCCTGAACAGCTGTCTAAAGCTGGGTGTAGATAGGTTAAGAAGTGTTTGGATGGTGTACTTGGGGGTATGAAGTACTTGAGGCTTTCTGGGAAGAAGGTAACATTTCCTGGCCATTTTTGATAAAACGACAAAATCTTCTTCTAGATCAGAATCGGAATCAGAGTCCAAGAGCAGTTCAAGCGCCATGAAAGTCATTGCTTTATGTAATTTATCACGATTTGAAAGTGAGGAAGGCATGACTCTTATATGATATGATATGAAGATGTAAGTGATGTACGATGTTTTGAGTTATGAAGTGTTATTCTGCGGAGTGCTGCGTATGAATGGGATGATGCTGACAAATCAGTGAAATGGGACTTGATGGTGAAATCAGCACTTTTGGTTGAGAAAGTGCGGATTTGAGTGAAATAAGTGACTTATTTCATTTTGAAATCCACCAGTATTGGGGCTAGTGTGTTTTGGAAATCCGCACTTATTTAAGTGCGGATTTGGTCAAATTTAAGTGCGGATTTGTAAGTGCGGATTTGCCAGAACTGACACCCCCTATTAATTATTTTCCATGGAGCATCAGGTGCTTCAATATTTTGCATTGATCCTGCTCTATTGCCTGTTAATTTTTTGGATTTTTGGCAAGAATCACAAGATTCAACATACAATTTTGTGTCCTCAGAAATATTAGCCCACCATGCAGTATTTTTTATTCTGACCATGGTTTTTTCTAGATCAAAATGACCTTCCAATATATCATAATGATAAAGTTTTATAATGGTTTCTTTCATAGAAAGAGGAATTACATTAACATTAGTAAGTTTTCTCCTGTAATAAATGTAACCATCATCAATTGAAAACATTCCTTTATTCAAAGCATTTTGGTAGTTTTGGGGAAGAGTTTTTATTAATGCTTGAATTGAAGAATTCTTTGGATCATGTAAGATTTTTACTAATATATTTAAATCAGAATCTTTTTCATATGAATCCAGAATTAATTGCAATTACTCCTCTTCCATATAAAATATATATATACCATGTATATGAATTGTGTAATCTTCAGGTACATAAGCTGGGTTGGAGTCATAATTTGGTACAGGTAATCTAGACAGAATATCAAAATTGGAATGAAAATTTTCAGCTCTGTGTATAATTGAAATTATACCTCTGTATTCTTGAACAGCTATTTGCCACCTAAATATATGTCTGTTAGGGTTTTTTTGGTTTAGTAGGGATTTAACTGCACTACAATCAGTAATCAGCTCAAATTTGTGGTCATCTAAATAATAATGAAGCTTTTCCAAAGCCCATAAAACTTCTAAACACTCCAATTGAGTGGCACCATATTTAAATTCACTATTTATTAAGTCTCTCTAAATATAAAAAATAACTACTTCTGAGTTTTTATCTTTAATTATTTGTTTTTGGTGAAGAGCAGCTCCTAGTCCAGAAAAACTTGTGTCTGTGTAAAGTACAAACGGTTTATTAAAATCTGGGAGAGCAAGTATTGGAGCAGACATTAAAAATTTTTTCAATGTATTAAAGGCTCTCTGTGAGACATCATTCCAGATAAAAGCAAAATCTTTTCTGGTTAATTTAGTAAGAGGTAAGGCTATGACTTGATAATCTTTTATAAATTGTCTATAATAGCCACATATTTCTAAAAATCTTTAAATTTATCTTACAGAAGTTAGTTATTTCACATTTTGAATTTCAGAAACTTTATTTTGATCTACACAAATTTTTAAATCTGACACAACAATACCTAGAGCTTTCAAGGATTGAAAGTAAATTTACACTTTTTCAAAGATAAATTCATGTTAATATCATCCATCTTTTAAAAAACTCTATTCAAATTATTCATGTGCTTATCAAAGGCTTTAGAAAGAACTATTATGTCATCAATATAGACCATAATACATCCTTAAATTATTTCTTGATGAAAATTATTATCTATCACTTTTTGAAAAACTGAAGGAGCATTTTTAGGGCCAAATGGCATTCTAGAATACTTTTATATTCCCATTTGTGTAGCAATAAGCAAGAAATTTTGAGAGTTCTTTTCAACAGGAATTTTTTGATAACCCTTATTACCATTATGGCAACTAATAAATTTTGCACCTTGCAAGGTAGCATGTATTGAATTTAATCTGGGTAAAGGATAAATATCATCCACTGTATAAGTATTCAATGCCCTATAATCCCCACATAAACTAGCTTTTTCTTTTTCATAAAATATTAAAACAAGGGATTTTACACAATGTTTTGGGGTAAATTTAACCTTCTCAATAATTTTCATTTTCAAGAGGGTAGTTGTCAGCCAGGCTACTAGACTTATCCAGTAAAATAATTAATTATCTTACTGAGATAAAGCCACGCCTTTTTAATCCTATTAATAATTAATTATTTATTGCTTACTTATGTATTACTTACAATTAACTAGCTAATTACATTAAGTAATTTTAATAATTAATAAAAATAAATGTCCCATACATTTTTACTCCCTAACACTGTGCTCAATAATACAGTTGAGAAAGGAATAAAAATAGTATTAAAAGTATAATAAAATCTAAAAAATTTCAAATTCCTTTATTAAAAAACTTAAATTTCCATTAAAACTACATTTTAAATCAAATGTTTTATACTAAGTGTGACAAACTAAGGGAACTCAAGTTTTATTTCAAATAAAAATGATACCTTTTATTGACGCACCATTTAGTATATCTTTTTATATTTCACATACTCTCTTTATTTAATTTTTTCCTCTCACACCCTTTTATTAGGTGGTGTTAACTCTGTGTTTTTATCTCTCACATTTTGCCTATAAAAGGCCCTCCATTTTTGTACTTTTTGAGTCATTCCATTACTTACTTATAAAAACATTTACTACACTTAAAATATTTATTACTATTTCTTATTGTTTTAGTATTTACAAATATGTAATTCTAACTCATTAATTATAATAATATTTATAAATTTTCTACCTCTTATATTTGAGTAAAACCAATAAAATATAGAAGTACGTACCCTTAACTTTGAGAATCCAAAAATTCTATTGTTACCGCTGTTGGACCACCTTTAAAACCCTTCTAGACATAAAAGACCCCTTTCCAGTAGTGATATTATCCTCAAAATATTTTCTTTTTGTTGGAGAAGAAAGATATAGCTTTTTTTATGGCTGAGAGGGATTTCACTCAAGTTACAGGATAAAGAAATTTTCATTTCTTCCTTAATGACTCCTAATTCGTGAGATCCATGAGCAAAAGCCATAGGAAAAGATGTTATCAAGGAAATTTTAGAATCTTTTTGATCACCAAATGAAGAATTGTTTATTTCAGACAATAAAATATCCATTTATTCTCTTGAACTACCTTTACATTGAATTAATGAATTACAAGATTTTTTAGAGGAAGAGATTTTTAATTTTCCTTTTTCTATTCTTTCCCAATGTGAAGCAATTGTTTGAAGGTTCTAAATTGATACCAAAAATGGTTAAAATGTCATTTCCAATAATAAACCAATTGCTCAAGTTGCCATTTTTCATTACAAAAAATTCACAGACAGCCCTAGCAAAACCACAATTATACTTAAAGAATATAGTGGTTTTGTATTTTCCAATGGGAAATAAAACAGAACCACAACCTCTCCATTTTTCAGATGTCATAGGTAATAATTTACTAAGATAATCTTCATCTACAGAAGCTAGTGCTTTCTCAGACACTAAATTTCCTCCAGCACCAGTCTCAAGAACAACCTCAACATCTTTACCATTTATGATAACAGGTGCTCTCAAGGGATATATTAATAGAGAGTTGTTAGTAATATCTTTTATAATTTCAGAATTTTCTACTGAAGATAAATCCAAGTTACAAACTTCAGATAAATTATCTAAATATTGGACATCTTTTTACAGCATTATAACTTCATTTAAAGAATCATTTTCATAAGAGATATTACTATCACATTCACTAGAGGAATCCTTACTATCATCTTCAGGATTATCTGCTTTGTCAGTTTTTTCAACAAGGTGTATTTTCTTGTCTCAAAAATGTCCTTTTTTCCACACCTTCTTACATTTAAAACAAGTTTTTTTTGCATATTTTTAGGTGCAACTGGGGAAGAGGGTTTACTAGATTTTTCTGGGAGTTTTGATGAAATCCTCTGCTGATCATTGTAAGATTTAAAGGTATAATTCTTTGGTTCATATCAAAAGTTGAGTAATACTTCATTAAAGATATTAATAAAAGAGGAAATATATCTTACATGCTCAGTTCTAGCTACAATCAAATCTCTGAGAGAGTTTGGTAATTTATAGAGAATTCTGTATCTCCAAATATCATCATCCATTTTTGTATCTATAGCTCTAAGCATTTCTATTATTTTCATAAGGAAAATAATAGGTTTTTCAGCTGAGGAGGATATATATTTAGAATTCTCATATAATCTTTGTTGTGCCAACCTGAATTTAGAGCCACCAAATTGAGTTTCAACTAATGCCTTCCACTCATTCCATATATTGTGATTTTTATCCAATAAAACAGACTCATACCACATCAATTATACATTGGAAAATAAAGAGATTAATTTAGAAACAAATTCTTCATCTGTTGATCTATAAGAACTCTTTAAATCATCTATTCTTTGAATAAAATGTTGCCAATCAGATGAAGAATCACCATCAAATGTAGGATATTGATCAAGTTTAGGCCAATTCTTATTGTTACTAGGCTTTTTAACTTTAAGATTGAGACTATTAATACTAATAAATTCTTGAAGCTTATAAAGGTTTTCAGATATTTCATTATTTAAAGAAATAGCTGGTTCATCATGAGTATTAATTTTTTGTTGGTCACAAAAGATTTAATAGAATCATTGTCAGATTGATTTGTGGCTACATTAAAAGAGGGAATTCTTTGTTCAGGTTTTTTACCTTTATTTTTAATAGTAGAACTTTTTACTAAATTATAAAGTTCATAAGGAAGAAATGGTAATTTCGAAAATTTTTCCTCAAGATATGATAATTTATTTCTTAAAATAGGAATATAAGAATTTTGATCATTAATTTTTCCAAGAGATAGAAAATTTCTGTCTTCCTCTACTGAGCATTTATTACTCAAAGCCTGGAAATAAATTTTCAATTTTTTCAATTCATTGTGTAAGGTCTTATTATCATCTTTTAATGAAGAGTTTTTATCTATGAGGGGTTTTGATTCACTAATAAATTTTTTCAAATGATGATTTTTATCTGGAAGTGATTTGTGATTGTTTTTCATAACTTTTTGTTGATCCAGTAAATGATTGAAGGTGTCTTTTAATTCAAAATAAGCTGTATCATGTACAGAAGAACTCACTTTACAATGTAAATGTAAATTATTTAATCTGCAATTCTCATGCTTTAATAAATCTTTTAAAACTTTATCCTTTATTACACTAAAATCAGGAGAATCTTTTAAAATCTCTTCAGAAGTCTGTTCAAGTAAGACATAAATTTCAGGTGCAAAAGAATCATTTTTAATTGCAAGAGGAGGATTTACTAAAGAATTCGAAATTAAATGTAAAGGCTCATCAAATGAAAATTTACTGATTACATCATTTGGACTACTCATAACAGGTATTTTTTTCTTGAGAGGTTTTAAAGTTCTATCACCACTTTCAGCAACATTACCTATAGAGGAAGGTTTAGTATTGTACATACTAACATGTTAATCAAAAAGATTGCTTACCATGACAGAGGAGGAAACTTCCCCTGGACCTGAGCCTTCTTTTTTCTGCTTCCCTGGTAAGGATGTACAGGTAGAGGATGGTAATTGTGTGTTCTTTATGGGACTGGTTGATGATCTAGAGGAGGTTAGACATTCCTCTGGTAATGATATATGAGATAATCATATTTCAACTGTTCTACATCCATAGTCTTTGAGGTTTGTTGAGGAAGATATGAATTGTGCTGTATAATTTGATGATGACTTTGGCTTCTCTTTAAAAGCTCTTGCATCTGAGCCCAAAGTGTATCCACTCTGGATTTGTACCTCATATTTTCAACTTTCATTTCTTTTATATCATTTGATAGGTCCTTTACCTGTTGTTCCAGAGGGATTTTTTTTATTTATATATTTTTAAGGGATTTTACAGATTTATAAGAGGTTTGACTTCTTTCTGAATTTCTGGAGGTGGAAGGTTTATCAATTCTCTTGACATTTCTATGCCCTGAAGAATTTTA
Organism: Hemileia vastatrix; assembly: GCA_030280995.1. Classification (NCBI taxonomy): domain Eukaryota; kingdom Fungi; phylum Basidiomycota; class Pucciniomycetes; order Pucciniales; family Zaghouaniaceae; genus Hemileia; species Hemileia vastatrix. Next base: position 30,116,445 of record JASXTE010000009.1, on the reverse strand, counting down.
TTGATTTCTGGAAGCTGAAGAATCTTTATAAGTTAATTTTGAAGAAACTACCGATTTAACATCAACATCTACCTCCATTTCATCAACATTTAAATTTTCCATGCTATGAGTTAAATTTCTAGACATAAAATCTGTGTACTGACAAAAAGTGAAATCAAAGTTAATCAACAATGATTTTTAAATTTAAATTTGTGAGATGAAATAAAACTAATCAATTTATTATTTTAAATCAATATAGGAGAAACAAAATTATACTTATTATGATTATCATTTATGCAATAAAAATATTCAAAACAAAAAAATAATTTTACTGAATTTAAATTTATTAGATTTATTACGATTATTATTTGTGTAATAAAAAAATAATCAAACCAAATTTTTATTTCAATGAATTTAAATTTATTAAATTTATTATGATTATTATTCATGAAATAAAACAATAATCAAAATAGTTATTTATTTAATGAATCTAAATTGATTATATTTATTTAAAATAATAACCAAAATTTTTTTAATTGGGACCAAACACTAAGTGTTATTATTTCCAACAAATATTATTGAGTATTAATGATAAATAATTTAATAATTAGTCAAAAAATACTGAAATTCTAGGACTAAGAATGTTACTCTTAAATTTTCAACTAGAAAATAATTTAAAAAAATTTGATTACTTACATTCAATGACTCAGCAAAATAGCCAATGACACTGTTATTTAAATAAAAGCTCAAAGTTAAATTTGTTGGGAGCAAAGGGAAACTTACTATAGTGATTGAAAAATAACACTGAAATATATACTTTTTAAGTATATATAAACCATTTGTCTAATACCCTGGATTGAATCATGGCCATTGTGGTGTTCCAAATCTGGGTAGGCCTTTATAGTGTGTATTTGGAGGTATTTGGTATGTAGCGTATAGTTGGGGTTATGGCGTAGTTTATTGGTCATTTTTTAGTTTTCAGATTTTTAGATGTGTTTTTTTAGGCATAAGCTAGGCTCACTTATTATGTCTTGGCTTAATTTCCTTTCTTTTCTCATAATTTGGGTATGTGTTATGTGTCAGTAGCTTGTTTCTACGTGTAGTTGCTGTTGTTTTGTTGCTTAGAGGGTGTTTTTGGGCGTTTAAAGGCCTACATGCAGCTGCCCGCCTGCACATGTGGAGGCTTCTAGAGGAATTTTTATGCATGTACAGAGGTGAGAGAGTTGTATTTGGCTGGGAAAAATCCAGGGTGGTCTGTGTGAGAGATAGTTAATCAAGTTTAAGGACATAATAGTTTATCATCAACCATCTGGTATACCTGGAATATCTGTTCTTCACTCTTTTGTGGGTGCTTATGGAATCTGTTGGCTGGGTTGTGAAAAGGTTAGTTCTTACTTAACCTAAACTATTTTCACTTTTTCCTCTGGTATAGGCTTTCAAGATATATCAATTATTATTGTTGTCTCTGGTGTGTCTTTTTAACCTACACCAAGTATCATTGCTTATTCTGGTGTGGACATTGGTCTACATTTCAGCTCTTTGGTCTGGTAGTCTGTCTGGTGACTACTTTCTTGGCTGATAAAGCAGTCAAGTGTGTTGGAAAGGGGTTTTAGCAAATAAGACTCAACTAAATTTAGCAGGTAAATCTCCCTTTATTTTTTTAAAGGGACAGAGGTTTTTCTCTCTGGTTTTTCTCCAAGTCCCTTGGTCAAGGCCTATAGCTAGTACTATAGGATTGTCTGCATTTCTGGCACCCAACATGGGGTACAAACTGCTAGTTCTTTAGAGTTTTTTTGTCTTTTTTTGGCCCTTTTTGGTGATTTTGGTCTTGAGGAACGGCTTCTGGTTCCTCTATTCCTATGGTGACTGTCAGTGGGAAGGGAGGCTCTCCTTTTGTGATGGTCAGGGAGTGTGTTAGGATAAAAACTTGGGATTCTACCAAGTTTAATGGTGAATATGTGAAGTGGTTTCTGAAGAATTATGAGGCTTCTTCTGATGTGGATGGTGCTTCTTATCTGGATATGGTGAAATGAATGATTTTCATCATTGGTGATAGAGCAGTGGACAAGGAGGGGTAGCTATGTCTGGCTACAAGAAGAGGGATTGGAAGTTGTTGTGCAGGGAGATGGTGAATAAATGGGTTTTCAGGTTTACTATGGTGGATCTGAATAAGGTTGTCAGTGAATAGCAAACTAATGGTGGTGTGGGTAACTTTCATAGTTACAGGAAGTTTCTGCCACAGTTTGGCCCTGTGGTGGAATATTTGGTTGAAGTAGAGAAGCTGGCACATGAAAATGCTGCCAAAGTTGTTTTTTATTCTTCCAAGGATAGGGATGTCAGGATGTATGTGTTGAAGGATCTGTTCATGAAGGAAATGATGAAGACTCTGGCTAATGGGGACCAGAAGTTGCCTGCCTTAGATAAGGTGAAAGAGGCTGTGGAGGCCCATTTAAAGTTATTAGCTGTTGACACCTATCAGGAGGGGTGTGCCAACTATGTCAGAAATGTCAGTGAGGTTTTGGCTCAAGAGGAAGTCAAGATGAAGGAGGAAAAGAAATTTGTCAAGGTTCCTAAAGAGAAGAGGAACCCAGAGATGGAGCAACTGGTGGACTTGACCAAGCAGTTTCACATCTTTGTTCAGGAAAACCAGAAAGTGAATAGGGCCTCAATTCAGCAGGCCAAGCCTTTTTGGAGGAGGGAAGTTGGTACCATTGATCCTTGGATGTACTCCTATTCTAGTAGGAAAAGGAACAGGTGAAATTATTGTTGTTCTCTGAGCAGAGATTTCTCAGAGGGTAAGTTTGAGTTTGATGGCAGGGGTTCAAGTCCCCTGATGGTTTGTTTGTGAAGCCCAGTGAGGGGCAGGCTCCTTTTGATTTAGTCAGGTGAAGGGGTGGTCTGAATCAGAGGAGGACAAGGTTTAAGGAGATTTCTGATCAGGGTAAGTCTTCTGCTAAGAAGAGTGTTGATGTCAAGGGGAAGGGGAAGGAGGTCAATAATGCCTCATTTTCTACTTCTTATGATGGTTTGGAGTTGTTTTCTTGCGAGGCACAGTCAAAGAGGGAATTTTTGGCTGGTTTCAATGATTCTGATGCTGAAAGAGTGGGTAGGCCCAAGAGCACTTCACAGGCTCAGACTAAGCCCAAGGTTACAAAGGTGGAACCAAAAATGGATACAAGGAGGAAGGTTAGTAAGGAGGAGCTGCACAAGATGCAGAAGGGAATCGCCAATATGGGCCAACCAAGTTATGATGCTTATAATCTGAATGGGGATCCAATGTCAATATATTTTTATTCTGACTCTGAGGAAGATGTTCCTTTGGATTCCTTTCCAAAGCCCAGTGGGGCCAGGGTCACAAGTGATGGTTGTGGTTTGGTTCCTGTTATCAGGAAACCTGTGGATAGAGGTGCTGGACCTCAAGAGGAATCAAGGCCTAAAGTGGTGAAACTAAATTCCATTTTGAGAGGGCATTGATTGCAGGAAGAGCTGATGTGACAGACTATGTGTTAAAGAAAATTAATCAAGGAACTATATCCTTGACTTATGAGGAGTTATTTTCTATCAGTCCTGGTCTTTCTGAGAAGCAAAAGAAGATGTTGACCAGGAAAAGGGTCTCTTCTGGGGAGATGGAGTTTGTTTGTGATTTTTCTGAGAAATTTGGGGAGAGTTTGAAGACTCATTTATATTCTCTCTTGGGGTTTGTAAATGTCACTCTGAATGGAAAGGCAATCAGAGCTTTGGTTGATTCTGGTTCTCAGATCAATCTCATTTCTTTTTCTGAGGCAACTCAATTTAGCCTCCCCATCAAAACTGGTATCGGTGGGAGATTGAGAGGAATTGGTGGACATGTTACTGAGTTGGTTGGGACAGCAGAGTTTGTGAATCTGGATGTTGGTGGAGCTTCTGGGAAGGTGCACTTTTATATTGAAAAAGGAACTGTTAGGGAAGTTTTGAGTGGCCCATTTTCTATTGATTTTGCAGCCAGGATTAGTTATCAACCTGGAGTTGGTATTAGCTTGGAGTTTACAGGGGAGGATGAAAGGACCTTGCATATGAGGTTGTCTTCACCTGGTGAAGAGGGCTGGGAGACTAGGCCTGGGCCTAGCTCTATGTGCCACTGTCCTTATTTTTGTGAGAGGATAAGGGAATATAGGGCTGCTTCTGGTTTTTTGGAAGGTAGCTCAGGCTCTGATGGAGAGCCTTATTTTTTAGAGTAGGTGGGGCTGATCACCCAAGTGCTGCAACCTTTCTACTTTCAGTAAAGATCCCAGGTTGTAGTAGGTCAGCTCATTTGGAGATATTTCAAGTGGATTTTCAGCTTTCTTTAAATAATGTTTCTCTTCTCTGAAGGTATTCTTTGAGTTTTTTTTCAAGTTTCTGTTCATTTAATGGTTTAAAAGTTAATTTTATATCAAGTTCAAGAAGAAACATGGGGTTTATATCTGTGGAATGGAAAAGCTTTGGGGTGGTGAGATTGAGGTCTGAACGTAAGTCCTCCCAATTGTGCACCACTAGGTTTATTTCTACACCTTTCATAAAACATTACCTTGGCCACACATGTGAGAAATTGTGCAACCCTGGTTTCTGATTTAGTAAAGGTGCCCCATCAAATAAAGAAGAAAAAAATTTTAAGATAATTGAAGATAATGAAGAGAAAAAATCTGAAGATAAAGAAGAAAGAAAATTAAAAAAATTTATTTCAACATTATTTGGCTGAAGAAATGAAGAGTGGTGGAATTGAGGTTGGTAGTAAGGAGGAGAATGAGAATGTGGGATGTAAAAGTTTTGGGGAAGTGAGATTGGGGTCTAAAAGTAAGTCCTCCTAATTTTTCATTGCTAAAGTTTCTTCTACACCTTTAAAAAATTACCTTGGCCACACCCATGAGCATTGGGGAAACCCAAGTTTTTTTTTAGGAGGACTGAAGAAGCTCCTGTTGAAGATGAAGATCTGGAAGTGGATTCTGATAAGTACCAGAGGGTAGAAGTGAAAGTTAGGCCTGTAAATGAGCCTATTCCAGTTGGGCTGAACCCACCTTTGAAGAGGCCTCCCTTGTCAAGAGATCCTTATGTGACACCTTTAGTGAAGAATCCACCTGATTTTGTGGAAACTGCTAGGACTACTGAGGAAAGGTTGGAGGTGGTGAATTTTGGTCCTGATGAGTGGTTATCTGAAGAGGAGAGGAAGTTTTTGTTGAATGTGATTGTGTTAAGGGAAAAGGAGATTGCTTTTACAGAGGAGGAAAGAGGTCTTTTAAAACATTCATATGGCTCACCTTACTTGATTCCAGTGGTTTGATATGGGCCTTGGAAAATCAAACCAATTCCAATTCCTGCTTCTATAAGGGATGATTTTGTGGATATTGTCAGGGAAAGGGTCAGGACAGTGTTGTATGAAGAGTCAGCATCAAGTTATTCTATTCCTGTTTTTTGTACCAAGAAAAAAAATGGAAAGCTTAGGGTGGTTCATGATCTCAGGGCCTTGAATAGAGTGACTATCAAGGATTCTGGAATGCCACCAAGTGAAGAGGATTTTGTGGAGGCTTTTTCTGGAAAGGTGTGTTATGGTTTGAGAGATATTATGGGTGGTTATGATGAGAGGGAACTCCATGTGGACTCTAGGCCTCTCACTACTTTTGAGACTCTTTTGGGAAGCTTTAAATTGAGCAGGTTACCTCAAGAAGCTAATAATTCTTTTTTTGTTTACCAGGCTTAGATGGCTTGGATATTTCAGGATGAAGTGCCAACTTATGCTGGTATTTTTATTGATGATGTTGGAATTAAAGGTCCAACATCTGATTATGGTAATGAGGTATTAGAAACAGTTAACCCAAAATGTCTGTTTCAAGTCCTTGGTTTTTTTTTAGTTGAATACTAGTTCTCTTCTTTTATTCAGGTTTTTAGTCTTCTATGACTTTAAACTGGATTGGATGCTTCTTTGTTCTTGGATTTTCTTGGTGGTGGATCACTGGTGATCTCCCATCATTTTTACTTATTGGAGGGAGCCCACCCAGTGATCTTTTATTTGGACCTGGATTTTCTTCTGTGATTTGTTGTGATAGATTGGAATTGTAGTGGTCTTAGATTATTTTTTTTCTCTTTTTTTTCTTTTATTTTGTTAGTGAGGGTTATTTATAAAGTAACAAAAAATTAGTTGGGTTTACCACATCAAGGTCACCTAGATCTGGGCAAGCATTGGTGAGGAAAGGCTCATCAATTGGCCGGGAAATGCTATTTTTCTTTATATATTATTACTTCTCAAAATTATTTTATTCATTCATTTTATTGTTTTCATTTTCAAATTTCTTTATGGTTCAAATTAATTTTCAAATCTTGAAAATTTATTAAAGGTGTATACACATCAAGGTGCACTTGGGTGTGGGTAAGGTATCAGGGGATCAGCCTATCAATTGGCTGGGGGATACCATTTGTAATTATTATTTATTTTATCTTATTATTTTTCAATTTTATTTTCTCAGCTCTCATATTTTTTGGGCATTATGACTTTTATTATTTTTCAAGTTTTTTTAGTATGTTAGTAGTTATAGGCAATATCTGTAGAATAAAAAAATAAAAAAAAAATAAAAAAATTAAAGATAAAATAAAATAAAATAAAAGTAAAAATATTTTTTTCAGCTGCTAATTATTAATTGTTTTCTTTTCTTTTCTTGTTTTCTCTATTTTATTAATTTATGTTATTTTCTGCTTTCTATAATTTAATCTCTGGAGGAAGAAGCTTATGGAGGTTTGTTTAAGATGTGTTGGAGTTTATTTTTCTTGTTGGGATAAGAGGATGCACTGTGTTCCTTGTGGTGTAGTCTTATGGAGAGATGGTAGGGGTTTTAATGGTCTGGGACCAGTTCAGAAGTTAGTTTTGGGAGGAAGAAGAGAAGGCTGGGATGGAATGTTGGAAGGTGTGCTTAATTATCCTTGACATCTTCCAGTGGTTTTCCAGAAGTTACTTTCTCAGGCTCCTTTCAAACTAATTCAATGGTCCATGAAGAGCAAAGGCCTTTAGCATGTTGGAACAAATTATGCTTAGGTTCTGTTTCATATCAGCATAATCCAGATTTAACATAGTTTCAAAGGGTTTTCCAACTTTAATAGCCTTCTCAGGAGGAGGGGTGACATCTAAACAAGAAGAATTCTATTCAGAAGTTTATTTTTTTTGTTGATGAAATTGGATAAAAGATTATGGTACTTACAGATAGGAAGCTCTTCAAAATTATATGCCATAGGAATCTGGACTTCGGAAGTTCTGGAAAGATGTGTGTTGGAAGGATCAGCCAGAGATAAATATAGGTTATCTTGGTCTTCTTCCAGTGGTTGTTGAGAAGGTGAACTAGGATGGAACTTTTTCTGGGGACTAGCTAGAGAAGGAAAATTTTTGTTGGAATTGTTGTTGTTATTCTTATCCTTTTCTGTTGGATTGGTTGCTGGTACTGGAGAACCGATGTTGTTGGAGGATGGGGAGGGTGAAGGTGATCTGGGGGCTTAATTTTGTCTTCTGGAGGAATTACTCAAAGAGAATGAACTGTCAGAGGAGTAGTTGGCAAGAATATGAGAGGTGTGGTCTCTTCTCCTGGATGGGGAAGGTGATTCGGGTTGTTGAGCAGTTTTAGGAGCTTTGATTGGTTCCTGGGGAGCTCTGGAAGGTCTTCATCAAGTTTGAGAATTTTTCTTGTTTTTGGACTTTGAAAATGTTGCTTTCATTGCTCTGGGAGCACAAGGAGGTTCTTTTGCAGGAGTTTTGTTGTTTTTGGAGACTTTTGGCTGTTTTCTGGTTGTTTTTGAAGGTCTTGAGCCTTATTTTTGCTTCCCAGACAGGCAGGAGGGCTTCCTGGACACAGTCTAGCAGACTAGGAGCTGAAATTGAAGCATTTGAAGTGTAATTTTCAGAGATAAAAGCAGATGCTTGGGAAGATAGATGTGGCTGTTTAGAGAGATCTATGGGGATGGATCTCCTATATCTTCTGGAATTAACTGAAGAAAAAAATAAGAAGAAGGACATAGTTCTGGAGATGTATTTGTGAGACGGTGAAGGCAGAGGTAAAGGATAGTTGGGATTTATATCTGATATTTTCTTCTTTGATTTGAAAGAGTCACAAGCCCTGTTGTACATTTTGGCCTCAGGAGTTGGAAGAGTGAATGTGCAGGGTCTGCACATGTGAATGAAATGTTTTAATGCATAAATTTTGGGAGCAGTGAAGCAAAGAAATTTTGAAGGGTCAAAAGCAACTGAGTAAAGGTTTGAAATGATCTGTTGTTAAATAACAATGATAAAGAGAAAGAGATAGGAAAAGTTTTTTTATCAGTGGTGGGTAGAAGATGAAGTGGATGTTCAAGTTCAGAAAGTGGAATGTGGGTAAATATGCATCATTCCATCAAGACTTTAAACTGAAAACTGGTTCTACTGTCCTCCAAAACTATAAAATGAGGTTTTTTTTTAGTCCCCCAGGACTATAAACTGTGGAATGGGTGTTCTTTTGGTGTTGTTTTTTAAAAATTGGAAGAGGTTATCCACAGGGGGAGCCTCTGAATTTAGAAAAGGCAAGTTTGGGGGTAATTGATGGGCTGGAAGCTCTATTCACAATTACCCCAGAATGTTAGTTTTTTCTCTCCATCTTAATGTGGTTGATCTCTTGTTAAGGGTTTATGATTTAGGTTTAGAGCTCCTAAAGACTATAAACTGAGGGATTTTGAGTCCCCCAAGACTATGAAATGAGAATGGTCCCCCAAGACTTAGAACTGAGGGTTGTTTTGTGGCTACATCCTATAGATTGTGTGGTCATATTTTTTTTTCAAATCAAACTCAAGCACTAGTGAAATTACAGAAGGGTATCAAGAGAGGTAGAAAAATGTTCTGAATTGGTTTTGAATTGTTGGATGAGGTTCCTTCTCTTATCAATTTCCTGTTGGTCTTTGGCAGGAGTTTATTAGAATTAAGAAAGGAGAAGTTGTTTCTGTTTTTGGTAGTGACGTTGGAATGTTTTTTTGACAACTGGTATTGAATTTAGGGGTGGTGTTTCAATGGTCCCTACATTGTCATCATAGTCAATGACTTGTGGAAGTGACGCTGAAGAAAATGGTAAATCTAGTTTAGTATGGAGTGATGAATTCTTACCTTCTGGTGAATCAGAGTGATTAGAAGAAGAAGAGGCTGTCAAAATTACAGGTATTTTTTCTGGATAAATGAAGTTTGTTGATTATTCTTTGAATGATTATGGAGGGTCTGGATCTTCTTGTGGAAGAGAATGGGCCAGGCTGAGTGTATGAAGAAGAAAAAGGGGAGGATAATGGGCCAGGTTTGTGGAATAGCTTCTTTCTGAAGTAGTAGGAGTCACAAGAAGTCCTGAAGATGTGAAGAGGTCCAGTAATTGCACAGATGATGTTGTTGTAAATGAATTACTGGAAAGGGCTCAGGTCAGAGAAAGATCTGGAGAGGCATTTGAACATGGTTCTTAGTGGATGAAGAATGTGGACATTTTCAATTTGAGGGAGTATGTGGTGTTCCAAAGCTGGGTAGGCCTTTGGAGTGCCTATTTGAAGTTATTTGGTATGTAGGGTATAGTTGGGGTGATGGTTTTGTTTATTGGTCTTTTGTTAGCTTTCAGATGTTTTGTTGTGTTTTTGTAGGCTTAAACTAGGGTCACTTATTGTGTCTCAGCTTAATGTCCTTTCTTTTCTCATCATTTTGGTACGTGTTATGTGTCAGTAGCTTGTTTCTATGTTTAGTTACTGTTGTTTTGTTTTTTAGAGGGTGTTTAAAGACCTAAAAGAGGCCATCCTTATGTTGGGGGGCCCACTCACCTGTCCATGTGGAAGCCGTTAGAGAGGTGAGAGAATCAGATTTAACTGGGAAAAATCCATGGTAGTCTGCATGTGAGATAGTTAAGCAAGTTTAAGGACATTCTAGTTTATCATCAACCATCTGGTATACCTTGTGGAAAATGAGTACTGAAATCAGACAGGCTGAACTCTGTTCTTCAGCCAAAATATAGAGTCCACCTTCAGTTTTTCTCTACCTTATTTCACAAGGAATTTAAGAAATATCCATTAAATACTATTCCAATTTTTTACAAAGTTTTTTACAGAATGTTTTTTCAGTATATTCATAAGATAGAAAATGAATATAATGGTTATACTTTTGAAACAAGTTGGCAAAATTAAAAAAGCCTATATTAAAATTTTGAACTAATGCACTTTTTTTCTTTTATTAGATGAATTTATAGAGCCTTTTATTTAGTTCAGAACAATTTCAGTGAGATAAATAATATCTTTTAATTCAATAATAAATTAAAATAAATTTTTTACATGAAACGCATTGATAAATATAGTAACCCTTTTTCTTTATTTCATGTTCTAAGATTACTGCACATGAAATAATAACTAACCATAATAAACAAAAATTTAAAAAAATAAGTATGTTAGCTTCCTCAATATCTTTTCTATAATCTATTATATAAAATAAAAAACATTTTGAGTCCTTTTTTTTACTAAAGTTTATTCATTTCAATGACTATATACATTTTCCAAAAATTATATATCTTAATTTGGTTGAGCTTAGATTGAGCTCACAATGAGATCCTGTTTCCAACTGTGGTTTAAGCTAAGTTAAACTTTGAGAAAATATATAATTTTTTATAATTTTTATCAAATATTTTTAAATTTAAACATAAGTATATTCTTATATCAAAATGATTTATATTAAATACTTCAAACTTCAGGAAATAAATGTAAATGATGAATCATTTTTCAGAAATTTTTTATTTAAAATATTTGGATGTTGATTTTATAGTATTATGAAACTGTTCTATTTTCTCCATGAAAGATTATGAAGATAACTAAAAAGAATTTTTATACAAATATAACATATAAAAATGTATCAGATCTTCTTTTTAGATTCATACTAGTTCAAAATAACAATTTGTTCATTTTAAGTACAAATTAGGGGGTATCAAAGTTAAAAATTTATAATTATTTAGAAGTTATTTCCCAACACAAAAAGAAAGCCAAAAACTTGACATTAATTCTCAGTCAAAAGGTGTTTTTGGGGCACAATATGGCATATTTTAAAAAATAATCAAAGTTGATTTGGGGAAAAAACTAGGTATTTTAAAATGGATGATTTCTAACTTTGAGACCCCCTATTTTATAGATCCTTCAAAGCCTCACATTATTTTTCTTTGATTTTCATGTGTAAATTAAAGGGAAATCTCATAGGATAAAAATGGTATCTTTTTAAAAAATTAAATAAATATATATTGTTGTAAAAACTCAAAGTCTAACCTTAAGTTTCTGTTTTAAATGTGTGCTGATGACTTGAAATATTCTCTATTCAAATTCTTTTTTTTAAAATATATTCATTCTAGTATTTCTTATTCATAAGGCTAATTACAAGAAGATTTATGAAATCTCCATTTTACACATAATATCAAGGGGATTTTAATTTAAAGAATTAGAAATTTAATAGAAGAATCATATAATCTTTACCTATCATTGTGAATATCATTTGTCTAATAAATTTTTGATAAATTGTTAACTCAAATATTTAATTTAAGAAGTATGTGTGAATGTTCACGTGTGAATTAATCCTGTCAAAACCTTTTTTCCAAAGACTAAAAAAGTAAACCTGCAACTTTTTACTTAATTTATTCATCAACAACATGGAATTGAAATATTCTGTCTATTCATTTAAAATTTGAATCATAATTTATTTTAGTTAAAATATAATCCCTTTAAAACTAGTTTTTTTATATGGGTATAACTCAAAATACTTATTGTGTCTTTTTTAAAAAATAATTATCATATTGTAGTTCTTCAATGAGCAACTAATATAATGATGAAAAATTACCACTTACACCTATTAAGTTCAGTACTTGCACAATATTATACTCTGAAATATGACCTGAACCACATTTTCTGACATGATAACACTTTTGAAACTCTATGATGCTTATTCCCAGGTGGACATAGCAATTCTCCCACCATATAAAATGGAAGCAAACTTAAGAATTAATATTAAATTTAAAGAATTTTATGCTTTTTTTGTGTTTTAGCTTTGATATTTTACTTCTAGTTTGAATTTCAGTTTTTCATAAGGAAAATTCATTGAGTAGTGATTAATAATTTCAACTCATGATATAACTCACCAATTGAAAATTTTTTCATGGATTTTTGATCAGCTAAATCATGAAATGTTCTAGAATTTCATATATTTATTATGTTAACCAAATTCTGAGTACAAAACTACTTAGTATTTGAAGAAGAAACAGAAAAAATAAATGTTCAAAAATGAATTTCCTTTTGATTTTAATCATTGAATTGCATTTAAAAATTTCAAAAGTCGGATTAAAATCTACTTAAATAAGGGATATAATTTTTTACAGAAATATAATGAAATAACTTCTCAAAGATTAGTGTTGAGTATAAGAAATTTATTAGAGTGCTTCATCAAGTCAGAGATTGAGAAAACACATCGATAATTTTTATTCTTTAGTTATATTTGTTTTAACTGTATTTTGGAAGTAAATATATAAGAGATTTTATGGTTCAATATTTTTTTTGGATAACTCAACTGAATTGAAAATCATTATATTAGGGGGTATCAAAGCTAGAGATTTTCCATTTTTAAATACCTCCTTTTTCCACCAAATCAACCATGATTATTTTTTAAAATATGCAATATTGCACCCCAAACACACCTTTTTAATGAAAGTTAATTTCAAGTTTTTGGCTTTCTTATTTTGTTGTAAAATACCTTTTAAATAATTACAAATTTCTAACTTTTATACCCCCTATTGAATAAAAAAAATATAAAAATACATGAAATAAAGAATCAGGTCATATGGGTTAAAATTAAAAATAAAAGCTTCAAATTCTGGGTTAAAAGGAGTTTTCAACAAAAAGAGCCACATTTATAATTTTATATTTTTTCTCAAAAAATTAATTAACTCATTAGAAAGCTTAGAAGTAATGATTTTGAAATAAGTACTGTGATTTTCAGTCTTTTTACTGATAAAGTGAGATTCAAAATTAGCATTAAATTGTGTTTTATTAATAGATACTATGGACTTATCAGATTCTTAAGCTCCCCAATTTTGTATTTCTATTAATTATTCATTAAACTCTCAATATTATTTCAGCACAGTATCATTCATCCTTGGTTAAGAGCTCAATATGAGTTCAAAGTAAATTTCAGTATCAGTTCATTATAAGTTCAGTCTGAGTTCCATCTATGTTCAAGTTGAGGACTTTATAGCAAGTCCCCCTCAAATATTGTGTGGTGAATTTCATTTTCTGATATTTTTTGGAATAAGCACCCTACTCAAAGGACAAATGTGAAAAAAAACTCCACTGTTAGGATTTGGGTTGAGGGGAAAGGAGGAGGAGCGCTACAGGTGCTATGCATTGTAATAGGCAGAGGAAAGGGGTATTTCATAAGGGAGTTTTATGGGGAAAGTGCTGTGGGGTGCTCTTTTTTGTAAAATTTATATATTAATCCAGTTACTTTTTAGTCTCACTGCTGTATCCCCATAATTAGTCCCACCTCCCTGTTGGCAACCCCAACATAGTCAGTCTGGTTAGTATCACTGATTTGTAGCATAGTCATTCCATTTTAGGCTAGCATCAGCACTAGTAGCAGTCCTCCTTCTTAGGTATTGACATTTTTTCCAATATATAACTGGTTCAATATAAAAAGAATCATGAGACCCCCAAGTCAATCCAATGCAACACTCCTTGCTGCAATTCAAGAGTAGATAACAAAACTTCAAGAAAATAATGCTAGACTCATTGAAAATCTAGAAGAAGAAAAAACCTCCTATCCCCGCCTCACAGAGGCAGGGTTTGATGCTGCTGAAGCCAAAGCACAGGAGCCACCCATCAAAGGCCCAAATATTGAAGTGCTAGAAATCTTTGATGGAAAGAAAGGCCCCTGTGAAGATAAATATTCATCGCAGGCAAAACTCTATCTCCTTCTCAATGGCTATCAGTTTCCAGATGAGCAATCCGAAATTGGATCTGAAATATCTTACCTCATAGATGAGGCAGCATGTTATGAAAGGCCATATACAAAAGAGCTCCTTGAAGGTGCCAAAGCCATGAAAACTTTTTTCTAATTCATGGAAACATTTGAGCTAGCTTTTAGTGATCCTGTGGGTGGCCAAAACCCCAGAACATGTTTTAAACCAAGTAAAACAAAAACATTCAGTGGTTGAGTATGTAATGGAATTCAGGGGCCATTCAAGTTATGTCGCAACATGGGGGGAAGGGGCACTCATGTTCCACTTCAGGAGTGGGCTCTCACAGGAAAATAAGAAACACCCTAGTCAGTCACCCTCACCCAACCTCTCTCCAAGCACTCATGGAGCTGGAAATTCAAATTAATAACAAGCTTATGCATCAGTGAATGGATGGTTGGAGTGGCACTTATCAGTGGTGTAACTATACCTTGTAAAGTGGGGCAAACACCAAGGACCCAAATGTCATGGATATTGATGCAGTAAATGCATGGGGTGCTATTGGGAGGAAAAGAATTTCAGGTGAAGAATACCAAAGATGCATGAGCAAAAGCTTGTGTCTAAGGTGTGCAAGCAGTGGTCACTTGGAAAGGGAGTGTGGAGGGTAATCAGGGTAAGAAAAGTTGAGGATAGAACAGGAAAGGTTCAGTTAAAAGACACTTCTCATGATTGAAGGTTGTTCTCTCCTTGAGCAAATTAGAGAGAAAGGAGAATGGGGATTTAGTAAAATAATTATCAGCATGTAAGCCACTGGAAGTGAATGATAATTATATTATAGTGAGCTTACCTTTAATGACCCTTGATTTCACAACAAATGTACAAGACCTAATGGGCTGTGGGGCCACAGACTGTTTTATTTCTAAAACGTTTTTACAGAGAAATAAAAAGAAAAATGAAAAACTGGACTTCCCTAAGTGTATAATTATGTTTGACGGATTCCCAGGTGAGGGAGGAGAAGTAAGAGAGAAGTTTTTTTTGAAAGTCCTGGTGTGACAGAAGGGAGTCTTAGTCCTCAAATACAACAAAAAGCCTCAAGGAAATGATACCTGAAGCCTATTGGGAGTTCTTACCACTGTTTGAAGATGAAGGAGTCAAAACCCTGCCACCTCATTGACTATAAAATTTTCCATTGATATGATGCCAGGTGAAGCTCCTCAATTTAGCTGAATATTCCCATTTTCAATCTTGGAGTAAAAAGTGCTAAAAGAGATAATTGATGAAAACTTGAAGAATGGTTTCATCAGAGAACTTAAATATCTTTGGGTGGCCCCAGTAATTTTTGAAGGTAAAAAGGATGGTTCATTGAGACCCTGCATGGATTTCAGAAGGTTAAATGTGCTTACAGCTAAAAAAAGATACCCCCTTTGGATAACTAATGAGCTGATTGATAGTCTCCAGGGCTCAGAGGCTTTCACATCCTTAGACCATAAAATTTTTCTTAAAGAAGGTGAAGAACATAAACCAGCTTTTTGCACTAACTTTGGTCATTTTGAATAATTGGTAATGCCTTTTTTTCATGTAATGCACCCTCCAACTTCCAACACTTCACCAATAGTACTTCCAGAGATAGGATATTAATAGATGTGAAATTTTATCTAGAAAACATCTTGATTTACTCTAGATCACTGGAGGAACACCAGATAAGTGTAAAGGACTGTCTACAGTGCTTGAGATATGCACAAGTATAGTTAAAACCTGAAAAATGTGTCTTCTTATTAAGTGAAATCCTCTATCTGGGTTAGTTCATTTCAAAGAATAGGGTAAAAATTGACCAGGAAAAAGTAAAGGTAGTTAAATAATGGCCAAAACTAGCTTCAGTAAAGGAGTTCCAGTCATTCTTAGGCTTTGAAAATTTTTATCACCACTTTATAGAAAATTACTCCCACATTTTCCAACCACTGCATGACCTCACAAAAATGGAAGCCAAATTCATTTGGAAAAATAGCCAACAAGATGTGTTTGACTACCTGAAAAGAAAAATTTGTGACATCCCCTATTCTTATAATTGCAAACTTGCTAATGCCATTTGTTCTGGATTGTGACTTCTAAGACTTTGCAATAGTTGAAGTATTATCCAAATACATTGCTGAAAATGTCTTGAATACAGTAGCTTAATTTTCACAAACACTGCTAGGCACCAAATTAAACTATAAAAATCTTAAAAAGATTTATTAGAGCTAGTAGAGGCAGTATGCACCTGGAAACACTATTTGGAAGGAGGACCTCATCAGTTACAAGTTATTATTTACATGGGTCATAGAAATCTGGAAACCTTCCAGACCACAAAGAAGTTGACTTGCCAGCAAGTGGGTTGGAGAGAACTACTAAGCAGCATTAATTTTTCAACTCAATTTAGACCTGAGAAGAAAAGAAGCAAACCAGATGTGCTTTTACAAGGTCCTAACTTGTGCCCAGCTCTAGATCAGCAAAATACTGTTGGCACAATGCTATTGAAGGGGAACCTTGAAGATGGAGTAATCCTAGATGAAGTGGAATTGTTAGATGAGGATTTCATGTAATGGGTAAGGAGGGGGCAGGAAAAGGATGAGGGAGTGCAGGAGTTGGTGAAGATGCTGTTATCAAAGGAGTTATTGGTAAGGAAAGGATTGGAGGAGTATCACCTGGAAGGGGAAGCACTTTATAGGAATGGAAGGATAGTGGTTCCAAATGATGTGAAGATCAAGTGGCAGGTAGTAAAATCAAGGCATGATTCCACAATGGCAAGACACCCAATACTGTTGAAGACTGTAGAGCTAGTGAATTGCAACCTTTACTGGAATCCATGAAGGCATACATCAAGTGCTATCTAGCCACAAGTGACTCTTTCCAGATGAGCAAGGTTAGTCTAACAACAACCCCACTAACCTTAATAAGAATTTTCAAGCAGCAGTGGAAGGAGCTCTTACAACCTAATAGTAAAGTTACCTAAGTCACAAGAAAAGAATTCTATCCTCATAGTCATTGACTACTGCACTAAGATGGTGCACTTTGTCCCACTACTACAAAGGTTATATCAGAGGGTATAGAAGACTTAATTGTGGTGCATGTCTGAAAACTACATGTATTACTTGAAAGTGTAGGATCAGACAGGGGAAGTACTTTCAACTCTAAGTTGTTGAATGAAATGTATGAGCAACTAAACATTAAGCACATTTTTTCAACAGTGTGGCATCCTCAGACTGATGGGCAATCAGAGATAGTGAAAAAGTCAATTGCAAAATACCTGCACCATTTCATTAACTGGAAGTAATATTATTGGTTGCAACTTCTACCATTGGCTGAGCTCTCATACAATAAGTAGACACATGCAGAAACTAGAATGTCACCTTTATATGACAACTATGGATACCACCCAACATTCTCCATTGGTACCCAATCAACATTGAAAGTTCCAGAAGCTGAAGAAAGAACTCAGAAAATACTGAGTATATGGCAGGAATTAAAAGTAGCTCTCAAGATATCCCAAAAGTCAACGAAGCACCATCATGGTCAAGGAAAGACTCAACCTTTGGTTCTACAGGTAGGTGACAAGGTTTGGCTAAGCTCACAATTTATTTCTACATTATTATTAAGTGCAAAGCTAAATCACAAGAAGGTGGGACCATTTAAGATCAAGCACAGAATATCTGACTAAGCATATGAATTGGAACTACCAATTTCAATGAGACAAGTGCACCAAGTGTTATATATCTCCTTAGTCACAAAGCACCAAAAAGACACATTACCAGGGAACCCAGAAGAGCCACTGGAACCAGTCTAAGTTTGAATTGAAGAGGAGTATGGGGTAGAAAAGATTATTTATAATTGGGTGCAAAAAGGGAAGGTTCAGTACCTGGTGCACTGGAAAGGTTATTGAGTAGGAGATAGGTCTTGTGTTAGTATTTGGTTGAGAGGTGAGGAGGGGGAGCGCTATGAGGGCTTTGCATTGTGAGAGGTTGAGTGGGGATATTGCATTAGGGGGTTATCTGGGGAAAGCTCTGTGGAGTACTCCTCATTGGACAACTTATCTAGTAATCAAATTATTCTCCATTCTCACTGCTGTATCCAAAATAGTCAGTCCAATCTCAGGCTAGTGTTAGTGCAATTATTATCCTACCTTCTTAGGTCTTAACCTTTTTTCCAATATTAGTTGGCACACTACTGATGAACAATGAATCCCTTAGATCAGCCTGATGAAGCAACCCTTGCTGAAATGTAAGAACAAATTCCAGACTTGTGGAACATCTAGCAGTGGAAAGGCCCTCATATGGCAGCCCCACTGAGAACAAGGCACAGGCAATCCTTACAACACCAGTGCCACTTTTTAAAGGCCCAAAGATTGTGGTCCCAGAAATCTTTGATGGAAAACAAGCTCCCAGGCAGATAAATATGTGTTGCAGGTAAATTTCTATTTCCTGCTCAAAAGGCATCAGCTCCCAGAAAATCAAGCAAAGATTGGGCTCACAATATTGTACCTCACAGATGAGGTGGAACTCTGGGAAAGGCCATACACCAACAAGCTCCTTGAAAATGCTCAGTCACCAACAATCTTCCACCAGTTCACAGCATATTTTGAGTAAGCTATTGGTGACCCTGACATGGGCTAAACCAAATACACCAAAAAAATTCAGTGGCTGAGTATATGTTAGAGTGCTGGAGCCATACCAGCTATGTCACAACATGGGGAGAAGGGGAGCTTATGTTTCACTTCAGGAACGGGCTCTCATCAAAAATATAAAACAACATAATATGCCACCCTTGTCCAAATTCCCTCTAAAAACTTGTGGAGCTGGCTATCCAAATTGATGATAATTTTAAGCATCAGCAAATAGATGGTTGGAGTGGCACTTTTCATTAGTGCAACTTTGCCTCATCAAGAAGGGCCGGGGCCAGGGACCCAAAAACCATGGATATTGATGCAGTAAATTCATGTGGTACTAGTGGGAGAAAAAAGTTTCCTGATGAATAATACCAGAGGCATATGAGCAGAGGGCTGTTCCTCCAATGTGAGAGTGGTGGGAATTTGGAAAGAGAGTTTAGGGGGGAAGCAAAGGTTAGTGAAGTTGAGGATGTCCCAGGAAAGGTGCAGGTGAATGACAGTGCTCAGGAGTAAAGTTTGTGCCCTCCTCAAGTGGATTAGAGGTAAAGGATAAGGGTTATTTAGTAGAAAAATTATCAGCATGTAAGCCATTTGAAAATAATTATTATTGTATTATACTGAGCTTTCCTTTAATGACACTTGACACTACAAAAAATTTAAAAGCCCTACCAGACTGTGGGGCCACAGACTGTTTTATTTATAACAATATTTTACAGAGAAATAAAAAGAAAAAAGAATAATTGAACCAACCTAGGCATCTAATTATTTTTGATGGATCCCCAGGTTGGGGAGGAGAAGTAAGAGGTAAAGTTTTTTTCAGGTTCTAATGTTAAATAATGGAGTCTCAGTGCAAGGCATATGTGAAAAACCCAAAGGACCAGTATGAAATGGTATTGGGGATGACATTTCTGGACCAATATAATCTGAAAATTGATTGGAAGAAAAAAAAGGTTAAGATAGGAAGGAAAGGGGATGCTGTTGCTAAAGTATTGGCCCCCTGGCCCCTTTAGGGGTCAAGGGCCCATCACAGAAAGTCTTCTGATTTTTTGTTATCTGAAGTTGACTTGCCACTAGAACTGGTGCTTCCTCTTAATTCTAAGCAGAAGTCTTGGGATGGGGTTCCAATGAGAAGCACTGGGGAGGAGTAGAAAGGGGATGAAGTGCACCAAGAAGAGGAGAAGCTGCAACAAAAAAGGGGGTGGCAGAAAATGGAAAGTTGGATGGCGAAAATAAAGAATTAGTCCCCTGGCCCCTCTCAGAGAGTAATCTGGTGTTTCATTATCATCAGTAGAATTTCCACAAGAAATGACACTTTCTCTTGATGCTAAGTTTTAGTACTTGGAGGGGGCACTGGAAGAAGTGGAGTAACTTTAATTCAACACAACAGCTTGGAACATATCAGCCAAGATTTCAGCCAAGGTCCAGTCCTCAAAGCCAACAAAAAGCCTCAAGTAAATGGTCCCTGAATTTTATTGTAAACTCTTACTTCTGTTTGAAGATGGGACAGTCAAGACCCTTCCACCTTATTCACCACGCAATATGGGGGGCCAAATTGCTAGCAAGTCTGCAACCTTGAGCCCAAATTCATATTTATCTGAGCAGAAAATGAGGAAGTGGTGAAACATATATGAGAAGATAATGGATTCTTGAACACACATTGAGGAAAATTTAATAAATTTATTGAAGTATAGGTGATAACAAGTGCAAAAAATATTGAGACTTGAATTACTGGAATTTTTAAAGGAATATTACTATAAGTGAATCCCAATATTAAGCCAGGATCTCAGATGCCTACTATTTTGAAACATTATGATAGTATTTCATCCTTTAAAAGTATTTAACTTCTCATATAATTTTAGTTTTAATATTTTCTTCATGTTTGATAAGATTTTTTACCTATGAATATGTAGAGTAATAATCCAATATTATAAGAAATTATAAATGAAAATAAAACTATTGAATTTATATTTGTCATAAAATTTTTATTCTCAAAATTTCCAGAAATAACTTTATTTTCACATTTTATCAATTGTAATTATGAAATACTATCAAGATTTGATATATTTGGGAAGCTACACAGCTCTCTTAAAACTGACTCCAGAATAAATTGAACTGATGTTATAGTTTACAAAATGTATAAATATACTATATTATTTAAATTAATAAAAATATATTTTTACAATTCTACTTAAATATAGCTTAAAATTATCTGCATTATATAAAAAAAAGTTTAATTCTCATGAGAATAAACCATATGGCTAACAAAAATTGCACAAAATGTATATTGTTTTTTGGGTGGTTTCTTGCCATTAAAATTTCCAAGAGTTATATTATATTATATATATATATATATATATATATTGTTTTTGTATATTTTTTCCAAAATATTTCTCCAGCTACTTTCCTATTTTCAAATGTGTATCATATTATCTCCCCCTCAGACATTTTTTCTGTCTCTCAAATCTTACTTCACTATCCATAGTCCTCTCTTCTTCTAATCACTTTGACCCCCTTTTTTACCCCTCTTTATCCAACTTCACAAAACATAACTCGATTTTCCCACCTTCCAATCACTTTTAATCCCCTCTTTACTCCTCTCTTAACCACCTCACCCTATCTCTCTCCTTTCACTCTCCTTCCCATCACTTTTACTCCATGTGAAGTATAAGGGGTGATATGGAAAGCAAAAGGGGCGGGGAAAAAAGCAAAAGGGTAAGTTTGGATGGGCAGTGGAAATTTACAGGGTAGGAAGTATAAAGAGCTGTGATTTTCTGAAAAAGAGGTGGGGTGGGGGGGAAGGCAAATTAAAAGGGTAGCTTGTGCATTTAAAGGGGTGGGATGGGGGTGGTATGGGTAAGGAAGGGATGAGCAGGGATGAAGAAGGAAGCAAAAGAAGTCGAGTAGATTACAAAATAAAATGTTACAATAGGGGAGGGGTGGGAAGGTTGAAGAGCTCAGTGAATGTGTCACAATGTTAAACAAAATATGAGGGGTAAGAAAATAACTTAAAGGGATGAAGTGGAAGATAAAAGCACATAGAGAGGTGGAGAGTGTCAAAGGAAGTAGAAAAAATTTCATACTAAAATCTATCTTTCAGCCAAAAAATAGCATGCACCCTGTCAATTTAGATGCATACTACTGTAATAAACAAAATGAGCAATAATTATGATGTATGGATATGTGTGCCCCTAAATACATAAAATATATTTTTTTCTTGGCTAGTTTCAAGAAATACTGTGCTTATAAAGCTAAAGAAGTATTCAAATACATGAATTATACATGTGATACTATTTTTATTCTTTACAAGTTATTTCACAGAAATTATCTTAAAACTGTGCATATGTTTAATAAAAACTGAAATTAAAAAACTTTGGAAAAATATTGAAAAAAATGAAATGACCTGCAATAATATTTCAAACAAACAGTCTTATATCTTCTATTAGTAGAATGAATTTAGCTTTAATTTTAACAGTAAATTATTTTGGTGAGATGAAAAAAAGGTTTGAATTGTATTAAACAATTCAGATAAAGGCTTCACACAAAATTATTTGATATATTTTATATATAGACTTATTCCCTGTTTTTTTACCAGTATAAATACCTGGAAACATACTTTTAAAGCTAAAAATTTAAGAAAATTGACTAAATTAAGATTTCTCAAGATCTGCACTAAAATCTATGCAGTAAAATAGTAAATTCAATGAGTCATTTTAATTTCTAAATTTTTTTCATTTAAATAACTTTATAAATTCTTAAAAAGTTATATATATTAGTCTTGATAGAACTTAGATTGAACTGTCAAAGACATCCTGCTTCCAACTATGATTCAGGCTAAGTTAAACTGTGAGAAATTCTTGAAATTTTTAAAATTTTAATAGAAGATTTTTTAATATAAAAAAAAGAATATTATTATATCAGTAAGTTTTATATTAAATTCTTTGAAGTTCTGGAGATATATACAAATGAAAATTCATCTTGATAAAATATCTTATTAAAAGTGGTTGTAATTTGAATTTCTAATATTATTATACTATTTTTTTATATGATAGATTAATAAACTAAATAAAAAGTAATTTTATACAAGTATAATATATAAAAAAAGTATCAGATCTTCTGTTTAGATTCCAAAAAATTCAAAAAAACCAATCTTTTTATTTTAAGTAAAAATTATATAGATCCTCCAGAGAAGCACATTTTTTTTTGTATTAAAAAGCGTAAGTTAAAAGGAATCCACATAGGGTAAAATTGGTATTTGCTTTAAAAAAAGTAAATAAATATCTTGTAAATCAATACATATATTTATGAAAAGACAAATTTTATAGTTTAATTTATATTTTAAATATTTACTGAAGAATTGAAATACTCTCTTTTTAAATCAATTTTTATAAAAATATACTCATTATAGTATTTCTTTGTGATAAGGCCAATTTAGAGAAGATTGATAAATTCTTCAGTTTAAATAAAATATGAAAGAGATTTTATGAATAGAAAAATCATATAATTTTGACCTATCAGCTTGAGTATCATATTTCTAATAAATAATTATATTTTATTTATGATTGAGATGTAAATGTTCAGTTGTGAATTACTCCTGTCAAAAACTTTGTTTTAATGACTAAAAATTGAACCTCAAAAATTTTTCTAAATTTATTTCTTAACAGCATAGAATTGAAATATTGTGTCTATGAGTTTGAAAAATGAATCAATAGGGGGTATCACAGTTAGAAATCTTCCATTTTAAAATACCTCTTTTTTGCACCAAATCAAATATGATTATTTTTTCATATATGGCATATTGTGCTCCAAAAACACTATTTTACTAAGAAATAAAGTCAACTCTGTAAATTTGTTTTGTTGTTGTTAAATACCTTATAAATAATTACAAATTTATAACTTTGATACCCCCTAATATATCTTTTAATTAAATTATGATCTCTTTAAGAAAAGATTTTTTGTATGGGTATAACCAAAAATACTTATTGTGTCTTTTTTATAAAATAAATATCATATAGTTGTTTTAAATGAGAAACTGATAGAATGATGAAAAAATAAAACTTTAGAGTATTTGAATCAGTTTTCAAACAATATTAAAGTCTAAAATTCAACATGAATCATATTTTTTCACAAGAGAAAATGTTTCAGAATCTATGGCCCTGACTCCCAGGTGGACACAGAAATTATTTCAAAATATAGCATTGAAGCACACTTAAGTATTAAAATTAATGTTTAAAGATTTTAATTCTGTTTTTTTATCTGTAAAATTTTGCGTCTAGTTTGAATTTTAGTTTGTCATATGGACAATTCACTGAGTAGTGATTAATTATTTCAACTCATGAGATCACTCACTCTATCAACTGAAAATATTCTCATAAAATGTTGATGAACTATGTCATGAAGAGTTTCAAGATATCATATATCACTACGCAATATAGGGGGTGGACTTGCTAGCAAGTCCTCAACCTGAACTCAGATGGAACTCAGATGGAACTCAGACTGAACTCATACTGAACCCATACTGAACTCTACTTGAACACCCACCTAAAACTGTTCTGCTGAGTGGTGTTCATCCCTGATTGAATGGTTCCTTTATCAATAGCTCAATGTGTGTTCAATCTATGGTGAGTTTGGGTCCAAGGTTGCGGACTTGCTAGCAAGTCCGCCCCCCATATTGTGTGGTGTATGTATTAAATTTATGAAATATATCTTTCAAAACATCTTAGAAGTTGAGGAATAACTAGAAGAGATAAAAGGGCAAAAATTAATTTTGCTTTAATTGTAATCATCTTCCTGCTTTTAAAAAGTACAAAAACTGGATTAAAATCTACTATTATTAGAATTATACTTCTTTTCAGACATATTATCAAATAATTTATCAATTTTTAGTGTTTAGTGTAAAATATCTGTGAGAGTAGTTCATTGAGTAATAAATTAGGAAAACACATTTCTATCTTTTATTTGTTTTTTCATGTGTTTTTTGACTGTATTATAGGATATAAAAACTAATATTGAAAGTCCAATATTGTTTTTAGATAAATCAGCTCAGTTGAAACTGATTATCTTGCATAATCATAAATAAGAAAAACACATCAAAAAAGTTATGTGATTTGGTTTAAATCTAAAAAGTAAAGCTTAAAATTATGGGTCAAAAGGAGTATTTAATAGAAAGTGCCACTGATTTTCTTTTATAATTTTAACAAAAAAACTATTAAAATGATTAGACAGGTTAAAAGTGAAACTTTTAGAAGAAAAAATAATTTTAAGCCTTTTTACTAATCAATTTCAATTCAAAATGAACATTAAATTGTGTTTTATAAAAAAAATACAGTGAATCAATCAGATTCTTAAGCTCCCTTTGTTTACCTCTCTATTAATTTTTCATTAAAGTATTGCTATTATTTCATCACATTACCATTCATCCTTGGTTGAAAGCTCAAGATGAGCTCAAAGTAGAGCTCAGTATCAGCTCATCATAAGTTCCATCTGAGTTAAGTCTGAGCTCCACCTGAGTTCAATCTGACTCTAAGTTGAGGACTTGCTAGCAAGTCACCCCCTCAAATAATGTATGATTGCCAATATGACTTCACCATTGATCTGATTCCAGGTGCAACCCCTCAATACAGCCACATAATTCCATTATTAAACCTAGAGTCAAAAATTCTAAAGGAGATGATCAATGAGAATTTAAAGAATGATTTTATTAGGGAATCAAAATCTCCTTTGGCTGCCCTCGTGATCTTTGTAGAAAAAAAGGATGGTTCACCAAGACCTTGCATGGATTTCAGAAGGTTAAATATGTTGACAGTAAATAACAGATATATCCTTCCTTTGACTAGTGATCTAATAGATAGTCTTAAAGGTGCAGAGATATTCACATCTCTAGATCTTACGGCATCTCACCATAACATACATGTAAAAGAAGGTGATGAACCCAAACTGGCATTCTGCACTAAATTTGGTCATTTTGAATGGTTGGTAATGACATTTGGTTCATGTAATGGGCCTTTCACTTTCCAACACCTCACAAACAGTATTTTTGAGATAGAATAGGGATAGATGTAGTGTTATACCTGGATTAAATCTTGATTTACTCCATATTAATAAAGAAACACCAGATTCATTTAAATTACTGTTTTCAGTGCTTGAGGGAGGCCCAGGTATGGTTAAAACTGGAGAAATGTGTCTTCTTAGTGAGTGAAATCCCCAAATCAGGATGGTCATTTTAAACAATAGGGTGCAAATGGACCAGGAGAAAATAAAGGCAGTACCAGAAGAGCAGGAGCCAGCATCAGTAAAGGAGCTCCAGTCATTTCTAGGCTTTGAAAACTTTTACCACCATTTTATTGAAAATCACTCCCACATTTTCCAACCATTGAAAAACCTCACAAATAAGGAGCCCAAATTTATCTGGACAAGTAGCTAACAGGATGTGTTTGAATACCTGAGAAGAAAATTTATGACAGCCCCTATTCTTGCAATCCCTGACTTTTTAAAGCCATTTTTTCTGGGATGAAAATGCTCATATTTTGCACTAGTTGAAGTATTATCTAAATAAAATTCTGAAAATGTCTTACAGCCAGTAGAATATTTTTCACAAACACTGCTAGGCACCAAATTAAACTATGAAATATCTGATAAGGAGTTATTGGCACTAGTAGAAGAGGTATGCACCTGGCACCACTATTTGGAACGAGGACCTCATCAGTTACAAGTTATTATTTACATGGATCATAAAAACTTGGAAGCCTTTTTGACTACTATAAATTTGACTTTCCAGCGGGCGGTCTGGGAAGAACTGCTAAGCAGCATTAATTTTGTTCTTAAATTAAGACCAGGGAAGAAAGGTTGAAACCCTAATGGGCTATCACAACTTCCTGACTTAGGCCCAGCACTGGGCCAGCTATATACAGTTGGTGAAACATTGTTGAAGTAGGACCTTGAAGAGGGAGTAATCTTAGACAAGGTGGAATTGGAAGATGAGTAATTGATGGAATGGGTAAGGAGGGGGCAGGAAAAGGATGAGGGAGTACAGGATTTGGTGAAGGTGCTGTTATCAAAGGAGGTATTGGTAAGGAAAGGATTGGAGGAGTATCACCTGGAAGGGGAAGCACTGTATTGGAATGGGAGGATATTGGCGCCAAATGATGAGGAGCTCAAGAGGCAGTTGTTAAAATCAAGGCATGACTCCTTAATGGAAGGACACCCAGGACTGCTGAAGATTATGGAGTTGGTGAGTTGTAACTCTTACTGGAAGTCTATGAAGGCATACATCCAGCACTATGTAGAGGCATGTGACTCCTTCCAGAGGAAAGGTTTAGTCCAAAAACAACACCACTGATCCCACTAAACATTACCAAGAAGCCATGGATGGAGCTCTTCTATGATCTTATAGTGGAATTACCCAAGTCTCAAGGAAAGAATGCTATCCTCACAGTAGATAAACACTGAACTAAGATGGCACACTTTCTCCACACCACTACCAAGGCTACATCAAAGGGTTTTGCAGATTAAATGATGGCACATGTCTGGAAATTACATGGATTACCTTAAATTATAGTATTAGAAAGGTGAATAATTTTAACTCTAAGCTGTTAAAAGCAATGTATGAGAAACTGAGAATTAAGTCCATCTTGTCAAAAGCTTGGCATCCACAGACTTACAGGCATTCTTAGATAGCGAGTAGGGTAATTGAAGAATATTTGTGCCATTTTATTAACTATCAGCAAGATTATTGGGTGCAGCTGTTACCACTGGATGAATTCTCATACAATAACCAGATACATTCTGCAACAGGCATGTCAACTTTTTATGCCAACTATGGATATTAACCAAAATTCTCAATTGGTACCCCATCTATGTTACAAGTTCCAGAAGTAGAAGAGTGGATTCAAAGAATATTGAGTATACATCAAAAGATAGAGGAAGCACTCAAATTATCTCAGAAGTCAATGAAGCATCATCATGATCAAGGAAGGACCAGCATTTTGGACTACAGGTAGGTGACAAGTTTGGATAAGTTCATTTTTCCTTTCCACATTATTCCCCAGCACTAAATCAGATCATAAGAAAGTGGGGCCACTCAAAGTCAAATGCAAGGTATCTAACTCAGCTTATTAACTGGAGCTACAAATCTCAATGAAGCAAGTACACCCAGTTTTCAACATTTCATTGCTCAAAAATAAAGAAGATACAATCCCAGTATGTCCAGAAGTGCAACCAGAACCAATCCAGGTGGGAAATAAAGAGGAATTTGAAGTGGAAAAAGTTGTTTCTAAGAGGTTGTAAAGGGGAAAGTCTTAGTACTTAGTACATTGGAAAGGATATGGGGTTGGAGATAAGTCTTGGGAGCTGGTGGAAAATTTGGAAAATACTAAGGAAGAGTTGAAGGAGTTTGAAAAGGGGAACACGGGGCAGGAAGGGTAAAAGAAGTGTTAATGGTAGGATTTGTCTGAGAGGTGAGGAGGAGGATCTCCATGGGCTCTATGAATTATGAGAGGTAGAAGTGGGGATATTGCATAAAGGGGTTATACAGGGATAGCGCTGTGGAGTGCTCCTCATTAGACAAATTATCTAGTAATCCAGTTACTCTCTACTCTCACTTCTGTATTCAGAATAGTTAGTCCTGTCTCAGGCTAGTAATTGTCCAACTTCTTAGGTCTTAACATCTTGGGAGCTAGTAGGGACTTTAAATAATGCTAAGGAGAAGGTGAAGGATTTTGAGAGGGAGAGTAGGGGGAAGGAGGGATATAATAGGGGGTAATTTTAGGATCTGGGTTGAGGTGCAAGGAGTAGGAGTGAAATGGATGATATGAATTGTTATAGGCAGAAGCAGGTGATATTGCATATGTGGGATTTATGGGTCAAGCGCTGTGTGGTGCTTCTCATCAGAAACTTATATAGTAATCCAGTTATTTCTTAGTATCACTGCCATACCAGCATAGTCAATTCTATCTTAGGCTAGCATCAGCACTAGTGGTAGTCTGCCTTATTAGGTCCTAACATCCCCCTCCCTTATGTTAAAATATGAAATTGAAAGGGAAAAAAAGGCAACAAATCTTAGACCCCATATTTTGAATTTCTACCTAAAGATTTAAAATTAATAAAACCTTCCTCTCTTACCTTACTTAGCCAATTAATAAAGTCTTGGTTAATTTGAGAAAAACTGCTGAATGAAGTGAAGTAATCACATAATTCCAAACCAGAGGGAGCTTGTGTTGATTTATTATTTGCTATAAAAGAATTAAAGATAGCTTCAATAATTCTATTCCCTATTAAGAATTCAATAATAAATTCTAATATGAAAAAATTGATAATTTGATAAATAAATTTATATAAATAGAATTATTACTTATTGTAATAAAATTTCAAAATGTGATTTGAAATTATGAAGAGGGGGGAAAAATGAAATATGTAAAATTGAGATTTTTATTTAAAATTCAAAATTACTGTTACAAATAAGAAAATTATCATGAAAAAGCATTTCAGAAGTTGTATTTGCTATTTAATATCAAAGAAAATAAATGAAAAATTGTGTAAAAAATATTTTCAACATTAAAGGCAAATATATCAGCAACCACCAAAACAGATTCAAAAATGCTTAATTGAAATGAAATTTATGCTTCTGGAGAGTCATCTTTTAAGAGGACATGAGATTTGAATAAAACTAGCCCTAATTCTAAGTTTTTTTTAATATGTTACACAAAAATTTGAAAAGTGAAAGTGAAAATGATAACAAGAGTGGTTATAAAGTTCAAAAATTATACAGATAAGTGTCCTATATAGATTGAGGTGTGATTTATTGATAGAAAGGGAGATCTAGTTGACAAAAGCTGAAAAAAAGTGTTGTAGAGAAAGCTTTTGATGGAGAATCAAATTCTTATCCAAAACTAATGTTTGGGTACTTTATTATGAGCTGAACTCCTAGCCTATGATCAGATATGAATTTCAGAAGTTCTATTTTATAAATATGTAATATCAAAGGAAACAAAAGTGAAATTTTGAAAAAAAGGTTCAGATTTAAAGTTAATACCACAAAAACCATTGAACCAAAGTTAAAGATTTTTGATAAAGACAATAGAAAGGCTTCTGGAGAATTTTTTTTAAAGGGAAATGAGATTTGAATAAGCTTCAACATAATCCCAAAATATTTTGTTTACACTTTAAATAAAAATCTACAAAATGCTAGAAAAATAACAAAAGGAAGGATTAAATAAATACCCCATTATCCAGAAAAGAGTCCTACATATATTTTAGTTGCATTATTCATAGAATGAAAGAGATAGTGTATAATCATGAAAAATAAAAGGGAGATGAAACTTACCTTAGTGGTAGGGTAAGAAAAAATAGATTGAGAAAGTGAAAATTTGAGATTTGGGGGAATTTGAATACGGAGAAAGTGAAAAGCAAAAAGAATTTTCCATGAATGTTCTTCAAGGAGATAGGAAAAAAATAGTGAAGTAGTGCAAAAAAGAAGGCTCAACTTTGAAGGTCAATATCTCTTCAAACACAAGCTGCAAGGAAGAATGAAAACTTCAGCTAGAAGGAATGAACTTCCTGTGATGAGAAAAATCAAAATTTTAGTTAGAAACTTGATTTCAAAAATGTTGAAAATTCCTAAAAATGAGAGTTCTATGCATTAAAGGTCACTAGGATGAGGCGAGTAAGGAAAAGATTTTGTTCCCAACAAAGGGTTTTGAAACCAAAAATGATGAAAAAAGTGCCGATTTGAGGTCAGAAATGACACCTGTTTTTGAAATAAGTGACATATTTTTACAAAATTTAAGTGTGAATTTTGTTTTAAATCTGCACTTACTTTAAATGTGGATTTTCCAGAACTAGAACCTTCTTATATTATTTTTATTTAATTTTAAGTTTTCATTATTTTAAAAATTTAAAGGAATTTTCTGAACTTCTTGAAGGAGATTAAAACTGAGAATCTGTCAGCGAGAATCTATATGTTATGAGGATAAACCATCATGTTTTTATTATTATTATTACTTATTTAAAGATTTAGTTTTAGCTATTATTTCACTTAGTAACTCAAATTTTGAGAATTTGAATCAAAGTATTGAAAATTTAGATTTTCAAGTATAAAACTTACATTTTTACAAAAATCCCTGTAGTGAGAATAAAAACTCTTACCTGAATAGTATTGTCAAGATAATCTTTTCTAAAATCTTAAATAGTAATAATAGCTCACTCTGTATATTTTTCTTTATCTACTTTCTATATTTTCTACTGTTTATTTTTCTGAATCTAGGACTTACATTTATTCCTACAAGTGCCTGTATTCACTAAATTTTTTTGTATAAAAGGGGGGAAGGTTGGTAGGATCAAGGGCATCCTTTTAAAAAAAATTTTTATTTTTTTATTCCTCTAACTGTGAAATACTTAGTCATCTATTATATCTTTAATAAATATTAGGGGGCACCAAAGTTAGCCAATCCACAATTAAATTAATTGAGGATAAATATACTTACACCTAAATTATTTTCTTTAATTATTTTTGAAAATAATTGGGTTATTAGACATTTTACATTTCAATTTTCACCTCTTGTCTAAAAATTTTATCTTCAATTTTGCATAACCACATCTTGGACAACTTTCTGGATGTGCCAGTCTCCCTATCTTTATGAGAACTCACATCCTGTCTATTCCATCCATCCATTCATATTCCTTCCCATTTCATCTGCTCATTTCTGATCCTTTTCAACATCAAATATCTTAAAATCTCTTTTTGTCCCATATCATCTCTAAGGCAGCCTTTTCCCACTTGCTCTTCAAATCTAACTACTCCCTCTTTCCCCTGCTCATCTAATAAATCAAAGACCATTCAGTTAAAAAATTGATGTTCACCTCATATTTATCAACTGGCTAAAAGCTAAAACTAGTTATGATTCTTGTTTTGGTACTTAGAATGCAACTAATGTAGGATGTTGTAGAAAGCTCTAAAGTACTAAGCAGTAGACACAATGCAAGATGGGTTGGTTCTTCTTTTCAATTTTTTAAAAAAAAGCACCTATTACTCTTATTTTAAAGACAGTGCAATAATGTGTAATACTAATATCTGACTAGATAGTTTATAAGTTGAGAGATAAGTTAAAAGATAAGGAAAAACAAATATTACTATCTGGATATTTCTATTTTTTAATAAGGGCTAGTATCCAAAGCTACTCCCTCTTGAAAAGCTCTTGCTAAATATGCCTAATTATAGCAATAAAATAACTCTAATAATAGTTTATCCTACTGAATCTATATATTCTCTCTGTGTTGCGCTTTTTCACTATACTATATGAAATACACACACAGATGCACAAACTTTAAAAGACTCAGAATATCTCTAATATGTTATTAAACACTTAATCACAGAAAATTAAATCTCTTACTGTTATCAGAGTAATCACAAAATAACAAACTGCTATATATCACAATATATTTTAAAAGTATATAATATGAGGCTCTAATATTTGTAATCTAATGACTGATTTGAATAATAATTTTACCTATCTAACAACTCCTTTTTTTTCCTATTGGATAGCCTTTTCTTCTTATATTTTTCAGCGCTCCAGACACAGTTCCCTAGTGGATCTCTAGTGCTGTCTCTAGTGCCACATTAATAAAATAATAACTAATTCATCAGTAAACTAAATACACAGCTTGTAACAACTACAGCGCCTAATCATACCCTGTGCTTACTAAAACTAGTATTAACTTGTTTCACTCATGTTCCACATGCCCGCTTATGACTGTACCTTGCATTGTTTCAGCCCTACTTCCCGCATTGACACCTTTAAGTGCTGATCCTTGTCTCTTTGACTCTTGGGTAGTTTTTTGATTGAGTCCCCATCCTCATTGCTTCATTACTAAGTTCATAGCTCTGAAAATTCACTTAACTAGTTAGCCTCTGCAACTTACATTAACTGTTTCAGTAAGTTACCACACTAGCCGGGGTGCAGTATACTATGTACTAGAGGTCTTCCTTGAGCCATAATTCCTTACTTAATGCATAACACACAATTATTGGAAAATCCAAATCCATAATGTTCAGCTCTTGCACTCCTAAGTTGATAAAACATAATTCCCTTTGTGTGGAACATCTTGCTGCAAAATTGGAGCGTACAGACCCTTAATCCTCTTCCACGCTTCTCTTTCACTTTGTTCTTTTAAAACTATAATTACATATTTATAATAGCGCTATCTACTGCACTATTATTCCCCTTTGTTCTTCCAGGGCTACACAAGCTGATTGGTCCAAAAGATAAGTTACCTGAAATGTGCGTACCACATCCTCCCTCTAAACCGTCCACAGGAGCCTATAGATACCCTGCGCCTCACAGAATTTCCTTCATCCATATTCCAACTTCTTCTTAATTTTCAATAAATCATCATCATTATCTTCCTTCTTATTCTACTACATAACTATATCCTCTTATATTCTTGTATTCTCTCTTTTTTTATTTTTATTTATAAATTCTAAATAATGCGCACAGAAAATGCTACCATTAATACTGAGAATATTGCCAACATTGTGAATGCTATCTGAAAGTTCATGCGCATGCAGCCTCCTGCTTCTTCTCCCATGACGCTAGTAACTACACTGATGGGTTGGATGAGATGCACCTACTACATCAAAAATTACATAACCCCCTGCCATTTTTCAAAAACCCACCGTGTCAACACTTATTTTAATGTAAGTTTTCCTTCATTTTTCTTCCTTTCTTTTCATCCTATAATTACTAAATCCCATTTCCTTTTTTTGCTAGTCATGTGATTTTTGCAAAAGTCACAAAAGAAATGTAGCTACGATGGGCCTCCCACTGTTGTGCCTCTAGACCCCAATGCTTCCACCACAGACATGATGAGTCATATGACCATCAAGTGCCCTGAGCCTCCTGCAACTACACCACTTAACAACAAACATGTCAAGGTTGGTTTCAGAGCGCCTACTCCCAGTAGTGACGCTTCAATTCCTAGATCACTCTTTTATGAAGAGATTATCCACACTGTAAGTTCCTATCTCTTCTTTTTATCCTCTTCTGAACTAACATTAATACCCTTCATTTCTTTTACAGGATGTGCCAGCCACTCCTTACGCTACAATGCCTCCTCTGCCAAACAAATTACTTCTCCTTACTGCTCTGAAAGAAGATCCCTTCTGGGATGCCACTCCTCTTCCAGAGTGCACACCTGGCTCACCTACCCCTGACTGGACTGCCATGCAGCCAGCTGGTGATACTGTTTTGGTCTTCAAACATTGGCAGGGGCCTTTGTTGTGTGATTTGGCACTGTTTGTGCATGTCTTAATTGACATCTGTTAAGGAATTGGGTATTTTTCTGGTTTTATTCCATGGATATTGGGTCTGCAGATATGTGGGTACTATCATTGGATAGCCCTGGTTTTTCTCTATATTTTATGTCTTGTAGACATTTTTCATATTCTAAGTTTTAAGGGGTCATTTCCTCATTTTTCATATATAAAAGATTGCTGTTTAATTTTGTTTTTTGTGTTTTACGGGCTAACCTTAAGTCTTAGGGTTAAGTGCTTAGTACCATTGGATAGAGCTAATTTTTCTCTATATTTCATGTCTCAATGTTGTTATAGTGAAATTCCGTGTTTTAAAGGTTTTAGTGGTTGTAGCTAATTTTTCTAAGTAGATTAGTTGTTTTTATTGGTTTTCTGGCTTCAGGGAGGCTGGGCCACTTCAGGTGGCACCTCCAACATCGGGCGGCCGGCCTGCCTCTGTTTTAGAAGGTTGGGGAGCACTTCAGGAGGGGTTTTTATTCAATTTGGTGGGTGTGCATGGGCTCTTAGTTACTGGTCTGTGTGTACATAGTGAATAAGACAGTTTGGGGCAACCTTAATTATCATACAACCATACGGAGGTGATATCATTGTTCCTCACTCAGTTTTCACTGTTTTCTGGCCACAATTGGCTGTGTTTGTTGCAAGTAAGTTCTTCATCTAACTTAACTTTGGCAACTGTTTTCTCTGTTATATTCTTGCAAGCTATAGCAAGTATTATTGCTGTCTCTGGTGTGGATTTGAAGCCTACATCAAGTATCTTTGCTGTCTCTGGTGTGGACATTGTTCTACATTTCAGTTCTTGGTATGGTAGTCTATCTGGTGACTACTTTCTTGGCTCATCAAGCAGTCAAGTGTGTTAAAAAGGGGCTTTAGCAAAACAGGAACCAACTTACTTTAGCAAGTAAATCTCACTCTATTTTTCTAAAGGGACAGGGGATTTTCTCTCTGGTTTTTCTCCAACTCCCTTGGTCAAGGCCTATAGCTAGTACTATAGGATTGTCTACATTTCTGGTGCCCAAAGTGGGGTAGAAATTTCTAGTTCCTTGGAATCTCTGTTTTCTTTGGTTAGCTCTTTTTGGTGTTTTGGACTGGAAGAATGGCTTCTGGCTCTGCTATTCCTGTGGTGACTGTCAGTGGGGGGGATGGTCCTCCTTCTGTGATGGTTAGGGAGTGTGTGAGGATTAAAATTTGGGATGGTACCAAGTTTAATGGGGAGGATGTCAAGTGGTTTCTAGAGAAGTATGAAACTGCTGCTGGAGTGGATGGTGCTTCCTACCTGGACATTGTGAAGCAGATTATCTTTTTCATTGGTGATAGGTCAGTGGAGAAAGAGATTTTGGCCATGTCTGGCTACAAGAAGAGGGATTGGAAATTGTTTTGTAGGGAGATGGTGGATAGATGGGGTGTCAGGTTCACTATGTTGGATCTGAACAAGGTTGTCAGTAAATGGCAATCTTATGGTGGTGTTGGTAACTTACATAGTTACAGGAAGTTTCTGCTACAGTTTGATCCTGTGGTGGAATATTTGGTGGAAGTGGAGGAGCTGGCACATGAAAATGCTTCCAAGGATGTTTTTTGGTCTGCCCTGGCTAGAGATGTCAGGACGGAACTGTTGAAGAAGTTGTCAAGAAAGGAATTGATGAAGACTCTTTCTAATGGGGACCAGAAGTTGCCTGCCTTGGATAAGGTGAAGGAGGCTGCTGAGGCCCATTTGAAGTTATTGGCTATGGACACCTATCAGGAGGGGTGTGCCAAGTATGTCAGCAAAGTAAGTGAGGCTTTAGCTGAAGAGGAAGTTAGGGAGAAGAAGGAGGAGAAGAATTTGGTGCAGGTTCCCAAACAGGAGAGGGACCCAATGGTGGAGCATTTGGCTGATCTTACAAAGCAGCTGCATATTTTTGTTCAGGAGGCTAAGAAGGTCAATAAGGCACCTTCTCAGCCTAGAGATTTTGATAGGAGGGCTGGTAGGAGTAATCCTTGGGTCTGCTCTTATTGCAGCAGGAGGGGGCACAGGTCCAATTATTGTTGGTCATTGAACAGGGATGTGTCTGAAGGAAAGGTGGAATTTGATGGCAGGGTTTTCAAGTTCCCTGATGGTTCTTTTGTTAAGCCCAGTGAGGGTCAGGCTCCTGTTGATTTGGTCAGGAGAAGGAGAGGTCTCAATCAAAGTAGGCTGAGGTTTGAGGAGATTCCTGATCAAGGGAAGTCTTCTGGTAAGGAGGATGAGGATGGAAAGGGAAAGGAGAAGGAGGTCAATAAGGTCTCTTTTTCTACTTCCTTTGGTGGTTTGGAGTTGTATTCTTGTGGTGGGCAGTCAAGTGGAGAATGCTTGGCTGGTGTTTATGATGTAGAAGCAGGGAAGCTGGGAAGGCCTAAGAGCAGTTCTCAGGCCCAACCAAAGACAAATGCTTCAAAGGGGGATCCTAAGCTGAGTGTAGCTACGAATAAGTACAGCAAAGAGGAGCTGTACAAGATGCAGAAGGGTATGGCTGACATGGGCCCCCCTAGTTTTGGCACATTGGACATGAATGGTTAGCCAATGCCAATGGAGGTGGATTCTGACTCTGAGGAGGATGTCCCTTTGGCTTCATTGCCAAAGCCTGTTGGAGTTAGAGGTTCAGGTGAGGGATCTGGTTTGGTTCCTGTTAATGGTAAACCTGTTGGTGGTGCTGGTCCTCAAGAATCTTATAGGACCAAGGTGGTGAAGCCAAGGGCTCACTTTGAGAGGCCAGTAGTTTCTGGTCAAGTTAATGTTATGGACTCTGTCCTGGAAAGGATGAATCAGGGTCAGGTTTCCCTATCTTATGGGGAATTGTATGCTATCAGTCCAGGGTTGGCTGATAGACAGAAAAAGTTGTTGACCAGGAGAAGAGTTTATTCTGGTGAAGTAGAATACATTTTTGATTCTGCTGAAAAGTTTGGTGAGGGGTTGGAAACTCATTTTTCTGCTCCTCTGGGATATGTCAATGTCACTCTGAATGGCAGGGAGGCAAAGGCATTGGTGGATTCAGGTTCTCAGATAAACCTGATTTCTTTGTTTAGGCAACTCATTTGGGCCTCCCCATCAAAACTGGTATTGGTGGGAATTTGAGAGGGATCGGTGGCCATGTCACTGAATTGGTTGGAACTTCAGAGTTTGTGAAGTTAGATGTTGGCTGAGCCTCAGGGAAGGTTCATTTTTACATTGCTAAAGGTAATGTAAAAGCAGTTTTGGGTGGGCCATTCCTGATGGATTTTCAGGCAAGAATTGGTTATCAATTTGATTTGGGAATCATTTTGGAGTTGACTGGTGAAGATGAAAGGAGGCTTCACATGAGGTTATCATCCCCTGGAGAGGATGGTTGGGAGACCAGGCCTGGTTATCTTCAATGTGCCAGTGCATGGACTGCTGCAGGAGAAGGAAGGAAGTGGGTGCTGCCTCTGGTTTTTTGGAGTGTGTCTCAGGCTCTATTGACAGTCTGTTTTTTTAGAGTAATGAGGGCTGATCACCCTAGTGCTACAACCTCTCCCCAAGATGCGGAAATCCCAGGTTGTAGTAGGTCAGCTTGCTTGGAGATATACCAAGTGGATTTTCAACTTTCTCTTTTTAATGTTTCTCTTCTCTGCAAGTATTCATTAAGTTTTTTATCAAGTCTCTGTTCTCTCTCAAGATTCTTAATTATTTTTAATTCAAGTTCAAGGAAGAAGATTGGTTATATATCTTTATTGAAAGATATGCGGGAAAGTTTTGGGGCGGTGAGATTGGGGTCTAAAAGCAAGTCCTCCCAATTGTGCACTGCTAGGGTTTCTTCTACACCTTTCAAAAACATTACCTGGGCCACACCTGTGAGCATTGGGGAAATCCCTGGTTATTTTTGTAGGTCAGAAGAAAACTCAAAAAAAGAATATAAAAATTTCAAGATAATTCATGAAAATCAAGAAAAAAATCTGAAGATAATGAAGAAAGAAGATGCAAAATATTTTTGAGAAGATCGTCAAGATCTATTTTTGGGCCTCCAGCATGAGGATAAACTGCACAATTTTAGAAGATGTGATTCAGAAGATAAATCAAGATTTGAAGATTTAGAAGTTGGAAGTGAGGATGAAGATGTGGAATTGAGGAAAAGTTTTGGAGTGGTGAGATTGGGGTCTAAAAGTAAGTCCTCCCAATTGTGCACCAATAGGGTTTCTTCTACACCTTTCAAAAACATTACCTTGGCCACACATGTGAGCAATGGTGAAACCCTTGGTTTTTGTTCCAGGTCTGATGATGAAGAATTCCTGAAGATCCCTCAAGTTGAAGGTGGAGCGGCAAAGTATAAGAAGGTAGCGCAGAAGATTAGGCCTGTCAATGAGCCTATGCCTGTGGGTTTGAATCCGCCCTTGAAGAGACCTCCTTTCTCAAGAGATCCATACTGTACTCCTTTGGTGAAGAATCCTCCAGAATTTGTAGAGACTGCTAGGGTGACCGTGGAAAGGTTGAAAGTTCTTAATTTTGGTCCTGATGGATGGTTGTCTGAAGAAGAAAAGAAGTTGTTGTTGCACGTTATTGTGCTAAGGGAAAAAGCTGTGGCGTTTGTTGAGGAGAAAAAGGGGTGTATTGAAGCACTCTTATGGGGAACCTTACTTGATTCATGTGGTTTGTCATCAACCTTGGCAAATCAAACCTATTCCGATTCCAGCCGCTATTAGAGAGGATTTTGTGGAGATTGTTAGGGAAATAGTCAGGACTGGGTTATACGAACAATCAATTTCCAGCTACTCAAGTCCAGTTTTCTGTGTAAAAAAGAATAATGGAAAGTTGAGGGTGGTTCATGATCTTAGAGCCTTGAATAGAGTCACTATCAAGGACGCTGGTATGCCAACATGTGCAGAGGATTTTGTTGAAGCTTTTGCTGAAAGGGTGTGTTATGGTTTGGGGGATATTATGGGTGGTTATGATAAGAGGGAACTCCAAAAGGATTCAAGGCCTCTCACAACTTTTGAGACTCCTTTGGGAAGATTTCAGCTCACTAGGTTGCCTCAAGGAGCAACTAATTCAGTGGCAGTATATCAAGCACAGATGGCTTGGATTTTAAAGGATAAGGTTCCTACTCATGCTGGTATTTTTATTGATGATGGTGGAATTAAAGGACCATCCACTGATTATGGTAATGAGGTGTTAGCGGAGAACCCTGGCATAAGGAGGTCTGTTTGGGAATAAGTAATAACTCTAGAGAGAGTGTTGTTTAGGATTGAAGAGGCTGGTTTGACCATTTCAGGGTCAAAATTCTGTTGTTTTGTTCCTTCTTTGGAAATTCTGGGTCATGTGGTATGTAAAGAGGGAAGGATTATGGCAAAGAAGAAGATTAATAAAATTCAGTCATGGCCAAGGCCTAAAAATACTACTGAAGTCAGGGGATTTTTGGGTGTATGTGTAAATTTCAGGATTTTTATTAAGGATTTTTCTTTGTTGGCTTCACCTTTAAGGAGGTTGACCAGAAAAGATGCAGATTGGGAATAGACTGAAGAGTGTGAAGAGGCTTTTCAGAAGTTGAAAAAGGTTGTTGGGGAAGATATTGTTCTTCACAAGTTGGATTATGGTGTTGATGCTGGAAAAAGTTATCTGTCAGTGGACTCAAGCTATATTGCTACTGGTGCTGTTTTGTCTCAGGAAGATAAGACTGGGAGGGTCAGGCCAGTAAGATATGAGTCTGCGGTGTTTAATGAGGTGGAATCTAGGTATTCACAACCTAAGTTGGAATTGTGTGGCGTAGCTAAAATTATAAAGAAGCCGCAGACGGTTTTGTGGGGGCAGCATTTTGAGCTGCAGGTGGATGCAAAATCTTTGGTTCAGATGATCAATAACCTAGTCTTCCAAATGCTCCAATGACTAGGTGGGTGGCATTTATTCAACATTTTTCTTTTGACCTGGTAAAAAAACCAGGTAAAACTTTTACTATGGGTGATGGATTATCAAGGAGGCCACCTACAGATGAAGATTCTGAGGCTGAAGAGTTTGATGAAGATGCTCCAGTAGTTAGGGCCAGCACAAAGGGTGCTGAAGATTTTTCTGACCTCCCCCAAGAGGCTGAACTGGCTGGATCTGATCTTGATTCTGGTGATCAGGATGTTTTTGTTGATGAAGATGGAGTTGTTGTTTGGGACAGCTCAAATTTGGTAAAGGGTGTTTTAGTTACTGAATTGGATTCTCACAAGGTTCAGTGGAAAGAGAAGGACGTGCCAAAATTTAAGGATTGGTGCCCGGTTGGGCTGCTCAATTGGCTCATGTTCATACTGGTGATTTTGATGACAGAATTGTACCCTTGGATGTGGTGTTGTTGGATTTTGAAGATGAGACCTGTGGTCAGTCTGGGTTTTATTTTATTTTGGTGGAATATCTGTTGACCTTGGAGAGGCTAGATAGTTGTGATGATGATACTTGGTTGGCAATCAAGAAGAAGAGTCCTAGATTTTATGTGTCAGGAAGGCATTTGATGAGGAGAAGACATCCAAATCCTCAAGTGGTGGTGACTCAGAAGAAGGGTCAAGAATTGGTTTTGAAGTCTTTGCATGAAGACCTTGGTCATAGAGGCTTTGGGGAGACTTATAGAAGAGTAGCAGACAGATTTTGGTGGACAGGTATGAAGTTGGCTGTGCAGGGTTGGGTTCA
The DNA here is from genome assembly GCA_030280995.1 of Hemileia vastatrix. Classification (NCBI taxonomy): domain Eukaryota; kingdom Fungi; phylum Basidiomycota; class Pucciniomycetes; order Pucciniales; family Zaghouaniaceae; genus Hemileia; species Hemileia vastatrix. The sequence continues at coordinate 30,075,937 of JASXTE010000009.1, read as the reverse complement.
ATCTTGTGAAGAATGCCAAAGAAGAAGTCACTTGTAACCTAAAGAGGTCGGCCGTGCTACTGGTGAATCAACTGTTTTTGGAAGGGTCAGTCTGGATGCTGTCCATATTAAAGAGGGCAGGTATAAATACTTAATTATTGCTAGGGATGATTTTTCTGGTTGGGTTGAGGCAGTGCCTCTGGTTAATTTGACTGCCAAGAATGTGGCAGAGTTTTTGAAGAAGGAGTGGATTTATAGGTATGGGTTGATGAAGTTGGTGACTGTTGATGGTGGGCCAGAGTTTGGTGCTGAATTTAAAGGAGCTGTGGCTAGTATTGGTTCTAAAGTTAGAGTGGCTACACCGTATTATCCTGAAGCTGAAGGCATGTTTGAAAGAGGCCATCAAGTTATCAAGAATGCTTTGGTGAAGATGTGCGGAGATAGTGCTGAAAAGTGGAGGCATTATTTACCCTTGGTGTTATTTGCTGATAGGGTCACTGTGAAGAGGACCGCTGGCTATTCTCCTTATGAGTTAATGTTTGGTCAGAAAGCCGTTCTACCAGTGGACTTGGAAGCTTTCTCTTATCTTGGAATTGATTGGGATGACGTGCACCAAACAGAAGATTTGCTCTGTGCCAGGATGCAACAGTTGGAATGTAGAGAGGAATGTCAAAAGAAGGCATACTCTAGAATGATGAAGATTAGGAATCAATCAGTCAGGTACTGGGACAAGAAGTTGGCTCATAGACTCAGGAATCCCTTGAAACCTGGTTGTTTGGTTTGGGTGTATAATAGAAGTTTGGAGAGTCAGTGGGGGAAAATGTTTGCTGACAGATGGAATGGGCCTTACAGAGTCAGATCTCAGGAGTCTGGAGGTTCTTATGTTTTGGAAGAGTTGGATGGTGCAGTCTTGAAAAAGAGGGTGGCTGCAGACCAAGTGAAGAGGTTTTATACCAGAGGCACTAGGCATGAAGAAGATTGACTCCGCAATGAGGATAAACAATGGAACATTCTTTTTTGTTTTGGAGTTTTTGTGGTGTTGCAGAGCAACTTTTGTGTTAGAATTTTTTTGTTAGAAGGTACCCATGGGTGGGGCTTCTAGATTTGATCTTGGCAAGTGTAGGGGTGACTGATGGGCTGGCTGCTCTATCAACAGTTACCCCAGATTGTCTGTTTCCAACCCTTTCTCTTAATTTGGTTGAACCCTAGTATTGGTTTCTTTTCACAGGTTTTAGTCCTCTATGACTTTAAACTGGAATGTCCTCTGGTTTTCATGTGCTGGTCTCTTCACTCTTATTAGTTTTGGTTTTTTTTGTGTTGGATGTTGTGTTTTTTGTTAGAAGGTACCCAGGGGAGCTTCTAGATTTTATTTTGGTAAGTGTGGGGGTAACTGATGAGCTGGCTGCTCTGTAGAACAGTTACCCCAGAATGTCTGTCTCAAGTCTTTTGTTTTTCCTAGTTGAATTCTAGTTCTGTTGTTTATTATTCAGGTTTCAAGTCGACTATGACTTTAAACTGGTTTGGGACTGGCTTCTTTATCTTTGGTTCTTTCAGATTGGTGGTGGATCATTGGTGTTCTCCCATCATTTTTACTTATTGGAGGGAGCCCACCCAGTGATCATTTCTATGGATCGTATTTTCCCTTATTGGACCATCTATGGAGCTGGACTGTCTTTGATTTTGCATTTATGTTTTTGGCTATATAGCAGTTTTAGATTTTTTTTCTTTTTTCTTTTTTTTTTCTTTTAATTTTTTATGGGGGTTGTTTAAAATTATAAAATCAAAAATATAGGGTGTTACCACATTAGGGTCACCTGGATGTGGGCAAGCATTGGTGGGGAAAGGCTCATCAATTGGCCAGGCAATGCTATTTTCTTTTTTTATTTATTATTTATTTCATGTGTTTCTGTGTTTCATTATTTTTATTATCTTCTGAATTTCTAAATTTTTTGAATTTTGTTTTCTGTTAATCAATTAAAAGATTTAATTGTGTATCCACATCAAGGTGCACTTGGATGTGGGTAAGGTATCAGAGAATCAGCTCATCAATTGGCTGGGGGATACCATTTCTATTATTTTTTATATTATATTTTATTTCATTTATTTTATTTCATTTTATTTATCAATTTTTAATTTTAGTATATTAGTAGAGTAAAAAAAAAAAAATTCTGAAATTATTTTTATTAATTGTTTTATAGTATTATTATGTTTCTAATCTTTTTGCAGGAGCTCATTTTCTGGATGATGAAGCTTCTGGAGGCTGGTCCAGATTGTGATGTCGTTTTTGTTTTTTGTTAGGATTATGGGAAGCACTGTGTTCTTTGAAGTGCATCCTGCTGGAGAGATTATAGGGATTGTAATGGTCAGGAATTGGATTAGAGGGAAGTTTAGAGGAGGAAGAAGAAGAGGCAGGAACGGAGTGCTGGAGGGTATGTTTAATGATCCTAGACGTTTTCCAGTGGTTGTCCAACAGGCGCTTTCTCAGGGATTTTCAAAGTCATTCAAAGTTCCATGGAGGGCAAAGGCTTTTAGCATGTTGGAACACATGGTGCTTAGGTGTTTCTTCATGTCTCCATAATCCAGGGTCAAAGAAGTTTCAAGAGGTTGGCCAACTCCAATAATAGATTCAGGAGGAGAGGTTCCAACTAGACAAGAAGAATCGGATCAGTAATTATTTTTGTTGAAGAAATGGGATAAATTAATTTGGTACTTACAGATCGGAAGCTCATCAAATTTGTAAGCAGCTGGAATTTGGATCTCTGAAGATTTTGTAATGGTCATAGTGGGTGGATCAACCAGGGAAAGATATGGATTCTCTTGGTCTTCCTCTGAAAGATTTTGAGAAGGTGAACTAGGAGGCTGATGTTCCTGGGGCCTAGTTGGAGCAGTGGGATTGTGGTTGTTGTTGTGGTTGTTATTTCTGTTGGATTCAGCTGGAGGAGGTGCTGGTGATGGAGTACCAGGGTTGTTAAAAGATGGAGCATAAGAGGGTGATTTGGAAGCAGATTGATCTCTTCTGGATGGAGCTTTTGAAGTGATGGAACTGTCAGAGGAGAGGTGTAGTTTCTTTGTCTTAGCTGGGGATGAAGTTTTTGCTTGGGTGCAGTGTTGGGTGTTCTGGTTTCTTCTTGGGGTTCTCTGGCAGTTCTCCTAGATGTTTGGGAAAATTCGAAGTTTTTGGACCTTGGAAGGGTTGGCTGCATTGCTCTGGGAGCCGCGGGAGGTGATTGTGTAGAGTTGTTTTCGTTGATTGATTGAATTTGGCTGTTTTTCAGTTGTTTTTGGAGATTTTGAGCTGGATTTTCACTGTCCAGTGATGCGGGCGGGCCTCCTGGGAGCTGATCTTGAAGCTTTTGGAGCTAATTTAGCAGAGATAAAAGCAGTTTTCTTGGGAAGCTAAGACTGGTCTTTTGGGAAGAGTTCTGGAAGCTGAGCTTCTGGATCTTCTGGAAGGTGCTGAAGATAAAGAGGAAGAGTAAGGACCAAGCTCTGGAAATCTGGTAGGGGATCTAGAGATTTATTTATGAGAAGGTGAAGGAGGAGGAATAGGGTAGTTGGCATCTCTGTCACATATTTCTTTTTGGAATAGCAAGAATCACAAGCCCTGTTGTAGAATTTGGCTTCAGGAGTTGGAAGAGTGATTGTGCAAGGTCTGCACATGTGGATGCACTGTTTACAGGCGTAGTACTTGGGAGCAGTGAAGCAAGGGAGAGTAGAAGGGTTAACATCAGGAGATCCAGCCATGATCTTTTGTGAGAAAAGATGATGGAAAGGGATAGGAGGAGATTTTTGTCAGTGATGGGTAGATGATGAAGTGAAGGTGGAAGTTCAGCAGGTTGGCTGTAGGGGTGGTCTGTATGAAATTGGCTGCGTCTATTTTATGCAAAATTCCGCCAGTCCATCAAGACTTTAAACTTAAATCTGGTTTCTGTTAGTCCTCCAAGACTTTAAACTGGCTGGTTTCAAGATTCTATCAAGACTAGTCCATCAAGACTTTAAACTGAACACTGTGTTAGTCCCCCAAGACTTTAAACTGAGGATTGTTGTTGGTTTAGTCCCCCAAGACTTTAAAATGAGGGTTGTGAGTCCCCCAAGACTATAAACTGAGGAATGAGTTTTGTTGTTGGAGTTGGTTTTGAAACATTGGTGGAGGGTATCCACAGGGGGAGCCTCCAAATTTAGCAAAGGCATGTTTGGGGGTAATTGATGGGCTGGCAGCTCTATTTACAATTACCCCAGAATGTTAGTTTTTTCTCTGTGTCTTAATGTGGTTGATTTCTGGTTTTGGGTTTATGATTTAGGTTTTTGAGTCCCCCAAGACTTTAAACTGAGGGTTTTTGAGTCCCCCAAGACTATAAAATGAGGAGGGTCCCCCAAGACTTAAAACTGAGGGTTGTTTGTGGTTACATCCTATAGAGGGTGTGGTCAATTTTTCTTTTCTGGATCAAACTCAAGTACTAGTGGAATTACAGAGGGAATCAAGAGATAAAATGAAGTGCTCAGAATTATCCTTTAACTGGTGAATGAGGTGTCTTCTGTTCTCAATGTCCTGTGGATCTCTAGCAGGAGTGGATTGGAAGTAGTGAAGCAGAAGTTGTTTCTGTTGAGATGTGTGTTGTTGGAACTTGGCCTTGATAGTGGGCAAGTGGTTTGGTGTTGGTGGTGCAATGGATCCTACATTGTTATCATCACTATCAGAAGATGGAGGAACTGAGAAGTTATCAGTTTTAAAATTGAAGGAAGAAATGAAAGTTCTTTACCATCAGAAGGACCAGGGATGGTGGAACTAGTTGTTTTATGGGTTGTGGCACTCTTCTGGGAAGGGTGAAGCTTTTTGATTAATCTGGGTATTAGGATGGATGGCCTAGTTCTTTTGGTGCTGACAGAAGATGGACCAGGTTGAGGTGGAGGTGAATCTGTTGCAGAAGATAGTGGACCAGGTCTGTGGCAGGTCTTCTTTCTAGATTGTCAGACATCGCAGGACGTTCTGTATGGATGGACAGGTGGTGTCATGGTGCAGATTAAATTATTGTCAATGCAGTATTGGCAAGGACCCATTTCAGAGGCAGAATTGGGAAGAAGGTTGAACATGGTGGTTGGATGAAGAAAGAATGTGGAAATTCTCAATTGGAGGGAGGATGTGGTCTTCCAAAATTGGCAGGGGCCTTTTTTGTGTGATTTGGTGCTGTTTGTGCATGTCTTAATTGACATCTGTTAAGGAATTGGGTATTTTTCTGGTTTTATTCTGTGGATATTGAGTCTGCGAGTATGTGGGTACTATCATTGGATAGCCCTGGTCTTTATCTATATTTTATGTCCCCTAGACATTTTTCATATTCTAAGTTTTAAGGGGTCATTTCCTCATTTTTCATATATAAAAGATTTCTGTTTAATTTTGTTTTTTGTGTTTTACGGGCTAACCTTAAGTCTTAGGGTTAAGTGCTTAGTACCATTGGATAGAGCTAATTTTTCTCTATATTTCATGTCTCAATGTTGTTATAGTGAAATTCCGTGTTTTAAAGGTTTTAGTGGTTGTAGCTAATTTTTCTAAGTAGATTAGTTGTTTTTATTGGTTTTCTGGCTTCAGGGAGGCTGGGCCACTTCAGGTGGCACCTCCAACATCGGGCGGCCCGCCCGCCTCTGTTTTAGAAGGTTGGGGAGCACTTCAGGAGGGTTTTTTATTCAATTTGGTGGGTGCGCATGGGCTCTTAGTTACTGGTCTGTGTGTACATAGTGAATAAGACAGTTTGGGGAAACCTTAATTATCATACAACCATACGGAGGTGATATCATTGTTCCTCACTCAGTTTTCACTGTTTTCTGGCCACAATTGGCTGTGTTTGTTGCAAGTAAATTCTTCATTTAACTTAACTTTGGCAACTGTTTTCTCTGTTATATTCTTACAAGCTATAGCAAGTATTATTGCTGTCTCTGGTGTGGATTTGCAGCCTACATCAAGTATCTTTGCTGTCTCTGGTGTGGACATTGTTCTACATTTCAGTTCTTTGTTCTGGTAGTCTATCTGAGGACTACTTTCTTGGCTCATCAAGCAGTCAAGTGTGTTAAAAAGGAGCTTTAGCAAAACAGGAACCAACTTACTTTAGCAAGTAAATCTCACTCTATTTTTCTAAAGGGACAGGGGATTTTCTCTCTGGTTTTTCTCCAACTCCCTTGGTCAAGGACTATAGCTAGTACTATAGGATTGTTTACACCGTTATCCTGGAAAATTGGCCCGTCAACAATACCCCTTCTCTTGACAATGAGGAAGAGCCTGCCATGACTCAAAACTGGGAATTCACAGAGCATATTTCCTGAGCACCATTTGATGCAACCATGGGTCAAATAAACAACATGTTTTCTGCTGTCAAAGAATTCTTCAAGGCAGTCCTGGTCTATACTTGCACCAAGTATAACCAACATACACAGCTTATCACTACCTTGCAACAAAACATGTAAGAGGCTGTTAACAACTGGGCTATATGCTTCCCAATCTTTTATGACGCAGAATACTAAAAAAAAAATCTTCTTTTCTTTATTTGCTTGTATTCTTCTTCCCATTAAGTGTACATAGCCTGTAAAAGTAATAAAATATCTTATATTCTCATCTTAAATTCTTTGTGAGAGTCCTTTGAATACAAGGTGAGTTGCCAAAAATAACAAAATTAGCCTTCTTCCAAACTTGCCAGTGCACCCTTTTACTAAGTGCTTCTGAAAGATGAAACAAAAAAAACACAACATAAAAAACTTAAGATAAGTGCTACTCCCTATAGCAGCAAATACATCCTCTGCGTCATATATGCATGAGCTCCCTTGAAATCCTCAGATCTTTGCCATATAAATTTCCCATGATTGCAACAGATTCCACTTTTCCCTTGGGTCCCTTTTTCTATGACGAAAATCCTTCACATCTTCTTTAGAGACCATTCAGTGCTCAAGTCAGATATTGTGTGACTAATGTCTTTTCTATAATTCCGTTCTTAGCCTATAAATAGCCAATCTAATAATCAAAATCTTCATCATTTTAGTATCATGACTCAATACTGCACTGTTCCCAGAGATCAAGCATGCTATTTCTGCAAATGTCCCAATTTCCATTGCACCTTTTCTAGACCTTGGGGGTATGCCTCCTTTAGAACTTCCTGCAATAATTGTTTCAGATATCATAAGACTTGTAACACCTCCCTAAATCAAAATAGTCCTAAACCTACTGGCTACATTTGTTTCCCACCTTGTTCCACCAGTAGTGCTCCTATGATAACCACTACTAGTCCTACCAGAGTAAATTCTTATCCCATTACTGATTTCCCTTATGAATCATCATCACTTCCCTCTTGTTTCAGCCGCAAAATATCCATTTGGCCTAGTGCTTCACCTTCTTCCACCCCAAGCTCCAATGCTTCTATGCATTTGTCACGCGCCACGTGACACTCGAGGCAAAAGCAGCTTGTTAAATCAAAAATACAGAGGTTTAAATCCATACTTGAAGCACAGAAAGGAATTCCACATAGCAACTGTGACTTTTCTTTGTGTACTCACTATTCAACGGCGCTAGTCTAAACTCTAAATCTAAATTAGTCAATCTCTCAATAGTGTGTCTTAGTCTTTTTCTCAATAAGCGACGCACAGCGCAATAGTCAATGTAATAGTACGCTAAAAGGTTTATTAAGTGTCTGTGAATTATTAAAAGGGGTAGTGAGCATGGACGGAATGGTTAGTGGAGGATTAAAGGGTTGAAGGATGTTAGTGAGGAGTGTCCAGGTGTAATGGGTTTACTTTTTAATGGTCTGTGGTGTGCGGAATGATGCATGGGTATGAGGTCAATGCAAGGAGGAGTAAAGGATATAAAAGGGGTTGGGTTTTGGTTTGAATTTCTTTAAAATTAAATTATAAAACGTATATATAGTTAATAGTGGTAAAAGCTTTAGGTTAAATCATTATTATTGTATCTTTCCTTTTTTTCTCAGTAATCATTTCTAAATCCTAAAATTTTGATTATTGAGTTTTCAACCCTTTGTGAGATTTTAAGAATTTCAATATTACCTTTAAATTATATTAGAATTCTTCTCCGACATATCTCAAAGCAGTAGCTCCTCCTTCAAGTCATCTTCGAATCACTTCCTCAAACATTTCCTCTGTGCATCGAAGAAGTTTCTAAACTCTTCCCTCCATCTCACTTCCAGGAACACCCTCCACCTTGTGCATAGGTTTTCCGGTGACAGTATAGTTTAATTCTCAGTAGTTCTCATTATTTGCACTACTATGTCCCTTTTCAGGTGTTTTCTAAATTCATAAAATGGCACCTGTTCAACGCACTCCTCCTATGGGCGCTACTACTAGAGCTTGCGCCAGAGGCAGGTCAACAGCCACACGGCCTTTTTCCCGCACTCACTCCTTGGAACCTCTTGACCTTAGAGAATGGGGACATTCCATCCAATCTGTAGAAGACATCCCTCAGGATTTTGATTATTCTAGCGAGGAAGAAGAAGGAGAGGATATGATGCATGAGGCACCATCCGCCCCTGCTACTCACCCTTCTGGTCAACCTTCGGAACCTGGACCATCTAATTTTCTGGAGGACTTCATGAGACTTTTCATGAAAACCCTCTCCAATTCAACTTTTTCAGAGGGATCTAAATTCAAAACTCCTTCCATGAAATCTCCTGATAAATTTGATGGAGAAAATCCAGACAGATTGCGGCCCTTCTTGCAAACCTGCAAGCTCCTGTTCCATAATGACCCTCAAACCTTCAATAACAACCAATCAAAGGTTTTTTACGCTTCTTCATTCCTAGCCAGGAAAGCAGCAAGATGGTTCGAGCCTTACCTTCTCATGCTCTCTTTGACAGAAACCCACTTACTTATTAATAACTAGAAAAGTCTAAAGACCAACTCTTCACGTTGTTTGCTGACCCTAATGAAACTGACAACGCAAAAATCGAACTTGATTTTCTTTGCATGAGTGATAATGGTAAAGCCTCTGAATATATTTCAAACTTCAGAGCACTTCAGACTTGATTAGGTTGGAATGATGCTGCCCTCAAGTATCATTTCAAAAAAGGACTTCCTTCAAGGATTCTGGATCAATTAAATCTTCATGGTCAGAAGATGACTACTTTAATGGATTTAATGGATCAAACTCTTGAACTCAACGGCGTTTACTAAGGATGACTACAACATCGTTGATACCCCAACAAATCTCAAGGCCTAATTTTTTATTTGGGACCTTCTTCACACCCACGGAAAACTCAATCCTTCTCGACTCAATCCAAACCCAATAAGGGAAGGACAAACCTTGACCTAAAATCCCAACCCTAGGCATTATCAGCAAAGTACTGGATACAAAGGGGAACTTAAAGAAGCTGCGAGGAAGAGACGAGCGGATAATGGGTTATGTATAAATTGTGGGGATAAGAACAAGCTTGAAGATTGTGTAAAGTTGAAGGAAAGAGAAGGTACTAGCTCAAGGTCAAAAAACTAGTAGATAGTTTACTTGTGTGCAAGGAAAACTATCTTATCTCTCCCAGTGCACAGAACCTCCATTTCTTAAGGACTGGAGTTGCCTTAAACAACTTGAGATTCATTCTTTTCAAGGAGGATACCCCCTTCAGTTGTCTTCTAGACTCTGGAGCTTCAATATCTTTTGTTAGTTTATCTTTTGTTAAGAAGTTACAACTGAAATTTACAAATATCAATTGAAATCCAATATATTTGGTCAAATCAGAGGAGCCCAAATATTGGGTAAGTAAGAAAGTTTTATGGGTTTTCAACTTTCCGAACTTTCCCCCCTTTAAGTGGGAATTATCAGTCATGGATGCCCCAAGGATGGACAATACCATTCTTGGCCATGACTTTTCAACGCATTGGAATCCTGAAATTGATTGGTCCCAGGGATTGATCACCCCACGCACTAAGTATATTTCTGATTCTTCAATGCAGGTCAATAGGGAGTTAAACAACCCGCCTGACAATATCCTGCTAGAGGACAAATCTCTGCCAGATGACTTGCAAGCATCTGATCTTTCTCTAAATGAGCAATTGGCTAACCCTTCTAGCTCAATCACTTCACTTGAAGAGGATTTAAATTGCCTCGAAATAATCAAATTATGCTCTCTCAATTCTGGTCTTCCCTCGACAGATTCTCTCAAAGATGATGAGGACTACCAAATCAACTCTACCAGAAATCTATCATGATTTACTAGATGTTTTCTCAATCTGCAAGGCCGATAAGTTACCACCTCATCAACCCTACAACCATCAAATAGAGTTAATAGGTCCAGTACCTCCGGCAGGTCCTGTCTATTCTTTGTCGAAGGACCAATTTCAGGTTCTTTGAGACTACATTGCAGATAATGTAGCGAAAGGTTTTATCAGAGCCAGTAAATCTCCAAACGTCTCCCCTATTCTTTTTGTAAAGAAAAAGGATGGTAGCCTTAGGTTGTGTGTTGACTATAGAAAGCTCAACACAGTCACTAAGAAGAATGCATATCCTGTTCCTCCTATGTCATTGCTTCTTACCCTTTTAATGGTGCTAATTTCTTTTCTAAAATTGATCTTAGAGGCACTTACAATCTTATTTTCATTGCGGAAGGTCATGAACCACTGACTGCAATGCACACTAGATTTGGTAGTTTTGAATATTTAGTTATGCCTTTTGGATTGAGAAATGCACCATTGACTTTTCAAACTTGTGTTAACAACATCTTTCAAGATGTTGTCAAAAAAATTTTTGTTGTCTACTTAGACGATATTTTAATTTTGTCGAAGACACTGGATGAACATATTCATCATGTTCGACAGGTTCTAAATTGACTTCGAGATCACGGTCTCTACGCCAAGCACAATAAATGCAAATTCCATCTTAAATCAATCAATTTTTTGGGTTTTACGTTATCCACTGATGGTTTAGTCATGGAAATCAAAAAGGTCCAAAAAGTCCTGGAATGGCCTGAGCCCAAAACCGTTAAATCCCTCCAAGGATTTTTTGGTTTTTGAAAATTTCTATAGAAGATTTATTAAAGATTACTCTAAAACTATTTCCAATCTTACTTCTCTTCTTAGAAAATAGATTCCTTTTGTTTTTACTTCTTCAGCACAAAAGGAATTTGAAGCATTGAAAACTGCATTTACCACAGCTCCAATTCTTTGACACTTTGATCCTTCTGCTTTGACAATAGTCGAGACAGACGCTAGCAATTATGCTATTGCAGGGGTCATTTCTCAATTCAATCCTGGAACAAAATTGTTTCATCCTGTTGCTTTTGAGTCACCCAAACTCATTTCAGCAGAATTAAATTATGAAATTCATGACAAAGAGATTTTAGCTATTATTCATTCTCTTAAAAAATGGCGCTCTTTTCTTCTCAGCCTAGATAGTCCTTTTCAATTCTAACAGACCATAATTATTTGAAATACTTTATGTCTTCCAAAGTGTTAACCAGGCATCTAGCCAGGTGGGCTGAATTTCTGTCTGAATTTCCTTTTTCTATTTCCTATTGCCCAGGTAAGAACTGCATTGTCCCAGATATCTTGTCACGTCGGGACAAAGTTTACCCACAGCGGGGGGACGCATTTGCTGACAAGAACCCAGCAAATGTGAAATCAATTTTCAATGAATAAATGTTAACGACTCATCAACTTAATTCAATGACAATTCAATCTTTTCAAAATCCACTATCCAAAATCTTCGAAGCTCAGTCAAAGGACAATTATTTTTTAGGGTTAAAAGACAAAATACTCTCGAAGAAAGCGGCCAAAAGATTTAGTATTGAATCAGGTCTATTAGTTTTCAAAGGTAGAGTAGTCATACCCGACAACAATGAAATAAAATTATGAATTTTCAATAGTCGACATGATTCTCCATTAGCTGGTCATTTTGGGGTTGATAAAACCTACCAGTTAATAGCGAGGGATTTCTTCTGGCCAAGAATGACCAGAGAAATCAAGGCCTATATAAGAGCTTGTTACAAATGTAATAGGAATAAGGCTCCCCTTCACCGGAAGCATGGGTTTCTTCAACCACTTCCTATTCCCTCTAAACCTTGGGAATCTTAATCAATGGATTTCATTTCTCAACTTCCTCTTTCTAATAATTTTGATGCTATATTAGTAATAATAGATTGATTTTCAAAAATGTCTATTTTTATTAAAACCACTACTACTGCTACAGCAGAAGATTTGTCAAAATTGTTTCTAGAATATGTATTTTCCAAACATGGCTTACCTAATGATATTATTTCAGATAGAGGCTTGTTGTTTGTATCCACATTCTGGACTCAACTGTGTCAACAACTCAATATCACAAGGAATCTCTCCACGGCCTATCATCCTGAAACCAATGGGCAAACGGAAAGGGTCAATCAAATCCTCAAACAATACCTTTAAATGTATGTCAGTTACCAACAAGACAATTTGACCACATGGTTACCATTGGCCGAATTTGCTTATAATAACTAGACTCATTCTTTGACATGTGAATCTCCTTTCAAAACTCTTTATGGAAGGCATCCTCGATTCAACTCAATGCATGTAGGAACTAATCATCCTGCGGAAAATTATCTTTTAACCATATCACGACTCAAAGAGGAACTTAAATCATGTTTGGAATTAGCGATTCAAAGGTACAAGGAACAGGCCGACAAACATCGACAATCTGCTCCTTCTTTTAAACCAGGCAACAAAGTATGGCTAGATGCACAAAACATTCAAACAACTTGACCATCATAAAAACTGGCTGAAAAGCGCTTGGGACCAAACAAAATAGACTCTGAAGTATTTAAAACTGAATTTCGACTCAAGCTACATCCTAAATGGTAGGCTATTCACCCTGTTTTCCACGTATCTCTCCTGGAACTGGCTGAAAAACATACCTGGGCAAGAACCAACCTCCTCCCGAACCGGTCAAAGTAGAAGACCATCTAGAGTGGGAAGTAAGCTGTATCCTTGATTAAAGAATGCGCAAGGGGAAACTTCAATACCTTGTGGAATGGGAAGGATTTCTCGATGACTCAGACAAAACATCCTGGGAACCAGCCATCAATGTTTCTATCGCCCCTGAACTCCTAAAATCATTTCATCTTAAATATCCTTTGAAACTAAAACCTTTAAACTCTCTTTTATTTTTTTTTCTTTTTCTTTTCTTAAAATTCTAAACTTCTTCTCTTTAAAATCTAACATATCTTTACCTCTAAAAAAATTCCTTATTCTTTGTTTTCTTTACTTCTTTCTTCTTTTTTTTTCTTTCACAAGTTTTCAACCTTCTTTAAAATAAAAAAAATTATATTATATTAAATTAAAATTTAAATTAAAATAAACTAAACTAAAATTAAAAAAATAAAATAAAATAAAATAATAAAATTTAAATCTTAAAAAATCAATAAATTCCTTTAAATTTTCTTTTCTCTTTTCAAAATTTTCTTCTTTCCCTTATTTCTTTTTCTTCGAACTATCAAAATTTTTCACGAACTCAATACGACAATCTTTCTCAAACTTCACTTCAACCTTTAAATCTCTCTTTTAAAATTCTTTGAACAAATTATTTCTTTCTTTCAAATTATTTATTTTTTAAAAAAAATATATTTTTCTTCTTTCCTTTCAAATAGCCAAAATTCCTCAAAACTTCAATAAATAAACTTTCACAAATAACAATTTTTTTCTTTCATTAAATTTTCATTTCAATCAACTATTTCTTTTTTTTCTTTTTTTTGAAAACTAAAATTCCTTCAATTAAATATTCTTTCTTTTCTTCTTTCATTAAAATTTTTTCTTCTTTCAAAATTTAAAACAAAATTTTATTCAAATATTTTTCTTTCTTCTTTTTTTCTTTTTCTCTCAAATCTTATAAAATAAATATTAATTTTTTAATTAAAACAACAAAATATAATAAATAAATATACAAATTGTGTCTACTTTTCTTTTCCTTTTTCCTTCCATTTTAAATTTTCTCCTTTATTTTCTCTCAAACCAATCCCTTCATCTTCTCCAAAACCACCCTTATTTCCTTCCTACATTTCTCAAAAACCTCTCCCTCTCCTACCAGTACCACTTCCCCAATCTCCAGCAATTCTTCAGCCACGTCAAAGGAGGCAGCATCAATAATCTTGTCAATATCGCCACTGAACTCTTCAATAAACCTAGCTCTTTGACCATACCTGGTCAAGAGTCTCTTCATTATCCTCCCTCGAGGCAATCACTGGTAAATATTCTTCAGTTGGAATCGAAGGCGCCACATCCACAATAGGAGCTCCCACACTCAAGGTTTCCACCATAGGGGCTTCTGCAATGACATCTAAATTCTAAGACATACGGTCATCAGTAAAAAATTTTCTTTGGAAAAAACAAAATTAAAATAAAAGCAAACTTACTTTGAACATCGTATCAGCCTCTAGAAATAACTTCAATGTGACTTTAACCGCCACTTCTTTTTCTTCTATACCATCTTCCGCTTCTTCGGCGTCTGCCTTAAGATGGGAACTTCCTCCTCATCTTCCTCCACCAATTCATCCACCTACTCTTCTACCCTTCATTTTTTACCCATGGCTTGGGTTACCCAGGTTGCCATGGTGTCTTCAACTTCCTCCTCAACTTCTTCTGATTGATTATTACCAATGGATACGTCCCATATATCTTAAACCACCTCTTTAATCTTTGGTATTACCCTATGTTTGATCTTTGTAAACCTTTGTTCGATTTTAGAATTTTTAGCTAAAGCATTGCATGCCACCCGTCTCCATTGGCAAAACTCAAATTTCTGGTGAGGACCTAGAGTAGCCATGCTTTCAACACAGAAGTATTCCATCGTTTCACAAGCCGTCCATGCTTGGGAGTACTGTCGAGTAACGAGCCCACCATCCACTTTGGGGTGGAGAGGCATGGGAGTTGGAGTCGGACTAGTTGACAAAATAATAATAATAAACAAGAATTAAGTAAAGGGAAAGTAATGTGGAAAGTATATGTCTCACGCTCAATGGAGCTCGCGTTTTTATACCCAGGAATCTGTCACGCACCATGTGATACTCGAGGTAAAAGCAGCTAGTTAAATCAATAATACAGAGGTTTAAATCCATACTCGAAGCACAGAAGGCAATTCCACATAGCAACTGTGACTTTCCTTTGTGTACTCACTATTCAACCCCGCTAGCCTAAACTCTAAATCTAAATTAGTCAATCTCTCAATAGTGTGTCTCAGTCTTTTCCTCAATAAGCGACGCACAGCAAAATAGTCAATGTAATAGTACGCTAAAAGGTTTATTAAGTGTCTGTGAATTATTAAAAGGGGTAGTGAGCATGGACAGAATGGTTAGTGGAGGATTAAAGGGTTGACGGATGTTAGTGAGGAGGGTCCAGGTGTAATGGGTTTACTTTTTAATGGTCTGTGGTGTGCGGAATGATGCATGGGTATGAGGTCAATGCAAGGAGGAGTAAAGGATATAAAAGGGGTTGGGTTTTAGATCAACTTTCTTTAAAATTAAACTATAAAACGTATATATAGTTAATAGTGGTAAAAGCTTTAGGTTAAATCATTATTATTTTATCTTTCCTTATTTTCTCAGTAATCATTTCTAAATCCTAAATATTTGATTATTGAGTTTCCAACCCTTTGTGAGATTTTAAGAATTTCAATATTACCTTTAAATTATATTAGAATTCTTCTCGAACATATCTCAAAGCAGTAGCTCCTCCTTCAAGTCATCTTTGAATCACTTCCTCAAACATTTCCTCTGTGCATCGAAGAAGTTTCTAAACTCCTCCCTCCATCTCACTTCCAGGAACACCCTCGACCTTGTGCGTAGGTCGTCCGGTGGCAGAATTCAGGCTCCTCTACAGCTGCTCCAGACATGGTTACTATCTCCTCACTTTCAGTGCGTCCCCATAACTTATTGGAAAGTAAGTTCCTTTTACTATATTTATGCCTTTATTACCTACTGACTCCTGATCTAACTTGTAGGCTTCATAAAATCCATCTCTCTGGGATGGGTTCCTATTCCACTACCTTTTTTACATTCCATGCAAATTTTTACCGGACTTCACCTTATATATGACGCTATGTCTCTATCCTATAATCACGCACCAGCCTTTTCTGAAACTGAGCTCAAAGCTCTTTATAACTGTCAGCCTAAATATCCTTAGGACTGAGTATTTATTATGCTTAAAATAAGCTAACCTTAACTATATTAAGCTTATATCTTAAAAATATGGCTAAAATAATAATATATATTATTTTATTATATATATATATAATTATTATTCTATTATATAATTTATAATAGTTTAAATAGCTTATCAATGGCCTAATAATACTTATTAAGGTGTTAATGGAGTCATAATATACTTATCTTAAGTGATATGAAGTAATTATTGACATACATAAGCTTATATGTATACATAAGTCTCATATTCAGTTAAATATGCAGTATATTATGTATATTTACGTATATAAGTGGGTTTTAGCCCCTTAATAGCCTATAACCTTTGTTTTTCTGCTTATTTTAGGTCATATGGACGAAATCAGTGGACTCACAACGCCTACAGAAGCATAGACACCTATATCAGGCGCATACACCCAGTTTGGACAACTAAAATTACTTCCTTGGATGGTTATTCACGGATTTATGGGTTGGAAGGATGTTTCTGGGTTAATGTGGATGCTTTGGGATGTTATTTGGGGCTTGGACATTTTATTTGTTTCCTTTATATGCTTTTAGTTTCATTAAATCTCTTTTTGATTATTTATTTTACCTGTTTCTTTATGGTATCAGCTTTTATCTGGGTTTTCTATTTATGGTATGACTCTGTGTTATTATTAATAGTGATGGATGGTCCTTACTGGAGGTCTGGGTGTTGAACCTGCTTGAAGTGGACGCTATGGGGAGGTGATGAGCCCTCACAGTGCTGTAATTGCCGGGGATAGCAGTGACATCATCTGGATTGAAGGTCTGTACACTCCAGTGGATTTGGGTATAAATAAGGAGGGATTTTGACGGTTTATTATCATCATTCAATTACTACACTTCAAACAACCACTACAATACAATTATTAGCATTTAGAAATATATTATAAAGCCCTTATAAATTGATATTATCTTTATATAAGCTATAACTATATTTTATTCTTCTATTTTCCACCACTAGCACACATTTAAATCCAAGTATTGTGAGTTTTATTTGAGTATAACTATTCTATTAGTCTTCCCCTAGGGTTTAATCACTAAATCATTTATCAATAAGTAGTAGGACCATAAAATAACACTATTATATCATACTTATATACTAGACTATACTGACAATTGGGGGTCTTTCCTTATATTTTACTTATTATTTAGTATATAAGCCTTGGGACGTGATTTTTACCTTAGTACAGCTCAAATTAACCAAATATTTTGGTCTGCTGCATATTATTGGGTCATCATAACTCATTGATTGCGGAAAAGAACCCTTAAAATAATTGTACTAATTTTTTATCCTAAAAATCAGATATTTACAGTAGTAACTGTACCCAATATAAACCCAATTTCACTTGGTATTTGGACACCAACATAACACCCAATTAAATTGGTATTTGGCTAAAGCTTTGTAAGATAATTATTCACCCTTATAGAGGTCTAGTTAAACTTATTATTATTTTTTTAACAGATTTTTTCGAATTTTTCTTACATTTTATTTAAATAAATAAAGATATAAATTAAGGGTAAAGCTCCATTGCTTTTTTATTAGTAATATAATTGCTAATATTATTTGTCTACTAATTCTATAGAGTTTTTTCCTTTTGTAGACGTAGAATATTATCATTCTGAACAATATGAGTGCTCCCCAGGATAGTGTAAGTGAAAAGCCTGCTTATAATACCAGGTCTAAAGCTAACAAAAACTTTCCAGGACATCACCATGGAGGGACAACAGTACCCCCAGCCAGAAAGCATGAGTATAGAGGAAAAGGACGCCCTCTTAAAAAAGATAACTATAAAAAAGATGTCTCCTCCTCTTCAGGATCAACTGTCCCACCTTGCCAAACAGGTTCTGAAGTTGGAGGAATCAAAATCTCTCATGTTCAAAGAAGTAGAGCAGTTGAAAAACAATTGCAAGGTAGGGTTTCAGCAGATGAATCAGGCAATGGCAGAATTAAATGGAGGCCAGCCAAGTCAATCAAATTAGCAACCCCCTACCCAAGGAGGGTCCACTCACTCCCAGGAGAAAATCCTGGTAGACAAATGGAAATGGGACTGGTTTCACCAACAGTGGACAAGCCACAGTTGCAAAAGGGATCCACCCCCTCATCTGACTTCCTCAGCTCACCCTTACAAGGGAAAAAAGCGCCAAAAATCAGGACTGGCAACCATCCCTTGGTAAGTAAATTACCCTCTCAGATTGGACATAATACTGATAATTACAATATATGTAATTCTATTGATGTTGAATCTGTACAAAAAATAGAGGAGGATTTAAGAAATTTGGGTTTTAGGGTAGATACACCTGACTTGTCTTTTGTCCACAATAACAGTACTATTTACAATGATAATACAGTTAATCCTCAGTTGCAACCACCTACTAGTTAGATGAGAAGTTCACAGGAGAGTGAGAGAATTGAAAAGGAGGACATAGAATATTTTAACAATACTCCAACTGTCCATAGAATTGTTTCAGCATTGTGGAATAGAATGACTGATTGTGAGGAACAAACAGTTAATCTCACTAGTGATACAATTTCATCCTTGACATTAAAAATTTCTCAATTAGCAACACGTAACAAAGAATTAGAGAAAGAACATTTGTCTCTAACTCTTAAATATGATTCATTGAGTAATAAATATAATGACCTTTCAAACAAATTTTGTGAGTTAGAAAAATTATATGAAACACATTTATTAAAAACTGAATCAAGAACAAAGTTATCTTTTGCCCAGACAAATCAAAGTGTCTCTGAGTTGCTACAAAGATTAACTAAAGTTGAGATTGAAACTGCCAATCTACTGATGAACCAGGATAATCATAGGTATAATCAATATAATAATAATCCTTTCATTGGCAAAAGTGAATCTCTTTCCTTCCCTGTACCACCACAATTAAAACCATCTGGTGGTAGTGTCAAATCTGAAAATGTAAGTCACAAATCCGTGCAGGAAGAAATACAAGACCATTTATCAAAAGTGAATGAGTTGTTGAATTTACCTAAGATTAGTGAGATAAAATCCAATCAGAAGAACTGGCCTAAGATAGATCAGTACCCAACTTATGATGGGGAAGCCAGCTCTGATTGGCAACATTTTATTCAAAGAATTGACAACTTGAAATTCTTATATAAGTTACCAGATGAAGAGATAACATCAAAATTGATTTCTTTATTTAAGGATGTTGCTTTATTATGGTTTGAAGCTGTCTTAAGTGAGGGTAGAGACTACTCTTGGGCTGAATGGAAACAACTTATTGAAAAACAATTTGGAGGTTCTAAATTCAGGCTTACTCAGCAGAGAATTTATGAGAAGACTAGGTATAATCCGTTGAATGGTGACAAACCTATGGTATTTTTAATGAATTTAAACAAAATATTAAAAGCCATTGAGCCTCATATGGATTTTAACTTATGGAAAGATAAGATAATATACAAATTACCTATATCTGTCAGAGACATTGTTGTAGCTAGAACATTAAATGTTACTGAATATTCTGACTTTATTAATATTTGCAATGAAATATTATTAAACCATAAGTATGAATCAAGGTATCCCACTTATAAGCAAAATGTTGAACCTGTAAAAACTCAGAATTCAAAAACACTTCAGGAGAAGCAGAAAAAACCTACTGCACCTGTAGTACCTAAAAAGTATGAAACAAATACTTGTTATAAGTGTAACAAACCTTGGGTCAAAGGTCACAAATGTGAGAAAAACATAAATATTGTTGAAAATCAACGTGAATCTGAAACTGAAACTGAAAAAAGTAAAGAATCAAGTGATTATGACAGCAATATCTCATATAGTGATGAAAATGAAGTCTGTATGTTGGAAGATTATTTGTCCATATTTGAAAATCCAATATTAAATATGGACTCAAATGAATCTTTAATGAACTTTGAGGATGCTGAAATCATTAAGGATATACAAGCTGATAACTTTAGAATGACACCTATCACGGTTCCAGCTATCATTTCTGGTGAAAATGTTAATATAGTATTGGACACAGGAGCTGCTGGTTCAGTTGTTTCCACTAAAACATTACAGAAAATTGATAGTGAATATAAGTTTAAGCTTGAACCACTTCAGAATAAAAATTGGAGAGGTTTTGGATCAGTACTACACCCCATTGGTAAATACAAAGCTGCTGTTTTCTTTAAACACCAACATGGTTATGTAAGGGTAACTTGTGACTTTGTAGTAATGGATAATACAAATTGTAGTAACTGTTTTATCATTGGAAATGATATTCTGACTAAATTTGGTGTAAGATTAGACCCTGCTAATAAAAATTTTACAATTGGCATGAAGGGTAAAAGGAAGTTTAAAATAAATTCTTTTAACACTGTCTTACACATTGAGTCAGTAACAAATTCCCCGTCTAAAGGAAGAGAATCCAATGAGATGGAACTTCTGGAAACAGAAATTTCAAAAGCATCATTTGGCACTCAGATAAGTGAAACTGAGAAAGATAATATTTTGGAATTAATTAAAGCTTTTCCAATGGCTTTTGCACATGGTACAAATGAAGTTGGCCTTTTAAAAGATCATGAAATGAAGATTAGTTTAACCTGTGATATGGATAATATTCCTGCTAGTCTTAAAAAGAAACCATACCCTGCTTCATCAATGAAGAGGAAAGACATAGAGGATAATATTAAGATGTTATTAAAAATGAACATTCTTGAGAAGGTTGAAACTACACCAAAATATTGTGTAATATCACCAGTGCTAATTTCTTATGAACAAGACAAAGCAAGACTGTGCGGTGATTATAGAGCATTAAATACATTTACAGTAGATGATATTTATCCCTTGCCAAGGATTGCCTCTATACATGCTACCCTTAAAGGTGCTAAATATATAAGTTGCCTAGATGGAAATAAAGGGTACCATCAAATTCCTGTTGAAAAGAATTCACAGAACTTTTTGTTGATAACAACACACATGGGAATTTATAAGTATGTCAGAATGCCATTTGGACCAAAAAATGCTCCATCAGTATTTCAGAAGTTAATGGATATAACATTCCATAATGAAATGATTGAGGGATGGTTAATGGTATACATTGATGACATAATAGTGTTCTCTAAAACTTTTGATGAACACTTAATCCATTTAAGGAAAGTATTTCAGAAAATGGATGAAATAAAAATGACCCTTGCATTGAAAAAATGTAAATTTGGGTTTGAATCTTTAAAAGTGCTTGGTCATATTGTATCTGGCTTACAAATATGTGTAGACCAAAATAAAGTGGCTGCAATAAAGAATATTGGCATTCCTCAAAATGTGAAGGATGTACAATCTTTTCTTGGAATGTGTGGTTATTATAGACAATATATAAAAAACTACCAATCAATTGCTGCACCACTGACCACACTGATAAAGAAATCAGAAGCTTTCATTTGGAATAATGAAAAACAACAAGCTTTTAATAAGTTGAAAGAATGTTTAATGAAAGCTCCTATCTTGGGATTACCAGATTTCCAATTACCTTTTATATTATATACAGATGCAAGTTTTATTGGACTGGGTGCTGCTTTGCATCAAAAACAACTTATTGAAGGAAAAATGTCAGAAGTAGTAATCTGCTATATTTCACGTACTCTGAGAAGTGGTGAATTTAAATATGTTGCTACTCAACTTGAATGTTTGGCAGTAGTATGGGCTCTTGAAAAGCTACATTATTACCTTGAAGACCAAAAATTTGAGTTAATAACTGACTGTAGTGCAGTTAAGTCACTCTTAAACATGAAAACTCCTAATAGACACATGTTTAGATGGCAATTAGCTGTACAAGAATACAGAGGCCGGATGACTATTACACATAGAGCAGGAAACTTGCACTCTAATGTAGATCTGTTATCTAGAGTACCTCTGCCTAATAATGATGATAATCCTGCTTATGTTCCTGAGTCAGAGATTATTAACATTTATGGCATTTATATTGTAGATCTTGAGGATGAATTTATGCAATCAATTCTTGATAATTATAATTCAGATCCTGACTTAAGTAAATTAATTACAATATTAAATGATCCATCTAATGCTTCAATGAATGTTTTAATAAAAACATTGCCAATTAAGTATAAAGAGGCATTAGAGAAAGGGAAATTTTCCATTGAGGATGGTTTTATATATTACAGGAAAAAATTAAGTAATGTAATTGTAATTCCCCCTTCAATGAAGGAGTTAATGTTAAGTATATGTCATGATGATATATTAGCAGGTCATTTTGACTACCATAAAACATTAACCAGAGTAAAAAACACAGCTTGGTGGATTAACATGTCTGAGGATGTTCAGAAATATGTTGAAACATGTGATTCTTGTCAAAAATCTAAAAGATTAACAGGAAAAAGAGCTGGTTTATTACAACAAATTGAGCAACCAAAAGCTCCATGGGAAATCATTAACATGGACTTTGTAACAAGTTTTCCAATAGCAGGGCATAAGAGTTATAACTCCTGCTGGGTAATTGTAGATAGATTTACAAAGATGTGTAAATTTATTCCTACCCACAAAGAGGTTTCTGCAAAGGACTTAGCTTTTTTATGGTGGACACAAATGTTAAATACAGCAGGTTTCCCCAAAGCAATAGTTTCTGACAGAGATCCTAAATTTACTTCTGAGTTCTGGACGTCACTTATGGATGTTTCAGGGTGTCAATTAAAACTTTCTACAGCACACCATCCACAAACTGATGGGCTAGCAGAGAGAATGATACAAATCTTAGAAGATATGATAAGAAGATACAGTGCTTTTGATCTTAATTTTAAAGACAATGACAAATTCACGCATGATTGGGTAACCCTTATCCCAGGTTTAGAATTTGCATATAATAGTACAGTCCATTCTGTCACTGGCAAAAAGCCATTTGAGTTATGGTTGGGTTATGTACCTAATACCCCTGCTAAAATTCTTAATAAGTTACCTAGATTGGATATTCATCCAGGTACTAAATCTTTTCTTCAGATGCACGAATTATGTAGAAAACATGCTCAAGAATGTATAAATAAGGCTTTTGAGTATGAAAAGAAAAGATGGGATAAAGCCCATAAAGAACAAATGTTCAAAGAGGGTGATGAAGTCCTTATTTCAACGCTACATTTCAATTTAAATGGTAATGTTAAATTGAAGGATCCATTCATTGGACCATTTGTAGTTAAAAAGATGGTTGGTAATAATGCTGTTGAGGTTATTCTATATGCACCTTATGATAGAAAACATCCAGTATTTCCTATTTCTCTTATAAAACCATACCATTCTAATGATACTGCCCTATTTCCAAGAAGATCAGGAAGGCATAAACAGCAACCTGAAGAAATAGTGGAAAAGGCAGAAATTGAAAGGATACTTAAAAAGAGACACCTTACTAAAGAAAAGGGAGTTGAGTATCTATTAAGATTTAAAAATTAATCAAGTGAATATGACCAGTGGATTCCAGAAAATGAAATCTCTGATCTTAAAAATCTCTTGAAAAAATTTAAATCTAAATAATACTGTTCATTCAGTATATGTATTATAAAAATTATTTTTTATTTTATTATTTCACTCCTTAGTTTAAATTAAAATGTCTTAACATTTTTTTATTGTTTTTTTTGAGGTGAGGGAGTGTCAGCCTAAATATCCTTAGGACTGAGTATTTCTTATGCTTAAAATAATATAACCTTAACTAGATTAAGCTTATATTTTAAAAATAAGGTTAAAATAAAAATATATATTATTTTATTATATATATATATAATTATTATTCTATTATATAATTTAAAATAAATTAAATAGCTTATCAATGGCCTAATAATACTTATTAAGGTGTTAATGGAGTCAAAATATACTTATCTTAAGTGATATGAAGTAATTATTGACATACATAAGCTTATATGTATACATAAGTCACATATTCAGTGAAATATGCAGTATATTATGTATATTTAGGTATATAAGTGGGTTTTAGCCCCTTAATAGCCTATAAACTTTGTTTTTCTGCTTATTTTAGGTCATATGGAAGAAATTAGTGGACCCACAACGCCTACAGAAGCATAGACACCTATATCAGGCGCATACACCCAGTTTGGACAACTAAAATTACTTCCTTGGATGGTTATTCACGGATTTATGGGTTGGAAGGATGTTTCTGGGTTAATGTGGATGCTTGGGGATGTTATTAAGGGCTTGGAAATTTTATTTGTTTCATTTATATGCTTTTAGTTTCATTAAATCTCTTTTTGATTATTTATTTTACCTGTTTCTTTATGGTATCCACTTTTATCTGGGTTTTCTATTTATGGTATGACTCTGTGTTATTATTAATAGTGATGGATAGTCCTTACTGGAGGACTGGGTGTTGAAACTGCTTGAAGTGGACGCCATGGGGAGGTGATGAGCCCTCACAGTGCTGTAATTGCCGGGGATAGCAGTGACATCATCTGGATTGAAGGTCTGTGCACTCCAGTGGATTTGGGTATAAGTAAGGAGGGATTTTGACGGTTTATTATCATCATTCAATTACTACAATTCAAACAACCACTACAATACAATTATTATCATTCAGAAATATATTATAAAGCCCTTATAAATTGATATTATCTTTATATAAGCTATAACTATATTTTATTCTTCTATTTTCCACCACTAGCACGCATTTAAATCCAAGTATTGTGAGTTTTATTTGAGTATAACTATTCTATTAGTCTTCCCCTGAGGTTTAATCACTAAATCATTTATCAATAAGTAGTAGGACCATAAAATAACACTATTATATCATACTTATATACTAGACTATACTGACAATAACCATATAGAAATGAGAGTTCATTTACTGAATGAGATTAGTTTTTTGACAATTCTTGGATTCCCTGCCAATCCTTGTTGCTTTGTCATGCCTGAAAAATGGAAAGGATATCCTAATAAATTTAACAACAAAACTGAATAATCTGGTAGCCCTTTCCCTATAACCTTCTTTTTCCAATATCTCTGTACATAGTCTTGTCATTTCAGACTAGATATTCCCAGGACTGAGCAAAACATGCATAGGAAGTATTATAGACACACACTACGCAATATAGGGGGTGGACTTGCTAGAAAGTCCTCAACCTGAACTCAGATGGAACTCAGACTGAACTCATACTGAACCCATACTGAGCTCTACTTGAACACCCACCTAAAACTGTTCTGCTGAGTGGTTTTCATACCTGATTGTATGGTTCCTTTATCAATGGCTCAATGTGTGTTCAATCTGTGGTGAGTTTTGGTCCAAGGTTGCAGACTTGCTAGCAAGTCTGCCCCCCATATTGTGTGGTGACATGTATTACACATGGGGAAAATAAGTGAAAGTATACTATAGGTATACATAAGTGAAGTAAGTCAGTCATTAGAATATATTCCATTATAATACTTTTAATTCAAACATATATCCACCTTTTATAGGTATTATGTACTAAAATTAGGTTGGAATATATTAAGGTAATATTAAGAACCTTAGACATAAGTTTACATAGTGATAAATTCGACTTAAAGCTGTTATTTTCATTATTATAGTGAAATATTGAATAAAGGTGCTTTAAATCACTTAAAAGATTAATATATGTGCTATAAATTTAAAAATATTAAAATTAAATTCTGAAAGATCAATTTAACTTATTTAGGACTATTTATTTGGCTACTTAAATGTATAAACATAACACTCTTCGTAATTGATGTTTTTCAAACTAGTAATGGCTTCTGTATACTGGCCTCATCCTGCCTGTGTTTATCACACACAACTAGCTTCCTTATTAATAAATTTAGTAACTTCAAACTATAATTTTCAAGGGGTGCTCTTGGTCTAGAAGACTTTACGGCAGTCCAACAGCAATGAAAGGTGAGGAAAACTCATGATTTCAAAAATAGGTACATATTTTTTCTTTTATATTTTAATAATCAATGAAAAGGTAAATAATTTTTATTATTATTAATTTAAAAGCTTAGAAGTACGCAGATGTAAATACAAAGGTAGTAAAAGTAGTAATATATGTGATTTGTGTGTATATAATAGGGGGTATCAATGTTCAGGGATCCGCAATTAATTTAATTGTGGAAAATAATCTGCATACCCCAATTATCTTCCGCAAGTATTTTTGCTAATAATTAGGTTATTAGATACTTTACGTGTCAATGTTCACCTCTATCTGATATTTTTATGCTCAATTTTTCATAACCACATGTTTGACAACTTTCTGGATGTGCCAGCCTCCCTACCTTGCTGCGCACTTCCATCCTGTCTATTCATTCTATCCGTTCAAAACCCCTCCCCATCTCATCTATTTATTTCTTCTCCTTTTAATCTTCAAATATCTCAACATGCCTCGTCATCATAGATCTTCTCAAAGACAGCCTTCCCCCAGTTGTTCTTCAAATCCCATTACTCCCTCTTTCCCCTGCTCAGCCCAAAAATCTAAGACCGTTCAATTAAAAAAAGATGATCATCTCATTCTTATCAACTAGCTTCAAACTAAATCTAACTATGATTCTTGTTTTGGTACTGATTATGCGACTAAAGTAGGACAGCCCCCAGCATCAAAAGTTAATGGCTATCTTCTAATGGCAAATGAATTATGGAATAAGACCAAGGGAAGGATTGATCTTTTTCCTAAAAAGATGTCTGAATGCTTCAAGAATTACCAAGTAAAATAAAAGAAGGCAAAGGCTCTTTCATCTTCCACTGGTGTTGGGGATACCAACATCAATATAACTAAGAGCATCAAATCCATAGACAATAAACTTGAATCTTAATGTCCTTAATTTAAAGAGATGGATGCAATTTTTGGAGAGCGAGACAATGTTAATCCTGTAAACATATTGGATGGAGAAGATCCTATCTCCAAACATGATGTTGAAGCAAATCTTTTCCCATCCTCTTCCTCCACTCAAGCCTCCCCTCATTTGAATGAGACCAATCTAGATAGCTTTTCTGTAGATCATATTGGTAATTTAACCCAACAAAATCTAAATCAAGTCTGTTTCTTTTATCTTTATCTTATCAATTCTATTTTTTTATTTACTTATTTTTTTTATTTCTTAAAAGGCTGACGAACAAACCCAGGATCCTCAATCAACTGAGTCTGAATGTAGCAAAAATGATGATGAGGAAAATATGAACTTGAACAAGAAGCGTAGGGCTTCAAGTAGTCTGAATTTCCACTCCCAAAGAAGAAGAAAAAGTGATACTTCATCACAAACCCCTTTTTTGTCTATGAAACAGTTTTTAGAGAAACATGATGCTGGTAAGTGATACCATACCTCTTATTACTTTACTCTGCTTTTCTTCTACTTTATGTTAATTTTTATTATCACTCTAGAAAAAGTAAAAATTGATAAAGAGACTCTAAGCTTTGAAAAGAAGAAATATGAGCTCTCTTTAAGGAGGGATTATAGGCTACAAGATTTGGAAGAGAGGAAGTTTGAGCTCTCTTTACGGAAGGATGATTAAGCCTAAGATTTGGAGGAGTAGAAGTTTGAGTTAACTCTAATTATTGAAAAATCAAAAAAAGGGGAGAAAACACTCAAACCTCAACACCTATTAGAGCAGATGAAATATAAGTTTGATCATGAAGAAAATTTCAAAAAGAAAGATTTCTTGATAGAATGTGTTAAAGCTAATAAATCTGTTGAGGAAATTGAACGTTTAAAGAAATTGTTTGATGACTAGTTTGTTTTATTTCTCTCACACTTCACCTTTTTATATTTATTTGTACATAAAATTTACAAGAATTTCCTGTATTTCATTACTCTATCAATCATTACTTGATTTTTTTATTTTAATGTTAAATATTCTGTTTTTAAATAAAATTTTCATGTCTCCTTTGAAAATTTGACAATCCCCCACCCCTGGATTTTTTTGAAGTAAGGGGTGGGTATCACCAAAATTCTTTCATGTCATGAATCTTGAAAGTCTTATATGAAACTTTGGCTTTATTACCCCCTGCATTTTACTGGTATCACCAAAATTCTTACAAGTAAAGAATTTCAAGAGTCTTATAAGAAATTTTGGCAATACCCCCCCTGAATTTTATTGAAGTAAGGGATGGGTATCACCAAAAAATTTTCACCAAAATATTTACAAGTCAAAAATTTTACATGTTACATTTGAAAATTTGGCAATACCCCCCCTAAATTTTATTGAAGCAAGGGGTGGGTATCACCAAAATTTTTACAAGTCTTCAATTTTGAATGTCAGATTTGAAAATTTAGCAATACCCCTCCCTGAATTTTATTGAAGTAAGGGGTGGAAGTCATCTAAATTTAATATAATTACATAAATTATTAAATAAATATCTAATGTATATCAATTTCCCTAGCTTGAAGTGTTGACAATTCCTCAAGACAAAATGCAGATCAAATCTAGAAACAAAAGTCTGGGACTTTCCACAGGTATAGGCTAGAGGAACCCCATGAAACAAATAAATGTTATCATAATTACCTGTTATACAACCAAAGGTTGTTGGCCCATCACTTTAGTTGAGGAAATTGATATATAAAAAATATTTATTAAAAATTTATGAAAAAATATAAAATTTTTGATGACAACTCTAATCCCCATACTTTTTAGGGAATAGCTGGATCTTTGTTACTACCAATTCTGTAATGGTGATAAGACAATAAGTTTACTATGTTTCAAACTATATTGAGGCTGACTTACCAATAGTGAAATATTTTTAGTCCTCAATTTTGGGCCCAGTTGAGTGTATGAGGTTAATATGCATCCTTAAAGAGATATCTTTGAGTTCAAAATGTTTTTTTAAATAGGTACCCCAGAGAAGAACAAAATTCAGAGTCAGACTGATGATTGGCTATAACAAACTTACTAGATGAAATAAAGAAAATATTTTCATGCATGCACACACATTATAGAAGTGAGATTAAAACCATCTAAAAAAGAAAAATTGTGGTGGTTGGGGTGTCCAGAACAATAGACACCAGGTGCAACCATAGCAAAACCCAAAGGTGGAACCAAAACTTCCAAACCAGGATTGGCATGTCTTGATGGTCCAAGAGCAGACAGTGTGTTACAGGGAGAAAAAGGAGCAGGAGAAGGAGGATGAGGAGGATGAGAAGTTGTTGCGGTTGATATTTCTGGTGTTGTGCCAGATATGAGTGTTGCTGTTGAAGGAGACTGCGGTTTGGAATATGAAGATACTTGAGAGTGGAGAGGATTCAAAATTGAAATTAGCCAAGACACATTAACAGGTTGAGTAGGATATATCTTGAAACTTTGACGTTGTGGCTCAGCAGGTGGAATACAGTAAGACACGATGGATGCCACTTCTGCAGGAACACTTGTCCGTTCTATTGAAAATCACAAAAAAACAAACAGCATTTTCTTTATCAGTCACTCTTTATATACTTGGCCAGATGTGTGATTCTTAGTGCTTCTGGTTATCCCTAGTCTTTTTTCTTTGGCCTTGATCATGTAATTTTTTTCTGTGTGTTGTGATTTTTTTTGTTAATCTACTTACTCACCTTTGTATAGTGTTCTAGATCTTCTCCCCCGAAGAGACTGTCTAGCAAGTGTTGTTTGAGAAATATTATGAATCCCAAAGCCAATGCCGGCATGCATTGCGGAAGGAAAAGTTGACGAGCTGCTTGACCTTGGTGTAACTGGTCCGCTTCCACCTGGCTCTCCTCAGACCATGGCTCCGACGGCCACTCCAATTCCAACAGCATCATCACCACCACTAATGCTCAAGCTTTGCTGATACTTATCGATCACAGTACTTTGGTGCGTAGAACTTACAGTTCTGTCTTTTTCCATGAATTCTCTTCCATTTGAGCTGGATTACATGGTTACCAAAGGTGAAGAGGAGGTGGTGGTGGCAAGGAGGTGGAGGAAGTGGCAAAGAGGAGGTGGAGGTGGAGGTGGCAAGTAGAAGGAGGAGGAGGAGGTGGTGGTGGTGGCAAAGAGCAGGTGGTGGTGGTGGTGGTGGTGGAAAAGTGGTGGCAAGGGGGTGGAGGAGGAGGTGAAGGTGGCAAGGAGGTGGAGGTGGTGGTGGTGGCAAGGAGGTGGAGGTGGTGGTGGTGGTGGGGAAGAGGAGGAGGAGGAGGAGAAGGAGGAGGAGATGGTGGTGGAGAGGAGGAGGAGGTGGTGGTAGTGGTGCTGGTGGTGGTAAAGAGGAGGTGGAGTTGGAGAAGGAGGAGATGGTGGTGGTGGTGGCAAGGAGGTAGAGGTGGAGGAGATGGTGGTGGCCAGGAGGTGGAGGTGGTGGTAGTGGTGGTTGAAAAGAGGAGGAGGTGAAGGTGGTGGCAAGGAGGTGGAGGTGGAGGTGGTGGCCAGGAGGAGGAGGTGGTGGTGGTGAGGAGGTGGAGGAGGTGGTGGTGGTGGCAAAGAGGAGGAGGTGGAAGTGGAGGTGGAGAGGAGGAGGAGGAGGAGGAGTAGATGGTGGTGGCAAGGAGGAGGAGGTGGTGGTGATGGTGGCAAAGAGGAGGAGGAGATGGTGGTGGCGAGGAGGTGGAGGTGGTGGTGGTGGTAATGGCAAAGAGGAGGAGGTGGAGGTGGAGGTAGAAAGGAGGTGGAGGAGGAGGAGATGGTGGTGGCAAGGAGGTGGAGGTGGTGGTGGTGGCAAGGAGGTGGAGGTGGAGGAGATGGTGGTTGCCAGGAGGTGGAGGTGGTGGTTGTGGCGAGGAGGTGGTGGTGGTGGTGGCAAAGAGGAGGAGGTGAAGGTGGTGGCAAGGAGGTGGAGGTGGTGGTGGTGGCGATTAGGAGGAGGTGGTGGTGGTGAGGAGGTGGAGGAGGTGGTGGTGGTGGTAAAGAGGAGGTGGAGTTGGAGGAGGAGGAGATGGTGGTGGTGGTGGAAAGGAGGTGGAGGTGGAGGAGATGTTGGTGGTCAGGAGGTGGAGGTGGTGGTAGTGGTGGTGGAAAAGAGGAGGAGGTGAAGGTGGTGGCAAGGAGGTGGAGGTGGTGGTGGTGGCCAGGAGAAGGAGGTGGAGGAGGTGGTGGTGGTGGCGAAGAGGAGGAGGTGGAAGTGGAGGTGGCGAGGAGGAGGAGGAGGAGGAGGAGGAGGAGGAGGAGGAGGAGGAGGAGATGGTGGTGGCGAGGAGGTGGAGGTGGTGGTGATGGTGGCAAAGAGGAGGAGGAGATGGTGGTGGCGAGGAGGTGGAGGTGGTGGTGGTGGTGGCGAAGAAGAGGAGGTGGAGGTGGAGGTAGCAAGGAGGAGGAGGAGGAGGAGGAGATGGTGGTGGTGGTGGGAAGGAGGTGAAGGTGGAGGAGATGGTGGTTGCCAGGAGGTGGAGGTGGTGGTGGTGGCAAGGAGGTGGAGGTGGTGGTGGCAAAGAGGAGGAGGTGAAGGTTGTGGCAAGTAGGTGGAGGTGGTGGAAGTGGCAATTAGGAGGAGGTGGTGGTGGTGAGGAGGTGGAGGAGGTGGTGGTGGTGGCAAAGAGGAAGAGGTGGAAGTGGAGGTTGCAAGGAGGAGGAGAAGGAGGAGGAGATGGTGGTGGTGAGGAGGAGGAGGAGGAGGAGGTGGTGGTGGTAGTGGTTGCAAAGAGGAGGTGGAGTTGGAGGAGGAGGAGATGGTGATGGCAAGGAGGTGGAGGTGGAGGAAGCGGAGGTGGTGGTGGTGGCAAGGAGGTGGAGGTGGTGGTGGTGGTGAAGAGGAGGAGGAGGAGGAGGTGGTGGTGGTGGCAAAGAGGATGAGGTGAAGGTGGTGGTGAGGGGGTGGAGGTGAAGGTGATGGCGAGGAGGTGGAGGTGAAGGTGGTGGCAAATAGGAGGAGGAGGTGGTGGTGGTGGTGGTGGAAAGGGGGTGGAGGAGGAGGAGGAGGTGGCTGTGGTGGTGGCGAGAAGGTGGAGGTGGTGGTGGTGGTGGCAAAGAGGAGGAGGAGGAGGAGATGGTGGTGGCAAGGAGGTGGAGGTGGTGGTGGTGGAGAGAAGGTGGAGGAGATGGTGGTGGCCAGGAGGTGGTGGTGGTGGTGGCAAAGAGTAGGAGGTGAAGGTGGTGGCAAGGGGGTGGTCGTGGAGGTGGTGGTGGTGGCGAGGGGGTGGTGGAGGAGGTGGAGGTGGTGGCCAAGAGGAGGAGGAGATGGTAGTGGAGATAGTGACAAATAGGAGAAGGAGGTGGTGGTGGTGGCAAGGGGGTGGAGGTGAAGGTGGTGGCAAAGAGGAGGAGGAGGAGGTGGTGGTGGTAGTGGTGGCAAAGAGGAGGTGGTGGTGGTGGCAAGGGGGTGGAGGTGGAGGTGGTGGTGGTGGCAAGGGGGTGGAGGTGGAGGTGGTGGTGGTGGAAAGGAGGTGAAGGTGGTGGAAAGGGGGTGGAAGTGGAGGTGGAGGTGGTGGTAAAGAGGTGGAGGTGGTGGTGGTGGTGGCAAAGAGGAGGAGGTTGAGGTGAAGGTGGCGAGGAGGAGGAGGAGGAGTAGATGATGGTGGTGAGGAAGAGGAGGTGGTGGTGGTGGTGGAAAAGAGGAGGTGGTGGTGGTGGCAAGGGGGTGGAGGTGGTGGTGGTGGAAAAGAGGAGGAGGAGGAGGAGGAGGAGGAGGTGGTGGTGGAAAGGGGGTGGAAGTGGAGGTGGTGGTGGTGGCAGGGAGGTGGAGGTGGTTGAAAGGGGGTGGAGGTGGAGGTGGTGGCAAAGAGGAGGAGGAGGTGTTGGTGGTGGCAAAGAGGAGGAGGTTGAGGTGAAGGTGGCGAGGAGGAGGAGGAGGAGGAGGAGGAGATGATGTTGGCGAGGAAGAGGAGGTGGTAGTGGTGGTGGCAAAGAGGAGGTGGAGTTAGAGGAGGAGGAGGTGGAGGTGGAGGTGGTGGCGAGGGGATGGAGGAAGAGGTGGAGGTGGAAAGGACGAGCAGGAGGAGGAGGAGGTTGAGGTGGTGAATAAAGTAGCATAAATGCACTAAAAAGATGGGCAAAAAATGATAAAAATTGAGGTCAGTGAAAGGTGTAGGTGATGAGTGGGAAGTGGGAATTCACCGCCAAATGTGCAGGTGGGGTGTGTAGATAGAAAAAAAACTTATGTGTTTGCCACCAAAATTAAGTAGCATAGAGTGGGGAGAGACATAAGGATGGCATCAGCAATTATAAGTCATGTGACTTTCTTAAGAATCCATCATGGATATGATGAGTTTGGGATCAGGAATTAGGAATGGAAATTGGGGTATAAGAGGCAGGATAATGCATTATCATGGATTCCTTATCCACTAGCCCTGGGGTGGCTTGTGGATAAGAATCTTCGGCAATTAATAATTTCTGATCCTGGGAAAAAAAATACTGATCCCTAATTGTGGATCCCTGAACATTGATACCCCCTAACAATAATGTAAAGTAAGAATGCAATAAAAGAGAACAGCCAGATTGAGAGGCCTTATATAGGCAAAAAGGAGAGAAACTATGCAATCAAAATTCTATATAGATGAGTATCAGAGAAAGGACAATTCCACAATTAGACATTTCAAATATTTAAAGTTATTCTACAAAGAATGTACCTATATACAGTATTTATCTGTATATTTCCATTTTATTTGATTTATTTTAAATTTCTGTAAATTCCAAAGAAAAAATAAAAATTAAGATATTTGATTAAATATTTAGTATTTTTAGTTTTCTTTTCAGCTGTAATAATGACAGTTTCACAGAATAAAAAATATGAGGAAACAATAGAATTATATCTTTACTTATTTTACCTATTAATTAGTTCAAATTGCATAAGTAATTTATAAAGTAAGTATAACTAATTAAATTAGAGGTAAAAGCATATCTCTACTCTATTAAATAATTAATTATTTACTGTGTAAGTTTAGTAGCCTGCCTGACAATAATTACCCTAAATTGTATGATGCATATGTGTAAACACACTAAAATATACAAGAGGCACTTATTTAGTTTCCTAATTTCATTATTGGTGCATTGAACTCATTATATGCACTAATTTCATTAATAACCTCAAGATTGGTGCCCAGATCTCACTTCCATGCTTAAAATTGCCTATTTAGTCATAGTCAATGATTTAACCATGAAAGCACCTTCCAAGAGTCTACAATCAGTCACCCCACATCTCATGTCTTATTTTGAGTTTCTCAATGGTTTCTCAGGCTATATTAGTCATTTTTAGATATGGATTTAATGTATAAATTTGTAATAATTAAGAACTTCATTTATACTGTTAATCCCTCTTAATTAGAAATTATATTTAGTTCCTTTATTTCCTTATTTAGTCTTTTATTTTATGAATTACACAAATATACTCTCATTTTGGCTATTCCTTTATGTTGATGGATTAACCGCTGCTATTTTTGTATTTTGGAATGTAATTTTATTCTTCTTTTGTTATTGGTTGCTCCTTGGGTTAATGGGAATGTGTAACTGCTACTTTGCAACATCATTGGACATGTAAAGGATTGGTAAATCAAGGGGGAACATTGGGGAATTCATGGGTATAAAAGTAGGAAGTTTTGTGCTTAAATTCTACCTTCTTTTACATGACCTTACAAATATATAACCAAAATTAATACAATACATATTCATTAGCACTATTAAAGTTTTTTAAATATTGTTTTAAATCATTTGTTCTATCTTTCTACCAACTGTAAGCTGTATAACATTTATAATAAGTGAGATTAAACTACTTAGACCATTAAATTGAATCATATCTTACTACTTCTTTGAATTTAGACAACCCTATTCATACTGGAAAATTAAAATCTTCTACACAACCAAATAATCAAGCTATTCACTTTGTGGTACACATGTTTCAGTAATGCAGCAAATGCCTCAGTTCACAACAAGCACAAAAAAGGAGTTTCTATTAAGGATGGTTACAAAAGCACAACAGAGGGGACTTCAAAGCATAGAAAAAAAGTAGACTCTCTTCTCACAATTTCTTTAGTACAGTATGGATATACAAGCTGCAGAGATTGAAAGTTAGATGAAAGTGCATACTGGATTATAGGACAAGAGCATAGTATGTAATTGAGGAAATTGTGGCTAGTACTAAAAATATAGTATAGATTTAGGAAGCAGTGTCAAGTGATGGTATAGGTTTCACACTTAGATAAGCACAACAGCACTTAAATATATAAGTCTACAGATAACCATTGCTGATATAAACCTGCAAGGACGATCAAATGCAGTGCTGGAAAATAAGAAATTAATAAACAAGCCAAATATGCAGTGCTTGATGATAAACAAATAAAGGTAAGACTCTAGATGGGTAAAGGTACTTATTCAGCACTGAGGTTTTCACAATAAGTAGATACTCACATGGCAAGCACACATTCACATAATAAGTACAAAAGGTGGTACAGTACTAATTATGAAGCTGAGGATCTCAGGAAGCATAGGGTATGTGTAGTGTAAGGTGCTTATAGTTTATTTTGTAAAAAATGCTTTTGATGCTATTAGAATATACTTGTGCTAGTGCTTTCCTTAGATTACTGAGATAATTAGTTTACCGTTTGACAAATTTAGATTAGCACTGGACTTGTGTAGGAAAAACAGTAGGGGGAAAGAGCATAGGGGAAGGGTGCTAAACATACATTATATATAAATGAGAACTCAATCTTTAATAAAATTGAGAAATAGGAGTAGTTTGAAAAAAAGTAGAGATTTGTTAGAAAAAGATATAAAGTATTAGATAAGAGATAAAGATTAATGTAGATATATTAGGGGGTTTCATCTCTGGAAAATCCACACTTAGCTTAAGTGCTGGTTTTAAAGCAAATAAGTGCTTAATTTTTGAAAAAAAGTCACTTATTTCAAAAATAGGTGTCAGTTATGACCTCAGATCAGCACTTTTTTCCCAACCACATTTTGGCCACATCATCTCTTCCTTTCCCACCCTGTCCCTGTCACATGAGACACCTAGACCTCAATCCCCTCATTAATCCTCAGCACACACTCTTCACTGAGATTTCAAACATTTTATTGTGAAAATTGTGAAATTTTAACAGGGCATGTTTTTTCATTCTTTTTTTATGTTTTCAACCTCTTAATCACTTTTCTTGTAACATACCAGTTTCATAATGCCTCCCAAAAAATCCAACACTCAAAAAGGCAACACAAAAAAATGCTAAATCACAAAGGTCTTCTGGTAATGCAAGCCTCTCATCTGAATAATCAAAGTCTGGACAGCTAAAACAGAAATATTATCCCATAATCATCAACTTCCTCAAAATTAAATCAACTTATGATGCATTTTTTTGATGTGATAAGTCCACCCATATTGGACATCCACCTTCATAAAAGGTCAATGGCTTCTTATTGATGGCAAATGAGGCAAAAAATAAAATAAAAGGGACAATTGAAATCAATCCTAAGAAAACTAAGGAGAGGTTCAAAAGTTATCAATCCAAATTAAAAAAGGCTTGGTTTTCTTCTACTTCCACTGGCTTTGGTATTGATGATGATTTTTTGGAGATTACAATTACTACTTTTTTAGCAAATCTCAATTTCATGTTGCCTTTCTATGAGGAAATTGATAACCTTTTTGGATCACAAGTTGATGTAAACCCTTGGTTTATACTCAATACTACTAAGGATATACCCAGTTTTCAACCATCCAATAATCCTCCTGACACACCTGTACTTACACAACATCAATACCCTACTTTTTCTAACTATAGCTCAGCTGAAGATGATTCCAACTACAAAGAAGAACAATTATTTTGGAGTAGATCTGAGTCCTCAGAGCCCCAAAATTTTAATTTATTTTTAAATTTTCTTTTTTCTTCAATTATTTCTTTTTTAGCCTCCTCCTACTCAAACTCAAATTTTAAAAAATATTAATGATTTTGGCAATGAAAATCCTGCTTTGAAAGCTGCTTTAGATGAACTTCCTGAAAACTTTTGCTCAAACTCCAAACTAAAGTGTCAAGCCTCAACTTCAATCAACTTGAACCATCTTTTAAAACATGGTAATAATTCAATCACCTTTTTTTCATCCCTTGACAATTATTTTGAGAAAAAAGATAGAAGTGAGATTTTATCACTAAATACCTTATTCAATAACATATTTATTTATTTTTTTCTATTAAATTCTCTCAGAAAAATACTCCATTGCAAGAAATGTCCTTGAATTTGAGAAGACAAAGTTTGATCATATTCTAATGAAAGACCAACAGGCCTTGGATTTGGAGGGAAAAAAATTTTGCTTCAATCAAATTTTGAAAAGGCTGAATTTGAGGTGGAAGAGATGGAAGGAGCCCACCTTCACTTGGGGAGAACAAAAGACTGTGAGTTTTAAATAGAAATGGCTAGTTATGAATTGGAAAAACAAGAATGTTTAAAAAAATAATTCATTACAGAATGTATAATATATGGCCAATCTTGTGAGGACATTAAAAAAAATCTTAACTTTTTTAATTGATTAATTGCTTATTTGGTTAATCTTTGAGAATTAATTTAATGTTTACTTTTAATATTATCAAAAATAGTTAAATCATGAGATTCTGATAACACCATTTGTCCTTGCTGGAATCTAAAACATTTCACCTTTGCAATTACAGATGGTAAAATCATACTGACCCCTGTTCGAAAATCCTTAGCACCAACATAATTTTATCACCTCACCACTAATTTGAATTTTATAAATAAAGATAAATTGAAAAAATTCTATATCTGTTTGAAAAAATTGGCAAGACCCTCCCCTGCAATTTATTGAAGAAAGGGGTGGGTATCAC
This sequence comes from Hemileia vastatrix, assembly GCA_030280995.1. Taxonomy (NCBI): domain Eukaryota; kingdom Fungi; phylum Basidiomycota; class Pucciniomycetes; order Pucciniales; family Zaghouaniaceae; genus Hemileia; species Hemileia vastatrix. The sequence continues at coordinate 30,038,166 of JASXTE010000009.1, read as the reverse complement.
CAATTTTTTCTAAGTCATCAATTTTCCATGTCAGATTTGAAAATTTGGCAATACCCTCCCCTGCATTTTATTGAATTAAGGGGTGAAAATCACCAAAATTTAATATTATTGCATAAATTATTAAATAAATAAATAAGATAAGTCAAATTCACTAGTTTTAAAGTAATGAAATGTCCTCAAGCCAAATCGCAGAAAAGTCTAGAAACTAAGTTTGGAGCTTTCCAAAACTATTGGCCAGAGGAACCTCATGAAACAAATTAATGTTATCATGATTACCTTTTATACAACAAAACTTCATTGGCCCATTAATTTAATTTAGTAATTTTAAATATCAGATTTATTTATTAAAAATTTATAAAAGAATAAAAAATATTTGATGACTTTACAAATCCCCATATTTTATTTGATAAACCTAAAGTTTCATTAAATTTATTACTTTTAACTTCTTTTTTTACCTTTTTTATCCTTTGTATTAGACTTTGACTTATTTGGAAGGAGCATCCAAAATGAGTAAAGTTGTGACACTATTCCAAGCATGGAGGAGCTTCTTTTGTTTGGTGATAATTGTGACAAAAGTTCCAAACTGATTTAATGATTCCATTGCCTAATTCAAAATTAATTATGCACCTATGATCCGGGAAATATAAACCTTTTCCTTTAATTTTAGAAGGTGAAGGAATAGGTTTTCCATTATAAGGATTGATATAAGGGAAGATCCCAAAATTAAGATCATTTGAATCATTTGAATTGGTATGAATTGAGTTATAAAATCCTGAACTAGTAATTATAACATTCAAAAATAATAAATATTCATTGCTAGTTTTTTTCCCATTCAGAGTCAGTTCAACTTGGAATTCTAATTCTTGTAGCAAGCTCATGATTTTCTTCAAAATATTTATTGTGTCAAAATCTTTATTGTGGAGTTTTTTAAGTCAAAGAGCAATAAAAGCATTAAATGAAGCTAAGGTATTCCATTTTGAAACATTTATATCTTTCTCAGCTTTAGATAAATTTTTGAGTAAAGAATAGATGCCTATATAATTAAAATGAGTGATGTTTTTAATAATTAAAAAAATTAATACGCTTACCAAGAGAATAACCTTTAAAAAATCCTTGTCTCCATCCATAACTAATCATGATACCACCAATAAAACTCTTATTCATTATTGTTAAGCAAATCAAATCCACTTGATAAAGTGTTGTAATGAGATTGTATAGTTGAATAAAGGATTCATCTTTTACTTTATAAAATGGATAATTTTCATAAATAAATTGAAGTTTGAAAGTATTACTGACTACAGCCTCAACTTCATCACCTCCTAATTTGGTTAGAAATTTGATATTTTCAGGTAAATTTTTGAAATATTTATTTTTTTATCAAATTTAGTTTTATAATACTTGATGTTTGATATGTGGCCAAATAAAATATCCAAGTGTATTTTTTTTGATAAGATCAATCATCATTTTTTTATTTTTGAGTGTTTTGAAGAAGATTGAAATGAAGTAGAAGTTTAAGAAGATGATAAAGAAGATAAATTTAAAGATAGACCTCACTACTCAATATAGGGGGTGGACTTGTTAGAAAGTCCTTAACCTGAACTCAGATGGAACTCAGACTGAACTCATACTGAACCCATACTGAGCTCTACTTGAACACCCACCTAAAACTGTTCTTCTGAGCGGTGTTCATCCCTGATTGTGTGGTTCCTTTATCAATGGCTCAATGTGTGTTTAATCTGTGGTGAGTTTTGGTCCAAGGTTGCAGACTCACTAGTAAGTCCGCCCCCCATATTGTGTGGTTCCTGTAAGGCTTGAATCAGAAGAAACAGATTTTTATTTTCTGAAATTTTTATTGAAAATTGAAATGAAGTAGATTTTGAAGAACAAGATAAAGAAGATAAAAATGAATATAGAGGTTTAAGGCTTGTATTAAAATAAACAGAAACTTTATATTTTAAAAAAAAGGTTTTACTGGTCAAAAAAACATCAATTTTTTTTAAAAAAATAAATAAAAACTCACATAATTTAAGTTAAAAGACCTTAAAGATTTGCTGCAAATAATTAATAAGAAAATTTATTATTACTTGAATTTAAGGAGCTCTTTTGGTTAATTCTGTAAAAAAAAAAACACAAAAAAGAAAAAAAAAGATAAATGTTAATAAAGATTTTCTGTCAATTTTTTAATTTCTCCCTTTTTGGTCCCAATAAAACTTTTGTGTCAATTTTTTAATTTCTCCCTTTTTGGTCCCAGTAAAACTCTTCTGTCAACTTTTTCATTTATCCCCTTTTAAAACTTCTACAAAGCACACTCTAAATTGCCTCAAAACTTCCCCAAACCCTCACCAAAACACTTCCTCCAACCCCCCCAAACCCCCACTACACCCACTTCAACCTCCCCTCCTGGTCCCCCTCATATCCCCCTCCAATCCCCCCCAACTCCCCAGCTATTCCTTTTTTAGAAAATAATCTTCATCAATCATTTTTTAATGAAAAATTAGCAGGGGTTAAGAGGGGAATTTGATGGGGAAAAGAGGGGGATTGGGGGGGAGGTTGAAGGGGGTGTAGGGGGCGTTAGCTCATGAATTTACCAAATGATTTTTGAACTTGGGATTTGGGCTGTCATCTGAAGCTGTTCCCTGAGAAGAAGGAAGTACATAATTTTCATTCACATAAGCAGAATCTGACAGAAGATACTGATCTTCATCAAAGAATTATTCATGCTCTTTTAATATTTTCATTCTTTATAAGATTTAGGAATCATAAAATGAGCCTGGATAGCCTGCAAAGAAAGAAATAAATTTTTTGTTCACATCACGTATAAGATGAACAGAAATTGAATATCTACAGAGAAGATAAAGTTCTTTGTGTTAATATGAAACAAAAATAAAGAATAGAATTGGAAATAAGCTACCTATTTTTACATTCAAAGTAATTGTTTCCACCTTGAGCAGGTTTCTGGCTCAAAAGAATAGTAGTATTTTCAACAAAACCAATACATCATGGGAAGCCCTCTACTTGAATAACTTGATATGATTAAATTCTCTCTTCTTTAGTTGTCCAGGCGAGAATTTTAGATTCCAAGGAGATGATAGCAGTGATGCATCATTTTGTATAAGTGTTAACAGAGCCATACCCAAAATTAAAGACATTTTCCAAACATTTAAAGGCAGCTCCATTACCATTGGAACCCAAACAGTGTAGACAATCCTATAGTACTAGCTATAGGTCTTCAACAAGGGAGTTGGAGTAAAACTGGAGAGAAAACCCCCTTTTTTTTTGAGAAAATACCAGGTAAGATTGATTTGCTACATCAAATTAGAGACTGTTACTATACCCCTTCCAATACACTTCTTGACTGCTTAACAAGTCAAGACAGTAGCCAATAGCAGACCACTGAGAACTAAAGAACCAGAAACCTGATATTCAGAAAGATCCACACCAGAAAAACAAAAAACACTGTGCACTTGTTGCACAGAAAACAGCAATAATACTTGATGCAGGTTGCAAAGCTACACCAGAGAAACCAGTTGGAAAAGTTGAGTTAAATGAAGAACTAACCTTGCAACAAACACAGCCAATTGTGGCAAAAAAACAGTGAAAACTGAGTGAGAAACAATGATATCACCTCTGGATGGTTGAATGATAGTTAAAGTCTCCTCAAACTGTCTTATTTAGTATGTACACACAGACCACCATCTAAAAAATCCATGCACAGCAACAAATTTGGCCCTTTAGGCAGCCAAATTGAATAAAAACCCTCTAGAAGCACTCCCCAGCCTTCTACAACCAAGGCGGGAAGGCCACCTAGAAGCAGCCAGACCTCTCTGAAGCCAGAAAGCCACCAAAAACCTCCAATAAAGCCCAAAATACTTAGAAAACTCCACCAAAACTACTAAAACCCTTAAAACACAAAATTAAGCTATGACAACATTGAGACATAAAATATAGAGCCAAATTAGCTGTACTTAATGGTACTAAGAACTTAACCCTAAGACTTAAGGTTAGCCTGTAAAACATGAAAAACAAAATTAAACAGCTATATTTTAGAAATGAAAAATGAGCAAATGACCCCTTAAAACTTAGAATATGAAGAATGTCATCAAGACCTACAATATAGAGAAAAAACTGGGGCTATCCAATGGTAGTAACCACATACCCACAGTCCCAATATTCACTGAATAAAACCAGAAAAACACCCAATTATTCAACCAATGTCAATCAAGACATACCAAAACAGCGCCAAACAGCCCAACAAAGGCCTCTGCCAATGTTTGAAGATCACAACGGCATAGTGTGATGGCCAATTCAGTTGAAGGATCATGTTGTGGTTTTTGAGAATTATTGTAAAAGATGGGGTGGTCCTTAATAAGCTTAAGCAATTTAAAGAAACGTTCCTGAGAAGTCCTGAACAACTTTCTAAAACTGGGTACAGATAGCTTAAGAAGGGTTTGAATGGTGTGCTTGGGGTTATGAAGTACTTGAGGCTTTCTAGAAAGAAGGTAATGTTTCCTGGCCATTTTTGATAAAAAAAGTAAATCTTCTTCAATATCAGAATCATAATTTTAATCAGAGTCAAAGAGGAGATGAATATCTATGAAAGTCATTGCTTGATGTAGCTTATCACAATTTGAGAGTGAGGAATGAATGACTCTTATGTGGTATAAAAGTGTAAATGATATACAATTTTTTGAGTTATAAAATAAGCTGAAAAGAAATTGAATATATATAGAGAAGATATATATAGTTTTTTGTGTTAGTTTAAAAAAGAATGAAAGGAATTTAAAATAATCGACCTCTTTTTACAGTCAAAGTAATTATTTCCACCTTGAGCAGGTTTCTGATTCAAAGGAATAGTAGTACCATCAACAATACCAAGAAATCCTGGGAAGCCCTCTGCTTGCATAAGATGAGATGATTCAGTTCCCTCTTCTTTAGTTGGGAAAGTTAGAAGTTTAGATTCCAACTATTTGATAGCAGCTATGCATTGTTTTGTATAAGTGTTAATAGAGCTATACCCTAAATCAAAGACATTTTCCAAAAGTTTCAAGGCAGCTCTGTTACCATTGGGGCCTAACTGACATAGTTTGATGGATGATTGAATTGAAGGATCATGTTGTGGTTTTTGGGAGTTATTGTGAAAGACAGGGTGGTCCTGAGTAATCTAAAACAATTAAAGGAAATTTTTTTGAGAAGTCCTAAACAACTGTCTAAAATTGGATACAGATAGGTTAAGAAGGGTTTGAATGGTGTACTTGGGGGTATGAAGTACTTGATTATTTCTTGGAAAAAGGTAATTTTTCCTAACCATTTTTGATAAAAAAAATCTTCTTCAAGATCAGAATCAGAATTTAAATCAGAGTCCAAGAGGATATCAAGAGCTATGAAAGTCATTTCTTGATGTAGCTCATCAAGATTTGAGAGTGAGGAAGACATGAATCTTATATGTTATAAAAATGTAAATTATGTACAATTTTTTGAGTTATAAAGTGTTATGCTGTGGAGTTTTGCATATGAATGGGATGGTGCTGACAAATCAGTGAAATGGGATGTTATAGTGAAATCAGCACTTTTGGTTGAGAAAGTGCCAATTTAAGTGAAATAAGTGACTTATTTTATTTTAAAATCCACCAGTGTAGGGGCTAGTGTGTTTCAGAAAAATGCACTTAAATAATTTCAGGTTTTTCAGAACTGAAACCCCCTAATGTGAGTTCTTCTGTATGATAGATTAACAAAATTTCTAAATTTCATTGTTTGTACCTGCAATATACATGAAAAGATACAAATTTTTCTATTTTTATTGAAAATAAATTTCAGGAATATGATTTTTGTATTTATTAAACATTATTTAGCTCCTTCTGACCATCAAAATCTTCTTGCTTGGACTTTACTTCATATTTTATTCAAAACTTCATGTTATGAATTCAGATAGTTTTCAATTTGAAAAAAATACTTTTTATAAATTTGAACTTGAATATAATTTCAACTTACAGCCTTAACTTTATTCTTTAAATATTAAATGAAAATTTAAAGCCTATCCCATTAAAATCAATTTTTATAAAAAGGAATGAATTTATGTATAGATTCTTAATAAGGAAGATAACTAAGAAGATGCATTAATTCTTACTGTTAAATAAAATCTAAAATTATTTATATTTTTTTATTTTCCAATAAATTACATAATTTTTTATTTGAATATTGGTTTTAAAATCATATTAATAACAAAGCATCAATAAATTATTAATCTTTATTTTTTAACTTGACTATAATGCTTGCATTTTGTATTGTAAAATAACATGGTAATTACTTTTCTTCTGGAGAAAAGAATGTTTAAGGCTGAGTCCAACTACAGAGACATGAATAACTTGATTATTCCGTTGTCTAGAAGATTTTAATGTTCTTATATGACTATTTTAGTACAAATCCAATAGTTATTAAAATATAACTCAATATAAGGGTCTCAGTAATTTTAATCTCACTAATTATAGATGGGTTACAATCTTATAGTTGGTAGAAAAATTGATGTAATAATTCAGATACTATTAAAAGACTTTGGAAGTACTATTGATATGTATTTTAATTTTACTGGTTATATATTGTGATTATAATGATAAAGAATGTAGAAAACAAGACCAAAAGCCCCCTCCTCATATACCCAGTAATTCTCTAATGTAACCTCTTGATTTACAAGTCCTATAAATGGCTAATAATGCCTCATTCTAGCTAATACACATTCCCACCAAGATAAATAATTACCAATAACATAATTAGAATGATATCACCTGCCAAAATCCTGGAGTAATAGGGATAATCCATCAAAATAAAAAAATCAGCAAAAAAGAGAGTATATGCATATAATATCTTAAACTAAAACACTAAATACTACCTAATATTAAGAGTTATTAATAGTAGGAATTATGGGGCTAATTATTCCAAACTACTACATGAAATCCTAATCCAAATATGACCAAAATTGGCTGAGAAACCCAAAAAAGGATGTGGGATGTGAAGTAACTACATAAAGTAATTGGAAGGATCTTGCATGGGTAAATCCTTGACTGATTTAGGTAAATTTAAGAATGGTAGTGAATTAAAGGTTCCAAGCATGAGGTTATTAATGAAATTAGTGCATATAACTAGGTCAATGCACCTATATTTAAATTAGGACACTAAATAAGTGTCAGCCAGGCTACTAGACTTATCCAGTAAAATAATTAATTATCTTACTAAGATGAAGCCACACCTTTTTAATCCTATTAATAATTAATTATTTATTGCTTACTTATGTGTTACTTACAATTAACTAGCAAAGTACATTAAGTAATTTTAATAGTTAATAAAAATTAATGTCCCATACATTTTTACTCCCTAAAACTGTGCTCAATAATACAGTTGAGAAGAGAATAAAAATAGTATTAAAAATAAAATAAAATATAAAAAAATTCAAATTCCTTTACTAAGAAATTTAAATTTCTGTTAAAACAACATTTTAAATCAAATTTTTTATACTAAGTGTGACAATCTAAGGGAAGTCAAGTTTTATTTCAAATAAAAATGATACCTTTTATTGACGCACCATTTAGTATATCTTTTTATATTTTACATACTCTCTTTATATTTAGATTTTTCCTCTCACACCCTTTTATTAGGTGGTGTTAACTCTGTGTTTTTATCTCTCACATTTTGCCTATAAAAGGCCCTCCATTTTTGTACTTTTTGAGTCATTCCTTACTTACTTACCAATTTATATAACACATGAGTTAAATCAAATTTATTACTATTCTTTATACCATTGGTATTTACAATCCCGTAATTCTAAAGATATAAGTTATAATAATACCTGAAGCACTACCTCTTTTAACTTGAGTAAAATAATCAAAAAGATAAAGAAATACGTGCCTGGCCTTTGAAAGTCCAAAAATTTACTTAGAATCCTTGTAGAACCTCCAGATAAACTTTCTAGACCAAGAGACCCATCAACAATAAGTGTCTGTTGCCTATTTTAGTATGTTTCCCCAGAGTGGGCATATAATAAGGGGAAATTATAGTGTGAAAAAGCTAAATTTTCTAAAAATGAAGCTATTCACACAGGAAAAATGCAGACAGTATGTGGCCAGTACACAGAATCCATTTCTGGCATAAAAAACACCAAATTTTAAACATGTTATTTTTGTGAATTTGAGTAGCCAAATCAATAGTCCTAATTAAGACAAACTGATCTTCCAAGGTGCATTTTTAATATTATTAAATATATAGCGCATATATTCAACTTTTAAGTGATTTAAAGTGCCTTTCTTGTTTTTCATGTAAAATAATGAGAACAACAGCTTTAAATCTACTTAAAAACTATGTAGCCTTACATTGAAGGTTTTTAAGATTACCCTAACATATTCCAACTTAATATCAAGTACATAAGACTTATAAAAGGTGGATATATGCATGTATATAAGGTGTTATAATGGCATATTTAGTATTTTATCATAAATTTACTTATGTATACAATTTGTGTACTCTTATTTATTGCTGCCATGTATAGTCCACATGTTTAACATAAATTATAAGTAATTTTGACTCAGTCCTGTGGATATCCAGGCTGACAAAGTACTTCTGCACTGCTATACTCAATTCAAAGCTCAAAAAGAAACAATTGAAATATTTTATCCATCTATTTAAAAAATTTTCTTAAATTTAAATTAAAAAAATTCAATTATTCTAATATTTGTCTGTTCTATGAGTATCACTAAAAATATATATTTCTCATTTCAAACTATACTCTCATATATTGATTCTTTTATAAACATAATCATGCATTCAAAAATAAAAATTCACTTTAATACATAATATAGAGTCTGTGAAAAATATTAGAATTGAAATTAAAATATTAAAACTCTCATAGTGAGTGATAGAAATATGTTTATTTAGTGCTGTTTATACTCAGGTTAACACTATTGATTTCTTAAATTATTAAATTCAAGAAAAATAAAACATCCAGCTTACATTTTTAAAAAATATTTGTTGATTTATATTAATTTTCCCATTGAGATTTTGGGTTCCTTTTAATTAATTGATTTTAAGAATAATGTTTCACAAAGTAGAAGTTAATTTTTGTGACTTTATCAAATTACTTTAAAGAATGAAAATCAACCTAAAGAATATTTATGGATTAGATAAAAACTGCTTCAGAATTATGAGAAGTATTTCATTCACTAAAAATTTGGCTTAAAATTCTTTTGAAGTTGCGCACATATTTTATCCTAAAAAAATACCAAAATAAATTTACTTACTTTTTGTATCATTTTCTTGCATTTCTAGATTTTATAAAAAAAAATTAGACCTTACCTTTTGAAGAATTTTTTTGTTTAAAATATATAATCTCATTCTTCAAGTTTTATTTATTTGAAGAAAGTACCAATGAAGGTGCTTCATCAAGTTTACAATTTGAAAATAAAATTTTACTGCATTTAATTTTTATGATTTTGTGTCTTTAATACAGAATTTTAGAATATAACACGGGATAGGAGCTATGGCTTAATTTTTTAGTTATATAGTTCTTTAATATTGGGATGAGCATTTAGGGCATAGATTGTGGAAGCCAATGAGCCCAGGAGATTTGGTTTTTGTATATAATAGAAGTCTAGAAAACCAATGGGGTAAAATGTTTGCTGATAGATGGAATAGTCCTTATAGGATAAGGAAGCAAATAACTGGAGGGTCTTATTTACTGGAGGAATTGGATGGTGCTGAATGGAAGCAGCATGTAGCAGCAGATCAGATCAAAAGATTCTACCTAAGGGGTGCTCCATTAGTACAGGATAGCCTCTGGAATTAGGTAAAACTACCAGAATAACCTATGGGAAGAGGCTAAACTATTGATTTTATTTTTATGATTTTTTTATGTTTCCTCCAGGAAGAGGTTAAACTAACAAGTTATGTTTAAGGGTTATTTTTCTAAGAGGACTCACAGGAGGCTTTGACACAGTTGTGACAGGTAGAGGGCGCTAACTGGAAGTTAGGAAGCCTATGGCTGAATAGGCAACTGGCATGAGCACTCAGATGAGGGCATAGAGAAAATGGAATCTTATATTTTCATCGTTCAAGGAGACATGAGGAAATAGGTAAATGGATTGAAGGAGATGTGTACCATGTAAAGTCAAAAGATGCAGTGAATTTAGCCAATGGGTTAATCAACCAGGAGTGGAATAAAAATTTATAGATGGGGCTCTTTACAGCTCAATAACTTATTTACATCATGTATTTTTGTATTGCAGTGAAGGCGGTGTAGACAATCCTATAGTACTAGCTATAGGCCTTGACCAAGGGAGTTAGAGTAAAACTGGAGAAAAACCCCTGTCCCTTTGAGAAAATACCAGGTGAGATTGATTTTCTACAGCAAATTAGAGACTATTACTATACCCCTTCCAACACACTTCTTGACTGCTTAACAAGTCAAGACAGTAGCCAATAGCAGACCACTGAGAACCAAAGAGCCAGAAACCTGATATGCAGAAAGATCCACACCAGAAAAACAAAAAAAACTGTGCACTTGTTGCACAGAAAACAGCAATAATACTTGATGCAGGTTGTAAAGCTACACCAGAGAAACAAGTTGGCAAAGTTGAGTTAAATGAAGAACTAACCTTGCAACAAATACAGCCAATTGTGGCAAAAAATCAGTGAAAACTGAGTGAGAAACAATGATATCACCTCTGGATGGTTGAATGATAGTTAAAGTCTCCTCAAACTGTCTTATTCAGTATGTACACACAGACCACCATCTAAAAAATCCATGCACAGCAACAAATTTGGCGCTTTTGGCAGCCAAATTGAATAAAAACCCTCTAGAAGCGCTCCCCAGCCTTCTACAACCAAGGCGGGCAGGCCACCTCAAGGCATCCAGACCTCCCTGAAGCCAGAAAACCACCAAAAACCTCCAATAAAGCCCAAAATACTTAGAAAAATCCACCACAACTACTAAAACCCTTAAAACACAAAATTAAGCTATGAAAACATTGGGACATAAAATATAGATCCAAATTAGCTCTACCTAATGGTACTAAGCACTTAATCCTAAGATTTAAGGTTAGCCTGTAAAACACAAAAAACAAAATTAAAAAGCTATCTTTTAGAAATGAAAATGAGCTAATGACCCTTTAAAACTTAGAATATGAAAAATGTCATCAAGACATGAAATATAGAGAAAAACTGGGAATATCCAATGATAGTATCCACATACCCATAGTCCCAATATTTACTGATTAAAACCTTAAAAATACCCAATTATTCAACCAATGTCAATTAAGACATACCAAAACAGCGCCAAACTGACCAACAAAGGCCTCTTCCAGTGTTGGCAGACCACAGCGGTAAAACTTTTCATATTTAAAGTTTATTTTATGATTTTTTACAGGGTCTATAGTCTTTTAAAGAAAGTAGAGAGATTGAAGTTAGGCGCTCTAAAATTTAAAAGACAACTAATATTGAAGACAGGTGTAAAAGAATAGCGCCATGTCTAGGATGTTTATTTAAAGGCATAGAAAAGATGGAGACTATGTACAGAGATATTGGAAAAAGAAGGTTATAGGGAAAGGGCTACCAGATTATTCAGTTTTGTTGTTAAATTTATTAGGATATCCTTTCCATTTTTCAGGCATGACAAAGCAACAAGGATTGGCAGGGAATCCAAGAATTGTCAAAGAACTAATCTCATTCATTAAATGAACTCTCATTTCTATATGGTTATTGTCAGTATAGTCTAGTATATAAGTATGATATAATAGTGTTATTTTATGGTCCTACTACTTATTGATAAATGATTTAGTGATTAAACCTCAGGGGAAGACTAATAGAATAGCTATACTCAAATAAAACTCACAATACTTGGATTTAAATGCGTGCTAGTGGTGGAAAATAGAAGAATAAAATATAGTTATAGCTTATATAAAGATAATATCAATTTATAAGGGCTTTATAATATATTTCTGAATGCTAATAATTGTATTGTAGTGGTTGTTTGAATTGTAGTAATTGAATGATGATAATAAACCGTCAAAATCCCTCCTTACTTATACCCAAATCCACTGGAGTGCACAGACCTTCAATCCAGATGATGTCACTGCTATCCCCGGAAATTACAGCACTGTGAGGGCTCATCACCTCCCCATGGCGTCCACTTCAAGCAGTTTCAACACCCAGACCTCCAGTAAGGACCATTTTTTTATTAGTAATATAATTGCTAATATTATTTGTCTACTAATTCCATAGAGTTTTTTCCTTTTGTAGACATAAAATATTGTCATTCTGAACAATATGAGTGCTCCCCAGGATAGTGTAAGTGAAAATCCTGCTTATAATACCAGGTCTAAAGCCAACAAAAACTTTCCAGGACATCACCATGGAGGGACAACAGTACCCCCAGCCAGAAAGCATGAGTATAGAGGAAAAGGACGCCCTCTTAAAAAAGATAACTATAAAAAAGATGTCTCCTCCTCTTCAGGATCAACTGTCCCACCTTGCCAAACAGGTTTTGAAGTTGGAGGAATAAAAATCTCTCATGTTCAAAGAAGTAGAGCAGTTGCAAAACAATTGCAAGGTAGGGTTTCAGCAGATGAATCAGGCAATGGCAGAATTAAAGGGAGGCCAGCCCAGTCAATCAAATCAGCAACCCCCTACCCAAGGAGGGTCCACTTACTCCCAGGAGAAAATCCTGGTAGACAAATGTAAATGGGACTGGTTTCACCAACAGTGGACAAGCCACAGTTGCAACAGGGATCCACCCCCTCATCTGACTTCCTCAGCTCACCCTTACAAGGGAAAAAAGTGCCAAAAATCAGGACTGGCAACCATCCCTTGGTAAGTAAATTACCCTCTCAGATTGGACATAATACTGATAATTACAATATAGTTAATTCTATTGATGTTAAATCTGTACAAAAAATAGAGGAGGATTTAAGAAATTTAGGTTTTAGAGTAGATACACCTGACTTGTCTTTTGTCCACAATAACAGTACTATTTACAATGATAATACAGTTAATCCTCAGTTGCAACCACCTACTAGTGAGATGAGAAGTTCACAGGAGAGTGAGAGAATTGAAAAGGAGGACATAGAATATTTTAACAATAATCCAACTGTCCATAGAATTGTTTCAGCATTGTGGAATAGAATGACTGATTGTGAGGAACAAACAGTTAAGCTCACTAGTGATACAATTTCATCCTTGACATTAAACATTTCTCAATTAGCAACACGTAACAAAGAATTAGAGAAAGAACATTTGTCTCTAACTCTTAAATATGATTCATTGAGTAATAAATATAATGACCTTTCAAACAAATTTTGTGAGTTAGAAAAATTATATGAAACACATTTATTAAAAACTGAATCAAGAACAAAGTTATCTTTTGCCCAGACAAATCAAAGTGTCTCTGAGTTGCTACAAAGATTAACTAAAGTTGAGATTGAAACTGCCAATCTACTGATGAACCAGGATAATCATAAGTATAATCAATATATTAATAATCCTTTCATTGGCAAAAGTGAATCTCTTTCCTTCCCTGTACCACCACAATTAAAACCATCTGGTGGTAGTGTCAAATCTGAAAATGTAAGTCACAAATCCGTGCAGGAAGAAATATAAGACCATTTATCAAAAGTGAATGAGTTGTTGAATTTACCTAAGATTAGTGAGATAAAATCCAATCAGAAGAACTGGCCTAAGATAGATCAGTACCCAACTTATGATTGGGAAGCCAGCTCTGATTGGCAACATTTTATTCAAAGAATTGACAACATGAAATTCTCATATAAGTTACCAGATGAAGAGATAACATCAAAATTAATTTCTTTATTTAAGGATGTTGCTTTATTATGGTTTGAAGCTGTCTTAAGTGAGGGTAGAGACTACTCTTGGGCTGAATGGAAACAACTTATTGAAAAACAATTTGGAGGTTCTAAATTCAGGCTTACTCAGCAGACTTTATGAGAAGACTAGGTATAATCCGTTGAATGGTGACAAACCTATGGTATTTTTAATGAATTTAAACAAAATATTAAAAGCCATTGAGCCTCATATGGATTTTAACTTATGGAAAGATAAGATAATATACAAATTACCTATATCTGTCAGAGACATTGTTGTAGCTAGAACATTAAATGTTACTGAATATTCTGACTTTATTAATATTTGCAATGAAATATTATTAAACCATAAGTATGAATCAAGGTATCCCACTTATAAGCAAAATGTTGAACCTGTAAAAACTCAGAATTCAAAAACACTTCAGGAGAAGCAGAAAAAACCTACTGCACCTGTAGTACCTAAAAAGTATGAAACAAATACTTGTTATAAGTGTAACAAACCTTGGGTCAAAGGTCACAAATGTGAGAAAAACATAAATATTGTTGAAAATCAATGTGAATCTGAAACTGAAACTGAAAAAAGTAAAGAATCAAGTGATTATGACAGCAATATCTCATATAGTGATGAAAATGAAGTCTGTATGTTGAAAGATTATTTGTCCATCTTTGAAAATCCAATATTAAATATGGACTCAAATGAATCTTTAATGAACTTTGAGGATGCTGAAATCATTAAGGATATACAAGCTGATAACTTTAGAATGACACCTATCACGGTTCCAGCTATAATTTCTGGTTAAAATGTTAATATAGTATTGGACACAGGAGCTGCTGGTTCAGTTGTTTCCACTAATACATTACAGAAAATTGATAGTGAATATAAGTTTAAGCTTGAACCACTTCAGAATAAAAATTGGAGAGGTTTTGGATCAGTACTACACCCCATTGGTAAATACAAAGCTGCTGTTTTCTTTAAACACCAACATGGTTATGTAAGGGTAACTTGTGACTTTGTAGTAATGGATAATACTAATTGTAGTAACTGTTTTATCATTGGAAATGATATTCTGACTAAATTTGGTGTAAGATTAGACCCTGCTAATAAAAATTTTACAATTGGCATGAATGGTAAAAGGAAATTTATAATAAATTCTTTTAACACTGTCTTACACATTGAGTCAGTAACAAATTCCCCGTCTAAAGGAAGAGAATCCAATGAGATGGAACTTCTGGAAACAGAAATTTCAAAAACATCATTTGGCACTCAGATAAGTGAAACTGAGAAAGATAATATTTTGGAATTAATTAAAGCTTTTCCAATGGCTTTTGCACATGGTACAAATGAAGTTGGCCTTGTAAAAGATCATGAAATGAAGATTAGTTTAACCTGTGATATGGATAATATTCCTGCTAGTCTTAAAAAGAAACCATACCCTGCTTCATCAATGAAGAGGAAAGACATAGAGGATAATATTAAGATGTTATTAAAAATGAACATTCTTGAGAAGGTTGAAACTACACCAAAATATTGTGTAATATCACCAGTGCTAATTTCTTATGAACAAGATAAAGCAAGACTGTGCGGTGATTATAGAGCATTAAATACATTTACAGTAGATGATATTTATCCCTTGCCAAGGATTGCCTCTATACATGCTACCCTTAAAGGTGCTAAATATATAAGTTGCCTAGATGGAAATAAAGGGTACCATCAAATTCCTGTTGAAAAGAATTCACAGAACTTTTTGTTGATAACAACACACATGGGAGTTTATAAGTATTTCAGAATGCCATTTGGACCAAAAAATGCTCCATCAGTATTTCAGAAGTTAATGGATATAACATTCCATAATGAAATGATTGAGGGATGGTTAATGGTATACATTGATGACATCATAGTGTTCTCTAAAACTTTTGATGAACACTTAATCCATTTAAGGAAAGTATTTCAGAAAATGGATGAAATAAAAATGACCCTTGCATTGAAAAAATGTAAATTTGGGTTTGAATCTTTAAAAGTGCTTGGTCATATTGTATCTGGCTTACAAATATGTGTAGACCAAAATAAAGTGGCTGCAATAAAGAATATTGGTATTCCTCAAAATGTGAAGGATGTACAATCTTTTCTTGGAATGTGTGGCTATTATAGACAATATATAAAAAACTACCAATCAATTGCTGCACCACTGACCACACTGATAAAGAAATCAGAAGCTTTCATTTGGAATAATGAAAGACAACAAGCTTTTAATAAGTTGAAAGAATGTTTAATGACAGCTCCTATCTTGGAATACCAGATTTCCAATTACCTTTTGTATTATATACAGATGCAAGTTTTATTGGACTGGGTGCTGCTTTGCATCAAAAACAACTTATTGAAGGAAAAATGTCAGAAGTAGTAATCTGCTATATTTCACGTACTCTGAGAAGTGGTGAATTTAAATATGTTGCTACTCAACTTGAATGTTTGGCAGTAGTATGGGCTCTTGAAAAGCTACATTATTACCTTGAAGACCAAAAATTTGAGTTAATAACTGACTGTAGTGCAGTTAAGTCACTCTTAAACATGAAAACTCCTAATAGACACATGTTTAGATGGCAATTAGCTGTACAAGAATACAGAGGCCGGATGACTATTACACATAGAGCAGGAACCTTGCACTCTAATGTAGATCTGTTATCTAGAGTACCTCTGCCTAATAATGATGATAATCCTTCTTATGTTCCTGAGTCAGAGATTATTAACATTTATGGCATTTATATTGTAGATCTTGAGGATGAATTTATGCAATCAATTCTTGATAATTATAATTCAGATCCTGACTTAAGTAAATTAATTACAATATTAAATGATCCATCTAATGCTTCAATGAATGTTTTAATAAAAACATTGCCAATTAAGTATAAAGAGGCATTAGAGAAAGGAAAATTTTCCATTGAGGATGGTTTTATATATTACAGAAAAAATTAAGTAATGTAATTGTAATTCCCCCTTCAATGAAGGAGTTAATGTTAAGTATATGTCATGATGATATATTAGCAGGTCATTTTGACTACCATAAAACATTAACCAGAGTAAAAAACACAGCTTGGTGGATTAACATGTCTGAGGATGTTCAGAAATATGTTGAAACATGTGATTCTTGTCAAAAATCTAAAAGATTAACAGGAAAAAGAGCTGGTTTATTACAACAAATTGAGCAACCAAAAGCTCCATGGGAAATCATTAACATGGACTTTGTAACAGGTTTTCCAATAGCAGGGCATAAGAGTTATAACTCCTGCTGGGTAATTGTAGATAGATTTACAAAGATGTGTAAATTTATTCCTACCCACAAAGAGGTTTCTGCAAAGGACTTAGCTTTTTTATGGTGGACACAAATGTTAAATACAGCAGGTTTCCCCAAAGCAATAGTTTCTGACAGAGATCCTAAATTTACTTCTGAGTTCTGGACGTCACTTATGGATGTTTCAGGGTGTCAATTAAAACTTTCTACAGCACACCATCCACAAACTGATGGGCTAGCAGAGAGAATGATACAAATCTTAGAAGATATGATAAGAAGATACTGTGCTTTTGGTCTTAATTTTAAAGAAAATGACAAATTCACGCATGATTGGGTAGCCCTTATCCCAGGTTTAGAATTTGCATACAATAGTACAGTACATTCTGTCACTGGCAAGAAGCCATTTGAGTTATGGTTGGGTTATGTACCTAATACCCATGCTAAAACTCTTAATAAGTTACCTAGATTGGATATTCATCCAGGTACTAAATCTTTTCTTCAGATGCACGAATTATGCAGAAAACATGCTCAAGAATGTATAAATAAGGCTTTTGAGTATGAAAAGAAAAGATGGGATAAAGCCCATAAAGAACAAATGTTCAAAGAGGGTGATGAAGTCCTTATTTCAACGCTACATTTCAATTTAAATGGTAATGTTAAATTGAAGGATCCATTCATTGGACCATTTGTAGTTAAAAAGATGGTTGGTAATAATGCTGTTGAGGTTATTCTATATGCACCTTATTATAGAAAACATCCAGTATTTCCTATTTCTCTTATAAAACCATACCATTCTAATGATACTGCTCTATTTCCAAGAAGATCAGGAAGGCATAAACAGCAACCTGAAGAAATAGTGGAAAAGGCAGAAATTGAAAAGATACTTAAAAAGAGATACCTTACTAAAGAAAAGGGAGTTGAGTATCTTTTAAGATTTAAAAATAAATCAAGTGAATATGACCAGTGGATTCCAGAAAATGAAATCTCTGATCTTAAAAATCTCTTGAAAAAATTTAAATCTAAATAATACTGTTCATTCAGTATATGTATTATAAAAATTATTTTTTATTTTATTATTTCACTCCTTAGTTTTAATTAAAATGTCTTAACATTTTTTTTATTGTTTTTTTTGGGGTGAGGGAGTGTCAGCCTAAATATCCTTAGGACTGAGTATTTCTTATGTTTAAAATAAGATAAACTTAACTAGATTAAGCTTATATCTTAAAAATAAGGTTAAAATAAAAATATATATTATTTTATTATATATATATATAATTATTATTCTATTATATAATTTATAATAGTTTAAATAGCTTATCAATGGCCTAATAATACTTATTAAGGTGTTAATGGAGTCAAAATATACTTATCTTAAGTGATATGAAGTAATTATTGACATACATAAGCTTATATGTATACATAAGTCTCATATTCAGTGAAATATGCAGTATATTATGTATATTTAGGTATATAAGTGGGTTTTAGCCCCTTAATAGCCTATAACCTTTGTTTTTCTGCTTATTTTAGGTCATATGGACGAAATCAGTGGACTCACAACGCCTACAGAAGCATAGACACCTATATCAGGCGCATACACCCAGTTTGGACAACTAAAATTACTTCCTTGGATGGTTATTCACGGATTTATTGGTTGGAAGGATGTTTCTGGGTTAATGTGGATGCTTGGGGATGTTATTGGGGGCTTGGACATTTTATTTGTTTCCTTTATATGCTTTTAGTTTCATTAAATCTCTTTTTGATTATTTATTTTACCTGTTTCTTTATGGTATCTGCTTTTATCTGGGTTTTCTATTTATGGTATGACTCTGTGTTATTATTAATAGTGATGGATGGTCCTTACTGGAGGTCTGGGTGTTGAAACTGCTTGAAGTGGACGCTATGGGGAGGTGATGAGCCCTCACAGTGCTGTAATTTCCGGGGATAGCAGTGACATCATCTGGATTGAAGGTCTGTGCACTCCAGTGGATTTGGGTATAAGTAAGGAGGGATTTTGACGGTTTATTATCATCATTCAATTACTACAATTCAAACAACCACTACAATACAATTATTAGCATTCAGAAATATATTATAAAGCCCTTATAAATTGATATTATCTTTATATAAGCTATAACTATATTTTATTCTTCTATTTTCCACCACTAGCACGCATTTAAATCCAAGTATTGTGAGTTTTATTTGAGTATAACTATTCTATTAGTCTTCCCCTGAGGTTTAATCACTAAATCATTTATCAATAAGTAGTAGGACCATAAAATAACACTATTATATCATACTTATATACTAGACTATACTGACAATAACCATATAGAAATGAGAGTTCATTTAATGAATGAGATTAGTTCTTTGACAATTCTTGGATTCCCTGCCAATCCTTGTTGCTTTGTCATGCCTGAAAAATGGAAAGGATATCCTAATAAATTTAACAACAAAACTGAATAATCTGGTAGCCCTTTCCCTATAACCTTCTTTTTCCAATATCTCTGTACATAGTCTCCATCTTTTCTATGCCTTTAAATAAACATCCTAGACATGGCGCTATTCTTTTACACCTGTCTTCAATATTAGTTGTCTTTTAAATTTTAGAGCGCCTAACTTCAATCTCTCTACTTTCTTTAAAAGACTATAGACCCTGTAAAAAATCATAAAATAAACTTTAAATATGAAAAGTTTTACCGCTGTGGTCTGCCAACACTGGAAGAGGCCTTTGTTGGTCAGTTTGGCGCTGTTTTGGTATGTCTTAATTGACATTGGTTGAATAATTGGGTATTTTTAAGGTTTTAATCAGTAAATATTGGGACTATGGGTATGTGGATACTATCATTGGATATTCCCAGTTTTTCTCTATATTTCATGTCTTGATGACATTTTTCATATTCTAAGTTTTAAAGGGTCATTAGCTCATTTTCATTTCTAAAAGATAGCTTTTTAATTTTGTTTTTTGTGTTTTACAGGCTAACCTTAAATCTTAGGATTAAGTGCTTAGTACCATTAGGTAGAGCTAATTTGGATCTATATTTTATGTCCCAATGTTTTCATAGCTTAATTTTGTGTTTTAAGGGTTTTAGTAGTTGTGGTGGATTTTTCTAAGTATTTTGGGCTTTATTGGAGGTTTTTGGTGGTTTTCTGGCTTCAGGGAGGTCTGGATGCCTTGAGGTGGCCTGCCCGCCTTGGTTGTAGAAGGCTGGGGAGCGCTTCTAGAGGGTTTTTATTCAATTTGGCTGCCAAAAGCGCCAAATTTGTTGCTGTGCATGGATTTTTTAGATGGTGGTCTGTGTGTACATACTGAATAAGACAGTTTGAGGAGACTTTAACTATCATTCAACCATCCAGAGGTGATATCATTGTTTCTCACTCAGTTTTCACTGATTTTTTGCCACAATTGGCTGTATTTGTTGCAAGGTTAGTTCTTCATTTAACTCAACTTTGCCAACTTGTTTCTCTGGTGTAGCTTTACAACCTGCATCAAGTATTATTGCTGTTTTCTGTGCAACAAGTGCACAGTTTTTTTTGTTTTTCTGGTGTGGATCTTTCTGCATATCAGGTTTCTGGCTCTTTGGTTCTCAGTGGTCTGCTATTGGCTACTGTCTTGACTTGTTAAGCAGTCAAGAAGTGTGTTGGAAGGGGTATAGTAATAGTCTCTAATTTGCTGTAGAAAATCAATCTCACCTGGTATTTTCTCAAAGGGACAGGGGTTTTTCTCCAGTTTTACTCTAACTCCCTTGGTCAAGGCCTATAGCTAGTACTATAGGATTGTCTACACCGCCTTCACTGCAATACAAAAATACATGATGTAAATAAGTTATTGAGCTGTAAAGAGCCCCATCTATAAATTTTTATTCCACTCCTGGTTGATTAACCCATTGGCTAAATTCACTGCATCTTTTGACTTTACATGGTACACATCTCCTTCAATCCATTTACCTATTTCCTCATGTCTCCTTGAACGATGAAAATATAAGATTCCATTTTCTCTATGCCCTCATCTGAGTGCTCATGCCAGTTGCCTATTCAGCCATAGGCTTCCTAACTTCCAGTTAGCGCCCTCTACCTGTCACAACTGTGTCAAAGCCTCCTGTGAGTCCTCTTAGAAAAATAACCCTTAAACATAACTTGTTAGTTTAACCTCTTCCTGGAGGAAACATAAAAAAATCATAAAAATAAAATCGATAGTTTAGCCTCTTCCCATAGGTTATTCTGGTAGTTTTACCTAATTCCAGAGGCTATCCTGTACTAATGGAGCACCCCTTAGGTAGAATCTTTTGATCTGATCTGCTACTACATGCTGCTTCCATTCAGCACCATCCAATTCCTCCAGTAAATAAGACCCTCCAGTTATTTGCTTCCTTATCCTATAAGGACTATTCCATCTATCAGCAAACATTTTACCCCATTGGTTTTCTAGACTTCTATTATATACAAAAACCAAATCTCCTGGGCTCATTGGCTTCCACAATCTATGCCCTAAATGCTCATCCCAATATTAAAGAACTATATAACTAAAAAATTAAGCCATAGCTCCTATCCCGTGTTATATTCTAAAATTCTGTATTAAAGACACAAAATCATAAAAATTAAATGCAGTAAAATTTTATTTTCAAATTGTAAACTTGATGAAGCACCTTCATTGGTACTTTCTTCAAATAAATAAAAATTGAAGAATGAGATTATATATTTTAAACAAAAAAATTCTTCAAAAGGTAAGGTCTAATTTTTTTTATAAAATCTAGAAATGCAAGAAAATGATACAAAAAGTAAGTAAATTTATTTTGGTATTTTTTTAGGATAAAATATGTGCGCAACTTCAAAAGAATTTTAAGCCAAATTTTTAGTGAATGAAATACTTCTGATAATTCTGAAGCAGTTTTTATCTAATCCATAAATATTCTTTAGGTTGATTTTCATTCTTTAAAGTAATTTGATAAAGTCACAAAAATTAACTTCTACTTTGTGAAACATTATTCTTAAAATCAATTAATTAAAAGGAACCCAAAATCTCAATGGGAAAATTAATATAAATCAACAAATATTTTTTAAAAATGTAAGCTGGATGTTTTATTTTTCTTGAATTCAATAATTTAAGAAATCAATAGTGTTAACCTGAGTATAAACAGCACTAAATAAACATATTTCTATCACTCACTATGAGAGTTTTAATATTTTAATTTCAAGTTCTAATATTTTTCACAGACTCTATATTATGTATTAAAGTGAATTTTTATTTTTGAATGCATGATTATGTTTATAAAAGAATCAATATATGAGAGTATAGTTTGAAATGAGAAATATATATTTTTAGTGATACTCATAGAACAGACAAATATTAGAATAATTGAATTTTTTTAATTTAAATTTAAGAAAATTTTTTAAATAGATGGATAAAATATTTCAATTGTTTCTTTTTGAGCTTTGAATTGAGTATAGCAGTGCAGAAGTACTTTGTCAGCCTGGATATCCACAGGACTGAGTCAAAATTACTTATAATTTATGTTAAACATGTGGACTATACATGGCAGCAATAAATAAGAGTACACAAATTGTATACATAAGTAAATTTATGATAAAATACTAAATATGCCATTATAACACCTTATATACATGCATATATCCACCTTTTATAAGTCTTATGTACTTGATATTAAGTTGGAATATGTTAGGGTAATCTTAAAAAACTTCAATGTAAGGCTACATAGTTTTTAAGTAGATTTAAAGCTGTTGTTTTCATTATTTTACATGAAAAACAAGAAAGGCACTTTAAATCACTTAAAAGTTGAATATATGCGCTATATATTTAATAATATTAAAAATGCACCTTGGAAGATCAGTTTGTCTTAATTAGGACTATTGATTTGGCTACTCAAATTCACAAAAATAACATGTTTAAAATTTGGTGTTTTTTATGCCAGAAATGGATTCTGTGTACTGGCCACATACTGTCTGCATTTTTCCTGTGTGAATAGCTTCATTTTTAGAAAATTTAGCTTTTTCACACTATAATTTCCCCTTATTATATGCCCACTCTGGGGAAACATACTAAAATAGGCAACAGACACTTATTGTTGATGGGTCTCTTGGTCTAGAAAGTTTATCTGGAGGTTCTACAAGGATTCTAAGTAAATTTTTGGACTTTCAAAGGCCAGGCACGTATTTCTTTATCTTTTTGATTATTTTACTCAAGTTAAAAGAGGTAGTGCTTCAGGTATTATTATAACTTATATCTTTAGAATTACGGGATTGTAAATACCAATGGTATAAAGAATAGTAATAAATTTGATTTAACTCATGTGTTATATAAATTGGTAAGTAAGTAAGGAATGACTCAAAAAGTACAAAAATGGAGGGCCTTTTATAGGCAAAATGTGAGAGATAAAAACACAGAGTTAACACCACCTAATAAAAGGGTGTGAGAGGAAAAATCTAAATATAAAGAGAGTATGTAAAATATAAAAAGATATACTAAATGGTGCGTCAATAAAAGGTATCATTTTTATTTGAAATAAAACTTGACTTCCCTTAGATTGTCACACTTAGTATAAAAAATTTGATTTAAAATGTTGTTTTAACAGAAATTTAAATTTCTTAGTAAAGGAATTTGAATTTTTTTATATTTTATTTTATTTTTAATACTATTTTTATTCTCTTCTCAACTGTATTATTGAGCACAGTTTTAGGGAGTAAAAATGTATGGGACATTAATTTTTATTAACTATTAAAATTACTTAATGTACTTTGCTAGTTAATTGTAAGTAACACATAAGTAAGCAATAAATAATTAATTATTAATAGGATTAAAAAGGTGTGGCTTCATCTTAGTAAGATAATTAATTATTTTACTGGATAAGTCTAGTAGCCTGGCTGACACTTATTCAGTGTCCTAATTTAAATATAGGTGCATTGACCTAGTTATATGCACTAATTTCATTAATAACCTCATGCTTGGAACCTTTAATTCACTACCATTCTTAAATTTACCTAAATCAGTCAAGGATTTACCCATGCAAGATCCTTCCAATTACTTCATGTAGTTACTTCACATCCCACATCCTTTTTTGGGTTTCTCAGCCAATTTTGGTCATATTTGGATTAGGATTTCATGTAGTAGTTTGGAATAATTAGCCCCATAATTCCTACTATTAATACCTCTTAATATTAGGTAGTATTTAGTGTTTTAGTTTAAGATATTATATGCATATACTCTCTTTTTTGCTGATTTTTTTATTTTGATGGATTATCCCTATTACTCCAGGATTTTGGCAGGTGATATCATTCTAATTATGTTATTGGTAATTATTTATCTTGGTGGGAATGTGTATTAGCTAGAATGAGGCATTATTAGCCATTTATAGGACTTGTAAATCAAGAGGTTACATTAGAGAATTACTGGGTATATGAGGAGGGGGCTTTTGGTCTTGTTTTCTACATTCTTTATCATTATAATCACAATATATAACCAGTAAAATTAAAATACATATCAATAGTACTTCCAAAGTCTTTTAATAGTATCTGAATTATTACATCAATTTTTCTACCAACTATAAGATTGTAACCCATCTATAATTAGTGAGATTAAAATTACTGAGACCCTTATATTGAGTTATATTTTAATAACTATTGGATTTGTACTAAAATAGTCATATAAGAACATTAAAATCTTCTAGACAACGGAATAATCAAGTTATTCATGTCTCTGTACTTGGACTCAGCCTTAAACATTCTTTTTTTCCAGAAGAAAAGTAATTACCATGTTATTTTACAATACAAAATGCAAGCATTATAGTCAAGTTAAAAAATAAAGATTAATAATTTATTGATGCTTTGTTATTAATATGATTTTAAAACCAATATTCAAATAAAAAATTATGTAATTTATTGGAAAATAAAAAAATATAAATAATTTTAGATTTTATTTAACAGTAAGAATTAATGCATCTTCTTAGTTATCTTCCTTATTAAGAATCTATACATAAATTAATTCCTTTTTATAAAAATTGATTTTAATGGGATAGGCTTTAAATTTTCATTTAATATTTAAAGAATAAAGTTAAGGCTGTAAGTTGAAATTATATTCAAGTTCAAATTTATAAAAAGTATTTTTTTCAAATTGAAAACTATCTGAATTCATAACATGAAGTTTTGAATAAAATATAAAGTAAAGTCTAAGCAAGAAGATTTTGATGGTCAGAAGGAGCTATATAATGTTTAATAAATACAAAAATCATATTCCTGAAATTTATTTTCAATAAAAATAGAAAAATTTGTATCTTTTCATGTATATTGCAGGTACAAACAATGAAATTTAGAAATTTTGTTAATCTATCATACAGAAGAACTCACATTAGGGGGTTTCAGTTCTGAAAAACCTGAAATTATTTAAGTGCATTTTTCTGAAACACACTAGCCCCTACACTGGTGGATTTTAAAATAAAATAAGTCACTTATTTCACTTAAATTGGCACTTTCTCAACCAAAAGTGCTGATTTCACTATAACATCCCATTTCACTGATTTGTCAGCACCATCCCATTCATATGCAAAACTCCACAGCATAACACTTTATAACTCAAAAAATTGTACATAATTTACATTTTTATAACATATAAGATTCATGTCTTCCTCACTCTCAAATCTTGATGAGCTACATCAAGAAATGACTTTCATAGCTCTTGATATCCTCTTGGACTCTGATTTAAATTCTGATTCTGATCTTGAAGAAGATTTTTTTTATCAAAAATGGTTAGGAAAAATTACCTTTTTCCAAGAAATAATCAAGTACTTCATACCCCCAAGTACACCATTCAAACCCTTCTTAACCTATCTGTATCCAATTTTAGACAGTTGTTTAGGACTTCTCAAAAAAATTTCCTTTAATTGTTTTAGATTATTCAGGACCACCCTGTCTTTCACAATAACTCCCAAAAACCACAACATGATCCTTCAATTCAATCATCCATCAAACTATGTCAGTTAGGTCCCAATGGTAACAGAGCTGCCTTGAAACTTTTGGAAAATGTCTTTGATTTAGGGTATAGCTCTATTAACACTTATACAAAACAATGCATAGCTGCTATCAAATAGTTGGAATCTAAACTTCTAACTTTCCCAACTAAAGAAGAGGGAACTGAATCATCTCATCTTATGCAAGCAGAGGGCTTCCCAGGATTTCTTGGTATTGTTGATGGTACTACTATTCCTTTGAATCAGAAACCTGCTCAAGGTGGAAATAATTACTTTGACTGTAAAAAGAGGTCGATTATTTTAAATTCCTTTCATTCTTTTTTAAACTAACACAAAAAACTATATATATCTTCTCTATATATATTCAATTTCTTTTCAGCTTATTTTATAACTCAAAAAATTGTATATCATTTACACTTTTATACCACATAAGAGTCATTCATTCCTCACTCTCAAATTGTGATAAGCTACATCAAGCAATGACTTTCATAGATATTCATCTCCTCTTTGACTCTGATTAAAATTATGATTCTGATATTGAAGAAGATTTACTTTTTTTATCAAAAATGGCCAGGAAACATTACCTTCTTTCTAGAAAGCCTCAAGTACTTCATAACCCCAAGCACACCATTCAAACCCTTCTTAAGCTATCTGTACCCAGTTTTAGAAAGTTGTTCAGGACTTCTCAGGAACGTTTCTTTAAATTGCTTAAGCTTATTAAGGACCACCCCATCTTTTACAATAATTCTCAAAAACCACAACATGATCCTTCAACTGAATTGGCCATCACACTATGCCGTTGTGATCTTCAAACATTGGCAGAGGCCTTTGTTGGGCTGTTTGGCGCTGTTTTGGTATGTCTTGATTGACATTGGTTGAATAATTGGGTGTTTTTCTGGTTTTATTCAGTGAATATTGGGACTATGGGTATGTGGTTACTACCATTGGATAGCCCCAGTTTTTTCTCTATATTGTAGGTCTTGATGACATTCTTCATATTCTAAGTTTTAAGGGGTCATTTGCTCATTTTTCATTTCTAAAATATAGCTGTTTAATTTTTTTTTTCATGTTTTACAGGCTAACCTTAAGTCTTAGGGTTAAGTTCTTAGTACCATTAAGTACAGCTAATTTGGCTCTATATTTTATGTCTCAATGTTGTCATAGCTTAATTTTGTGTTTTAAGGGTTTTAGTAGTTTTGGTGGAGTTTTCTAAGTATTTTGGGCTTTATTGGAGGTTTTTGGTGGCTTTCTGGTTTCAGAGAGGTCTGGCTGCTTCTAGGTGGCCTTCCCGCCTTGGTTGTAGAAGGCTGGGGAGTGCTTCTAGAGGGTTTTTATTCAATTTGGCTGCCTAAAGGGCCAAATTTGTTGCTGTGCATGGATTTTTTAGATGGTGGTCTGTGTGTACATACTAAATAAGACAGTTTGAGGAGACTTTAACTATCATTCAACCATCCAGAGGTGATATCATTGTTTCTCACTCAGTTTTCACTGTTTTTTTGCCACAATTGGCTGTGTTTGTTGCAAGGTTAGTTCTTCATTTAACTCAACTTTTCCAACTGGTTTCTCTGGTGTAGCTTTGCAACCTGCATCAAGTATTATTGCTGTTTTCTGTGCAACAAGTGCACAGTGTTTTTTGTTTTTCTGGTGTGGATCTTTCTGAATATCAGGTTTCTGGTTCTTTAGTTCTCAGTGGTCTGCTATTGGCTACTGTCTTGACTTGTTAAGCAGTCAAGAAGTGTATTGGAAGGGGTATAGTAACAGTCTCTAATTTGATGTAGCAAATCAATCTTACCTGGTATTTTCTCAAAAAAACAGGGGTTTTTCTCTCCAGTTTTACTCCAACTCCCTTGTTGAAGACCTATAGCTAGTACTATAGGATTGTCTACACTGTTTGGGTTCCAATGGTAATGGAGCTGCCTTTAAATGTTTGGAAAATGTCTTTAATTTTGGGTATGGCTCTGTTAACACTTATACAAAATGATGCATCACTGCTATCATCTCCTTGGAATCTAAAATTCTCGCCTGGACAACTAAAGAAGAGAGAATTTAATCATATCAAGTTATTCTAGTAGAGGGCTTCCCATGATGTATTGGTTTTGTTGAAAATACTACTATTCTTTTGAGCCAGAAACCTGCTCAAGGTGGAAACAATTACTTTGAATGTAAAAATAGGTAGCTTATTTCCAATTCTATTCTTTATTTTTGTTTCATATTAACACAAAGAACTTTATCTTCTCTGTAGATATTCAATTTCTGTTCATCTTATACGTGATGTGAACAAAAAATTTATTTCTTTCTTTGCAGGCTATCCAGGCTCATTTTATGATTCCTACATCTTATAAAGAATGAAAATATCAAAAGAGCATGAATAATTCTTTGATGAAGATCAGTATCTTCTGTCAGATTCTGCTTATGTGAATGAAAATTATGTACTTCCTTCTTCTCAGGGAACAGCTTCAGATGACAGCCCAAATCCCAAGTTCAAAAATCATTTGGTAAATTCAAGAGCTAACCCCCCCTACACCCCCTTCAACCTCCCCCCCAATCCCCCTCTTTTCCCCATCAAATTCCCCCCTTAACCCCTGCTAATTTTTCATTAAAAAATGATTGATGAAGATTATTTTCTAAAAAAGGAATAGCTGGGGAGTTGGGGGGGATTGGAGGGGGATATGAGGGGGACCAGGAGGGGAGGTTGAAGTGGGTGTAGTGGGGGTTTGGGGGGGTTGGAGGAAGTGTTTTGGTGAGGGTTTGGGGAAGTTTTGAGGCAATTTAGAGTGTGCTTTGTAGAAGTTTTAAAAGGGGATAAATGAAAAAGTTGACAGAAGAGTTTTACTGGGACCAAAAAGGGAGAAATTAAAAAATTGACACAAAAGTTTTATTGGGACCAAAAAGGGAGAAATTAAAAAATTGACAGAAAAGCTTTATTAACATTTATCTTTTTTTTTCTTTTTTGTGTTTTTTTTTTTACAGAATTAACCAAAAGAGCTCCTTAAATTCAAGTAATAATAAATTTTCTTATTAATTATTTGCAGCAAATCTTTAAGGTCTTTTAACTTAAATTATGTGAGTTTTTATTTATTTTTTTAAAAAAAATTGATGTTTTTTTGACCAGTAAAACCTTTTTTTTAAAATATAAAGTTTCTGTTTATTTTAATACAAGCCTTAAACCTCTATATTCATTTTTATCTTCTTTATCTTGTTCTTCAAAATCTACTTCATTTCAATTTTCAATAAAAATTTCAGAAAATAAAAATCTGTTTCTTCTGATTCAAGCCTTACAGGAACCACACAATATGGGGGGCGGACTTACTAGTGAGTCTGCAACCTTGGACCAAAACTCACCACAGATTAAACACACATTGAGCCATTGATAAAGGAACCACACAATCAGGGATGAACACCGCTCAGAAGAACAGTTTTAGGTGGGTGTTCAAGTAGAGCTCAGTATGGGTTCAGTATGAGTTCAGTCTGAGTTCCATCTGAGTTCAGGTTAAGGACTTTCTAACAAGTCCACCCCCTATATTGAGTAGTGAGGTCTATCTTTAAATTTATCTTCTTTATCATCTTCTTAAACTTCTACTTCATTTCAATCTTCTTCAAAACACTCAAAAATAAAAAAATGATGATTGATCTTATCAAAAAAAATACACTTGGATATTTTATTTGGCCACATATCAAACATCAAGTATTATAAAACTAAATTTGATAAAAAAATAAATATTTCAAAAATTTACCTGAAAATATCAAATTTCTAACCAAATTAGGAGGTGATGAAGTTGAGGCTGTAGTCAGTAATACTTTCAAACTTCAATTTATTTATGAAAATTATCCATTTTATAAAGTAAAAGATGAATCCTTTATTCAACTATACAATCTCATTACAACACTTTATCAAGTGGATTTGATTTGCTTAACAATAATGAATAAGAGTTCTATTGGTGGTATCATGATTAGTTATGGATGGAGACAAGGATTTTTTAAAGGTTATTCTCTTGGTAAGCGTATTAATTTTTTTAATTATTAAAAACATCACTCATTTTAATTATATAGGCATCTATTCTTTACTCAAAAATTTATCTAAAGCTGAGAAAGATATAAATTTTTCAAAATGGAATACCTTAGCTTCATTTAATGCTTTTATTGCTCTTTGACTTAAAAAACTCCACAATAAAGATTTTGACACAATAAATATTTTGAAGAAAATCATGAGCTTGCTACAAGAATTAGAATTCCTAGTTGAACTGACTCTGAATGGGAAAAAAACTAGCAATGAATATTTATTATTTTTGAATGTTATAATTACTAGTTCAGGATTTTATAACTCAATTCATACCAATTCAAATGATTCAAATGATCTTAATTTTGGGATCTTCCCTTATATCAATCCTTATAATGGAAAACCTATTCCTTCACCTGCTAAAATTAAAGGAAAAGGTTTATATTTCCCGGATCATAGGTGCATAATTAATTTTGAATTAGGGAATGGAATCATTAAATCAGTTTGGAACTTTTGTCACAATTATCACCAAACAAAAGAAGCTCCTCCATGCTTGGAATAGTGTCACAACTTTACTCATTTTGGATGCTCCTTCCAAATAAGTCAAAGTCTAATACAAAGGATAAAAAAGGTAAAAAAAGAAGTTAAAAGTAATAAATTTAATGAAACTTTAGGTTTATCAAATAAAATATGGGGATTTGTAAAGTCATCAAATATTTTTTATTCTTTTATAAATTTTTAATAAATAAATCTGATATTTAAAATTACTAAATTAAATTAATGGGCCAATGAAGTTTTGTTGTATAAAAGGTAATCATGATAACATTAATTTGTTTCATGAGGTTCCTCTGGCCAATAGTTTTGGAAAGCTCCAAACTTAGTTTCTAGACTTGTCTGCAATTTGGCTTGAGGACATTTCATTACTTTAAAACTAGTGAATTTGACTTATCTTATTTATTTATTTAATAATTTATGCAATAATATTAAATTTTGGTGATTTTCACCCCTTAATTCAATAAAATGCAGGGGAGGGTATTGCCAAATTTTCAAATCTGACATGGAAAATTGATGACTTAGAAAAAATTGGTGATACCCACCCCTTTCTTCAATAAATTGCAGGGGAGGGTCTTGCCAATTTTTTCAAACAGATATAGAATTTTTTCAATTTATCTTTATTTATAAAATTCAAATTAGTGGTGAGGTGATAAAATTATGTTGGTGCTAAGGATTTTCGAACAGGGGTCAGTATGATTTTACCATCTGTAATTGCAAAGGTGAAATGTTTTAGATTCCAGCAAGGACAAATGGTGTTATCAGAATCTCATGATTTAACTATTTTTGATAATATTAAAAGTAAACATTAAATTAATTCTCAAAGATTAACCAAATAAGCAATTAATCAATTAAAAAAGTTAAGATTTTTTTTAATGTCCTCACAAGATTGGCCATATATTATACATTCTGTAATGAATTATTTTTTTAAACATTCTTGTTTTTCCAATTCATAACTAGCCATTTCTATTTAAAACTCACAGTCTTTTGTTCTCTCCAAGTGAAGGTGGGCTCCTTCCATCTCTTCCACCTCAAATTTAGCCTTTTCAAAATTTGATTGAAGCAAAATTTTTTTCCCTCCAAATCCAAGGCCTGTTGATCTTTCATTAGAATATGATCAAACTTTGTCTTCTCAAATTCAAGGACATTTCTTGCAATGGAGTATTTTTCTGAGAGAATTTAATAGAAAAAAATAAATAAATATGTTATTGAATAAGGTATTTAGTGATAAAATCTCACTTCTATCTTTTTTCTCAAAATAATTGTCAAGGGATGAAAAAAAGGTGATTGAATTATTACCATGTTTTAAAAGATGGTTCAAGTTGATTGAAGTTGAGGCTTGACACTTTAGTTTGGAGTTTGAGCAAAAGTTTTCAGGAAGTTCATCTAAAGCAGCTTTCAAAGCAGGATTTTCATTGCCAAAATCATTAATATTTTTTAAAATTTGAGTTTGAGTAGGAGGAGGCTAAAAAAGAAATAATTGAAGAAAAAAGAAAATTTAAAAATAAATTAAAATTTTGGGGCTCTGAGGACTCAGATCTACTCCAAAATAATTGTTCTTCTTTGTAGTTGGAATCATCTTCAGCTGAGCTATAGTTAGAAAAAGTAGGGTATTGATGTTGTTTAAGTACAGGTGTGTCAGGAGGATTATTGGATGGTTGAAAACTGGGTATATCCTTAGTAGTATTGAGTATAAACCAAGGGTTTACATCAACTTGTGATCCAAAAAGGTTATCAATTTCCTCATAGAAAGGCAACATGAAATTGAGATTTGCTAAAAAAGTAGTAATTGTAATCTCCAAAAAATCATCATCAATACCAAAGCCAGTGGAAGTAGAAGAAAACCAAGCCTTTTTTAATTTGGATTGATAACTTTTGAACCTCTCCTTAGTTTTCTTAGGATTGATTTCAATTGTCCCTTTTATTTTATTTTTTGCCTCATTTGCCATCAATAAGAAGCCATTGACCTTTTATGAAGGTGGATGTCCAATATGGGTGGACTTATCACATCAAAAAAATGCATCATAAGTTGATTTAATTTTGAGGAAGTTGATGATTATGGGATAATATTTCTGTTTTAGCTGTCCAGACTTTGATTATTCAGATGAGAGTCTTGCATTACCAGAAGACCTTTGTGATTTAGCATTTTTTTGTGTTGCCTTTTTGAGTGTTGGATTTTTTGGGAGGCATTATGAAACTGGTATGTTACAAGAAAAGTGATTAAGAGGTTGAAAACATAAAAAAAGAATGAAAAAACATGCCCTGTTAAAATTTCACAATTTTCACAATAAAATGTTTGAAATCTCAGTGAAGAGTGTGTGCTGAGGATTAATGAGGGGATTGAGGTCTAGGTGTCTCATGTGACAGGGACAGGGTGGGAAAGGAAGAGATGATGTGGCCAAAATGTGGTTGGGAAAAAAGTGCTGATCTGAGGTCATAACTGACACCTATTTTTGAAATAAGTGACTTTTTTTCAAAAATTAAGCACTTATTTGCTTTAAAACCAGCACTTAAGCTAAGTGTGGATTTTCCAGAGATGAAACCCCCTAATATATCTACATTAATCTTTATCTCTTATCTAATACTTTATATCTTTTTCTAACAAATCTCTACTTTTTTTCAAACTACTCCTATTTCTCAATTTTATTAAAGATTGGGTTCTCATTTATATATAATGTATGTTTAGCACCCTTCCCCTATGCTCTTTCCCCCTACTGTTTTTCCTACACAAGTCCAGTGCTAATCTAAATTTGTCAAACGGTAAACTAATTATCTCAGTAATCTAAGGAAAGCACTAGCACAAGTATATTCTAATAGCATCAAAAGCATTTTTTACAAAATAAACTATAAGCACCTTACACTACACATACCCTATGCTTCCTGAGATCCTCAGCTTCATAATTAGTACTGTACCACCTTTTGTACTTATTATGTGAATGTGTGCTTGCCATGTGAGTATCTACTTATTGTGAAAACCTCAGTGCTGAATAAGTACCTTTACCCATCTAGAGTCTTACCTTTATTTGTTTATCATCAAGCACTGCATATTTGGCTTGTTTATTAATTTCTTATTTTCCAGCACTGCATTTGATCGTCCTTGCAGGTTTATATCAGCAATGGTTATCTGTAGACTTATATATTTAAGTGCTGTTGTGCTTATCTAAGTGTGAAACCTATACCATCACTTGACACTGCTTCCTAAATCTATACTATATTTTTAGTACTAGCC
Organism: Hemileia vastatrix; assembly: GCA_030280995.1. NCBI lineage: Eukaryota > Fungi > Basidiomycota > Pucciniomycetes > Pucciniales > Zaghouaniaceae > Hemileia > Hemileia vastatrix. The sequence continues at coordinate 30,004,273 of JASXTE010000009.1, read as the reverse complement.
ACAATTTCCTCAATTACATACTATGCTCTTGTCCTATAATCCAGTATGCACTTTCATCTAACTTTCAATCTCTGCAGCTTGTATATCCATACTGTACTAAAGAAATTGTGAGAAGAGAGTCTACTTTTTTTCTATGCTTTGAAGTCCCCTCTGTTGTGCTTTTGTAACCATCCTTAATAGAAACTCCTTTTTTGTGCTTGTTGTGAACTGAGGCATTTGCTGCATTACTGAAACATGTGTACCACAAAGTGAATAGCTTGATTATTTGGTTGTGTAGAAGATTTTAATTTTCCAGTATGAATAGGGTTGTCTAAATTCAAAGAAGTAGTAAGATATGATTCAATTTAATGGTCTAAGTAGTTTAATCTCACTTATTATAAATGTTATACAGCTTACAGTTGGTAGAAAGATAGAACAAATGATTTAAAACAATATTTAAAAAACTTTAATAGTGCTAATGAATATGTATTGTATTAATTTTGGTTATATATTTGTAAGGTCATGTAAAAGAAGGTAGAATTTAAGCACAAAACTTCCTACTTTTATACCCATGAATTCCCCAATGTTCCCCCTTGATTTACCAATCCTTTACATGTCCAATGATGTTGCAAAGTAGCAGTTACACATTCCCATTAACCCAAGGAGCAACCAATAACAAAAGAAGAATAAAATTACATTCCAAAATACAAAAATAGCAGCGGTTAATCCATCAACATAAAGGAATAGCCAAAATGAGAGTATATTTGTGTAATTCATAAAATAAAAGACTAAATAAGGAAATAAAGGAACTAAATATAATTTCTAATTAAGAGGGATTAACAGTATAAATGAAGTTCTTAATTATTACAAATTTATACATTAAATCCATATCTAAAAATGACTAATATAGCCTGAGAAACCATTGAGAAACTCAAAATAAGACATGAAATGTGGGGTGACTGATTGTAGACTCTTGGAAGGTGCTTTCATGGTTAAATCATTGACTATGACTAAATAGGCAATTTTAAGCATGGAAGTGAGATCTGGGCACCAATCTTGAGGTTATTAATGAAATTAGTGCATATAATGAGTTCAATGCACCAATAATGAAATTAGGAAACTAAATAAGTGCCTCTTGTATATTTTAGTGTGTTTACACATATGCATCATACAATTTAGGGTAATTATTGTCAGGCAGGCTACTAAACTTACACAGTAAATAATTAATTATTTAATAGAGTAGAGATATGCTTTTACCTCTAATTTAATTAGTTATACTTACTTTATAAATTACTTATGCAATTTGAACTAATTAATAGGTAAAATAAGTAAAGATATAATTCTATTGTTTCCTCATATTTTTTATTCTGTGAAACTGTCATTATTACAGCTGAAAAGAAAACTAAAAATACTAAATATTTAATCAAATATCTTAATTTTTATTTTTTCTTTGGAATTTACAGAAATTTAAAATAAATCAAATAAAATGGAAATATACAGATAAATACTGTATATAGGTACATTCTTTGTAGAATAACTTTAAATATTTGAAATGTCTAATTGTGGAATTGTCCTTTCTCTGATACTCATCTATATAGAATTTTGATTGCATAGTTTGTCTCCTTTTTGCCTATATAAGGCCTCTCAATCTGGCTGTTCTCTTTCATTGCATTCTTACTTTACATTATTGTTAGGGGGTATCAATGTTCAGGGATCCACAATTAGGGATCAGTATTTTTTTTTCTCAGGGTCAGAAATTATTAATTGCCGAAGATTCTTATCCACAAGCCACCCCAGGGCTAGTGGATAAGGAATCCATGATAATGCATTATCCTGCCTCTTATACCCCAATTTCCATTCCTAATTCCTGATCCCAAACTCATCATATCCATGATGGATTTTTAAGAAAGTCACATGACTTATAATTGCTGATGCCATCCTTATGTCTCTCCCCACTCTATGCTACTTAATTTTGGTGGCAAACACATAAGTTTTTTTTCTATCTACACACCCCACCTGCACATTTGGCGGTGAATTCCCACTTCCCACTCATCACCTACACCTTTCACTGACCTCAATTTTTATCATTTTTTGCCCATCTTTTTAGTGCATTTATGCTACTTTATTCACCACCTCAACCTCCTCCTCCTCTTGCTCGTCCTTTCCACCTCCACCTCTTCCTCCATCCCCTCGCCACCACATCCACCTCCACCTCCTCTTCGCTACCAACTCCACCTCCTCCTCCTCCAATTCCACCTCCTCTTTTCCACCACCACTACCACCTCCTCTTCCTCGCCAACATCATCTCCTCCTCCTCCTCCTCCTCGCCACCTTCACCTCAACCTCCTCCTCTTCGCCACCACCACCACCTCCTCCTTCTCTTTGCCACCACCTCCACCTCCACCCCCTTTTAACCACCTCCACCTCCCTACCACCACCACCACCTCCACTTCCACCCCCTTTCCACCACCACCACCTCCTCCTCCTCCTCCTCCTCCTCCTCCTCTTTTCCACCACCACCACCTCCACCCCCTTGCCACCACCACCACCTCCTCCTCCTCCTCACCACCACCACCTCCTCCTCCTGGCCACCACCTCCACCTCCACCTCCTTGCCACCACCTTCACCTCCTCCTCTTTTCCACCACCACTACCACCACCTCCACCTCCTGGCCACCACCATCTCCTCCACCTCTACCTCCTTGCCACCACCACCACCATCTCCTCCTCCTCCAACTCCACCTCCTCTTTACCACCACCACCTCCTCCTCCTCCTCCTCCTCCTCCTCCTCTCCACCACCATCTCCTCCTCCTCCTCCTCCTCCTCCTCCTCCTCTTCCCCACCACCACCACCACCTCCACCTCCTTGCCACCACCACCACCTCCTCCTCCTTGCCACCTTCACCTCCTCCTCCACCCCCTTGCCACCACTTTGCCACCACCACCACCTCCACCTCCTGCTCTTTGCCACCACCACCACCTCCTCCTCCTCCTCCTTCTACTTACCACCTCCACCTCCACCTCCTCTTTGCCACTTCCTCCACCTCCTTGCCACCACCACCTCCTCTTCACCTTTGGTAACCATGTAATCCAGCTCAAATGGAAGAGAATTCATGGAAAAAGACAGAACTGTAAGTTCTACGCATCAAAGTACTGGGATCGGTAAGTATCAGCAAAGCTTGAGCATTAGTCGTGGTGAAGATGCTGTTGGAATTGGAGTGGCCGTCGGAGCCATGGTCTGAGGAGAGCCAGGTGGAAGCGGACCAGTTACACCAAGGTCAAGCAGCTCGTCAACTTTTCCTTCCGCAATGCATGCCGGCATTGGCTTTGGAATTCATAATATTTCTCAAACAACACTTGCTAGACAGTCTCTTCGGGGGAGAAGATCTAGAACACTATACAAAGGTGAGTAAGTAGATTAACAAAAAAAATCACAACACACAGAAAAAAATTACATGATCAAGGCCAAAGAAAAAAGACTAGGGATAACCAGAAGCACTAAGAATCACACATCTGGCCAAGTATATAAAGAGTGACTGATAAAGAAAATGCTGTTTGTTTTTTTGTGATTTTCAATAGAACGGACAAGTGTTCCTGCAGAAGTGGCATCCATCATGTCTTGCTGTATTCCACCTGCTGAGCCACAACGTCAAAGTTTCAAGATATATCCTACTCAACCTGTTAATGTGTCTTGGCTAATTTCAATTTTGAATCCTCTCCAGTCTCAAGTATCTTCATATTCCAAACCGCAGTCTCCTTCAAAAGCAACACTCATATCTGGCACAACACCAGAAATATCAACCGCAACAACTTCTCATCCTCCTCATCCTCCTTCTCCTGCTCCTTTTTCTCCCTGTAACACACTGTCTGCTCTTGGACCATCAAGACATGCCAATCCTGGTTTGGAAGTTTTGGTTCCACCTTTGGGTTTTGCTATGGTTGCACCTGGTGTCTATTGTTCTGGACACCCCAACCACCACAATTTTTCTTTTTTAGATGGTCTTAATCTCACTTCTATAATGTGTGTGCATGCATGAAAATATTTTCTTTATTTCATCTAGTAAGTTTGTTATAGCCAATCATCAGTCTGACTCTGAATTTTGTTCTTCTCTGGGGTACCTATTTAAAAAAACATTTTGAACTCAAAGATATCTCTTTAAGGATGCATATTAACCTCATACACTCAACTGGGCCCAAAATTGAGGACTAAAAATATTTCACTATTGGTAAGTCAGCCTCAATATAGTTTGAAACATAGTAAACTTATTGTCTTATCACCATTACAGAATTGGTAGTAACAAAGATCCAGCTATTCCCTAAAAAGTATGGGGATTAGAGTTGTCATCAAAAATTTTATATTTTTTCATAAATTTTTAATAAATATTTTTTATATATCAATTTCCTCAACTAAAGTGATGGGCCAACAACCTTTGGTCGTATAACAGGTAATTATGATAACATTTATTTATTTCATGGGGTTCCTCTAGCCTATACCTGTGGAAAGTCCCAGACTTTTGTTTCTAGATTTGATCTGCATTTTGTCTTGAGGAATTGTCAACACTTCAAGCTAGGGAAATTGATATACATTAGATATTTATTTAATAATTTATGTAATTATATTAAATTTAGATGACTTCCACCCCTTACTTCAATAAAATTCAGGGAGGGGTATTGCTAAATTTTCAAATCTGACATTCAAAATTGAAGACTTGTAAAAATTTTGGTGATACCCACCCCTTGCTTCAATAAAATTTAGGGGGGGTATTGCCAAATTTTCAAATGTAACATGTAAAATTTTTGACTTGTAAATATTTTGGTGAAAATTTTTTGGTGATACCCATCCCTTACTTCAATAAAATCCAGGGGGGGTATTGCCAAAATTTCTTATAAGACTCTTGAAATTCTTTACTTGTAAGAATTTTGGTGATACCAGTAAAATGCAGGGGGTAATAAAGCCAAAGTTTCATATAAGACTTTCAAGATTCATGACATGAAAGAATTTTGGTGATACCCACCCCTTACTTCAAAAAAATCCAGGGGTGGGGGATTGTCAAATTTTCAAAGGAGACATGAAAATTTTATTTAAAAACAGAATATTTAACATTAAAATAAAAAAATCAAGTAATGATTGATAGAGTAATGAAATACAGGAAATTCTTGTAAATTTTATGTACAAATAAATATAAAAAGGTGAAGTGTGAGAGAAATAAAACAAACTAGTCATCAAACAATTTCTTTAAACGTTCAATTTCCTCAACAGATTTATTAGCTTTAACACATTCTATCAAGAAATCTTTCTTTTTGAAATTTTCTTCATGATCAAACTTATATTTCATCTGCTCTAATAGGTGTTGAGGTTTGAGTGTTTTCTCCCCTTTTTTTGATTTTTCAATAATTAGAGTTAACTCAAACTTCTACTCCTCCAAATCTTAGGCTTAATCATCCTTCCGTAAAGAGAGCTCAAACTTCCTCTCTTCCAAATCTTGTAGCCTATAATCCCTCCTTAAAGAGAGCTCATATTTCTTCTTTTCAAAGCTTAGAGTCTCTTTATCAATTTTTACTTTTTCTAGAGTGATAATAAAAATTAACATAAAGTAGAAGAAAAGCAGAGTAAAGTAATAAGAGGTATGGTATCACTTACCAGCATCATGTTTCTCTAAAAACTGTTTCATAGACAAAAAAGGGGTTTGTGATGAAGTATCACTTTTTCTTCTTCTTTGGGAGTGGAAATTCAGACTACTTGAAGCCCTACGCTTCTTGTTCAAGTTCATATTTTCCTCATCATCATTTTTGCTACATTCAGACTCAGTTGATTGAGGATCCTGGGTTTGTTCGTCAGCCTTTTAAGAAATAAAAAAAATAAGTAAATAAAAAAATAGAATTGATAAGATAAAAGATAAAAGAAACAGACTTAATTTAGATTTTGTTGGGTTAAATTACCAATATGATCTACAGAAAAGCTATCTAGATTGGTCTCATTCAAATGAGGGGAGGCTTGAGTGGAGGAAGAGTATGGGAAAAGATTTGCTTCAACATCATGTTTGGAGATAGGATCTTCTCCATCCAATATGTTTACAGGATTAACATTGGCTTGCTCTCCAAAAATTGCATCCATCTCTTTAAATTAAGGAGATTAAGATTCAAGTTTATTGTCTATGGATTTGATGCTCTTAGTTATATTGATGTTGGTAACCCCAACACCAGTGGAAGATGAAAGAGCCTTTGCCTTCTTTTATTTTACTCGGTAATTCTTGAAGCATTCAGACATCTTTTTAGGAAAAAGATCAATCCTTCCCTTGGTCTTATTCCATAATTCATTTGCCATTAGAAGATAGCCATTAACTTTTGATGCTGGGGGCTGTCCTACTTTAGTCGCATAATCAGTACCAAAACAAGAATCATAGTTAGATTTAGTTTGAAGCTAGTTGATAAGAATGAGATGATCATCTTTTTTTAATTGAACGGTCTTAGATTTTTGGGCTGAGCAGGGGAAAGAGGGAGTAATGGGATTTGAAGAACAACTGGGGGAAGGCTGTCTTTGAGAAGATCTATAATGACGAGGCATGTTGAGATATTTGAAGATTAAAAGGAGAAGAAATAAATAGATGAGATGGGGAGGGGTTTTGAACGGATAGAATGAATAGACAGGATGGAAGTGCGCAGCAAGGTAGGGAGGCTGGCACATCCAGAAAGTTGTCAAACATGTGGTTATGAAAAATTGAGCATAAAAATATCAGATAGAGGTGAACATTGACACGTAAAGTATCTAATAACCTAATTATTAGCAAAAATACTTGCGGAAGATAATTGGGGTATGCAGATTATTTTCCACAATTAAATTAATTGTGGATCCCTGAACATTGATACCCCCTATTATATACACACAAAACACATATATTACTACTTTTACTACCTTAGTATTTACATCTGCGTACTTCTAAGCTTTTAAAGTAATAATAATAAAAATTATTTACCTTTTCATTGATTATTAAAATATAAAAGAAAAAATATGTACCTATTTTTGAAATCATGAGTTTTCCTCACCTTTCATTGCTGTTGGACTGCCGTAAAGTCTTCTAGACCAAGAGCACCCCTTGAAAATTATAGTTTGAAGTTACTAAATTTATTAATAAGGAAGCTATTCGTGTGTGATAAACACAGGCAGGATGAGGCCAGTATACAGAAGCCATTACTAGTTTGAAAAACATCAATTACGAAGAGTGTTATGTTTATACATTTAAGTAGCCAAATAAATAGTCCTAAATAAGTTAAATTGATCTTTCAAAATTTAATTTTAATATTTTTAAATTTATAGCACATATATTAATCTTTTAAGTGATTTAAAGCACCTTTATTCATTATTTCACTATAATGATGAAAATAGCAGCTTTAAGTCGAATTTATCACTATGTAAACTTATGTCTAAGGTTCTTAATATTACCTTAATATATTCCAACCTAATTTTAGTACATAATACCTATAAAAGGTGGATATATGTTTGAATTAAAAGTATTATAATGGAATATATTCTAATGACTGACTTACTTCACTTATGTATACCTATAGTATACTTTCACTTATTTTCCCCATGTGTAATACATGTCACCACACAATATGGGGGGCAGACTTGCTAGCAAGTCTGCAACCTTGGACCAAAACTCACCACAGATTGAACACACATTGAGCCATTGATAAAGGAACCATACAATCAGGTATGAAAACCACTCAACAGAACAGTTTTAGGTGGGTGTTCAAGTAGAGCTCAGTATGGGTTCAGTATGAGTTCAGTCTGAGTTCCATCTGATTTCAGGTTGAGGACTTTCTAGCAAGTCCACCCCCTATATTGCATAGTGTGTGTCTATAATACTTAAACAAAAAATTTATATCATTCTTCGCTGGCTATCCTGGCTCATGTCATGACTCCTACGTCTTCCAAAGAATGCATATTTCAAATGAACCTGAAAAATTCTTTGATGAAAATCAGTATCTTCTTGCAGATTCTGCTTATGTGAATGGAAAGTATGTACTTCCTGCTTTTCGGGGAGCAGCTTCAGAAGACAGTCAAAATGCCAAATTCAACAATCATTTGGCAAAGTCAAGAGTCCGTATTGAACATTCTATTGGAATCTTGAAAGGCCGTTTTTCTAGTTTAAGGGAATTAAGAAGTCCTCTTAGAAATAAATCTGAAATGGAGGCGGTGATCAACTGGATTCTGTGTTGCACTATACTTCATAACCTACTTGCTGACCTCAAAGATCAATGGTTAGAGCTGTATGAAGATGAACAAGTTGATTCACCTCCGACTATATCCAACACTTCTATTTCTCAATCAACTAGTATAAGGGCGAAAATCCTTCCAATAACACTCCAAAATTTTTCAACGCAATTTTAATTTTTTTCTCTTTCTCTTCAAATTATCAATTTGCATGTATTATTCACTGAGAATGGTAAATTTTTATGCATATTTTTTTGGTTTTTGAATTTGCTGTTAAAGTCTTATTTTTTTTCTCTCTGTGTTTTCTTTCATCAACTCAACATGAAATCGCATATTTTCAGCAAACACCACGCAATATAGGGGGAGGACTTGCTAGCAAGTCCGCAACTTGAAGTCAGATGGAAATCAGATGGAACTCAGACTGAAGTAATACTGAACTTTCACTTGAAGTATCACACAAATAACAATGGATCTATATTGAAAACATAGTGAAAGTGTGAGGATAACTGAATGGAAGCCAGAAAAAATCATTCCATGAGTCTACTCAATGCAAAGTATTTTTTGAAACAGCTTATTAAAATAATACTTTATTAAATTAATTTGATCAATAAAAATTGATTGACAATATTGCAATTCTTAAATACAATAATTTTATTAAAAAATTTCAGATTACATATAAAAAAAATCAGTGACTTTTTCTATTACTTACAACTGTTTTTACAGAATTGAAAACTATGTTTCAGCTAATATTTTATGGAAGTGAACTCTGTTCTTCGCCCGAAGAACAGAGTTCATCCTCCTATTTTCACACTCTGTTTGCACCAATCTCCATCCCTTTCAATTCTATCAACACATGCTTGTCTTCCCTTCCCATGCCTTTCGCTATCCTCCCAGCCCCATTGTATGCCATCCTCTTTTGATCCCCATTGAATTGAAGAAAAAACAAAAAGTAAACATACATTTAAATTTTGGGCCTCTGAGGATTCAGATCTTCTGCGATATAATTGTTCTGCTTGATAGTTGGGATCATCTTCAGCTGAACTATGGTTAGAAGGTGGAAGGGATTGATCTTCTTCAAGTAAAGGTGTGTTGGGAGGATTATAGGAAGGTTTGGATCCAGAAGGTATATGCTTAGTAGTATCGTGTAGAAACCAAGGGTTTACATCAACTCGGGTGCCAAAAAGATTATTCATTTCCTCATAGAAAGGACACATGACATTGAGCTTTTCGGAAACAGTAGTAATTCCAATCTCCAAATCATCATCGTCAATACCAAAGCCAGTTTCATTTACAGCATGATGAGTCTTTTTATATTTTGAATGGTAACTCTTAAATCTCTCCTTCATTTGTTTAGGATTGATATCGATTCTCCCCCTTGTTTTCTTCCTTACTTCATTGGCCATCAACAAGTAGCCATTAACCTTTGAAGAAGGTGGACGTCCAATACGAGTGGACTTTTCACATCCAAAACATGCTTCAAAATTTGATTTTATTTTAAGGAAGTTGATTATGATGAGATAATCATCCTTTTTAAGCTGACCTGAACCTGCCTTTGATTTTTCAGGTGTAGGGCTTGCTTTACGAGGAGACTTTTGTGACGAAGCAGATTTTTGAGTTACCTTTTGAGATTTGGAATGTCTGGGAGGCATTATGAAACTGGCACATAACAAGAAAAAAGATTAAAAAGTAGAAGAAATAAGTAAAAAAGAATGTAAACATGCCTGGTCAAAATATTGAAAATGTCAGGAAGGGGTGTGTGCCGAGGATTGATGGGTAGGTAGCGAGGAAGGTCAGTGTGTCACATGTTACAGGGATGGGGTAAGAAAGGAAGGGATGTTTTGTGGCCAAAATGTGGTTGTGAAAAAAAACGGGAAAAAAGTGCTGATTTGAGGTCATAACTGACACCCTTTTTTGAAATAAGTGACTTTTTTGCAAAATTTAAGTGCTGATTTGTAAGTGCTGATTTGGTTTGAAATCCGCACTTAATTTAAGTGCGGATTTGCCAGAACTGACACCCCCTATTACTTGGTATGTAGGGAAAAAACAATTGTTTTATAACTGTTACACAACTGTTGCATATTTGTTGCACCCCATGGCAAAACAAACATGTGCAGCAGTGTGACTTTCGCATACAACTTTTCGTCAAGTATTTTGAGTTTAGCTGGAAATCGTTGATGCTCACATACTCCAGTCTAATTAATATCATTATTTGGAAATATATCCTTTGATGTAATCAAGACCGTTGCTTCATATGTGTGACAATATGTTTGCTGTCTCACAATGAAAATTGTGCATATGCCTTAGATTGATCCATGAAAGGATCAGCTGTATATTACAGCCAGATCCGAAACCATTGAGACAAAAATGAAGATTTTTGAAAATTTATTGACTGCCGAAAAGTTGAGCTGTAGTATTTTCTTGACAATTTCAATTCATTGTGTGGCAATAGTGGTGATTTCTCTGTTGTTTCGTCCCTCTTCATCATCTGAATTAAAATAGAAGTCAAACAGACTGTCACTGAATTAATTGAATATGTCAAAAAAATTACTGCAGCTCAACTTTTGGGCTGTCAATAAATTTTCAAAAAATCTCATTTTTGTCTCAATGCTACCGGATCCGGCCTTACCTTATTATAATAGTGCAGCTCAAAAAGATATTTAGAAAGATTTTTTACCTTAAATTGTTTCATACAAATAATCCTGGAAAGCTTGTGGTGGTCTTGCATCCTATCCCCCACCAAAATCATGAGTTTGGGTCAGCTAACCTATGTTTTTGGCGTGGGATGAGAGGCAAGACAACCGCAAGCTTTCTAGAATTATCCGTATAAGTAAGAAGAATTAATTTAAGCAAAAATGACGTATAATTTATCCACTTTGATTGCTCTAATAGCATCATGTTTGTTTCACACCGTAATCGCTTCTACATATAGAGCATCTTCAGTCGTGTTAAGCCTGCTCGGTATGCATACTTTACTCAATTATGAACAAGACATCCACTCAAAATAGGGTTCTATTCTCTTTTAATTGTTTTTTCAGCCATATCGGAAACGGTTGGTGCAGTTTTGCAAAAAATTACAAAACCTTTGGACAGATCATTGGTCATTTGACAGGATATTTCGCTTGCATTCATCAAAAATTTGTCACATTCACTGTCAAATCTCAATCATTCTCATTAAATGTTTTGATTTTTTTTTTGCATAGGTGCACCAACCATTAACGACAAAAATTAGTTTTGTGATTGTCTATTGACAGCGCATGTGATTGATGAGTATAAGGCAGATCTTTGTTTTTGTGACAAAAATAAAACAAGTTATTCGACTTCTGCTGCATCCGCTTTTACAGGAAAATGTTTCTCACACATTGTTGTCTCTTTCCCACTGTTATGTTACTTTTGGGAACGTTCCGTGTGTGATTTGTATAAAGATGTCCATACGGTAGTTATAAGCTCCATGCTCCATGAACTTGTGGAAATACGACATAAATATAGACAGTGTATGCGCGTAAAACCTGTTTTAAATATTAAAACCGTCTGTAATTTATATATTTCAATACATTCCCACTTTGTAAAATACAGAACATGTATTTAGCTCTCTTCTTTAACACTTGATATTTGATCTTTGTTTCTGCATCAAAATTTTCCTAGGCTTTTTGTTTTTAGGGCTTACATTACCTAATATATTCTTTACCTTCCCCTAATTCTTAAACTTTATGTCGCGTAATTATCCAAATTTTCAAGTTATTATAAATACGCATGCCTATTATGATGTGAGCAAAGAACGCTTGATTACCTCAATGAAATCAAAAGAAACCTTTTTTTAAGAGAGAAGAAACATTTATTTTCGAGCAGTTTCCCAAAGAATATCACATCAACACCCGCCCAGACGCCTACAGCAATATTAGCGCCAGGTTTTGTGTTCCTTTAAAGCTCCCCTTCTCCACTCCCTCTCGCCTTACTTAGGATATTTTTTTTCTTCCCAATTTCCTATTATTATTGTTTCTTTTCATGTTAAAAATGAGTATATCTCGCTTTATACTCTACTTGGTAGGGATTACTTGGAATATTATTAGCTCAAATGCAGCCACAAACTGCCAAGGTCAAACTGCGAAAATCATATCAGCCTACTATCCTACTTACAACTTCAGATATCAGAGTGTTTCATCGATTCCTTTTAGTAAGTTTTGGATTTATAGGTAATTTTTTAAATAGATCCTGAATCAAAAAAATTATTCATCTGATAATAGAACAGTACACCCATCTCAATTTTTTTAATGTCGAACCTTTACTTAATTATGAGTTTAACCCGGCAAAAAATATAACTAAGGAGCAATTTGAGAAACTTGCAAAAGAATTTGTTCGACGATGCAAAGAGAGTGAGTCCTTCCAATTTTTCATTTCATTTTGATTTAACCTGGAACAAAGTGCTTTCCTTCCCCAGATAAGGTCGTATCCATCATATCTGTAGGTGGTTGGCAACAATCACGGTAAGTAAAAATGTTCTTGATAATATGATTTTAAGAAAAATCTAACCTTTCTTTAACTTAGTTTTTTTTCAAGACTGGTCTCTACACCAAAATCAAGGGAAAAATTTGCTAATGCAATCATAGAAAAATTAGTTCGACGTTATGGGTTTCTTGGCATTGATTTTGACTGGGAATGTAAGGGTTTACCATTCATTCTTACAATTATATAAATGTAACTCAAAAAAAAAAATAACAGATTTAGCTAGGTAATGATTGACATTGAGACTCCAAAACATAAAAGCAAATATAAGACAAAAAAAAAAAAAAAAAATCTGAATTCCTTTTTGCTTTTTAATGTTTTCATGGACAGCTTAGGGAATGGCTGTAACACATTAAGTTCCTCTGATGCTGCCAATTTCGGCTTATTTCTTCAGGTGAGGCATATAAAACGATTATAATTTAACAGTTACATTATCTGAGTAGGTTTTGGAACATTCAGCTTTTACGTCAAAAATTTCCTAAAGGAGTTTTAACTGCAGCCTTTCCGCTTACTGGGATACTTGGCCCCAATGGAACCACGGCTTCTGCCTCTCTAGTTGCACCGATTGCGAAGGCTCTAGATTATGTGTAAGCTTTTAAACATTATACCAATCTTTCAATAGATGGCTAACTATGTATATTATTTTGTTAGGCATTTGATGGGTGGGTCAAACACGTAGTGAAGGCGTTTTTTTGATATAAACCGGCTGATATGTTTCTTAATTCTTGTTGATCCGTCCCATACATCTTGCTGGTTTTATCAGCTTACGATATGTAAGTCATCCTTCAATTATATACTTTCTCTAACCTGGTAATTGACAAATTTTTCCTTGGAGCAGTACTGGTTCATGGTCTGTTCAGACTGCCAGTGCTTCAGCTTTTTTTGATAATTGCTCCCCCAGAAAAGATGGGGTGAGCTTTCAGACTGGTTTTGCTAAAATGTTACAACAAGGCTTCAAACCCTGCCAAATTGTTGGAGGAGTTCCTGGTTATTCTCATTCATGGAGATTGCTAAGCTCAAAATTGGTGGTATCCCGTTTCGGAAATATCACCACCACAATCTTTCAAAGTCACACCACAGAGCGGATAGTAAGTTACTTTTTGCATATAAAATTACTTTCATCGCGTGACTACTAGAAGCACTTAATTTTACATGCCTAATTGTCACTTAACACATAGCGAGGGGGCAAAGCCGATGACAAACCTGCAATTGACAATTGTGGTAACAAAACAACGTGGGGCGGAACATGGTTAGTAAGTGAGTTGGTAGATAGAGGGTTCTTATCCAGTAATGAACTTCGAGGCGGAAATGGCTACACTCGCCTCTTCGACAAATGCAGCGACACTGTTTGTTTTATTTCTTTACTATATTTTTGGAAAGTTTCAATATGAATTTTTGTTTTTTGTTTTTCATTTTCTTTATTTTTTGAATTTATCAGCCCTATCTTGTGGGTAAAAATACATTACATACTTACGATGATTCTGAAAGTGTTCGCTTGAAGACTCAATACGTAGTTTCGCAGAAAATGGCTGGTGTATAGTAAGTACGAGAAATGAGCTCCACGTGGGGCCTACTGATCAAATTTGATATTCTTTTCTTGTATCTAGCTTCTTTGATTCAATCGGGGTCACTAAGAATATGTTGAATGTTGCCAATGCGGAACTGAGGGGTCGAAAAACAACTTAAAATCAAAATACTTTTCCTCGATATCTTATTTAAAGCAGCAGTTCTACTCTTAAAAATCTCAAAAGACAATTTGTTTTTCCTGAGGAGGTGTTCCTTTATGTTAAAAGACTATCCTTTATCTTTAAGAGGGTTCAATACTTTTTGTAATAGGAAAAATTGAACCTATGTGGATTGCACACATCTATTGAAAATAAATAAATAAAGAGAGAAACCTGTAGACTTGGAGTATAGGTTGAAATTATTAAATTGAGAGAATCCTTCTGAACTCTCAGCTCATATATCAGTGCCAGGATGCAATGCAATTAAGATGTCTTTATTATTATTATTATTTTCTTACGGTCTCATCCAAGAAGGGGCCTGAAAAGTGAAGAAGTAAACAATAATCTTACAGAGAGATGATCATATATAAAGTATAACATAAAGCAATAAGATAGGACACTTTCAAGAGGAGTGAGGAAAGGTTGCATGTTAGAGATTCTTTAGGAAACAATTAGGAAATTGGATACATATTCGGCGAGGGGATAAGGGGATAACAGGCCGATGAGACTCAAAGGAACCACGAGTTTGAGGGCTTGATTTGTAAGGAAGATGCACATTGATAAGAAACTAGAAAAAAAGAACCGGTGTTCGAGGGAGTTGAAGGTGTTAATTGCGCAGTGAGGGCACGTGGGTGTGTTAGATATTTTTATATGGCATAGGTAAGAATTGAGAGGGACGTGACCAGAGCGAGCATGTGAGAAGATGGTACCACAAAAAATCAAGTGGCACCTCCCTTTAATACCTTTTGTCAGAGCATGGTATATCGATTATTATAGATTTCGGTAAGAGCATATTGATTTACTTTCATAATTTAGAGCAGATTAAAAAATGATTTTGACACTTTTTTTACAATGAAAGAGCTATTTCCACACTTGCTCTTATTACCTCCCCAAAAGTTAGAAGTGACTTGCACCATAGAGTTACACCTGCACAATGACCTACGGAAAAGTCTCGAGTACAATTTTGATTTTCTGAATTTGAATAAATTACACAAAAAGAGTGATATCCTCTATAGGTGATGCCTGAGTTGACAAATCCACACTTAGCTAAGTGCAGATTTGCAAAATACACCAGCCCCGACACTGGTGTATTTCAAAACTGAAATAAGTCACTCATTTCACTCAAATCTGCACTTTCTCAACCAAAAGTGATGGTTTCACAACAATAGTCCATTACACTGATTTGTCTGCATTATTCCATTCATACACAGCACTCCACAGAATAACTGTCAGCCAGGCTATACCAGGAGCCCAGTAAATTTTATGTCAATTTACTGTAACTAAAAGAGGGCGTAAAAATTTGCTTATTATGTATATAAATTAATCTTATATTGCATAATGAAATAATAAAATTATTTTATTAAATATATTTAAATATTATATTAATTTTATTATTATATAAATTATTTATACATTTAAATTAAGCATGATATATATTCTATAAGTTATGGCGCATTTTTTATGTATTTAATATATACAAATTTATAATTAATTAATTTTAAATATATATTAGGGGGTGTCAGTTCTGGCAAATCCGCACTTAAATTAAGTGCGGATTTCAAACCAAATCAGCACTTAAATTTTGCAAAAAAGTCACTTATTTCAAAAAAGGGTGTCAGTTATGACCTCAAATCAGCACTTTTTTCCCGTTTTTTTTCACAACCACATTTTGGCCACAAAACATCCCTTCCTTTCTTACCCCATCCCTGTCACATGTGACACACTGACCTTCCTCGCTACCCACCCATCAATCCTCGGCACACACCCCTTCCTGACATTTTCAATATTTTGACCAGGCATGTTTACATTCTTTTTTACTTATTTCTTCTACTTTTTAATCTTTTTTCTTGTTATGTGCCAGTTTCATAATGCCTCCCAGACATTCCAAATCTCAAAAGGTAACTCAAAAATCTGCTTCGTCACAAAAGTCTCCTCGTAAAGCAAGCCCTACACCTGAAAAATCAAAGGCAGGTTCAGGTCAGCTTAAAAAGGATGATTATCTCATCATAATCAACTTCCTTAAAATAAAATCAAATTTTGAAGCATGTTTTGGATGTGAAAAGTCCACTCGTATTGGACGTCCACCTTCTTCAAAGGTTAATGGCTACTTGTTGATGGCCAATGAAGTAAGGAAGAAAACAAGGGGGAGAATCGATATCAATCCTAAACAAATGAAGGAGAGATTTAAGAGTTACCATTCAAAATATAAAAAGACTCATCATGCTGTAAATGAAACTGGCTTTGGTATTGACGATGATGATTTGGAGATCGGAATTACTACTGTTTCCGAAAAGCTCAATGTCATGTGTCCTTTCTATGAGGAAATGGATAATCTTTTTGGCACCCGAGTTGATGTAAACCCTTGGTTTCTACACGATACTACTAAGCATATACCCTCTGGATCCAAACCTTCCTATAATCCTCCCAACACACCTTTACTTGAAGAAGATCAATCCCCTCCACCTTCTAACCATAGTTCAGCTGAAGATGATCCCAACTATCAAGCAGAACAATTATATCGCAGAAGATCTGAATCCTCAGAGGCCCAAAATTTAAATGTATGTTTACTTTTTGTTTTTTCTTCAATTCTTCTCTGAATTACTCTTTCTTTCTAGTCTCCTCCTACTCAAACTCAATCTCCATTAAATAATCTCAGTTCTGGAACTGTGAATACCTCTTTAGAAGCTGCTTTAGAAGAACTTCCTGAAGCCTCTTGTTCAAACTCCAAACTAAAGCGTCGAGCCTCAACTTCAATGAACTTGAACCATCTATTAAAACGTGGTAATACTTCAACAAGCTCATTTGGCTCCCTTGAGGATTATTTTGAAAAAAAAAGATATAAGTAAGTTTTGTTTACTATATATCTTAATCATTAACTCATTTATTTATTTATTTCAATTTAATTTTCTCAGTGAAATCAACTATTGCAAATAATGCCCTTGACTTTGAGAAGATGAAGTTTGATCATATGCTAAGGAAAGATCAGCAAGCCTTAGATTTGGAAGAAAAAAAATTTGAGGTAGAGCAGATGGAAAGAGTAAATGACCGTCAATTTCAAAGAGAAATGGCTACTTGTGAATTGGAAAAACAAGAGAGTTTTAAAAAAAAAGATTTCATTATGGAATGTGTTAAAAATGGCCAATCTTATGAGGACATTAAAAAATTACTTGACCTTTTCAATTGATAAATTGTTTTTCTAGTTAATTTAATTTTGGTAATATTTTCTTATATGCTGACTTATAAAAGGAAAAGAATATAGTACGTTATTTTTGACAAAAATTTAAATGTATAATAAAAATTTTCTATCTTTACTTTCTAGTCAATAAGTTTGCTTATCTAAATTTTTCTAAGTCATCAATTTCACATGTCAGATTTAAAAAATTGGCAATGCCCTCCCCTGCATTTTATTGAAACAAGGGGTGGGTACCACCAAATTTTTCTAAGTCATCAATTTCACATGTCAGATTTAAAAAATTGGCAATACCCTCCCCTGCATTTTATTGAAGTAAAGGGTGAAAGTCATCAAAATACAATATAATTACATAAATTAATTAATATATAAATAAGACATGTCAAGTATACTACTTTTAAAGTAATGACAATTCCTTAAGCCAAAATGCAGATCAAGTCTAGAAACTAGGTTCAATGCAAAGTATTTTTTGAAGCAACTTATTTAAATAATACTTTATTAAATTAAGTTGATCAATAAAGATTGATTGACAATATTGCAATTCTTAAATACAATAATTTTATTAAAAAATTTCAGATTACATATAAAAAAAATCAGTGACTTTTTTTATTACTTACAACTGTTTTTACAGAATTGAAAACTATGTTTCAGCTAATATTTTATGGAAGTGAACTCTGTTCTTCGCCCGAAGA
Source organism: Hemileia vastatrix (assembly GCA_030280995.1). Taxonomy (NCBI): domain Eukaryota; kingdom Fungi; phylum Basidiomycota; class Pucciniomycetes; order Pucciniales; family Zaghouaniaceae; genus Hemileia; species Hemileia vastatrix. Next base: position 29,985,974 of record JASXTE010000009.1, on the reverse strand, counting down.
ACAGAGTTCATCCTCCTATTTTCACACTCTGTTTAAAAAGAATAAAATGACTTACCTGGAGAGATGAGTTTAGAAAAAAGAAATATAAGTGAATGGAAGTGAACTCTGTTCTTCGCCCAAAGAACAGAGTTCATCCTCCTATTTTCACACTCTGTTTAAAAAGAATAAAATGACTTACCTGGAGAGATGAGTTGAGAAAAAAGAAATATAAGTGAATGGAAGTGAACTCTGTTCTTCGCCCGAAGAACAGAGTTCATCCTCCTATTTTCACACTCTGTTTAAAAAGAATAAAATGACTTACCTGGAGAGATGAGTTGAGAAAAAAGAAATATAAGTGAATGGAAGTGAACTCTGTTCTTTGCCCAAAGAACAGAGTTCATCCTCCTATTTTCACACTCTGTTTGCACCAATCTCCATCCCTTTCAATTCTATCAACACATGCTTGTCTTCCCTCCCCATGCCTTTTGCTATCCTCCCAGCCCCATTGTATGCCATCCTCTTTTGATCCCCATTTCACCCCTCTCAACCTCTCGGCGGACTTGCTAGCAAGTCCGCCGCCCATATTGCATGGTGTTAATGAACGATTAGCTGCAATCGTTCAATAACTTAACGATTCGTTAACAAATCGTTAAGTGAAGGTTAAGGGGGGGTAGGAGGGATATGAGGGAGGATTTGGGGGAGTTTTGAGGGGGATAGGAGGGGGGTTTGGAGGGGGGGTTTGGAGGGGGGGTTAGAGGCGGGTTTGGTGGGGATTTGGAGGGAGGATTTGGGGGATTTGGTGGGGGGTGGAGTGGAATGAGGGGAAGATATGAGGAGACCAAGAAGGGGGAGAAAGGGAGAGATGAGACCAAAGAGGGAGAAAAGGGAGGTTAGAGTGAGCCAAGGAGGGGTGAATGAGGCAGCCAAAGGGGGGAAAAGGGGGATGATTCCAAGGAGTTGATGGCAGTGATACATCGTTTGGTATAAGTGTTAACTGAACCATACCCTAAATCAAAGACATTTTCTAAACGTTTCAAAGCGGCTCCATTACCATTTGAACCCAAACGACATAGTGTGATGGCCAATTGAATTGAAGGATGTCGTTGTTCTTTTTGAGAATTATTGTGAAATATGGGATGATCCTGAATAAGCTCAAGCAATTTAAGGAAACATTCCTGAGAAGTCCTGAACAGCTGTCTAAAACTGGGTGTAGATAGGTTAAGAAGTGTTTGGATGGTGTACTTGGGGGTATGAAGTACTTGAGGCTTTCTGGGAAGAAGGTAATGTTTCCTGGCCATTTTTGATAAAACGACAAAATCTTCTTCTAGATCAGAATCGGAATCAGAGTTTAAGAGCAGTTCAAGCGCCATGAAAGTCATTGCTTTATGTAATTTATCACGATTTGAAAGTGAGGAAGGCATGACTCTTATATGATATGATATGAAGATGTAAGTGATGTACGATGTTTTGAGTTATGAAGTGTTATTCTGCGGAGTGCTGCGTATGAATGGGATGATGCTGACAAATCAGTGAAATGGGACTTGATGGTGAAATCAGCACTTTTGGTTGAGAAAGTGCGGATTTGAGTGAAATAAGTGACTTATTTCATTTTGAAATCCACCAGTATTGGGGCTAGTGTGTTTTGGAAATCCGCACTTAAATAAGTGCGGATTTGGTCAAATTTAAGTGCGGATTTGTAAGTGCGGATTTGCCAGAACTGACACCCCCTATTATAACTATAAGTGTAAAATTGACTTATAATGTAATTAAATTAATTAATTAAATTTATATATTAAATAAACCTTTGTCATACATTATTAAACAATAATATTGGGCGCTTTGTTTGACCCTTAATTGTGTCATTAAAATTATTAAATAAATTATAACATTTATTTAATAATATGGCATTAAAATTCTCACTTTAAATTAGAAATATCATTAAATTAATTATATGTTTCATTTAAAGTAATTATTAGGGGGTATCAATGTTCAGGGATCCGCAATTAGGGATCAAGAATTTTTTTTTCCGGGATCAGACATTATTAATTGCGGAAGTTCTTATCCACTAGCCCCAGGGCTAGTGGATAAGAAATCCACAATAATGCATTATCCCGCCTCTTATACCCCAATTTCCATTCCTAATTCCTGATCCCAAACTCATCTCATCCATGATGGATTTGCAAGAAAGTCACATGACTCATAATTGCTGATGCCATCCTTAAGTCTTTCCTCACTCTATGCTACTTAGTTTTGGTGGCAAACACTTAAGTTTTTTTTTATCTACACACCTCAACTGCACATTTGGCGGTGAATTCCCACTTCCCTCATCACATAACCCTTCCACCGGCAACAATGAAGCACCTCTCTACTAGAGGGCTACTTCACTCCACTATTAATGCCATAACTTTAATTTTAGTTCTCTACTATAAATCTGACTCTGATTTGGAAGATGCTTTAGCTTATATGTGTTTACTTTCCAAAAAGTGTTACATCATCACCAGGGGGCCAAATCTTTATCATGATCCCCGATATGATCTGGCCTCCATTCTCAACATTCCTCATTTAAACTTCACCCAACTTTTTAGAACTTCTCCTGATTCTTTCTTCAAACTTTATCAACTCATTTCTGAACATCCTATCTTCCATAACAATTCTTATAACAAACAGCGTAATCCTGCCATTCAACTTGCTGTTGCTCTATGTCGCTTTGGCTCAAATTGAAATGGTGCTGCCGTAAGACGTTTGGATAATCTCTTTAACATAGGATATGGTACCGTGATATTATACACCAAGCGCTGTATGATTGCTATCCTTTCCCTCAAGTCTCAAACTCTTGCTTGGCCAACTCCAGAACAGCGACTTGAATCCTCTCAAGTAATGCAAGCTGAAGGTTTCCCTGGCTGTGTAGGATTTGTTGATGGCACAACTATACCTTTGATTCAAAAGCCTTCTCATGATGGCAACCATTATTTTGATCGCAAAAAAAGGTTTCTTCCAAATCTTCTCCAAGTTCTCATCTTTTACAATCTAACTTTTTATTTTCTTTCTAGATACTCTATTGCCGTTCAACTTGTATGTGATGTCAATAAAAAATTTATTGCTTTTCACAGTGGCTGCCCTGGATCATGTCATGACTCTTCTGTCTTCCAAAGAATGAGGATTTCTCAATCCCCTGACTCATACTTTGACGAATCTCAGTACCTCCTTGCAGACTCAGCATATGCAAGTGGAAAGTACATTATACCTGCTTTCCGTGGTGCAACTTCAGAAAATGACCCCAAACCTGCCTTTAATTATCACCTTGCACAATCAAGAGTACAAATTGAACATGCTATAGGTATTTTAAAAGGACGATTTTCTAGTCTTTGGGAGCTCAGAATCCAATTTCAAAAAAAATTGGAGATCAAAACTGCAAATCATTGGATCTTGACTTGCGTAATACTCCACAATATTCTTGCTGATTTAAAGGATGAGTGGAATGATCTTTATGAAGAAGAGGATCCTGAACCACCACCGGCACTCCCCTCCCTTGATTCACAAATCATTCAATCAACTGGCATACGTTCCATTATAATGCCAATTACTCTCCAACATTTCACTTTGCAACGCTTTTAATTTTTAATTTTTAAGTTTTCATACTTTCTAATTGTCCTCTTTGTGTACTTTATTCACTTGGTTTTGTATTTTGGTTTGTTGCATATTAATTTTTTTTTTGAATTTACGGTGAATATCTTTTTTTTGGATGGCTCATTGGTTTTCTTTCACCAGCTCAACATGAAATCACATATTTTCTGAAATTTCATATTTTGTCAGTGATTTTTTTTTTCATTCATCCCTCATATCCTTTTCCTATTCTCCTCCAACATCCCTCAAACAATTTGGTTTCATTCATTTTGTCATCTCATCTCTCCAGGTAAGTCATTTTATTCTTTTTTTTTAATTTTTTGATTACTAATTATAATTTTTTTTGTTTTTTTCTGTTTATTTTATTTTTTTTATCTAAATTTTTTTGTAAGTGGTTATTTTGGATTTCAATGGTATAATTAACCTTTTTTTTCTCTCCCTCTTTACTTTATTTTTTTAGCTCCCTCACCCTACTCTTCATCCCTCCTTGGCATTGTCATTATCCCCCCTTTCCCTTATTTCACTTTTTTTTGGCTCCATTTCATTGAAACACATACATTGCACATTCTTTATGCATTTCACTTACTCCATATTCAATTTCCCCACAATTCCAACATCAATCTTTCTCACTCTATTTTTCCTACTTTTCAATCAAGGTAAGTTTCATCTCCTTTTTTTCATGCCTATATGATATCTCATTCCTTTTATGAAAACTTCATACTTAAATATATGTATGACTCTTATCTGGATAAAAGTGAACTTATAAAACTCCTTTTGATCTCATCTTCATTACCACTTTTCAAGTTTTTGTAAAATTTTGAAAATCAGACTCGGAATTAGGGTTAGGTTTATTCAAATCTAATGTTCTTTTTACTGAAGATTCTCCTGAAGGCTACCTTTCATTTCCTGCAAACAGATTTAAATTTGATTCAGTGGTTGCTGAGATATTTACTGTTAAAGTTGAGCCTTTTTTTTCCCAATTTAAATTTTTATTTCATTTTTTTATGTAACAAATTAGAGTTAGGTTTATTTAAATCACATTTCCTTTAACTGAAGATTCTACTAAAGCATATCTTTCATTTTCCACAAACAGGTTTGAATCAGGTTCAGTGGTTGCTGAGATTTTGACCTTTGAAGTTGAGCCTTTGTTCCAAATTTCACTTGTCTTATTTCACATTTTTATATTTCATATTTAGAGGATAAGGATTCTGAAACTCTTATATGATTATTATCTAGGAATTTCAATTATATAGGCATATATTCATTGGTCAAGAAAATCACTAAAGCTCAAAAAGATGAAGATTTTGGCTTATGGGACACTCTACCTTCCTTTGACTCTTTTCTGTCACATGCCACATGACACTCAAGGAAAAAGTAGCTCATTAAATCAATACTTAAGGGTTCAAATCCATACTCGAAGCGCAGAAAGCAACTCTCCATAGCAACTGCGACTTTTCCTTTGTGTACTTGCTATTCAATCGCGCTAGCCTAAAACTCTAAATCTAAATTAGTCAATCTCTCAATAGTGTGTCTTAGTTTTTTCCAATAAGCGACACACAGCGCAATAGTTAATATAATAGTACATTAAAAAGTTTATGAAATATCTGTGGATTATTAATGGGTAGTGAGCATGGACGGAACGGTTAGTGAAGGATTAAGGGGTTAACGGATGCTAGTGAGGAGGGTCCAGGTGTAACGGATATTTTTTAAATGGTTTGTGGTGTGCAGAATAGTGAATGAGTATGAGGTCAATGCGAGGAGGAGTAAAGGATATAAAAGGGGCTGGGTTTTTGGTTCAATATTCCCTAGAATTAAATTATAAAAAACGTATTTATAGTTAATAGTGATAAAACTCTAAGTGAAAATCGTTATTATTGTATCTTTCTTTATTTTCTCAATAATCATATCTAAATCCTAAATCTTTGATTGTTGAGTTTTCCAACCCTTCGTGAGATCTTAAGAATTTTAATATTACCGTTCAATTATATTAGAATCCTTTTCAAACATAACTCGAAGCAGTAGTTCTTCCTTCGAGACATCTTCAAACCACTTCCTCGAACTATTCCTCTGTGCTTTGAAGAAGTATCTGAACCTTTTATCTCACTTGCAGGAACATCCTCAACCTTGTGCGTAGGTTGTCCGGTGACAGTATAATTTAATTTTCCGTAGTTCTCATTCTTTGCACTACTACGTTCCTTTTCAGGTGTTTTCTCTAAATTCTTAAAATGGCACCTGTTCAACGCACTCCTCCTACAGGCGCTACTACTAGAGCTCGCGCCAGAGGTAGGCCAACAGCCACTAGGTCTGTTTCCGGCACTCACTCCTTGGAGCCACTCGACCTTAGGGAAAGGCAACATTCAGTCCAATTGGTAGAAGACATCCCACAAGACTTTGATGATTCTAGTAATGATGAAGAAGGAGAGGATACAATGCACGAGGCACCATCCGCCCCTGATAACCACCCTTCTGGTCAACCTTCAGAACCTGGACCATCCAATTCTCTGGAAGAATTCATGAGACTTTTCATGAAGAACCTTTCAAATTCAACATCTTCAGAGGGATCTAAATTCAAAACTCCTTCTATGAAATCTCCTGATAAATTCGATGGAGAACATCCAGACAGATTGCGACCCTTCTTGCAAACCTGCAAGCTCCTGTGCCATAATGACCCTCGAACCTTCAATAACAACCGATCAAAAGCTGTTTATGCTTCTTCATTCCTGGCCGGAAAAGCAGCAAGATGGTTCGAACCTTATCTTCTCATGCTCTCTTCAACCAAAACCCACTTACTTATTAATAACTGGGAAAAGTTTGAAGACCAACTCTTCACGTTGTTTGGTGACCCTAATGAAACTGACAACGCAGAAATTGAACTTGATTTCCTGCGCATGAGTGATAATGGGAAAGCCTCTGAATATATCTCGAACTTCAGAGCACTTCAAACTCGAGTAGGTTGGAATGATGCTGCCTTTAAGTATCATTTCAAAAAAGGACTTCCTTCGAGGATTCTGGATCAGTTAAGTCTTCACGGTCAGAAGATGACTACTTTAACAGATTTAATGGATCGAACCCTTGAACTTGACGACGTTAACCAAGGGCGACTTCAACATCGTCAATACGCCAACAAATCTCAAGGCTTAAATTTCAAATCAGGACCTTCTTCCCACCCACAAACAACTCAATCCTCCTCGACTCAATCCAAACCTATTAAGGGAAAGGACAAACCTCGACCAAAAAGCTCGACCCCAGGCGATATCAGTAAAGTACTGGATCCTAAAGGGGAACTTAAGGAAGCTGAGAGGAAGATGCGAACAGATAATGGGTTATGTATGTATTGTGGGGGTAAGCACAAGCTGGAAGATTGTGTAAAGTTGAATGAAAGAGAAGGTACTAGTTCGAAGCCAAAAAACTAGTAGATAGTTTACTTGTGTGCAAAGAAAACTATCTTATATTTCCCAGTGCACAGAACCTCCATGTCTTAAGGACTGGAGTTGCCTTAAACCGCTTGAGATTCATTCTTTTTAAGGAGGATATCCCCTTCAGTTGTCTTATAGATTCTGGAGCTTCAATTTCTTTTTTCAGTTTATCTTTTGCCGAGACGTTACAGCTGACATTTACAGATATTGATCAAACTCCAATTTATTTGGTCGAATCAGAGGAACCCAAATATTCGGTCAGTAAGAAAGTTTTATGGGTTTTCAACTTTCCGAATTTTCCCCCCTTCGAGTGGGAACTTACAGTCTTGGATGCCCCAAGGATGGACGATACCATTCTTGGCCATGACTTTTTAATGCATTGGAATCCTGAAATTGACTGGACACGGGGATTGATCACCCCACGGACTAAGTATATTTCTAATTCTTCAATGCATGTCAATAGGGAGTTAAACAACCCATCTGACAATGTCCTGCTAGAGGACAAATCTCTGCCAGATGACTTGCAAGCATCTGATCTTTCTTTAAATGAGAAATTGGCTAACCCTTCTAGCTCGATGACTTCACTCAAAGAGGATTTAAATGGCCTTGAAGTAATCAAATTATGCTCTCTCAATTCTGGTCTTCCCTCAACAGATTCTCTCGAAGATGATGAGGATGACCAAATTGACGTTGAAGCCATTAAATCGACTCTACCAGAAATCTATCATGATTTCCTCTATGTTTTTTCAATCTGCAAGGCTGATAAGTTACCACCTCATTGACCCTAAAACCATCAGATAGAGTTAATAGGTCCAGTACCTCCGGCAGGTCCTGTCTATTCTTTGTCGAAGGACAAATCTCAAGTTCTTCAAGACTACATCGCAGAGAATGTAGCCAAAGGTTTCATCAAAGCCAGTAAATCTCCAACCGGGTCCCCTGTCCTTTTTGTAAAAAAGAAGGATGGTAGTCTTAGGTTGTGTGTTGACTATAGAAAGCTCAACACAGTCACTAAGAAGAATGCATATCCTGTTCCTCCTATGTCATTGCTTCTTACCCTTTTTAATGGTGGCAATTTCTTTTCTAAAATTGATCTTAGAGGCGCTTACAATCTTATTTGCATTGCGGAAGGTCATGAACCACTGACTGCAATGCGCACTAGATTTGGTAGTTTTGAATATTTAGTTATGCCTTTTGGATTGTGTAACGCACCATCTACTTTTCATACTTTTGTCAATGACACCTTTCAAGATGTTGTCAAACAATTTGTTGTTGTCTATTTAGATGATATTTTAATTTTCTCAAAGACACTGGATGAACATATTCATCATGTTTGACAGGTTTTAAATCGACTTTGAGATCATGGACTCTACGCCAAGCATAATAAATGCGAATTCCATCTTAAATCTATTGATTTTTTGGGTTTTACATTATCTACTGAAGGCTTAGTCATGGACAACAAAAAAATTTAAAAGGTCCTGGAATGGCCTGAGCCCGAATCTGTTAAATCCCTCCAAGGATTTTTGGGTTTTGCAAATTTCTATAGAAGACTTATTAAAGATTACTCTAAAACTATTTCCAATCTTACTTCTCTTCTTAGAAAAGATATTCCTTTTGTTTTTACTTCTACAGCGCGAAAGGAATTCAAAGCATTGAAGACGGCGTTCACCACAGCTCCAATTCTTTGACACTTTGATCCTACTGTTTTGACAATAGTCAAGACAGATGCAAGCAATTATGCAATCGCAGGGGTCATCTCTCAATTGAATCCAGAAACAAAACTGTTTCATCCTGTTGCTTTTGAGTCACGCAAACTCATTGCAGCAGAGTTAAATTATGAAATTCATGACAAAGAGCTTTTAGCTATTATTCACTGTCTTAAAAAATGGCGCTCTTTTCTTCTCAGCCTAGATAGTCCTTTTCATATTTTAACAGACCATAATGCTTTGAAATACTTTATGTCTTCCAAAGTGTTAACCAGGCGTCAAGCCATGTGGGCTGAATTTCTGTCTGAATTTCCCTTTTCTATTTCCTATCGCCCAGGTAAGAACTGCATTGTCCCAGATATCTTGTCACGTCAGGACGACGTTTACCCACAGCGGGGGGACGCATTTGCTGACAAAAATCCAGCAAATGTGAAATCAATCTTCAACGAATCAATGTTAACGACTCATCAACTTAATTCGATGACAATTCAATTGTTTCAAAATCCACTATCCAACATCCTTGAAGCTCAGTCGAAGGACAATTATTGTTTAGCGTTGAAAGACAAAATACTCTCAAAGCAAGGGGCCAAAAGATTTAGTATTGAATCAGGTCAATTAGTCTTCGAAGGTAGAGTAGTCATACCCTACAACAATGAGATGAAATTATGGATTTTCAACAGTCGACATGATTCTCCATTAGCTGGTCATTTTGGTGTTGATAAAACCTACCAGTTAATAGCGAGGGATTTTTTTCTGGCCAGGTATGACCAGGGAAATCAAGGTCTATATAAAAGCTTGTTACGAATGTAATAGGAATAAGGCTCCCCGTCACCGGAAGTATGGGTTGCTTCAACCACTTTCTATTCCCTCTAAACCTTGGGAATCTTTATTGATGGATTTTATTTCTCAACTTCCTCTTTCTAATCATTTTGATGCTATATTAGTAATAGTAGATAGATTCTCAAAAATGTCTATTTTCATTAAAACCACTACTACTGCTACTGCAGAAGATATGTCAAAATTGTTTCTAGAATATGTATTTTCCAAACAAGGCTTACCAAATGATATTATTTCAGATAGAGGCTCATTGTTTGTATCCACATTCTGGACTCAACTGTGTCGACAACTCAATATCACGAGGAACCTCTCCACAGCCTATCATCCCAAAACCGATGGGCAAACAGAAAGGGTCAACCAAATCCTCGAACAATACCTTTGAATGTATGTCAGTTACCAACAAGACAATTGGACCACATGGCTACCATTGGCCAAATTTTCTTATAATAACTCAACTCATTCTTCAACACAACAATCTCCTTTTGAAACTGTTTATGGAAGACATCCTCGATTCAATTCAATCCATGTAGGAACTAATCAACCTGCAGAACATTATCTTCGAACAATTTCACGACTCCAAGAGGAACTTAAATCAAATCTAGAATTAGCGGTTCAAAGGTACAAGGAACAGGCTGAAAAACATCGACAAACTTCTCCTCCTTTTAAACCAGGTGACAAAGTATGGCTCAACGCACGGAACATTCGAACGACTCGACCATCAAAGAAACTGGCTGAAAAATGCTTGGGGCCATTTGAAATTGACTCTGAAGTCTCTAAAACTGCATTTCTACTCAAGCTACCTCCTAAATGGCGGGCTATTCACCCTGTTTTTCACGTATCTCTCCTGGAACTGGCTCGAGAAACATACCTGGGCAAGAACCAACCTCCTCCGGAACCGGTCGAAGTAGAAGACCATCTAGAGTGGGAAGTAAGCCGTATCCTTGATTCAAAAATGTGCAAGGGGAAACTTCAATACCTCGTGGAATGGGAAGGCTTCCTCGATGACTCAGACAAAACATCCTGGGAACCAGCCATCAATGTTTCTAATGCCCCTGAACTCCTAAAATCTTTTCATCTTAAATACCCTTTAAAACCAAAACCTTAAAACTCTCTTTTTCTTTTCTCTGTTTTTTTTCTTCTTTCTTTTAAAATCTAAAACATTTTTATTTCTAAAAAAATTCTTTTGTTTTCTTCTTTATTCTTTCTCTTTCCAAAATGTTTCAATCTTCTTTTAAAATAAAATATAAAAAAAATAAAAAAAATTAAAAAAAATTAAAATTAAAATTAAAATAAAATAAAAATCAAATTAAAATAAAATAAAAATAAAACAAATAAAATATAAAAAAAAAAAATTTTTTTTTTGTTTCTCAATTTTCTATATACATTTTTTCTTTAAAATTTTATTTTCCTCGAACTATCACAATTCTTCACGAACATTACACGACCATCTTTTTCGAACTTCACTTTAACTTCTAAATCACCTTTTTAAACTCTTCAAAACAAATTACTTCTTTCTTCAAAATCCTCTTAGAAATTTTATTTCGTCTCTTCTTTTCTTTCTTTTTTTTCAAATAGCTAAAATCCCTCAAATCTTCAATTAACAAACTTAAATAACAATTTTTTTTCCTAAATTATCTCAATCATATATTTCTTTCTTATTTCTTTCTTCTTACTTAATTCTTTTTTTTTTTAAACTAAAACTCCTTCAATCAAATATTCTTTTTTTTCTTTCCCTCATTTAAACTTCTTCTTTCAAAATCTTAAAACAAATTTAAATCTTTTTTTTTCTGTCTTTTCCTTCTTTCTCTCAAAATCTCATATAAAAAAAAATAAAATAAAATAAAATAAATAAAATGAAATAAAATTCTAAATAATATAACAAAGTAAAATAATTAAATACAAATTGTTTTTACATTCTTTTTCTTCTTTTTTCTTTTTATTTTAAATTTTCTCTTTTATCTTCTCCCAAACCAATCCCTTCATCTTCTCCAAAATTTCCCTTATCTCCTTTCTACATTTCTCAAAATTCTCCCCCTCTCCTACCGGAATCAACTCCCCAAGCTCAAGTAACTCCTTGGCTACGCCGAAGGAAGCGGCATTGATAATGTTATCAATCTCGCTGCTGAATTCTTCAATATATTTTGCTCATCGAATCTGACAAGGTTTCTTCGACCAAACTTGATCAAGGGTTTCTTCATTTTCCTCCCTCGAGGTTAAAGTTGGTAATCTATCCTCCACTGACACTTCCACCGCAATGGGTCCCACAAGGGTTGCTTCCACATTTAAAGCTTCTGTCGTAGAGGCCTCGATGATGACGTCTGAATTCTAAAAAAAACAGAATCATCAGTAATTAAATTTATAAATTATAAAAGAGTGAACTTACTTCGAAGATTGGGTCAGGCTCCAAAAATAATCTAGGAGTGACCTTCTCTGCCACCTCCCTTTCCTCTTCGTCATCTTCGATGACCACCCGTCTTTTTTTTGGGGTTTTCCTCGAGATGTGAATTTCCTCCTCCTCTTTGACCAATTCATCAACTTCCTCCTTGACAACCCCCCTCTTGTTCCCAGCCCTAGCCACCCAGATGTTCACATCATCTTCAACTTCTTCCTCATTCTCTCCCACAGATTGATCGTCGCCAAAGGACACATCCCAGATGTCCTCGACTACTTCCTTCTTTTTAGGAATCACCCAATACTTTGTCTTAGTAAACCGACTCTCAATGTTGGCATTCTTTGCTAAGGCGTCACACGCCACTCTTCTCCATTGGCAAAACTTGCACTTCTGGCGAGGCCCTTGTGTCGCCATGCTCTCCACGCAGAAATACTCCATCGACTCGCAAGCCGTGCAAGTCTTCGAAAATTGCCGTGTGACAACACCCCCATCCGCTTTAGGGTGTGGAGGCGTGGGAGTAGGTGTAGGAAAGTCCGTCATAATGAATTAAAGTGATGAAATAATAATCAAGTAAACAGAAAGGGAAATTAGTGTGGGAAATATGTTTTACGCTCAACGGAGCTTGCGTTCTTATACCCGGGCATCTGTCACGTGCCACGTGACACTCGAGGCAAAAGTAGCTAATTAAATCAATACTAAAAGGTTCAAATCCATACTCAAAGCGCAGAAAGCAACTCTCCATAGCAACTGCGACTTTTCCTTTGTGTACTCGCTATTTAATCGCGCTAGCCTAAAACTCTAAATCTAAATTAGTCAATCTCTCAATAGTGTGTCTTAGTTTTTTTCCAATAAGCGACACACAGCGCAATAGTTAATATAATAGTACATTAAAATGTTTATGAAATATCTGTGGATTATTAATGGGTAGTGAGCATGGATGGAACAGTTAGTGAACGATTAAGGGGTTAATGGATGCTAGTGAGGAGGGTCCAGGTGTAACTGATATATTTTAAATGGTTTGTGGTGTGCGGAATAGTGAATGAGTATGAGGTCAATGGGAGGAGGAGTAAAGGATATAAAAGGGGCTGGGTTTTTGGTTCGATATTCCTTAGAATTAAATTATAAAAAACATTGAAGACAATCCTATAGTACTAGCTATAGGCCTTGACCAAGGGAGTTGGAGAAAAACCAGAGAGAAAATCCCCTGTCCCTTTAGAAAAATAAGTGAGATTTACCTGTTGCAGCAAATTGGAGATCTGTTTGCTAGACCCTCTAATTAAACACTCTTGACCTTTTTAAAAGTGAAGATAATACACCACGCAATATGGGGGGCGGACTTGCTAGCAAGTCCGCAACCTTGAACCCTAATTCATATCTTTTTGAGCACACATTGAGGAAGTGATGAAACCATCATGAAGAAGTATTGAATTTACTTTGAACACACCTTGAAGCTCATGTGAACACAAATGGGGCTACAAGGGCTGGAAAGGCTGGAGAGAGGGGTGAGGAAGGGTGTATGGGGTAGCGAAAAGGTTGGGAAAGAGTTGGAAGGGAAGATTAAGGGTTCCGAGGCATTTTAAATGAAGAAAAGGGTCTGGGAGAGGTTGAGAGGGGTGAAATGGGGATCAAAAGAGGATGGCATACAATGGGGCTGGGAGGATAGCGAAAGGCATGGGAAGGGAAGACAAGCATGTGTTGATAGAATTGAAAGGGATGGAGATTGGTGCAAACAGAGTGTGAAAATAGGAGGATGAACTCTGCTCTTCGGGCGAAGAACAGAGTTCACTTCCATAAAATATTAGCTGAGACATAGTTTTCAATTCTGTAAAAACAGTTGTAAGTAATAGAAAAAGTCACTGATTTTTTTTATATGTAATCTGAAATTTTTTAATAAAATTACTGTATTTAAGAATTGCAATATTGTCAATCAATTTTTATTGATCAAATTAATTTAATAAAGTATTATTTTAATAAGCTGTTTCAAAAAATACTTTGCATTGAGTAGACTCATGGAATGATTTTTTCTGGCTTCCATTCAGTTATCCTCACACTTTCACTATGTTTTCAATATAGATCCATTGTTATTTGTGTGATACTTCAAGTGAAAGTTCAGTATTACTTCAGTCTGAGTTCCATCTGATTTCCATCTGACTTCAAGTTGCGGACTTGCTAGCAAGTCCTCCCCCTATATTGCGTGGTGATAGTCCCAGACAGACTGCCAGATAGAGTTGAAATGAACAGTAATATATTCCAACAAAAAACCAGCCAATGAGACAGTGAGGAACAGAGAGGCAATGATTAAAGAGATAAGATGATTCCCCTATAAATCTTCCCACACACGCATCATACAGCCAGCGCACAGACCACCCTGACCAATTCCCCAGCCAAAATCCAGCTTTCCCAGCCTTTTTCATGCATAAAAGTGCATTTTAGTGCCTCCCCAGTGCCCAGGCGGCCAGGCCGCTTGGAGGCGGCTCCTCTTAGGAGTGGGCAGGCCGCTTCTAGGCCCTAAAACACCCATACAACCCATAAAAACCCTAAAAAACCCTAAAAACCCATAAATTCACTAATAAACAAGATAAACACCCATAAGACTACCAAAATAAAAAGAAAATGAAGAACAATAAGCTGAGACATAATAAGTGACCCTATCTTAAGCCTAAATAAGCACCACTAAGCAATAAACATCCAATAAATACCAATAATAACACCATAACTACCCTATAAAGCAAGGTAACCACCCATAAGGGATACCAAAATGAAGAGAAAATAAAGGACATTAAGCTGAGACATAATAAGTGACCCTAGCTTAAGCCTCCATAAACACTACTTTATATCACCTAAAGATGAAAAAAACCACTAATAACACCATAACCCCAATAACACCCTACATACCAAATACCTCCAAATATGCACTCCAAAGGCCTAACCAGGTTTGGATCACCACATCCTCCCTCCAATCAAGAATGTCCTCATTCTTCCTTTGCCAACAACCATGTTAAAATACCTCTTCAGAATCTTTACAAACAGCCCATTTCTCTCTTACACCAGATCTTATTCCATCCTAAGTGAACTTCTGAAGCAGCAATCCAAGATTCTTCTTTAAAACTTCTCTTGAACCATGCCTTTAAATTAAATATATCTCTTTGATAAGAATCTCTTTCTTCTGTTCCTGAATTCCAACTCTGGCTGTACCAGCCTCCAACAATAAAAAGTGATATCCAGTTGACAAGTCTTCCTGACTATAACCTTCTACCAGCATAAAAATTTCCTCATTTTATAGTCTTGGGGGACTCACAACCCTCAGTTTAAAGTCTTGGGGGACTAAAAGCCCTCAGTTTAAAGTCTTGGGGGACTAACAGCCCTCAGTTTATTGTCTTGGGGGACTAACAGCCCTTAGTTTATTGTCTTGGGGGACTCCAAAAATCCTCAGTTTATAGTCTTGGGGGACTGAAAAAACCTGAATCACAGAAACCAGAACCAGAGATCAACCAGAAAAAGATTTAAAGAAGTAACTAACTTTCTGGGGTAACTGTAAATAGAGCTGCCAGCCCATCAGTCACCCCCAAACTTGCCTTTACAAAATTCAGAAGTTCCACCTTGGATTCTTCTGCCTTTAAACTTTCACATCACACTGCCTCCCATTCCTCAGTTTATAATCTTGGGGGACTTACCATCAACAATCCTCAGTTTAAAGTCTTGGGGGACTAACACAGTGTTCAGTTTAAAGTCTTGACGGACTACTTCTTGACAAAATCTTGAAACCAGCCAGTTTAAAGTCTTGGAGGACTACTAGATCCACAGTAGTAAAATTAAATTATTGAATAAATCTTTAACAACCAGCCAGTTTTAAGTCTTGGAGGACTAACAGAATTTTCAGTTTAAAGTCTTGATGGACATAAAAAAATCTTGAGCCCGTAATTAAAAGATCAGTTTAAAGTCTTGAAGGACTTTCCAGAAAAAAATCTTGAATATATATCCCATAATTAAAAAAAATTCAGCTTGAAGTCTTGAAGACCCTTCCAGAAAAAAAATCTTGAAGATATATCCCATAAATCCCCAAACCAAAAACCATCAAAGCCAAAACATTTAACCTCCTTTAACAAATAAAACAAAATAAAATGGTATCCCCCAGCCAATTGATGAGCTGATCCCCTGATACCTTACCCACATCCAAGTGCACCTTGATGTGGTCACACCTAAAAAAATTTAATTTTTTATTTTTATTTTGACTCCTTCTCTTCTACCAAAAACATTGCCAGAGCCCTATGTTGAGCCTTTGAACAAACATAGCCTCCATAAAAAATTAAAAGAAAAAATAGAGAAAAAAAGAAAAAAATCTTGAATCCACCACTTTCACAGCCAACACCCTAGAACCACATAGTAAAGCCAGCTCCAGGTCAACAGAAGAGATCACTGGGTGGGCTCCCTCCAATAAGTAAAAATGATGGGAGACCACCAGTGATCCACCACCAATCAAAAAGCACCAAAAGACATCCAAGGCAATCCAGTTTAAATCATAGAGGACTAAAAACCTGAATCACAAAAAAACAACACTAGAATTCAACTAGAAAAAAACCAAAGGCTTGAAACAGACATTCTGGGGTAACTGTTCTACAGAGCAGCCAGCTCATCAGTTACCCCCACACTTGCCAAAGTAAAATCTAGAAGCCCCCCCTGGGTACCTTCTAACAAAAACACAACATCCAACAAAATTAAACAAAACCAATAAACATGAGGGGTCCAGCACTTGAAGACCAAAAGAATTTCCAGTTTAAAGTCATGGTGGACTAAAAACCTGTTAAAGAAAAAAAACCAATACTAGAATTCAACAAAATTAAGAGAAGGGGTTGGAAACAGACAATCTGGGGTAACTTTTGATAGAGCAGCCAGCCCATCAGTCACCCCCACACTTGCCAAAATAAAATCTAGAAGCCCCACCCCTGGGTACCTTCTAACAAAAAGGATTTTCCAACACAAATCTTCTCCCATAAAACCAAAACCATTAAAAAACCATTAAAATTCTTGAAATCCAAAAAAATCCAATTTAGAAATAAAATTTTGCAGTTTAACCTCATGCTGGAGGTGAAATAAAACCAATAATCTTCATTTTTATCTTCATTTTATTTTAAATAAAATATCCATCCTCACTTGAATTTTTCTTTTCTTCCATCTTCATTATAATAAGATTTTTTTTTTTCATTACGGGCGGGCAGCCCGACGTCGGAGGTGCCGCCTGAAGCGGCCTGGCCTCCCTTTTTTTTTTTTTTTTTTTTTTTTTTTTTATAGAGACTTGAACCAGAGAGATTGAAAAGAATTTGACAAAACAAAAAAAAATCCTGACCAAATACATAGAGGCCAAATTAAGCAAAACCAAAACAAATTAAGTAGTTTATCCTCATTTCGGAGGAACCAGATTCTTGAAATCCCAAGGTTGAAACCAATAAGTTTGCCCCTAGGGCTTGAACCCCCTAAGCTCCTCTTCCAATTCTGATATCCCAACATCATACCTCCAAACAAATCATCCATCATCCTCCATACACTGAGTCTACCATAGTTCACATTACCAGAACCCATAAATTCTCCACCCTGTGAAACATCTGGAACCTCCACCACATCTTTAAAATCAACCTCCATACCAGTGACATCCAAAACATCACAATTTTCTCCTTCCCTACAGGAATCTTGCTTAGAATCTGTAAAATCCTCCAGAATAACATCCATAACATCAAAATAAAAATCCTCCTCCAAGCAGAGAGCTTCAGACTTTGAGGGAACCACCTGAAAATAATCTTCCTCTATGAGAAAAAGATCCAAGACAGAATCTTTCTGTCCATCCAAAAATTCAACTGATACATCTTCCTCCAATAAGCCATTATCTGAACTTTTGAAAGAAAAATAATCATCCCACAGCAACCATTCATCCACCACAGATTCCTTCTCAATATCCCAAAATCCTTCTTCATGACCAGACAAGTCCTCCTTCCCACATAATTCACCCAAACTTGAGGAAATACACTGATCCTCCAGTGTGTACATTTCCAAAACATCCAGTGAAGCACATTCCTGAGATCCCATGGCATCCTTTGGAAAAGAAAAATTAGTTTCACAAACATCATCAGAGTACCCATCTTCTAAAATTGATGGCTCCAACACCTCCCCAGAAAATGAATTTTCCACCACAGTCTCCTGAACTTCTCCATCCAACAGGATTTCCTCTCCAGATTCCACATCCCTATCCATCATACCATCCAAATATCCCAAAATAACCTCCTTCAGAATAGCCATACCAGGAATCCTATTTTCCCCATTTGGAAGAGTCTTCATCAAGTCAGCCTTGAAAAGAATCTCCATAACCTCCACCTTTACATTCCTACCCATGGCACTCCAAAATACATGGCTCCATCGTCATGTGGTAATATATCATTATATACCAGATGATCCAGAGCCTCCCCAAACTCCTCCATAAATTCCCCATACTGAGAAAAAGAGGTTACACCACCTTTCAATTCCCACTTTCTAGCAATCCCATGAAGATCCACCATTGAGAAAGTAGTAGGCCACCTTTTAACCATTTCAACCTTCAACTTTCCCCAGTCCTGACTCCTATATCCTGCCATGCCAGAAACTTCTTTCTCCACCTCCCTATTACCAATGAAAAAGATTACTTGCCTAACCATGTCCAACAGTGAGGCCCCATCAATCTCAGCAGCAACCTCAAACCTAGCCAAAAACCCCTTTGCATCCTCCCCCAAAAACCTTGAACCATCCCAAGAATGAATCCTAACCATCCTAGGAATTCCAAGTTACAGCCTCCAATCTCCACCAAAGATAGCCAAAGTCCCCCCCAAGAGCCTTAGAGACCTAGGAGGGACCAAATCCAACAGAAAAGAAGACCCCTAGACCAACCACAAAGAGATATAGAACCAAATCCAAAATCCACCAGAGGAGATCCACCAAAGAGAGAAGCCTAGATCAACAGAGATTCCAAAAAGCCAACAGATTCGTACCCCACGTTGGGCACCAGAAATGTAGACAATCCTATAGTACTAGCTATAGGCCTTGACCAAGGGAGTTGGAGAAAAACCAGAGAGAAAATCCCCTGTCCCTTTAGAAAAATAAGCGAGATTTACCTGTTGCAGCAAATTGGAGATCTTTTTGCTAGACCCTCTAATTAAACACTCTTGACCTTTTTAAAAGTGAAGATAATAGTCCCAGACAGACTGCCAGAAAGAGTTAAAATGAAAAGTAATATATTCCAACAAAAAATCAGCCAATGAGACAGTGAGGAACAGAGAGGCGATGAGTAAAGAGATAAGATGATTCCCCTATAAATCTTCCCGCACACGCATCATACAGCCAGCGCACAGACCACCCTGACCGATTCCCCAGCCAAAATCCAGCTTTCCCAGCCTTTTTCATGCATAAAAGTGCATTTTAGCGCCTCCCCAGTGCCCAGGTGGCCAGGCAGCTTCTAGGCCCTAAAACACCCATACAACCCATAAAAACCCATAACTTCACTAATAAACAAGATAAACACACATAAAACATACCAAAATGAAAAGAAAATGAAGGACAATAAGATGAGACATAATAAGTGACCCTAGCTTAAGCCTACATAAGCACCACTAAGCAATAAACATCCGATAAATACCAATAACAACACCATAACTACCCTATAAAGCAAGGTAACCACCCATAAGGGATACCAAAATGAAGAGAAAATAAAGGACATTAAGCTGAGACATAATAAGTGACCCTAGCTTAAGCCTCCATAAACACTACTATATATCACCTAAAGATGAAAAAAACCACTAATAACACCATAACCCTAATAACACCCTACATACCAAATACCTCCAAATATGCACTCCAAAGGCCTAACCAGGTTTGGATCACCACAACGTATTTATAATTAATAGTGATAAAACTCTAAGTGAAAATCATTATTATTGTATCTTTCTTTATTTTCTCAATAATCATATCTAAATCCTAAATCTTTGATTGTTGAGTTTTCCAACCCTTCGTGAGATCTTAAGAATTTTAATATTACCGTTCAATTATATAAGAATCCTTTTCAAACATAACTCGAAGCAGTAGTTCTTCCTTTGAGACATATTCAAACCACTTCCTCAAACTATTCCTCTGTGCTTTGAAGAAGTATCTGAACCTTTTATCTCACTTGCAGGAACATCCTCGACCTTGTGCGTAGGTCGTCCGGTGACATTTTCTTGCTTTTCGACTCAAAAAGCTCTGTAATAAAGCATTTGAAGAAAATCATGAACTTGCAACCAAAGTTGGAATATCGAATTGGTGTGACTCCAAATGGGAAGATATCAGCCACAAATATCTTTTATTTCCTAAAGTTATTATCACTCATTCTGGATTTCACAATAGGATTCATATCGATAGGAATGATGCCAATTTTCTCACTTTTGGAATATTCTCATATATCAATCCGATAACTGGCCACCCAATACCATCTCCAGCTAAAATCAAAGGACATGGTTTATATTTTCCAGACCACCGGTGCATCATTGATTTTGGTTTGGAAAATGGTATCATTGAAACTATTTGGAATTCTTCTCAGGATAATCATCAAACGACCAAAGCTCCTGGTTTGGAATCCTGTCAAGATTTCACACATTTTGGTTGCTCATTTCAAATCAGTAATAAGTTGATACAAAGAATGAATAAGGTAAAGAAAGAAGGTAAAGTTATTCGATTTAAAAAAACTTTATATAGATCCAAAAAGTATGGGGATTAGAGTTGTCATCAAAAATTTTATATTTTTTCATAAATTTTTAATAAATATTTTTTATATATCAATTTTCTCAAATAATGTGATGAGCCATCGACCTTTGGTTGTATAACAGGTAATCATGATAACATTTATTTGTTTGATTCGTGAGGTTCCTCTTGCCTATACCTGTAGAAAGTCACAAACTTTTGTTTCTAGACTTGGTCTGCATTTTGGCTTGAGGAATTGTCATCACTATAAACTAGGGAAATTGATATATATTAGATATTTATTTAATAATTTATGTAATAATATTAAATTTAGATGACTTCCACCCCTTATTTCAATAAAATGCAGGGGGGGTATTGCCAAATTTTCAAATCTGACATGTGAAATTGATGACTTAGAAAAATTTTGGTGATACCCACCCCTTGCTTCAATAAAATTCAGGGGAGAGTATTGCCAATTTTTTAAAACAGATATAGAATTTTTTTGACTTGTAAATATTTTGGTGATACCCATCCCTTACTTCAATAAAATTCATGGGGGGTTTTGCCAAAATTTCTTTTAAGACTTGTGAAATTCATGACATGTAAGAATTTTTGGGATACCAGTAAAATTCAGGAGGTAGTAAAGCCAAATTTTCATATAAGAATTTCAAGATTCATGATATGAAAGAATTTTTGTGATACCCACCCCTTACTTCAAAAAAATCCAAGGGTGGGGGATCGTCAAATTTTCCAAGGAGAAATGAAAATTTTATTTAAAAAAAGTGGGAGAGTAATGAAATTAAGGAAATTATTGGAAATTTTATGTACAAATAAATATGAACAGTTGAAGTGTGAGAGAAATAAAACAAACTAGTCATCCAACAATTTCTTTAAATGTTCAATTTCCTCAACAGATTTATTAGCTTTAACACATTCTATCAAGAAATATTTTTTTTTGGAATTTTCTTCATGATCAAACTTATATTTCATCTGCTCTTATAGGTTTTGATGTTTGAGTGTTTTCTCCTCTTTTTTTGATTTTTCAATACTTAGAGTTAACTCAAACTTCTTCTCCTCCGAATCTTGGGCCCGATCATCGTTCCGTAAAGAGAGCTGGTGCTTCCTCTCCTCCAAATCTTGGGCCCAATCATTCTTCCGTAAAGAGAGCTCGTACTTCCTCTCTTCCAAATCTTGTAGCCTATCATCCCTCCTTAAAGAGAGCTCATATTTTTCTTTTCAAACTTTAGAGTCTCTTTAGCAGCTTCCATTTGTTCTAGAGTGATAAGCAATGTTAACAATAAGTAGAAGAAAAGCAGAGTAAAGTATTAATAGGTATGATATCACTTACCAGCATCACGTTTCTCTAAAAACTGTTCCATCGAAGAAAAAGGGGTTTGTGATGAAGTATCACTTTTTTGTCTTCTTTGTGAGTGGAAATTTAGACTACTTGAAGCCCTATGCTTCTTGTTCAAGGTCATATTTTCCTCCCTATCATTGTCACTAGCTTCAGACTCAGTTGATTGTGGGTCCTGGGCTTGTTCATCAGCCTTTTAAGAAATAAGAAAATCTAAGTAAATAAAAAAAAGTATTGATAAGATAAAAGAAAAAAAAACAGACATGAGTTAGATTGGGTTGGGTTAAATCACCAATAGGATCAATAGCAAAGCTATCTAGATTCGTAGAATTTAGAAGAGGGGAGGCTTGAGTGGAGGAAGAGGATGGGAAAAGATTTGCTTTGACATCATGTTCAGAGATAGGATCTTCACCATCCAACATGTTAACAGGATTAACATTGGCTGGCTCTCCAAAAATTGCATCCATCTCTTTAAAGTAAAAACATAAAGTTTCATGTTTATTGTCTATGGATTTTATGCCCTTAGTTATATTGTTGTTGGTAACCCCAAAACCAGTGGAAGATGAAAGAGCCTTTGCCTTCTTGTATTTTGCTCGGTTATGCTTGAATCGTTCAGACATCTTTTTAGGCAAAAGATCAATCCTTCCCTTGGTCTTATTCTGTAATTTATTTGCCATTAAAAGATAGCCAGTAACTTTTGATGCGGGGGGCCATCCTACTTTAGTGGCATACTCAGTACCAAAACAAGAATCATAGTTAGATTTGGTTTTCAGCCAGTTGATAAGAATGAGATGTTCATCTTTTTTTAATTGAACGGTCTTTGATTTCTCAGCTGAGCAGGGGAAAGAGGAAGCAGTGGGAATTGAAGAACAACTGGGTGATGTCTGCCTTTGAGAAGATCTAGGATGACGAGGCATGTTGTTATAAATGAAGATGAAAAGGAGCAGAAACAAGCAGATGAGATAGCGAGATGAAAAGGAGCAGAATCAAATAGATGAAATGGGGTGAAATTCTGAGTGGATAGAATGAACAGGATGGGATGAGAATGGAAGTGCGCAGCAAGGTAGAAGGCTGGGATATCCAGAAAGTTGTCCAAGATGTGGTTATCAAATATTGAGGATAAAAATGTCAGATAAGAGGTGAACATTGACACGTAAAGTGTCTAATAACCCAATTATTAGCAAAAATAATTGCGGAAGATAATTGGGGTATGCAGATTATTTTCCGCAATTAATTTAATTGCAGATCGGTCAACATTGATACCCCCTATTGAATTAATTACATAGTTAAACAATTAATTAAAATTGCTTTATACTGGATTGAATTGATTACATGGATTTTTGCATGAAAATAATTCTGATTGTTTTAATCAAATCCTTTACATCCTTCTGTAATGTCTGTTTTGGATTCCTTTTCTCGCAGTTCTTATGTTTCAGGCTTACTCAGTTACCACTATTTTAATTAACTGGTTTGGGAACTTATGGTGGGAAAATTAGTTACTTATTCATGGGTTTAGTTAATTGTTTCCTGTTTTTCTCTTAATAACTATGTTTCATTTTTTTTTATATTCATGTTTTAGCTTATTACTATTTTGTATATACTGATTTGTGCCACTTCAGAGGTCCCCTGGTCCATAAAAAGGCCTTGGGTAATCCCCTTTAACTCATCACTTATTATACTCAATTTTAACATATTTTTTAAATATATATAACATGTTTATTCTATTTTTTATTAGTATTATAAGTCTAATTTAAAATGTAAATAATTATTCTAAGGTTTCAGTAAGTCTATTAATAATAGTAATTGTGAACCGCGCACTGAAATATAATTATAAAAATTATTATTATTATATTTAAATTAAAGCTCCCGTTGTGTCTCTACTCAGGCAATTGTCGTTGCATTTCTTTATTTCTCTCTCTTCCTTTAATTACAATTTTAAATTTCATTTATTATTAATTACTATCTCCTCATCTTATCCTAGTTCCCTTTTATTTCTTTCTTCTTCTTCTTCTTCTTCTAGATGACCAGCTTACACTTGGGGGCCTTTCCAAACGACAATGACAATACGCCACCTTGCGACAAACAACATTGCGCACAGACCACCCAAGCCAAAAAGGAATTTTTTTGCCGGGGACCGTGTTTCAAACTTGGGTTCGACCTTATAGGTTTTTATTAGATTAAATAACATATAAGTTTGAAGTGATGTCTTGGTCACTATAGAAAGTTAACCTTTGCACCTCTCACTTATATTATTAAATTTTTATTTCAATAACAGTGATTGTGGCTTAATTGCTGATTCACTGAGTGTAAGTGTTCAATTTTTGTTAATTATTCCTTGTTGACCATAATAGACTAATACTTTTAGTCCTAGAGGATCATTAATTTTTAATAAATTATTAAAATATTTTTGATTTATTGATTGACCATAATAGTACTCAGTACTTAGTCCCAATTTGCCAATTTATTATTTTTGGTATTATTATTTTGGTTTACTTATAAAACCTTTGTTGGTTGGTCCCATTATAATTATTGTTATTTCTTAATAAACAATTGTATTTACATATATTTGTATTAAATTTTTTGTTAATTAATTAATTTTGAATAAGAATTTAAAATTTTTGTTTTGTTAAAAAATCAATTATTTATCTTTTATTTCAAAAATAACAATTTGAATCATTAAATTAATTTTGATTCTTTGTTCACAGTTTCAATGTCCAGTAGTTTGGCTAAAAGCATGGATAAATTACATGTGGATGAGATTGAAGTGGATGGTGACACTGAATCTGTAGGTTCTTCTAAATTAACTTACAAAAATTATTCAGCTGACAAAAAACCCTCAGGATGTGGAAATGGCAGGAGAAGTGGCAAACCCCCCTCACCTAACACCTCTAATAATTCAGGAAAATCAACTCAAAGGTATAAAAATAAAAAAGATACCACTGACTCAACAAGTAAACAACCTGTCCAGTCACATCAAAGAACTGAGAGCAGAAAGTATGAAGTACAAGGCAAGAGTAGACACACTCTGGCAGCCGATGCAGGAATTATTAAATCCCAAACAGGCTCAAACTCCTCATTTCCCAGCCTCCCAGCCTCAGCCTCAACCTCAGCCCAATCAAGTACCCAGCTCCTTCACGTAAAATCAAACCACTCTGCAGGTGGAGCAGTGGAAATGGGATTACTTGATGAGCCATTACCAACAGAATGTTCAGCAACCAACAGCTCAACACCCTGGGCCATCCAGGACACCAACCTAACATCCATCTTGTCACCCCCATCCTTATCAGGGAGGCTGTCACGCGCCACGTGACACTTGAGGCAAAAGAAGCTCATTAAATCAATAATACAGAGGTCTAAATCCATACTCAAAGTGCAGAAAGCAATTCTCCATAGCAACTGCGACTTTCCTTTGTGTACTCACTATTCAACCGCGCTAGCCTAAAACTCTAAATCTAAATTAGTCAATCTCTCAATAGTGTGTCTCAGTCTTTTCCTCAATAAGCAACGCACAGCGCAATAGTCAATGTAATAGTACACTAAAAGGTTTATTAAATGTCTGTGAATTATTAAAAAGGGGTAGTAAGAATGAACGGAATGGTTAGTGGAGGATTAAGGGGTTAAAGGACGTTGGTGAGGAGGGTCCAGGTGTAACGGGTGTATTTTAATGGTCTGTGGTGTGTGGAATAGTGGATGGGTATGAGGTCAATGCGAGGAGGAGTAAAGGATATAAAAGGGGTTGGGTTTTTGGCTCGACATTCCTTAGAACTAAATTATAGAACATATATATAGTTAATAGTGGTAAAATTTTAGTTAAATCATTATTATTGTATCTTTCCTTATTTTCTCAGTAATCATTTCTAAATCCTAAAACCTTTGATTATTGAGTTTCCAAACCTTCGTGAGATTTTAAGAATTTTAATATAATCTTTAACTTATATTAGAATTCTTCTCAAACATATCTCAAAGCAGTAGCTCTTCCTTTGAGTCATCTTTGAATCACTTCCTTGAACATTTCTTCTGTGCCTTGACAAAGTTTCTAAACTCCTCTCTCCATCTCACTTCAGGAACACCCTTGACCTGGTGTGTAGGTCGTCCGGTGACAGAGGCAGAAGAAAGAAGGCACAGGGGAAGTTTCCTCCCTTGCCATGGTGAGTAATTTGTTTAATAAACATGTTGGTATGTATAATAACAAATATTTTTCAGGTAATATTGTGGATCCTGGTGAAAGAACAGTTAAACCCTTAAAAAGACAACTTCCTTTAATGAGTAGCCCCAATGATGTAATTAGAAAATTATCATTTGATGAACCTTTACATTTGACTTCTACTTCTTTAATTAATCCTTCTCTTGCAATTAAGAAAGATTCTGTTTCCCCTGAAGTCTATACTTTAATTGAGAAAACTTCTGAAGAAATATTGAAAGATACCCTTGATTTTAATGTTGTAAAAGACAAACATTTGAGAAGTGTGTTAATACATGAGAGTGATAGATTAAATAATTTGCACTTGCATTGTAAATTAAGTTCTTCTGTAAAAGATACAGCTTATTTTAAAATTAAAGAAACCTTGAATATTGTTCTTAGCCAACAAAAACAAATAAGGAGTGACCATAGATCTATCTCAGATAGAAATATCAATCTACATACACCACGGGAAATCTGGGGGTGAACTGCTAGCAGTTCCCTCTATTTGAAACTATCAGGAATTTGTCATGAAACTTTTGGGAAACCATCCTGAAACTGTCAGAAATATGTTTTTAAATCTGATGAAAAAACATTGAAAAAATAAACTGTCACAGATTGAATCCAGAACAATCCCTCCTTGAGCAGAGCTTAGGAACCACATTGAACATCAGTTAATCTCAGGTTTGGCAAAAGGTTTAACAACATCACTTAGCATACCTTAATATTCAAATATTAAACTTGAATATATGTTGCGTGTATGATATAGATGCATATGCATTTGAATTTGCATGGTGGATACTTATTGCATGTTAAAAATTGATGTGAAATGCTATCTAAAGTGTATGCATAATGACTATGAAGAATAGATATGCATAAAAAATATGCATAAAAATATGCATAAAAATATGCATGGTGATTACACA
The DNA here is from genome assembly GCA_030280995.1 of Hemileia vastatrix. Taxonomy (NCBI): domain Eukaryota; kingdom Fungi; phylum Basidiomycota; class Pucciniomycetes; order Pucciniales; family Zaghouaniaceae; genus Hemileia; species Hemileia vastatrix. The sequence goes on along the minus strand of JASXTE010000009.1, from coordinate 29,958,833 downwards.
TAAAAAATATGCATATTGAATATGCAAAAAAAGGTGCATATATGTATATGAATAAAATATATTAATATGCATATAAATCTGTATAATGAATATGCATAATGATTGAATAATGCAAAAAATGATGCTTAACAAGTATATTTTATGCATAAATAGAAATATGCAATATGAATTCATATTGCATACAGATAACACTGGCAAACCAACTTGACCAAAACTCATACTAAATTTTCATTCTGGACTAAAGGTGTGAGGGAAGGAAGAAAAACAGTCCGACGTTAGAAAAATGCTACATGCACTCATTTTGTAGCAGAGCAAATGATAAGTGCTGAATTATGGTTGGTGCCCATAATTTAGTATGATATCATAATTTTATTTAATTGTTTTCAATATTGAAAAGACTTTAGGTCGGTTGGTATGGATCTAGCTGTGCCAGGGTCTAGTCTAATTATTTTAACAATTTCTTAATAATTAATGGGTTTTAATACAAAAAGAGGTTGTATTTTTTGAGGGATATTGTATATGATAAGGTCTATTGTAAAAAAAACTTATATTGTTTAAAAATATTCCTGAATCAGATGTGGGATAATCACTACAAAAAATTGTAGTACTGTGGGCAATAAAATATATGCACAAGCAGTAAAGAAAGGACTGAGTGAACCCTTTTTGTGCAGTGGGAATCATTAGAGTGGAATTGTGGATGAAAAATATAATTCATTATTACCATTTTATTTAATCAAAAAATTTATATTATTAAAAACAACTATTGATTAATTGGTATTTGACCTTTGTGCATCACTCATATTTATCATTTGATTGATTTTTTGTCACCATTATGTTATTAATATTATAAGTATAGCAAAAACTTGTGTGCCCGACGCATACCAGGTGATGTTACACCTTTTATAATATTATTAAATAAAGGTAAAAAAATATGAAAATGATTTGTTTTACAAAAAATAAATTGATATCCAAAAGCAATATGAGGGATAAAAAGGTAAAATTAAAGGGATCAAATATGAAATAAAAAATTAAAGTAAAATTCCTGCCATCAAGAGCAAGTGGACATGATGGGGTGAACACCCACCAGTGGCACTAAACTTGGACTATAATTTCTTTTTTGTAAAAATAAAAAAATCCACTTGAGCTTTACCAAAACTTCAGGATGACAATTTTGCCATATCAAACAATTTCTAGTGCAATGATTGAAGAAAAATTCATTTTCATTGCAATAGAGAGAATTGATCACATCAGACTGCATGTGACAAAAAGTGTCCAGCACAAGTTCAGCTGAACTTGTGCTTGACACTTTTATGATGGAGAGTAGCAAGGGTGGAATTTTTCTTCAGTTCATCTGGTATTTCTTATAAACATGTCCACTGGTATTTGAACTTTGTGCCTCACTCATATTTATCATTTGATTGATTTTTTGTCACCATTATGTTATTAATATTATAAGTATAGCAAAAACTTGTGTTCCCAACGCATACTGGGTGATGTTACACCTTTTATAATATTATTAAATAAAGTAAAAAAATATGAAAATGATTTGTTTTACGAAAAATAAATTGATATACAAAAGCAATTTGAGGGATAAAAAGGTAAAATTAAAGGAAGCAAATATGAAATAAAAAATTAAAATTAAATTACTTCCATCAAGAGCAAGTAGACATGTTGGGGTGAACGCTCACCAGTGGCACTAAACTTGGAGTATAATTGCTTTTTTGAAAAACAAAAAAGTGCCAATCTGGGGTTTAACAAAATTTCAGCAGAACCATTTAGCCATATCAAACAACTTCTAGTGCAATGATGGAGAGAGAATTGATCACACCAGACTGCATTTGACCAAAATTGTCCAGCATAAGTTTGGCTGAACTTGTGCTGGACACATTTATGACGGAGAGTAGCTAGGGAAGAATTTTTCTTAAGTTAATCTGGTATTTCTTATAAACATGTCCATTGGTACTTGATCTTTGTGCCTCACTCATATATATCATTTTATTAATTTATTGTCACCATTATATTATTAATATTATAAGTATAGAAAAAACTCATGTGCCAAATGCATACCAGGTGATGTTACACCTTTTATAATATTATGAAATAAAAGTAAAAAAATATGAAAATGATTAGCTTTACAATAATTTAAATAGATATTAAAAAAAAAGAGAAATAAAAAAGTAAAATTAATCTCAAAGAGATCAATTATGAAAAACAAAATACTAGTAAAATTCTTGCTCTCAAGAGCCAGTAGAAGTGTTGAAACAAATGGGAGCCATCAGGGCTAAATTTTAGTAAGTGACCTTTTTTTATAAAGATAAAAAATTATACACCTGAGGTTGGGAAGAAAAACAGGTGGATGATTCAGCTAAACAAAACTACTTGTAGTGAAGTTTAATGAAAAAATGTTTTTTTGTTGCCATAGAGAGAATTGATCCCATCTGACTGCATGTGACCAAAAGTGTCCAGCACAAGTTTGGCCAAACTTGTGCTGGACACATTTATGATGGAGAGTAGCTTGGGTGGAAATTTTCTTCAGTTACTTCATCTTGTATTTCTCATAAAAATGTCTACTGGTATTTGATCAGTCTGTATCTTTTATATTTATCATACAATTAATATTTTATCACCATTATATTATTAATGTTATTAGTATAGCAAAAACTTGTGTGCCAAATACATACCATGTGAAGTTATACCTTCAATAATTTTTAAAAATAGACATAAATAAATATGGAAAGGATTATTTTTACAAAAATTAAATAGAAACTTAAAAGTAAAAAGAGGAATAAAAGAGTAAAATAAAAGTCAAAGAGTTCAAATATGATAAAAATACTAGTAAAATTCCTGCTATCAAGAGCCAGTAGAGGTGTTAAAGCAAATGGGAGCCATCAGAGCTTAATTGTAATAAGTGACCTTTTCTTTAAAGATAAAAAATTATACACCTGATATTGGGCAGAAAAGCAGGTGGATGATTCAGCCAAACCAAACTACTTCTAGTGAAATTTGATAAAAAATTTTTTTGTTGCCATACAGAGAATTGATCCCATCTGACTGCACATGACCAAAAGTGTCCAGCACAAGTTCGGCTGAACTTGTGCTGAACACTTCTATGATGGAGAGTGGCTGGGTTAGAATTTTTCTTCAGTTCATCTGGTATTTCTTACAAACATGTCTACTGGTATTTTATCTTTGTGCCTCACTCATACATATTGTTTGATTAATTTTTTGTCTTAATTATATTATTAATTATATAAGTATAGCATAAAATCGTGTTCCAAATGCATACTGAGTGATGTTACACCTTTTATAATATTATTAAATAAATGTATAAAAATATTAAAATAGTTTATTTTCAAAATTATTAATTGATATCCAAAAGAAATATGAGGAATAAAAAATTAAGTTAAAGGGATCAAATATGAAAAAAGAAATCCAAGTATTATTCCTAATATCAAAGGCCAGTAGAGATGTTGAAGCGAATGAGAGCCATCAGGGATAAATTGTACTAAATTGACAGTTTTTTAAAGATAAAGAAATTGTGTACCTGTGGTTTGGATGAACTCTAAGTGGATAATTCAGCTATATCAAACTACATCTAGTGAATTTTCTTATCAAATAATTTTTTTCATTGCCATAGAGAGAATTGATCCCATCTGACTGCACCTGACCAAAAGTGTCCAGCACAAGTTCGGCCGAACTTGTGCTGGATACTTTTATGATGGAGAGTAGCTAGGGTGCAGGTCTTCTTCAGTGCAACTGTTATTTTTTTAAAACATGTCAACTGGTATTTGATCTTTCTGTGTTATTCATATTTTATTATCTGATTAATTTTTTTTCATTAGAATATTATTAATTTTATTAGTATAGAAAAAACTTGTGCGCCAAATTAATGCCATGTTATATTAAACCTTTTATAATATTATTAAAAAATGTTAAAAAAATATGAAAATGATTTTTTTTCCAAAATTATAAATTAATATCCAAATGTAACATGAGTGATAAAAAAGTAAAGTAAAAGAGATAAAATATGAAAAAGAAAAATACAAGGAAAATTCCTGCCTTCAAGAGCCAGTAGAGGTGTTGAAACAAATGGGTGCCATCAGGGCTAAATTTGATAAAATTTAATTTTTTTTAAAGATAAAAAATTTTTCACCTGAGGTTTGTAAAAACTCAAGGTGGATAATTCAGCCATACCAAACGACTTCTAATGTAAGTATTTAGCATTTTTTTAATTTACTTTCCACAGAGAGAATTGATCCCATCTGACTGCACCTGAAAAAAAGTGTCCAGCACAAGTTCAGCCAAACTTGTGCTGGACACTTTTATGATGGAGAGTAGCTAGGGTGGAAGTGTTTCTCAGTACATCAGTTTTTTGTTTTTCACATTTCTATTGGTTTTTTAATTTTTTTTATCATTCAAATTTATCTTATAATTAATTTTTTGTCACCATATATATTGTTAATGTTTCTAGTATAGCAAAAACCTGAATGCCAAATGCAAAATTGGTGATGTTACACCTTTAATAATATTATTATATAAAGTTAAAAAAATATGAATATGTTTAGTTTTTAAAAAAATAAATTGATATTTAAAATTAAAAAGACTAATAGAAAAGTAAAATGAAAATAAATGGGATCAAATACGAAACAAAAAATACAAGTAAAATTTTACTATCAAGAGCCAGAAGTGGTGTTGGGACAGTTGGGGACCCCTAGGTCAAGACTTGGTCTAAACTTACTTTTATGTATAGCTAACAAACTTTGAGCTGAGGTTTGGACAGACTTCCAGGGGACAATTTTACAATATTAAACATTCTTTACTTCAATAATTGAGTGAAATATCATTTTCATTGCCATAGAGAGAATTTATCTTATATGACTTCATGCAACCAAAAGTTGAGAGTAGGCATACAGCAAATCTTCTTAAACTCAAAAGGGATTTCTTATAAACATTTCCACTGGTACTTGATCTTTCTGTGTCATTTAAATTTACCATTTGATTAATTTTTTGTCATAATTATATTATTAACGTTATTACTATAGTAATAACTTGTGTGAAAAATGCATACCAGGTGGTGTTCCACCTTTAATCATATATTATTAAATAAAGGTATAAGAGTATGAAAATTATTTATTTTAAAAATTAAAAATTGATATCCAAAGCAATATGAGCAATAAAAAAGTAAACTAAAAGGGATAAAATAAGAAAAAAAAATTTAAGGAAAATTCCCACTATCAATAACAAGTAGAGGTGTTAGATCAAATGTGCACCACCAGGGCTAAACTTGGACTATATTTTCTTTTTTGTTAAACCAAAGAAAGTGTCCTGATGAGTTTTGAAAAATCATCAGGAGGACATTTTGGCAATATGAGACTACTTATTGTGCAATGATTGAGCAAAATGTCATTTTCATTTCCATAGAGTAAATTTATCCCATCTGACTGCATGCAACCAAAAGTGTCCAGAACAAGTTCAGCGGAACTTATGCTGGACACTTTTATGATGGTGAGTATCTAGGTTGCAGGTCTTCTTCAGTTCATCAGGTATTCCTTATAAACAAATTCACTTGTATATGATCTTTCTGTGTCATTCATATTTATCATTTGATTCATTGTTTTTCACCATTATACTATTAATGTTATTAGTATTGAAAAAAATTATAAGCCAAATGCATACTGGGAGATGCTACATCTTTAATAATCTTATTAAATAAAAGTAAAAAAAATATGAAAAGTATTAGTTTTACAATAAATAAATTGATATTTGAAAGCAAAAACAGGAATAAAAAAGTAATATAAAAGTGATTAAATATGAAATTAAACATTCAAATAAAATTTCTGCCATCAAAGAAAATTTGAGTTTTCAGACCAAAATTGCACCACCAGTTCTAGATTTGGAATATATTCTCATTTTTTTTAAATTAATAAAAGTTTCCACCTGAGGTTTTCAAAAAAATCAGGAGGATAGTATAGCAGTATAAAACTACTTCTTGTGCAATGATTGAGCAAAAATTCATTTTAACTTCCATTGAGTAAATTTATCCCATCTTACTGCATGCAACCAAAAGTGTCCAGCACAAGCTCAGCTGAACTTGTGCTGGACACTTTTATAATGGAGAGTAGCTAGGGTGCAAGTCTTATTCAGTTAATCTTATATTCATTTTCAAAATTTCTATGGGTATTTGATCTTTCTGTGTCATCCATATTTATTATTTGATTATTTTTTAGTCACCATTATATTATTAATGTTTTTAGTATAGAAAAAAAATGTGTACTGAATGTACACTGTGTGATTTTTCAACTTTAATAATATTATATAATAAATGTAAAAAAATGTGAAAGTTATCAGTTTTACCAAAATAAAATTGATATTTAAAAGCTAAAGGATAAATAAAAGGGTAAAATTAAAATTAAAGAGATCAAACATGAAATAAAGATATTAAGTATAATTTCTGCTATCATGAGCCAGTAGAGGATTTAGAAAAAATGGCCACCATCATAGATTAACGTGGATCAAATTTACTTTTTACCAAAGTAAAAAATTGTCTACCTTAGCTTTGGACAAACTTTCGGGGGACAATTTGTCCATATAAAACTACTTTCAGTGCAATGATGGAGTGATCATTCAGTCTCATTTCCATAAAAAGAATTGATTGCATCTGACGGCATGCAACCAAAAGTGTCAAGCATAAGTTTGGCCAAACTTGTGCTGGACACTTTTATCATGGAGAGTAGCCAGGTTGCAAGTAATTTTAAATCCTCTGGAATTTCTTATAAACATGTCCACTGTTATTAAATCTTTGTGCCTCATATTTTTCAATTGATTAATTTTTTGCCACCATTATATTATTAATATTATCAGTATAGCAAAAACTTGTGTGCCAAATGAATACTGGGTGATGTTACACCTTTTATAATATTATTTAATAAAGGTAAAAAAATATGAAAATGATTTATTTTACAAAAAATAAACTTCTATCCAAAAGCAATATGAGAGGAATAAAGTAAAATAAAAGAAATCAAAGATAAAAATTAAAATCCAAGTTAAATTCCTGCCATAAACAGAAAAAAGAGATGTTGAATCAAATTAGCACAATCAGGGCTAAACTTGCACTAAATTTTCTTTTTTGTAAAAATAAAAAAAACTCCACTTGAGCTTTACCAAAACTTCAGCATGAAAATTTTGCCATATCAAACTACTTCTAGTGTAATTTTTTATCAAAAATTTATCTTCATTTCCATAGAGAGAATTGCTCCCATCTGACTGCACCCGACCATAAGTGTCAAGCACAAGTTTGGCCAAACTTGTGCTGGACACTTTTATGATGGAGAGTAGCTAGGGTAGAATTTTTCTTCAGTTCATCTAGTATTTCTTACAAACATGTCTACTGGTATTTTATCTTTGTTCCTCACTCATAAATATCATTTGATTAATTTTTGGTTGCCATTATATTATTAATTTTATAAGTATAGAAAAAACTCATGTACCAAATGCATACCAGGTGATGTTATGCCATTTATAATATTATTAAATAAATGTATAAAAATATGAAAATAGTTTATTTTAAAAATTATTAATTGATATCCAAAAGCAATATTAGGAATAAAAAATTAAGTTAAAGGGATCAAATATGAAAAAAGAAATCCAAGTAATATTCGTACTATCAAAGGCCAGTAGAGGTGTTGAAGCAAATGAGAGCCATCAGGGATAAATTGTACTAAATTGACTTTTTTTAAAGATAAAAAATTGTGCACCTGTGGTTTGGATGAATTCTAGGTAGAAAATTTGGCTATGTAAAACTACTTCCAGTGAAGTTTTTTATCAAATAATTTTTTTCATTGCCATAGCAAGAATTGATCTCATATGACTGCACCAGACCAAAGGTGTCCAGCACAAGTTTAGCCGAACTTGTGCTGGACAATTTTTTGATGGTGAGTATCTAGGGTGCAGCTCTTCTTCAGTGCAACTGGTATTTTTTTAAAACATATCCACTGGTATTTGATCTTTCTGTTTTATTAATATTTTATCATTTGATCAATTTTTTGTCACCAGTATATTATTATTTTTATTAGTATAGCAAAAAAACATGTGCCAAATGCTTACAGGGTGATTTTAAACCTTTAATAATTTTATTAAATACAGGTAAAAAATTATGAAAATGATTTGTTTTACATAAAATTAATTGATATCTGAAAGAAAAAAAAGGGATAAAAAGAAATAGGTTGAATAAAAGGGATTTTATATGAAATTAAAAATTCAAGCTAAATGCCTACTTTCAAGGCTCAGAAGAGGTTTTGGATAAAAAGGGCATCATCAGGAGTAAAATTGTACTTAATTTGATTTTTTGAAAAACTAAATGAAGTTTTCAACTGATTTTTTTCCAATATTTAGTTGGACACTTTGTCTATATCAAATTGCTTCTAGTACCATGATTGACCAAATTAAATCCTCATTTCCATATGCAGAATTGATCACATATGGCTGGAACAGGCCAAAGGTGTCAACCACAAGTTTGAGAATTCTTCTGGTGGACACTTTGATGATTGACAGTAGTAGGGTGCAAGTTTTCTTTAGTTATTCTAGTATTCCTCATAGACATTTCCAACTTATTTTTGGACAAAAATCAGGTGGAAAGTTTGTCCATATCAAATTACTTCTAATGCCATGATTGACTAAAAATTGATTCTCATTTCCATATAGAAAGTTGATCCCATATGACTGGATCTGGAAAAAGTGTCACCACAATTTTTGATAAACTTAAGTTTGAAAATTTTATGATGGAAAGTAATTGCAAGTCTTCTTCATTTCATCAATTAATCCTCATAAAAACTTCCACCTGTATTTTGGCCAAACTTCAGGTGGACACTTTGGCCATATTAAATTAATTCTAGTTCCATGTTGATAAAAAATGATACTTATTGCCATATATAGATATTAAACCCATCAGACTGTGCCTTTCCAAAAGTGTCTACCTGAATTATGGCTAAACCTCAGTTGGACACTTTTATGATGCAGAGTAGCTAGGGCAAAAGTATTCTTCAGTTAATTTGGTATTCATAATAAATTTATCCTCCTGAAGTTTAGCCTAACTTCAGGTGGACAATTTCGGAAAGCACCAGTTAGTCACTATCCATCAAAAAAGTGTTCACCAAAATTTTGGCTAAACTTGTGGTGGACCCCTTTGATCAGCCACAGTCAGATGAGATCAACTCTTTATATGGGAATGAGGATGATGTTTTGGTCAATCATGGAAAAAGAAGTAGTTTGATGTGGCCAAATTACCCCCCTGAAGGTCAGACAAACCTCACAAGGACACTTTTTAGCAGGGATTAACTGAGAAAAATCCATTTATCAGAAGGAAAATCTTTTATTGAATATATTCCAAGGTTTCATACTTGTGTATTATGGTCAGTATTAATTTTGAAAGTGTCTGTCCAAGCAATTTCATTGCCCATCATGACACATTTTGTTTTAAATGTTTCAAACTGCGTGATACAGTACTAAGGTGTCACATAGTATAATTAAGTTCTATTAAGTGCCCTCCTATGATGCCTAAATTTATAATTTAATATCTTACATAATAATTTTTTTTTATATAAATTCATCAATATTTTATTTAATTATCAAATTTAATAGAGCAAGTATCCTGAATTATTATATATGCATAAGCTTAGGTTAGATCAATTTGTGCTCAATTTGTGCTCAACAGAGGACCAAAATCTAGTTCTGGAGGATCAACTTGCGCATAATTTGGAATCAGTTGATATTCTGTCTATAATCAATCTGAGAATAAATGAAAATCTAACTCTAATTTACTTATGTTTATAAAGTATTCATAAACCTGGAATAAGTAAGGGACACTCTAAGTTTTAAGAGAGGGGATTGCTAGCAATTCACCCCTAGACTTCCCGTGGTGATTAAACCTTGAGTGAATTGAAACCCCTTATTGAGGAAAATTATTCATTAAAAAGTGAAATTAAATTTCTACAAAATGAGTTTAAAAAGCTAAAATATGATTTCCATGCACTGAGTGCCAAACACACAGTTTCTGATGACAGAAATATTTTATCTATTGAAAAAGTAAATGAGCAGATGTCCAAAATTCCAAGGATAAGAAACTATGTGGCTGACCTGAAGGAAAATTTTTTAACCTTTACCATCAATAATTATGGTATAAATGAGAATGCTGCCCATGAGCTGCATAAAAATAAAAGAAAAGAACCTGAACAGAGTTCCTCTTTTCTTACTCATATTTCAGCCATTAAAAAAACTGACAATGACTCTGTAAAATCTTTTTCTACTAGCAAAAAATCTTGTGATGGTCATGTACCAGCTGTTTCTGTAAAAAATGAAATTTCTGAACACCTGGCAAAACTTCAGGAATTATTAATAATAAATAATTCAAACCAAAGGATGGACCATCCCAGTAGTCAGAAAAATTGGCCTAAATTGGACCAATATCCTACCTTTGATGGTGATTCTTCATCTGATTGGCAACACTTTATCCAAAGAATTGATAAATGAAAGAGATCTTATAAACTACCTGATGAGGAAATTGTTTCTAAGCTAATTTCTTTATTTTCCAATGTAGCCTTGATGTGGTATGAATCTGTTCTTTTAGATAACAATCATTATGCATGGAATGATTGGAAATCCTTAATTGAGAATCAGTTTGGTGGTTCAAAATTCAGGTTGGCTCAGAAAAGACTATATGAGAATACTAGATATGTATCCTCCTCTGTTAAAAAACCCATTCTTTTTCTTATGAAAGTAAAAAAAATCCTGAGAGCAATTGATCCAAAGGTGGATTATGATATTTGGAGAGATAAAATCTTGTATAAATTACCAAAACCTCTTAGAGATTTAATTTTAGCTAGAACTGAGCATGTAAGGGAAAATTCTTCTTTAATTAATATATGTAATGAAGTACTTCTCAACCATAGATATGAACCAAAGAATTACCCTGGAAGATATTATCATGATTAAAATAAACCCTCTACAAAGCCCCCAGAAAAACCTGGTAAACCCTCTGCCCCAGTTGCACCTAAAAAATATGCAACAAATACTTGTTATAAATGTAACAAATCATGGCAAAAGGGTCATGTTTGTGACAAGAAAATTCATCTTGTTGAACAAAATGAAGACACTGATGAAGCTGAAATTGATATCAATAATTTTTCTAGTGACTGTGAAAGTAATATCTCCTATAACAATGAATCTGTTAAATATGTTTTAATGTTGGAACAGGATGTCCATTATTTAGATAATATATCTGAAGAATGTGTATTGGATTTATCTTCAGTGGAAAATGCTGAAATAATTAAAGATATTACTAACAATTCTATATCCATATCTCCTTTGAAGGCACCTGTTATCATTAATGGTAAAAATGTTGATGTAGTTCTTGACTCTGGTTCTGGGGGAAGTGTAGTGTCTGAAAGAGCCTTAGCTTCAGTAGATAAGGATTATTTGGGTAAATTGTTACCTATGAATTCTGAAAAATGGAGAGGGTATGTTTCTACCTTGTGTCCCATTGGCAAATACAAAACCTCTGTATTCTTCAAATATAATGGTGGTTTTGTCAGAGCTATTTGTGAATTTTTGTCATGAAAAATGATAATTTAAGAAATTGGTTTATTATGTGTAATAATGTTTTAACCATGTTTGTTGTGAAATTGGACCCAGCAAATAATTTCTTCACCTTGGGATTGAATGGCAAAAAAAAATTCAACATTTCCTCCTCTAGAAAACCTTCTGGGCATCTGTTAAAGTCTTGTAACTCACTGATCTAGTGTAAAGGCAGACCAACAATTGAAATGGATGATTTATTAAATGAAATAAATACTGCTTCTTTTGGTGATCAGTTAACTAGTGAACAAAAGGATTCTATAATTGCCTCAATTACCTCTTTCCCTATGGCTTTCGCTCATGGCTCTCATGTCTTAGGAAGTGTTCAGGAAGAAATGGAAACTACCTTATCCTGTAACTTGAGTGATATTCCTCCTAGTCTTAAGAAAAAACCATATCCATCTTCTCCAAAAAAAAGAAAGGATATTGAAGATAATATTGCCACGTAATTGAAAATGAATATCATTGAGAAAGTGGATCTCACACCCAAATAATGTGTCATCTCCTCAGTCTTGATCTCTTATGAAAAAGATAAGGCTAGATTATGTGGAGATTACAGAGCATTAAACACTTATACTGTTGATATTTATCTTTACCCAGAATTAATTCAATACATGCTACCTTGCAAGGTGCAAAATTTATTAGTTGTCTGGATGGTAATAAAGGGTATCATCAAGTTCCAGTTGAGAAAAATTCTCAATTTTTTTTGCTTATTGCTACTCATATGGGAATATATAAGTATTTAAGAATGCCATTTGGCCCTAAAAACGCACCTTCAGTTTTCCAAAAAGTCATGGATAACACTTTCCATCAGTAAATAATTGAAGGATGGCTTATGGTGTATATTTATGATATCATAGTTTTTTCTAATAATTTTGATGAACATATGATTCATTTAAATAGAGTTTTTTGAAAAATGGATGAAATCAATATGACCTTGTCCTTAAAAAAGTGTAAATTTGGCTTTCAATCATTCAAAGTCCTTGGCCATGTTGTGTAAGGCCTACAAATTTGTGTAGACCACAACAAAGTTGCTTCTATTCAAAATGTAAAGGCACCAACTTCTGTAAGAGAAATCCAAAGTTTTTTGGGTACGTGTGGCTATTATAGAAAGTATATCAAAAATTATCAGGTCATAGCTTTTCCTCTTACTAAACTAACTAGGAAAGATGTTGCATTCATCTGGAATATTGACTTTCAAAAAGCTTTTGATGCATTAAAATGATGTTTAATGACAGCTCCTATCTTAGCTCTCCCAGATTTCAACAAACCATTTGTCCTGTATACAGATGCTAGCTTTGTTGGGCTGGGTGCTACCCTTTACCAGAAAATAATTATTAATGATAAATCTCCAGAGGTTGTAATTTGTTATATTTCAAGAACCTTGAAAAATTGTGAATTGAAATATGGTGCCACTCAATTAGAATGCTTAGCAGTTGTTTGGGCACTTGAGAAGCTTCATTACTACCTAGATGACCAAAAGTTTGAATTGGTAACTGACTGTAGTGCTGTGAAGTCCCTCTTAAACCTATAAAAACATAATAGACATATGTTCAGGGGGCAACTTGCTGTTCAAGAATACAGAGGAAGAATGACAATTATCCATAGGGCTGGAAATGTTCACTCCAATGTTGATATGCTGTCAAGATTGCCTCTTCCAAATAATTATTCCAATCCTGCTTATGTATCTGAAGATGATACTGTTCATATCCATGGTATATTTATAGTTGATATGGAAGAAGAGTCATTACCATTTATTCTGTGTTCATATGATAAAGATTCTGATTTAAATAAATTAGTTGCTATCTTAAATGATCCTAAGAATGCTTCAACTCAAGCATTGATTAAAACTCTTCCTGAAAAAGTATCAAAATGCTTTGCTTAAAGGAAAGTTTTCTATTGAAGATGGTTATATATATTATAGAAGGAAGCTTACTGATGTAATTGTAATTCCTCCTTCTATGAAAGAAACTATCCTAAAGCTTTTTCATGATCACATATTAGCTGGTCATTTTGATCTTGAAAAGACATTAATAAGGATAAAAAACACTGCTTAGTGGGCTAATATGTCTGAAGATACAAAATTATATGTTGAATCTTGTGATTCCTGTCTGAAATCTAAAAGGTTGACAGGTAAAAGAGAAAGGTTATTACAACATATTGAAGCACCTGATGCTCCTTGGAAACTCATTAACATAGATTTTGTCACTGGTCTTCCTGTAGCAGGTAAAGACAGTTATAACTATTGTTGGGTAATAGTGGATAGATTCACAAAAATGGGCAAGTTTATTCCCACCCACAAAGAAATTGGCTTTCTTATGGTGGACTTACATGTTCAATATTATTGGATTTCTGAAAGCCATTATCTCTGATAGAGATCCAAAATTTACTTCTGAGTTTTGGACCTCTTTGATGGATATTTGTGGCTGTGAGTCAAAGTTGTCTACAGCTCACCACCCTCAGACTGATAGTCTAGCCAAGAGAATGATTCAAACTCTGCAAGATATGATTAGAAGGAATTGTGCCTTTGCATTAGAATATAAGCACAATGATAGATTTACTCATGACTGGGTCACTCTATTTCCTGGTCTTGAATTTGAATATAATAGTACTGTTCATTCTGTCACTGAGAAAAAGCCTTTTGAGCTTTGGTTAGGTTATGTCCCAAATACTCCTGCTCAAATTATCAATAATAAATTACCTCAGTTGGAACTACACCATGGTGTAAAATCTTTTGTGCAAATGCAACAGCTGTGCAGAAAACATACTCAAAGTTGTATTGATAAAGCATTTGAATATGAAAAGAAGATATGGGATAAATCCCATAAAGAATACACATTTAACAAGGGTGATGAAGTGTTGATATCTACTGCCCCTTTCAATCTACAAGGTAACAGCAAATTAAAAGATCTTTTTGTGGGACCATTTTTTGTTAAAAGAATGGTTGGAGATAATGCAGTAGAAGTTGTATTGTATTCTCCATATGATAGGAAACATCTTGTTTTTCCCATTTCTTTGCTTAAGCCTTATACTTCCAACAGTGACTTATTTCCCAAAATAAGGGGAAAACCTAAGAAAAACCCTCAGGAAGTCACAGAAACTGCAGAAATTGATAAAATTCTCAATGATAGAATTATCACATCTGAAAGAGGTACATAATATTTATTGAGATATAAGAACAAATCATCTGAACATGATGCATGGATACCTGGCAAAGAAATTTCAAATCTTCCTAGTCTGTTAAAGAAGTACAAAAAGAAAAAATCTTAGCATTTTTTTATTGTTTTTTTTAGAGTGAGGGAGTGTCAGCCAGGCTATACCAGGAGCCCAGTAAATTTTATGTCAATTTACCGTAACTAAAAGAGGGCGTAAAAATTTGCTTATTATGTATATAAATTAATCTTATATTGCATAATGAAATGATATAATTATTTAATAAATATATATAAATATTATATTAATTTTATAATTATATAAATTATTTATACATTTAAGTTAATAATTATATATATTCTATAAATTATGGCGCATTTTTATGTATTTAATAAAGATAAATTAATAATTAATAAATTATAAACATATATTATAATTATAAGTGTAAAATTAACTTATAGTATAATTAAATTAATTAATTAAATTTATATATTAAATAAAGCCATACATATCTTATTAAACAATAATATTGGGCTCTTTTTTGAACCCTTAATTGTGTCAGTAAAATTAGTAAATAGATTAAAACACTTATTTTATAAGGTGGTATTAAAATTCTCACTTTAAATTAAAAATATCATTAAATTTATTATTTGTTTTATTTAAACTATTTATTGAATTAATTACATAGTTAAAACAATTAATTAATTTTGCTTTATACTGGATTAAGTTGATTACATGAATTTTTGCATGAAAATAATTTTATTTGTTTTAATTAAATCCTTTACATCCTACTGTAATATCTGTTTTGGATTCCTTTTTCTCACAGTTCTTATGTTTCAGGCTTACTTAGTTACTAATATTTTAATTAACTGGTTTGGGAACTTATGGTGGGAAAACTAGTTACTTACTTACAGGTTTTGTTTATTGTTTCACGTTTTTCTCTCAATATCTATGTTTCTGTTATCTTCTTTTATATTCTTGTTTTACCTTATTAATATTTTGTAATTACTCATTTTGGTGCTTCAGAGGATCCATGTCAATTTACCGTAACTAAAAGAGGGCGTAAAAATTTGCTTATTATGTATATAAATTAATCTTATATTGCATAATTAAATGATATAATTATTTAATAAATATATATAAATATTATATTAATTTTATAATTATATAAATTATTTATACATTTAAATTAAGAATGATATATATTCTATAAATTATGGCGCTTTTTTTATGTATTTAATATATACAAATTTATAATTAATTACTTATAAATATATATTATAACTATAAGTGTAAAATTGACTTATAATGTAATTAAATTAATTAATTGAATTTATATATAAAATAAACCTTTGTCATACATTATTAAACAATAATATTGGGCGCTTTTTGACCCTTAATTGTGTCATTTAAATTATTAAATAAATTATAACATTTATTTAATAATATGGTATAAAAATTATGACTTTAAATTAGAAATATTGTTAAATTAATTATATGTTTCATTTATACTAATTATTGAATTAATTACATAGTTAAAAAAATTAATTAAAGTTGATTTATACTGTTGAATTGAATTGATTACATGGATTTTTGCGTGAAAATAATTCTAATTGTTTTAATTAAATCCTTTACATCCTACTGTAATATCTGTTTTGGATTCCTTTTTCTCACAGTTCTTATGTTTCAGGCTTACTTAGTTACTAATATTTTAATTGACTGGTTTGGGAACTTATGGTGGGAAAACTAGTTACTTATTCATGGGTTTAGTTAATTGTTTCATGTTTTTCTCTTAATATCTATGTTTTATTTCTATTTTTTTATATTCATGTTTTAGCTTATTATTATTTTGTATATAATGATTTGTGGCGCTTCAGAGGTCCCCTGGTCTATAAAAGGGCCTTGGGTAATCCCCTTTAACCCATCACTTATTACACTCAATTTTAACATATTTTTTAAATATATATAACACGTTTATACTATTTTTTATTAGTATTATAAGTCTAATTTAATGTGTAAATAAATATTCTAAGGTTGCAGTAAGTCTATTAATAATAGTAATTGTGAACCGTGCACTGAGATATAATTATAAAAATTATTATTATTATATTTAAATTGAACCTCCCGTTGTGTCTCTACTCAGTTAATTGTTGTTGCATTTCTTTATTTCTCTCTCTTCTTTGAATTAAAATTTTGAATTTCATTTATTATTAATTACTATCTACTCACCTTATCCTAGTTCACTTTTATTTCTTTCTTCTTCTTCTTCTTCTTCTTCTAGATGGCCGGCTTACACTAACACTTCATCTTTTGTAGCTCAAAACATTGTACAGTGCCCCACCAAAAGTTTGAGAACAGTCTTGTTTTGATGTAACTCACTCAATATTGCTCAGAAAAACATCTGGTTTTGTATTCTGTTACAAAAGCATGTTTCTAATCTATCTAACATACTAAAAATACAATATAACTGGAATAACATAAAGAAAAATCCAAAATGTAAAAAGAAATTTTTTTAGCTGCACCTAAACTTTTTTCCAGATAGATGAAATACTTACCTGAAAATAGCCCCAAGTATCACAGAATGACTTCTCAAAGCTAAATGTTAAAAAAATATATATCAAAAAAGATAATATTTTTTTTGTGTTGATTCCCCCTAAGTGCCATGGTTAAAAAATTTCCCAATCATGTAAAAGGAATAATCAAATTTCATTCAATGTTACTCTTAAAAGGCATAGATGACCGAAAAAATTGATTTGGAGTAGAAATATCAGTTAGTATAAGCCAATATGAGGTAAGATAAGGCTTGGAGGAGTGTGGGTAACACTACACAATATAGGTGGCTGAATTGCTAGCAAGTCCCAACCTGAACTCAGATATAGCTCAAACTGAGCTCAGACTGAACTCAGATGTAACTCAAACTGAGCTCAGACTGAACTCAGACTGAACTCTACTTGAACACCCACCTAAAACTGCTCTGCTGAGTGGTGTTCATCCCTGATTGTATGCTTCATTTGTAAATAGCTCAATGTGTGTTCAATCTGTGGTGAATTTGGGTCCAAGGTTGCGGAATTGCTAGCAAGTCTGCACACCATATTGTGCACTGTAATGTGACAAAAGTTAAGTTGCATGCATTGAAGACTTTGGAAGTGTTTCCACAAAAGCAAAAAGTTTGGGTGTGATGTATGAAGCTGTGATAAGGTAGGGAGTGAAAAAAAAGTGTTACAGAGGAAAAATGATGAGGATTGGTGTGTGGTTGTCATGAGAAGAGGAATGTAATGGTGAAATGGAAGGAAACTCCAGTGAAAAATGTGCAAAATACATAAAAATGCTATTCACAGACTTTTGGTAGGCCACTGTACATACAATACCCCACAAGAAGTCCTTGTGATTTTTTTTTGCAGATGCTCTTCCACCAACCACCACCTTTCCAATCTTCCCACTACATTTAAATCACCTTTAGAAGTATTCTTTGCAACAGGTAACATTCTTTTTTCCCATTCTTAGCCTTGATTTTTTAATTTCTCAAATAAATTTTTTTTTATCTTTTTTCCCTCACTATAGTTACATCTAGAGATGGAATAAAACAATTGACAAATGAGACAAGAGGAGAAATAGTTGGCATGGCCAAATTGGGCAAAATGCCAGCAGTTATTTGCAAAAATCATTTCCATCCCAGACTCAACTTGTCAGCCAGGCTATACCAGGAGTCCAGTAAATGTTATTTCAATTTACTGGAACCAAAAGTGGGTGTAAAAATATGCTTATTATGTATACAAATGAATATTATATTGAATAATGAAATGATATAAGGATTTCTTTTAATATATATAAAATAAGTATTATATTAATTTCATTATTATATAAATTATATATACATTCAAATTAAGCATAATAAATGTTATATTCTATAAATTATGGCGCATTTTTTATGTATTTAATAAATATAAATTAAAAATTAATTAATTATAAACATATATTATAATTATCAGTATAAAATCAACTTTTGATGTAATTAAATTAATTAATTAAATTTATATATGAAATAAAACCTTACATATGTTGTTAAACAGTTATATTGGGCACTTTTTTGGTTCTTAATGGTTTCATTAAAGTATTAAACAAGTTAAAACACTTATTTAAATATATTATTAATGTTTTATTCTAAAAATTAGTAATTTTGTTATAATAAGTATTTGTTTTAAATTAAATTAATTATTACTATCAGCCGGTCTTCTAGAAGAAGGAGAAGAAGAGAGAAAGAACAGAGAAGAGGAGGAGGAAATAGAGGAAAAGGTTATAAAAGATAAAGAAATAAAATAATAATAAAAATTTAATTATTCTAAAAGAAAAGGCAACAAGTATTTCTCGGGACTTGACACAATAGTGAGGGTTATTAAATTATAATATATTTATTTAAATAGGAGTTATTTTCCAATGCTCTGCAAACACTTGCTATTATTAATAGACCTATTTCAACCTTAAATGAATTATTTAATTTTAAATTTAGAGTTATAATGCTAATAAAAAATAAAATAAACATGTAATATTTAAAATTGTAATTAAGTTGAGTGTATAATAAGTGGTGTGGCTACAGGGGATTATCCAAAGCCTTTTATAAACAAGGGATCCTCTGAAGCACCAAAATGAGTAATTACAAAATATTAATAAGGTAAAACAAGAATATAAAAGAAGATAACAGAAACATAGATATTGAGATAAAAACGTGAAACAATAAACAAAACCTGTAAGTAAGTAACCAATTTTCCCACCATAAGTTCCCAAAACAATTAATTAAAATAATAAGTAACTAAGTAAGTCTGAAACATAAGAAGAGTGAGTAAAATAATCCAAAACAGGTATTACAGTGAGATGTAAAGGGTTTAATTATAACAAATAAAATTATTTTCATGCAAAAATTCATGTAATCAACTTAATCCAGTATAAAGCAAAATTAATTAATTGTTTTAACTATGTAATTAATTCAATAAATAGTTTAAATAAAACAAATAATAAATTTAATGATATTTTTAATTTAAAGTGTGAATTTTAATACCACCTTATAAAATAAGTGTTTTAATCTATTTACTAATTTTACTGACACAATTAAGGGTTCAAAAAAGAGCCCAATATTATTGTTTAATAAGATATGTATGGCTTTATTTAATATATAAATTTAATTAATTAATTTAATTATACTATAAGTTAAATTTACACTTATAATTATAATATATGTTTATAATTTATTAATTATTAATTTATCTTTATTAAATACATAAAAATGCGCCATAATTTATAGAATATATATAATTCTTAATTTAAATGTATAAATAATTTATATAATTATAAAATTAATATAATATTTATATATATTTATTAAATAATTATATCATTTCATTATGCAATATAAGATTAATTTATATACATAATAAGCAAATTTTTACGCCCTCTTTTAGTTACGGTAAATTGACATAAAATTTACTGGGCTCCTGGTATAGCCTGGCTGACACTCCCTCACTCTAAAAAACAATAAAAAAATGCTCAGATTTTTTCTTTTTGTACTTCTTTAACAGACTAGGAAGATTTGAAATTTCTTTGCCAGGTATCCATGCATCATGTTCAGATGATTTGTTCTTATATCTCAATAAATATTATGTACCTCTTTCAGATGTGATAATTCTATCATTGAGAATTTTATCAATTTCTGCAGTTTCTGTGACTTCCTGAGGGTTTTTCTTAGGTTTTCCCCTTATTTTGGGAAATAAGTCACTGTTGGAAGTATAAGGCTTAAGCAAAGAAATGGGAAAAACAAGATGTTTCCTATCATATGGAGAATACAATACAACTTCTACTGCATTATCTCCAACCATTCTTTTAACAAAAAATGGTCCCACAAAAGGATCTTTTAATTTGTTTTTACCTTGTAGATTGAAATGGACAGTAGATATCAACACTTCATCACCCTTGTTAAATGTGTATTCTTTATGGGATTTATCACATCTCTTCTTTTCATATTCAAATGCTTTATCAATACAACTTTGAGTATGTTTTCTGCATAGCTGTTGCATTTGCATAAAAGATTTTACACCATGGTGTAGTTCCAACTTAGGTAACTTATTATTGAGAATTTGAGCAGCAGTGTTTGGGACATAACCTAACCAAAGCTCAAAAGGCTTTTTCTCAGTGACAGAATGAACAGTGCTATTATATGCAAATTCAAGACCAGGAAATAGAGTGACCCAGTCTTGAGTAAATCTGTCATTGTCTTTATATTCTAATCCAAATCCACAATTTCTTCTAATCATATATTTCATATCTTCCAGATTTTGAATCATTCATTCAGCTAAACCATCAGTCTGAGGGTGGTGAGCTGTAGACAACTTTAACTCACAGCCACAAATATCCATCAAAGAGGCCCAAAACTCATATGTAAATTTAGGATCTCTATCAGAGATAATGACTTTTGGAAATCGAACAATATTAAACATGTAAGTCCATCATAAGAAAGCTAATTCCTTTGTGGATTCATCTTTGTGGGTGGGAATAAATTTGCACATTTTGGTGAATCTATCCAGTATTACCCAACAAGAGTTATAACTGTCTTTACCTTCTACAGGAAGACCAGTGACAAAATCCATGTTAATGATTTTCCAAGGAGCATCAGGTGCTTCAATATGTTGTAAAAATCCTGCTCTTTTACCTGTCAATCTTTTAGATTTTTCACAAAAATCACAAGATTCAACATACAATCTAGTGTCATCAGACATATTAACCCACCAAGCAGTGTTTTTGATTCTGATAATGGTTTTTTCAAGATGAAAATGTCCTGCTAATATATCATCATGGCATAGTTTTGAGATGGTTTATTTCATGGAAGGAGGGATAACAATGACATTGGTCAGTTTTCTCCTGTAGTAAATATAACCATCTTCAATGGAAAACTTTCCTTTATTTAAAGCACTCTGGTACTTTGGCGGAAGAGTTTTTATCAATGCTTTGATAGAAGCATTCTTTGGATTATTCAAGATAGTAAACAATTTATTCAACTCAGAATCTTGTTAATATGAATCCAGAATTAATTGTAACAGTTCCTCTTCCATATCAACAATATATATACCATGTATATGTACTGTATCATCTTCAGGTACATAGGCTGGATTTGATACATCATTTGGAAGAGGTAATCTGGACAACATATCAACATTTGAATGAAAATTTCCAGCCCTGTGAATAATAGTCATTCTACCTCTGTCTTCTTGAACAGCTAGTTGCCATATAAACATATGTCTATTTGGTGTTTTCAAGTTTAATAGGGATTTCACAGCACTGCAATCAGTAACTAATTTAAAATTTTGATCATCTAAATAATAATGAAGCTTTTCTAAAGCCCATACAACTGCTAAGCACTCTAATTGAGTGGCACCATATTTCAATTCACTTTTTCTTAAGGTTCTTGAAATATAACAGATTACTACTTCTGAAATGTTTTCATTAATAATTTGTTTTTGATGAAGAGCAGCTCCAAGGCCAATAAATCTTGCATCTGTATAAATAACAAAAGGCCTATTAAATTCTGGGAGGGAAAGGATTGGAGCTGGCATTAAACATCTTTTTAATGTATCAAAAGCTCTTTGACTATCCTCATTCCATATATAAGCTACATCTTTTCTTGTTAGTTTGGTAAGTGGTAAGGCTATGACTTGATAATTTTTTATGTATTGTCAATAGTAGCCACACATTCCCAAAAAACTCTGTATTTCTTTTACAGAAGTTGGTGCTGACACATTTTAAATAGCAGCAACTTTTCCTTGGTCTACACATATCTGTAAGCCAGACACAACATGACCCAGGACATTTAAGGATTGAAACCCAAATTTACACTTTTTTAAGGAGAAAGTCATGTTAATTTCATCCATTTTATGGAAGACTTTATTCAAGTGTTGTAAATGTTCATCAAAAGTTTTAGAAAAAACTATGATGTCATCAATATAAACCATTAACCAACCTTTAATTATTTCTTGATGAAATGTCTTATCCATTACTCTTTGGAATACTGAAGGGGAATTTTTAGGGCCAAAAGGCATCCTAGCATATTTGTGAATTCCCATATGAGTTTCAATCAGCAAAAAATTTTGGGAAGACATTTAAACAGGTATTTGATGATAATAATTATTCCCATCCAGACAACTTATGAATTTTTCACTTTGCAAGGTAGCATGTATAGAGCTAATTCTGGGTAATGGGTAAATATCATCCACAGTATAAGTATTTAATGCTCTATCATCTCCACAAAGTCTAGCTTTATCTTCTTCATAAGAGATTAAAACTGGAGAGATGACACAATATTTTGGTGTAACATCTACTTTTTCAATAATATTCATACTCAATAAAGTGGAGATATTATCATCTATATCTTTTCTCTTTGTGGGAGAGTCAGGGTAAGGTTTTTTCTTTAGGCTAGGAGGTATTTCATCCAAATTGAAGGATAGAAAAATTTTCATTTCATCTTTAACCAAGCCTAACAAATGGGAACTATGAACAAAAGCCATTGGGAAAGATGTAATTAAGGCCACTAATGAATCTTTTTGGTCATCAGTTAATTGATCAACAAATGAAGCTGTTTCAATTTCAGACAATAATACATTCATTTCCTCTGTTTGTCTACCTTTATATTGAATCAAAGAATGACAAGATTTTATTAAGGGTGCAGAATGCTTTTTAGAAGAAGAAATTTTAATTTTTTTTTCCAATTCATTCCCAAAGTAAAACAATTATTTGCAGGATCCAATTTAGTGCCAAACATGGTTAAAATATCATTTCCCATGATAAACCAATTGCTTAAATTGTCATTTTTCATCACAACAAATTTTCAAATAGCTCTGATAGAACCACCATTATATTTAAAGAACACAGTGGTTTTGTATTTGCCAATGGGACATAAAACAGAACCATAACCTTTCCATTTTTCAGATGTTATAGATAATAATTTGCATTGATAATCCTTATCTACAGAAGAAAGTGCTTTCTCAGACACTACACTTCCTCCAGCACCAGAGTCAAGAATAACCTCAACATTTTTACCATTAATGATAACTGGTGCCCTCAAAGGGGATATTAAAATGGAACTGTCAGGAATATCTCTAATTACTTCAGCATTTTCTACAGAAGATAAGTAAAAATAACAAATATCAGATCAATTATCTAAATATTGGATATCCTTTTCTAAAACCAGAACTTCCTGAGAAGACTCATGGTTATAAGAGATATTGCTATTACAGTCACTGGAGGAATCATCAAGTTCAGCTTGAGTATTTTTAAATTTCTCATTTTGTTCTACAAGATGAATTTTCTTGTCACAAATATGTCCTTTTTGCCATGGCTTGTTACATTTAAAACAAGTATTAGTTGCATATTTCTTTGGAGCAACTGGGGCAGAGGGTCTACCAGTTTTTTCTGGAAGTTTTTTGGAGGGCTTTTGTTTATCATGATAAGATTTAACAGGATAATTCCTTGGTCAATATCTATGATTTAGTAGAACTTCATTACAGATATTAATAAAGGAAGAATTCTCTCTAACATGCTCAGTCCTTGCCACAATCAAATCTCTCAGAGAATTTGGTAATTTATAGAGAATTTTATCTCTCCAAATATCATAATCCATTTTAGGATCCATTGCTCTAAGAATTTTTGTAATTTTCATAAGGAAAACAATAGGTTTTTCAGGAGAGGAGGACACATATTTAGAATTCTCATATAATCTCTGCTGGGCAAGCCTGAATTTGGAACCACCAAATTGATTTTCAATCAAGGTTTTCCATTCTTTCCAAGTATAATTTTGATTGTCTAGTAAGACAGATTCATACCACATTAAAGCAACATTGGGAAATAAAGATATTAATTTAGAGAAAATTTCCTCATCTGGAAATTTATAAGAGTTTTTCAGATTATCAATTCTCTGAACAAAGTGTTGCCAGTCAGATGAAGAGTAACCATCAAAAGTGGGATATTGATCCAGTTTGGGCCAATTTTTCTGGCTACTTGGATGGTCCATATTTTGGTTTGAATTATTTAACATTAATAGTTCCTGAAGTTTAGCCAGGTGTTCAGAGATTTCATTATTTACAGAAACAGCTGGTTCATGACCATTAAAAGATTTTTTGCTAGAAGCAAAAGATTTTACAGACTCATTGTCAGTTTTTTTAATGTCTGGAATATGGGGAAGAAAAGAGCTTCTCTGTTCAGTTTCCTTTCCCTTATTTTTATGCAGCTTATGGGCAGCACCCTCATCTACACCATAATGATTGATGGTTAAGGCTGAAAATTTTTCATGCAGGTCAGACACATAGTTTATTATCCTTGGTATTTCAGACATCTGGTCATTCATTTTTGCAAGGGATAAAACATTTCTGTCCTCAACAACTGTGTGTTTGGTACTTAGTGCATGGAAATCATTTTTTAGCTTTTTCAACTCATTGTGTAGAGATTTAATTTCACCTTTCAATGAATAATTTTCCTCAATAAGGGGTTTTAATTCACTCAAGGCTTTATGCAGATTGATATTCTTATCTGAGATAGCTCTATGGTCACTCCTTATTTGTTTTTGTTGGCTAAGAACATTATTCAAGGTTTTTTTGATTTTAAAATAAGCTGTATCTTGTACAGAAGAACTCACTTTACAATGCAAGTGTAAATTATTTAATCTATCACTCTCATGTATTAACACATCTCTCAAATTTTTGTCTTTCACAACATTAAAATCAAGTGTATCTCTCAATATTTCTTCAGAATTTTTCTCAATTAAAGTATAGACTTCAGGGGAGACAGAACCATTTTTATTTGCAAGAGAAGGATTTATTAAAGAAGTAAAATTCGAATGTAAAGGTTCATCAAATGATAATTTTCTAATTACATCATTGGGGCTACTCATTAAAGGAAGTTGTTTTTAAAGGGTTTAACTGTTCTTTCACCAGGTTCCACAATATTACCTGTGGAAGAAGATTTTTTATTATACATACAAACATGTTTATCAAACAAATTACTTACCATGGCAAGGGAGGAAACTTCCCCTGTGCCTTCTTTCTTCTACCTCCCTGATAAGGATTGGGCTGAGGAGATTGATGGTAGATGTGTGTCCTGGATGGTCCAGGGTGTTGAGCTGTTGGCTGCTGAACATTCTTTTGGTAATGGCTCATCAGGTAGTTCCATTTCCACTGCTCCACCTGAAGAGTGTTTTGATTTTGAGTGAAGGAGCTGGGTGCCTGATGAGGCTGAGGTTGAGGCTGAGGCTGAGAGGCTGGGAAAGGAGGAGGTTGAGCCTGTTTGGGATTTAATAACTCCTGCATCTGTTGCCAAAGTGTGTCTACTCTTGCCTTGTATTTAATACTTTCTGCCTTCAGTTCTTTTATGTGACTGGAAAGGTTTTTTACTTGTTGAGTCAGAGGTATCTTTTTTAATTTTATACCCTTTAGTGGATTTTCCCCGATTTATCTGAGGTTTTTCTTCTTCCAGAGGTTTTTGGTGAGGGGGGTTTGCCACTTCTCCTGACATTTCCACATCCTGAAAGTTTTTTGTTAGCTGAAAAGTTTTTGTAAGTTAATTTAGAAGAACATACAGATTCAGTGTCAACATCCACTTCATTATCATCCACATGTAAGTTATCCATGATGTTAGCCAAACTACTGGACATTAAAACTGTGAACAAAGAATCAAAATTATTTTAATGATTCAATTTTTTTTTCAAAATAAAATATAATTAATTGATTTTTTAACAAAAAAATTAAAATTTTTATTCAAAAATTAATTAGTTAACAAAAAATGTAATACAAATATATGTAATTACAATTGTTAATTAAGAAATATTAATAATTATAATGGAAACATCCAACAAAGGTTTAATAAGTCAACCAAAAATAATTAATACCAAAAAATTATATTGGAAATAATGGGACTAAGCACTGAGTACTATTATGGTCAACCAATAAATCAAAAAATATTTTAATGAAATTAATTCAATAATTTATTAAAAATTTAATGATCTTCTAGGAATAAGAGTATAGCTCTATTATGGTCAACTAGGAATAAAAATTTAAAAATTTAAAAAATTTGAACACTTACACTCAGTGAATCAGCAAATAAGCCACAATCACTGTTATTTCAATAAAAATTTAATAATATAAGTGAGAGGTGCAAAGGTTAACTTACTATAGTGATCCAGGAATCACTTCAAACGTATATATTATTCAATATATTATAAACCTAAAAGGTTGAACCCAAGTTTGAAACAAAGCTGCGGCAAAAAATTTTCTTTTTGGCTTGGGTGGTCCGTGCGCAATGTCATTTGTTGCAAGATGGCATATTTTTGTTGTCATTTGAAAAGGCCTCCAATTATTGGCCGGTTGTCTAGAAGAAGGAGAAGAAGAGAGAAAGAACAGAGAAGAGGAGGAGGAAATAGAAGAAAAGGGTTATAAAAGATAAAGAAATAAAATAATAAAAATAATTTAATAATTCTCAAAGAAAAGGCGATGAGTGTTTCTTGGGACTTGACACAATAGTGAGGGTTATTAAATTATGATATATTTATTTAAATAAGAGTTATTTTCTAATGTGCGGCAAACATTTGCTATTATTAATAGAACTATTGCAACCTTAAATAATTTATTTAATTTTAAATTTAGATTTATAATGCTAATAAAAAATAAAATAAAAGTGTAATATTTAAAATTGTAGTTAAGTTGAGTGTATAATAAGTGGTGTGGCTACAGGGGATTATCCAAAGAATTTTATAGGCAAGGGATCCTCTGAAGCACCAAAATGAGTAATTACAAAATAGTAATAAGGTAAAACAAGAATATAAAAGAAGATAACTAAAACATAGATATTGAGAGAAAATCATGAAACAATAAACTAAACCTGTAAGTAAGTAACCAATTTTCCCACCATAAGTTCCCAAAACAATTACTTAAAATAATAAGCAACTAAGTAAGTCTGAAACATAAGAACAGTGAATAAAATAATCCAAAACAGGTATTACAGTGGGATGTAAAGGGTTTAATTAAAATAAACAAAATTATTTTCATGCCAAAATTCATGTAATTAAGTTAATCCAGTATAAAGCAAAATTAATTAATTATTTTGGCTATGTAATTAATTCAATAAATAGTTTAAATGAAATCAATAGTTAATTTAATGATATTTTTAATTTAAAGTGAAAATTTGAATACCACCTTATTAAATAAGTGTTTTAATTTATTTAATAATTTTACTGACACAACTAAGGGTCAAAAAAGCACCCAATATTATTTTTTAATAAGATATGTATGGCTTTATTTAATATATAAATTTAATTAATTAATATATTTATATTATAAGTTAATTTTACACTTATAATTGTAATATATGTTTATAGTTAATTAATTATTAATTTATCTTTATTAAATACATAAAAATACTGCATAATTTTTAGAATATAATATTTATTTTGCTTAATTTAAATGTATATATAATTTATATAATAATGCAATTAATATAATACTTATTTTATATGTATTTAATAAAATACTCATATCATTTCTGTCAGCCTGTATATCCCCAGGACTGAGTAAAAATTACTTATAGGTTATGTTAAACACATGAACTATACATGGGAATAATAATTAAGAGTATAAAATAGTATACATAGGTAAATTTATGATAATATACAAAATATGCCATTATAACACCTTATATACACGCATATATCCACCTTTTATTAGTCTTAGGTACTTAATATTAAAATGGATATGTTAGGGTAATCTTAAGAACCTTAAGTATAAGGCTATAAAATTTTTAAGTACACTTAAAGCTGTTATTTTCACTGTTTTATGCAAAAAAACAAGAAATGCGCTTTATTTCACTTAAAAGTTGACTATATGTGCCATAAATTTGAGAATATCAAAAATGCGCTTTGACAGATCAAGTTGTCTCATTTAGGACTATTTATTTGGCTATTTAAATGCATAAAAATAACACTTTTCAAATTTGGTGTTTTTTATGCCAGAAATGGCTTCTGTGTACTGGCCACATACTGCCTGCTTTTTTCCTGTGTGAATAGCTTCATTTTTAGCAAAGTTAGCTTTTTCACACTATAATTACCCCACATTCCACTCCCAATGTGGGGAAACACACTAAAATAGGCGACAGGCGCTTATTTAGTGTCCTAGCTTAATTAATAATGCATTGACCTTGTTTATAGGCACTAATTTCATTAATAAACTTACTCTTGGCGTCTAATTTCATCACCATGCTTAAATTTGCCTAAAATTAGTCAAGGATTTACCCGTGCAAGAGCCTGCCAAGGACTGCATGCAGTTACCCCACATCTTACGCTCTTTTTTGAGTTTTTGGGTGGTTTCTCAGTCAATATTGGGTATTTTTGAATGGGAATTTCACGTAGTATGATGTCAGGATTAGCCCCATTATTTCTACAGTGAATCCCCTTATTATTAAGCTATTATTAACCTCAAAAAAATCCCTTTTGGTCTTTTATATTACTGTTTAATAGGCATATACTCTCTTTATATCTTCTTCTTTAATTTTGATGGATTTCCCTTATTATTACAGGATTTTGACGGTTGTTACTCTTCAAATTATGTCATGGATTACTGGAAATGTTGATGGGCATGTCTATTAGTTTTTTGGAGGCGTCATTAACTGTGTATTGGGTGGTACATCAAGGGAGTCATTGGGGAACTCAATGTGTATAAAAGGAGGATGTTTTTGGGTCTTGTTTCTACATTCTTTATCATTACAATTTAACCAATATAACCAAATAAATTACAATACATATCAATTAGTACTTTTATAAGACTTTTGAATAGTATCTGAATTATAAAATCTATTTTTCTACCAACTAAAAATATTGTAAGCCATATATAAAAATAGTGAAAATTATATTACTGAGACCTTTAATTTTGTTTATATTTTACTACTTATTGGATTTAAACTACAGTATTAATATAGGACCATTAAAATCTTCTAGACAACTGACCATTAAAGCTAGTTCATGTCTTTGTACTTGACCTCAGCCTGATAATTTCATTATGCAATATAATATTAATTTATATACTTAATAAGCATATTTTTACACCATCTTTTGGTTCCAGTAAATTGACATAACATTTACTGGGCTCCTGGTATAGCCTGGCTGACAATTACACTAATAAAATTAATAAAAATAATCAATTATTCATGTTTTATACTAAATTAATTAATTAAAATATTTTTCACGTGTTAAAATAAGTTATTTTTCATGTTTCAGTTAAATTGGTTATTATTTAAAAAAATTAAAAGACATGTTTCAAATTATTTAAATTATTATTATGTGTCTCAAACTTATTTAATTACTCACTAAATTTATGGTAACTGTTTGGGCTAAAATTGGTGGATATTTGGGCTCTAACTCTTGTGTTTTAGTTAATGGTGTCATATTTCCCCTCACACTTACTCATAATGAGCTATTTGTTATTATATTTTTATTATTTTTTGTATATACTTTATTATGACGCTTCAGAGGGCCCCTTGCCTACATTAAGGCCTTGGGTAACCCTCTGTAGCCGCACCACTTATTATACACTCAAACATTTTTTTTAATATAATACATTTATTATTATTTTTATTAGTACTACAATACAAATTTAAATTTAATATAAATAGCTAAAGGTTGCTCTAAGTCTGTTAATAGTAATAGTTGTGAACCACGCACTGATATATAACTTACAAAATTTAAATATTATTAATAGAACCTCCTGTTGTGTCACCCCTCAAATTTTTGTTGTTGCATTTTTCTTTATTTTTCACTCTAACTTTTTTATGCTTTTTAAATCTAAATTTCTATAAATTATTTATTTCATTATCTTTCTCTACTCCCTTCTCATTTTTCCCTCCTCCTTCTAGACGCCCAGCCAACACAACTGTTCATTCTGTATTGGCCATAAGCTTAGAGAGGGGCTCTGTTGACAATGCCACTCACCCTGGTCACCCACTCAAAACTAATAATAAATACATGTTCCAGCTTGATAAATTCCTTCAATTTAATAGAAAAGCTTCAGTGAGAATAGTAGCTAATTATCTTGCCACTAGAATTTCTACTTGAACCCTCCAAAAGCAAACCAAACAGCTAGTCTATCAAAAATAAATTGCAGCAAAGAAAACATTTGTCAATGTTTCACAGTCCCAATGTTGTTTAAATTATGGTCTCAAGTACTGTGACTGATTTGTGAAAAATTGGTAGAAAGTCTTTAAGTGTGACATATCTTTTGAGATAGGCAAAAAATTAACACTAACTCATGTCTGGCAGCACCCTGATGAGGGGAATAATCCTAAATGTGTTCAGTCCACCTTCAAGAGTGGCCAATCAAGTGTAATGGTGTGAGGAGGTTTCTCAGAATATAAAAAGGTCTCATTAGTTCTTATTCCCCCACATCAGCAATCATCAAAAAAACTCATTGAAAATGTATACAAAAATTCACTACTTCCTTATCTTCAAGAACATTGTCTCCATCATGAAATTCTCCTCCTGGAAAATAATTCCCCAATTCACAAATTCAAAGAGAGTGAATATTTTCACAATCAAAACAATACTAAGAAGCTTCCAGACTGGCCAGCCAAGTTACCCAATCTCAAAACAATTGAGAATATATGGAAAATAATCAAAGTTATTGTGCACAATTTTTTACCCCCACACAAAGGAAGAGATGGTTAATGCAATACACAAAGTCTGGAACGACATTCCAATGTCAATTTTATATGATCTTTTTGCTTCAATTTGTGAATGAATGGAGGAAGTTATTTCAGAAAAGGGTGGGTCAAATCACTTGTGATTGTTTTTAGCATAGGGCTATATTTTACTTTTGGTTTTTGAATCTGAAATACAAACAGAGAATAAGACACCACAAAATATTTGGGAGGGACTTGCTAGCATCTCATCAACTTGAACTTAGATGGAACTCATATGGAACTTAGACTAAACTTATAATGAGCTGATACTGAACTTTTCTTTGAACTCATCTTGAGCTCTCAACCCACAATGGATGAGTCTGTTCCAGAATAATAGTTAAAGTTTAATGAATAATATATAGATATAATAACAAGGGCAGATTAAGAATCTGATCCAATCACAAATTTTTTTTCATAAAACATGATTTAATTTTTAATTTTTAATTTCACTTGATCATTAAAAAGACTTAAAATTATACTATTTATTTCAAAAGCATCACTTTTAACCTCTCTAATGATTTTATTAGTTTTTTTTTTGAAAAAATATAAAATAAGATCTGGCATTCTTTTTATTAGGGGGTATCAATGTTCAGAGATCCGCAATTAGGGATCAGGAAATTTTTTCCCAGGATCAGACATTATTAACTGTGGAAGATTCTTATCCACTAGCCCCATGGCTAGTGGATAAGGAATCCAAAATAAAACATTATCCCACTGTGGTCTTCCAACATTGGAAGGGGCCTTTGTTGTGTGGTTTGGCGCTGTTTGTGCATGTCTTAATTGGCATCTGTTGAAGAATTGGGTGTTTTTCTGGTTTTATTCCGTGAATATTGGGACTGTTTGTATGCCAGTACTATCATTGGATAGCCCTGGTTTTTTTCTATATTTCATGTCTTGTTAATATTTTTCATATTCTAAGTTTTAAGGGGTCATTTCCTCATTCTTCAGTTACAAAAGATAGATTTTTAATTTTGTTTTTTGTGTTTTACGGGCTAACCTTAAGTCTTAGGGTTAAGTACTTAGTACCATTAGATAGGGCTAATTTAGCTCTATATTTCATGTCTCAATGTTGTTATAGCATAATTTGGTGTTTTAAGGGTTTTAGTAGTTGTAGTGAATTTTTCTAAGTAGGTTAGGTGTTTTTATTGGTTTTCTGGCTTTGGGGAGGCCGGGCCGCTTCAGGCAGCACCTCCGACGTTGGGCTGCCCGCCCGCCTCTGTTTTAGAAGGTTGGGGAGCGCTTCTGGAGGGTTTTTTATTCAATTTGGCTGGTACAGGCCAGGCACCAAATTTGTTGGTGTGCATGGGCTCTTAGATAGTGGTCTGTGTGTACATAGTGAAAAGGACAGTTTAAGGAAACTTTAATTATCATACAACCATCCGGAGGTGATATCCTTGTTCCTCACTCAGTTTTCACTTTTTTTTGGCCACAATTGGCTGTGTTTGTTGCAAGGTTAGTTCTTCATTTAACTCAACTTTAGCAACAGGTTCTCTGGTATAGCCTTGCAAGCTATATCAAGTATTATTGCTGTCTCTGGTGTGGATTTGCAGCCTACATCAAGTATCTTTGCTTTCTCTGGTGTGGATATTGGTCTACATTTCAGTTCTTTGGTTTTGTAGTCTGTCTGGGGACTACTTTCTTGGCTCATCAAGCAGTCAAGTGTGTTGAAAAGGGGGCTTTAGCAAACAGGAACCAACTTACTTTAGCAAGTAAATCTCACTCTATTTTTCTAAAGGGACAGGGGATTTTCTCTCTGGTTTTTCTCCAACTCCCTTGGTCAAGGCCTATAGCTAGTACTATAGGATTGTCTACATTTCTGGCTCCCAAAGTGGGGTGGAAATTGCTAGTTCTTTGGAATCTCTGTTTTCTTTGGTTGGCTGTTTTTGGTGTTTTGGTCTGGAGGAATGGCTTCTGGTTCCTCTATTCCTGTGGTGACTGTCAGTGGGGGAGATGGTCCTCCTGCTGTGATGGTCAAGGAGTGTGTTAGGATTAAAACTTGGGATGGTACCAAGTTTAATGGGGAGGATGTCAAGTGATTTCTGGAGAAGTATGAAACTGCTTCTGGAGTGGATAGTGCTTTTCTACCTGGACATGGTGAGGCAGATAATCTTCTTCATTGGTGATAGGGAAGTGGAGAAAGAGATTGTGGCCATGCCTGGCTACAAGAAGAGGGATTGGAAGTTATTGTGTAGGGATATGGTAGATAGATGGGGTTGTCAGGTTCACTATGGTGAATCTGAACAAGGTTCTCATAGAATGGCAATCTTATGGTGGTGATGGTAACTTGCATAGTTACAGAAAGTTTCTGCTACAGTTTGATCCTGTGGTGGAATAATTGGTGGAAGTGGAGGAGCTGGCACATGAAATTGCTTCCAAGGATGTTTTTTGGTCTTCCCTGGCTAGAGATGTCAGGATGGATGTGTTGAAGGAGCTGTCAAGGAAGGACTTGATGAAGACTCTTTCCAATGGGGACCAGAAGTCGCCTTCCTTGGAAAAGGTGAAGGAGGCTGTTGAGGCCCATTTGAAGTTATTGGCTGTGGATACCTATCAGGAGGGGTGTGCCAAATATGTCAGCAAAGTCAGTGAGGCTTTGGCTGAAGAGGAAGTTAGGGTGAAGAAGGAGGAGAAGAATATGGTGCAGGTTCCCAAACAGGAGAGGGAACCAGTGGTGGAGCAGTTGGCTGATCTCAAAAAGCAGCTGCATATTTTTGTTCAGGAGGCTAAGAAGGTCAATAAGGCACCTTATCAGCCTAGAGATTTTGATAGGAGGGCTGGTAGGAGTGATCCTTGGGTCTGCTCTTATTGCAGCAGGAGGGGGCACAGGTCCAATGATTTTTGGGCATTGAACAGGGATGTGTCTGAAGGAAAGGTGGAATTTGATGGAAGGGTTTTCAAGTTCCCTGACGGTTCATTTGTGAAGCCCAGTGAGGGGCAGGCTCCTGTTGATTTGGTCAGGAGAAGGGGTGGTCTCAATCAAAGGAGGCCAAGGTTTGAGGAGATTCCTGAGCAGGGGAAGTCTTCAGGTAAAGAGGATTATGACCTCAAGGGAAAGGGGAAGGAGGTCAATAAGGTCTCTTTTTTCTACTTCCTTTTGTGGTTTGGTGTTGTATTCTTTTGGTGTACAGTCAAGTGGAGAATGCTTGGCTGGTGTTTATGATGTGGAAGCAGGGAAGGTGGGAAGGCCTAAGAGCAGTTCTCAGGCCCAACCAAAGCCAAATGCTTCAAAGGTGGATCCTAAGCTGAGTGCATCTAGGAAGAGGTACAGCAAAGAGGAGCTGTACAAGATGCAGAAGGGTATGGCTGACATGGGCCCTCCTAGTTTTGGTGCATTGGACATGAATGGTTAGCCAATGCCAATGGAGGTGGATTCTGACTCTGAGGAGGATGTTCCTTTGGCTTCATTGCCAAAGCCTGCCAGAGTTAGAGGTTCTGGTGAGGGATCTGGTTTGGTTCCTGTTAATGGTAAATCTGTTGGTGGTGCTGGTCCTCAAGAAGCTTATAGGACCAAGGTAGTGAAGCAAAGAGCTCACTTTGAGAGGCCAGTGGTTTCTGGTCAATCTAATGTTATGGACTCTGTCCTGGAAAGGATGAATCAGGGTCAGATTTCCCTTTCTTGTGGGGAATTTTATGCTATAAGTCCAGGGTTGGCTGATAGACAGAAAAAGTTGTTGACCAGGAGAAGAGTTTCTTCTAGGGAAGTGGAATACATTTGTGATTCTGCTGAAAAGTTTGGTGAGTGGTTGGAAACTTATTTTTCTGCTCCTTTGGGTTATGTCAATGTCACTCTGAATAGCAGGGAGGCAAGGGAATTGGTGGATTCAGGTTCTCAGATAAACCTGATTTCATTATTTGAGGCTACTCATTTGGGCCTCCCCATCAAAACTGGTATTGGTGGGAATTTGAGAGGGATCAGTGGTCATGTCACTAAATTGGTTGGAACTTCTGAGTTTGTGAAGTTAGATGTTGGTGGAGCCTCAGGGAAGGTTCATTTTTATATTGCTAAGGGAAAAGTTGAAGCTGTTTTGGGTGGGCCATTCTTGAACAATTTTCAGGCAAGAATTGGTTATCAATTTGATTTGGTAATCAGTTTGGAGTTGACAGGTGAAGATGAAAGGAGACTTCACATGAGGTTATCATCTCCTGGAGAGGATGGTTGGGAGACCAGGCCTTGTTTATCTCCAATGTGCCAGTGCATGGATTGTTGCAGGAGAAGGAAAGAAGTGGGTGCCGCCTCTGGTTTTTTGGAGTGTGGCTCAGGCTCTATTGAGAGTCTGTATTTTTTAGAGTAATGAGGGCTGATTTCCCTAGTGCTACAACCTCTCCCCAAGATGAGGAAATCCCAGGTTGTAGTAGGTCAGCTCCCTTGGAGATATACCAAGTGTATTTTCAACTTTCTCTCTTTAATTTTTCTCTTCTCTGCAAGTATTCATCAAGTTTTTTATCAAGTCTCTGTTCTCTCTCAAGATTCTCAATTATTTTAAATTCAAACTCAAGGAAGAAGATTGGTTATATATCTTTATGGAAAGATATGCGGAAATGTTTTGGAGTGGTGAGATTGGGGTCTAAAAGTAAGTCCTCCCAATTGTGCACCGCTAGGGTTTCTTCTACACCTTTCAAAAACATTACCTGGGCCACACCTGTGAGCATTGGGGAAACCCCTGGTTATTTTTTTAGGTCAGAAGAAAACTCAAGAATAGAAGATAAAAATTTCAAGATAATTCAAGAAAATCAAATTAAAAATCTGAAGATAATGAAGAAAGAAGATTTGAAATATTTTTGTGAAGATTGTCAAGATCACTTTTTGGGCCTCCTGCATGAGGTTAAACTGCAGAAAATTATGAAGAAAGAAGATCATCAAGATCAATTTTTGGGCCTCCAGCATGAGGATAAACTGCACAATTTTAAAAGAGTTGATTCTGAAGATGAATCAAGATTTGAAGATTTGGAAGACTGAAATGAAGATGAAGATTTGGAATTGTGGAAAAGTTTTGGAGTGGTGAGATTGGGGGCTAAAAGTAAGTCCTCCCAATTGTGCACCGCTAGGGTTTCTTCTACACATTTCAAAAACATTACCTTGGCCAAACATGTGAGAAATAGGGAAACCCTTGGTTTTTGTTCCAGGTCTGGTGGTGAAGATTTCCTGAAGATCCCTCAAGTTGAAGGTGGAGTGGCAAAGTACAAGAACATAGCGCAGAAGATTAGGCCTGTCAATGAGCCTATGCCTGTGGGTTTGAATCTGCCCTTGAAGAGACCTCCTTTTTCAAGATATTCGTACTGTACTCCTTTGGTGAAGAATCCTCCAGAGTTTGTAGAGATGGCTAGGGTGACTGTGAAAGGGTTGAAAGTTGTTAATTTTGGTCCTGATGGGTAGTTTTCTGAAGAAGAAAAGAAGTTGTTGTTGCACGTTATTGTGCTATGGGAAAAAGCTGTGGCTTTTGTTGAGGAGGAAAGGGGTGTGTTTAAGCACTCTTATAAGGAACCTTACTTTATTCCTGTGGTTTGTCATGAACCTTGGCAAATCAAACCTATTCCGATTCCAGCTGCTATCAGAAAGGATTTTGTGGAGATTGTTAGGGAAAGAGTCAGGACTGGGTTATATGAGCAATTGACATCCAGTTACTCAAGTCCAGTTTTTTGTGTAAAGAAGCAGAATGGAAAGTTGAGGGTGGTTCATGATCTTAGAGCCTTGAATAGAGTCACTATCAAGGAAGCTGGTATGCCACCAAGTGCAGAGGATTTTGTTGAAGCTTTTTCTGGAAGGGTGTGTTATGGTTTGGGTGATATTATGGGTGGTTGTGATGAGAGGGAACTTCATACAGATTCAAGGCCTCTCACAACTTTTGAGACTCCTTTGGGAAGATTTCAGCTCACTAGGTTTCCTCAAGGAGCAACTAATTCAGTGGTGGTATATCAAGCACAGATGGCTTGGATTTTTCAGGATGAGGTTCCTACTCATGCTGGTATTTTTATTGATGATGGTGGAATTAAAGGACCATCCACTGATTATGGTAATGAGGTGTTAGCAGAGAGCCCTGACATAAGGAGGTTTGTTTGGGAATATGCAATAACTCTAGAGAGAGTGTTGTTTAAGATTGAAGAGGCTGGTTTGACCATTTCTGGGTCAAAATTCTGTTGTTGTGTTCCTGCCTTGGAAATTCTGGGTCATGTGGTATGTAGAGAGGAAAGGATTATGGTAAAGAAAAAGATTAATAAAATTCAGTCATTGCCAAGGCCTAAAAATACTACTGAAGTCAGGGGATTTTTGGGTGTGTGTGTGTATGTCAGGATTTTTATTAAGAATTTTTCTTTTTTGGCTTCACCTTTAAGGATGTTGACCAGGAAAGATGCAGATTGGGAATAGACTGAAGAGTGTGAAGAGGCTTTTCAGAAGTTGAAAAAGGTTGTTGGGGAAGATATTGTTCTTCACAAGTTTGATTATGGTGTTGGTGCTGGAAAAAGTTATCTGTCAGTGGACTCAAGCTATATTGCTACTGGTGCTGTTTTGTCTCAGGAAGATAAAACTGGGAGGGTCAGGCAAGTAAGATATGATTCTGTGGTGTTTAATGAGGTAGAATCTAGGTATTCTCAACCTAAGATGGAATTGTGTGGTGTTGCAAAAATTTTAAAGAAGCTACAAACTGTTTTGTGGGAGCAGCATTTTGAGCTGCAGGTGGATGCAAAATCTTTGGTTCAGATGATCAATACACCTAGTCTTCCAAATGCTCCAATGACTAGGTGGGTGGAATTTATTCAACATTTTTCTTTTGACCTGGTACACAAACTAGGCAAAACTTTTACAATGCCAGATGGATTATCTAGGAGGCCACCTATAGATGAAGATTCTGAGGCTGAAGAGTTTAATGAAGATGTTCCAGTGGTTAGGGCCAGCACAAAGGGTGCTGAAGATTTTTCTGACCTCCCCCAAGAGGCTGAACTGGCTGGATCTGATCTTGATTCTGGTGATCAGGATGTTTTTGTTGATGAAGATGGAGTTGTTGTTTGGGACAGCTCAAATTTGGAAAAGGGTGTTTTTGTTAGTGAGCTGGATTCTCACAATATTCAGTGGAAAGAGAAGGACGTGCCAAAATTTAAGGATTGGTGTCCTGGTTGGGCTGGTCAATTGGCTCATGTTCACACTGGTGATTTTGATGACAGAGTTGTACCCTTGGATTTTGTTTTGTTGAATTTTGAAGATGAGACCTGGGGTCATTCTGGGTTTTATTTTATTATGGTGGAATATCTGTTGACCTTGGAGAGGCCAGATAGTTGTGATGATGATACTTGGTTGGCAATTAAGAAGAAG